>JAOPTO010002351.1:210566-810566 GCA_033822845.1 Tetrapedia diversipes
CAGCTGGCCACGCTCTCTCTAAGTCGATATTATTACGCATAACAGAGTAGATCACGCGTACCTTCCTCTACAGTTTCCATCGAGTTCATCCGTGCATCGTCTCGCGATTACCGAGATCCGAGTTATTCCCGCTGCTTATGCAGTCGTACAACTACTTTCAACCAAAATACTACGTTCGTAGGAAAAGTATATACATATTTGTTTATATATAGATTACCTATAATGAAAAAATCATATTTATTTGACATACGTTTCATGGTGTTTTTCATTTATCTCGTAAACTCTATTTCAGTTACCTTGCACAGTAATATCGTAGCTTTATCGACAAGTTATTTTCACTCGACGTTGGCTGCCTTCGGTTACGCGTATCGCGTAATTAGATATCGAAGAGTTTATGCCCTGTAACGATAAACCGTTATTCGAAGATGGACGATAATGTAAACAGATGTGTTTTCCTCGAGCTCGAGCGCAGATAATTGTTACGTAAAAGCGTATGTTAAGAAAGAGCGAGAAACGTGAATATTTCCGAAGAAAATGTACGATGGCGAGTATCCGTCGGTCGATAGCGCGTATTATATCCGTACGGTACGATATTATATCTATACGGTCCTGGATGAAGTTAACACGGTCGCGTCCGCTCGGAAATCTCTCGATGGATATTCATCGGGGAGCAAAGGCGACCGCCTCGAGGCGTATTTACGAATTCATGCCGCAGATGCGCATAATGGCGCTGATTCGTGACATTTGATTAGAGCATTGTCGCGACTCACCCCATGGTTACTCTCCCTCTTGGTGGTCGTTTTCTACCTCTCGGTAACCGGTGGTGCGGTGGCGCGCGCGTTGGTGTACCGCAGTCGCAACCCTTCTGCCTACCGGCTTCCTCTTCCCGGTCATTCGATACACCGGTCATTATTTTCCGATTCACCGATCGTGACCATTTTCATCGTAACCTTTCGCCCCGAAACCACGCACCGCCCACTGCTTGCGCTAACGAATCTCGCTCTTAACGGTCAAACGTTTCGATATTCCGCGTTCTTCGTACGTGTTTGCATTTATTTTCGTTTAATAAATTGAATTCGTTCAACGACCACGTAATCAACTATTAATCGAACGATTCTTTAATCTATCTATCTATCTATTAATCTATTAATCTATTAATCTATTAATCGAACGGTTCTTTCGTTGTCGACGACGACCGAACATTCTTCTCTTCTTGCGCTCGCGCCTACGCTATCTCTGCGTCTATCTACGTATCCATCCATCCATCCATCCATTTATTCATTCATTCATTCTCTCTCTCTCTCTCTCTCCCTCGTTTGTTGTTCCTTCGAATCCGTGCTTTCGTCTTGCACCATTCGGTTTAGAGGACAGGGAGAGAAGAGGAGGAACAGAGAAAGGGAGATATAGAGGACCAGAGGAGAGCGTATCCTCGCGTTATAGTTGGGGTAGTCGCATAGCCCGCGGGTTGGTAACGAGGTTACGGACTCATCTCCTACTCGACCGTCGCGTCGACTCGAGCCCTCGGTTCATCAGGCCACAATATTACTAATCAGCGCGAGAATTGGCCCGGGCGGTAAGTGCCCTTCGGATTGCCAATTCACGCTGCCACGCGGAACGTTTGCCGAGCACGAGATCGAGATGGTTGAGTTTCTCGCTTCTTCCTCCCGGTAACGCGTATTCGTAAGTTAGCGTAGGCTTTCCATGCGTGCCGTTTCATTCGAAAGACGCGAGGATAGGGTAAGATCGTTTGGGCTGTAATTCGCGGTAAAAGGGAGGAGCGTGGCAGGTGACGATGGGGGGGGGGGGGCTGGCTATCGATTCGAGCGATGGGTTCCCCGAGCCGTGACCGTGAAACAAGCGAAGATATCGGAGTAGTTCCGTGTCATCTTAATGCATCGTCACCAAGGGGATCGTTACGCGTATATAATTAGAGGTATATCAATTCCATTCGCCGATCTGATTACGCGACGGCTAATTAAGCCGCATTACGGACCGTAATTAATAGTCGACCGGTGATTTCGATGGAGTATCTTGGCTCTCGAAGTATCAACGGCTCGATCATCGACGCGAGTAAACAGAAAGATCGCGTTACGTTTTAGCGAACAAAAATTATGAGCGTTGAAAACCTATATTCTGTTGCGAAGAAACGAGAAAAGAAGGGAAAGAAGGAAGAAAAAGCAGTTGGATCGCAGTCCATTGATAATGATCCCCGATCCACCGAGAGACAGTGATTCTCGATCGTTTGCACGCGGTTTTTCGTACGCTTCGGGACGACGCGACGTCGAATTCTTACCGAGAGTCAAGTATCTTTTATACTCGGTAGCGTGCTGGTTTCGGAAGAACGCGAGATAACGCAGCCTGTGTTTCAGCCAACCGCTAGTTTGGTTTTTTACTTGCGTACGGCTCTCCTATCTCACCGGCTGGGATTTTATCGACGATCCCTATTTAGTGGGTTTCGTCGTCGTGGAAAGCTTACGGCAAGATAAGAAACTAAATTATGACATCGATAACATCGATAGATACATCGTGAATGCTCGTTATCTGGTAGTCCACAATTTTACTGTTTTAACGTTACGCCGACGATCGTGGTGTCCGATGTTATAATTAGAAAGCGAGAGGAGCAAAAGGAACTCTGTTCCTGGTAAACGCGATAAACGATGTCAACGTAGTAAATTATTCTGCGGCGCGCATAACAGACCGACGTAAAAATTGAGTTCAGCTCGGCGAACCAATCCGACGATTGTTAATATCCGATCGTCCGACACTGAGTTTTCGAGAATTCGACGATCCGAGAACGCGAAGCATTTCTGACGCATAATTCGAAGCAAATAAGAGGGACGGAAGAGAATGGCTACGATTACTTGAAACTAATTCCCTTTGATCGAATCTGTTCAATTAGCGTAACCGGTCGAGCCTATAGATAGACATTTTCTATGATTATTCTCTTTATCGTTGCCCGCGGTTTATCCGTGATTCCCGATCGATCGCGAAGCTATTCGCGAGATTGCTCGGACCGGCCATCAACGTTCCGTTCTCCGCGCGTGAACCGCTAACGACCGCGCGCATAATTTCGAGCAACGGAATACATCATCGAGCAACGATAAACTGATCGTACAGGTACCAATAGCGAACCGTTCCGAAGATGGCAGACGGCTGGCAAACTATGGGAGAAAGAAAGTCGGAACGAGAGGTCGAAGGAACTCGAACGGAACGCAACGTTCGCGCGGTTATAATGGTATGCGGATGAACGCAACGGGGTGTGTACGCGGTCGTGCGTGTATTAAATTTCGGATAATCCAGAAGGATAGTCTCGGAGCGGGGTAATTAATGTGCGTTGGGGATCCGTCGAGGAAGCGCGACGAGGAAGAGGGAAAAGCGGACACGTTGAACCAGGACGAAGGAAGACAAAGAAGAAAGGCAGCGAAAGGAGGGACCCTAAGGATTGGTTTTCTCACAGTGAGCCGTCGTGCCGTGGCGAAAAACCGGACATCTGGACATGGGACAGCTGCGTGACCACAGGCTCCTCCGTCCCTTCGAACCGAGGGAGGCTTCCACGGGGGTGAGGAGACCGTTCCTTCTTCCGCTATACCTATTCTCTGTGTTTATGCTTATGTTTATTCTTGTACGCGTGTTTACGCGTGGGAAGTAGCGGCAGGGATTCGATCGTTTCTTTTAATTTACCCAAACGATCTTTCGTTTTCGTTTCTTGGCCTGCTTGAACTTGCGCGACGATCAACCGTTTATTACGCGTATAGAACGATAACGCGATACTTATACGTTGGATCACAGGTATCTTCGTTCGAGATGAAATAAAGAGGAAAGGCGGGAAGGAGGAAAGAAGGAAATTTGGATGATCATTGAAATTTTTCATCCAGGGTTCCCATTCGGACGACGTTTCTCTCGAGGAACCTGCGCGCACGATGCGATTCGTTCAACGTAATATCGTGATTTATATTCTCGTCGTTTCGAATTCGAGACGGCTGTGTAAGGGGAGGGGAATCCAAATACCCGTGAGACCGCATCTTTCCGGGCTCGTAAAACGTTCGTGGTGTTATTCGCGGCGCCATGCGTTTTCCTCGATTTACCGTGCGGAAAGTAGGCAAGCAAACCCTTCCGTTTCGAACATTCTTCGAACGTTCTTCGTTCGCAACGAAATTTAAACGTAATTTCGTGTTCGAAGCGCGAACAATGAGAACGAAGGTGGCAAAAGAACGCGCGACCGATCTCCGCTGTATTTTGTGCAACATGGTCCGATACGACAACATGCTTTCGGTACGGTACGATACGAACTTCATTTGACAGGCAATTTTTCTTGATGCCGCGAAAACGAATAGGAAAAACGACGAGCTTTCGATTCGACCGACTCGTTCTCGGTGATTATCAAGGTTGGGATCGAAGCAACGAGCGTATCGACTTCCTCGGAAAAAGAAAAGAAAAAAAGAGAAAGATGGATAGAATATGAAATCGGAGACAGGAACACGTGGTAGTTGGTAAAGTGGTACTCGGACCCATCGACATCGGCAGGGTTTCGGTTCTCGGTTCTTGGTTCTTGGTTCTCGGTTCTCGGAGCGCGTTGGTCGATCGCAGCCGGTCTCTTAACCACGAACGGCTCTCGCCACTTGTCCACCCGCGTGTCATAGTCATCGTGACCGCCACCGCTAACCGCAAAGTGTTCCATTACACCCTCCCGCGATCGTGACTACAATTGATCACAGATTCGATTCGCAAAGGTTCCAACGAATAACGAACGATGCGCGTGCGCGATCGCTATACTGGTTGTTCCGGAGGGGCTGCAAAACGGAAAGAACAAACTGGAACACCATATTTATTTATTAACCCGCGGGACCGTCGACCGAAAACAAAAATAGACGAGAACAAGTTCTCCAGGCCTTTCGAATCGGGACGTCCCATACGCGACAACTCGTTTGCCAGCCTGTCGCGTATCGTGGGATCGTGGACACGCCAGGAAGAAACTCGATTTCGTTCCCCGTGCTAACCCGTATTTCCTATTCAGGTTCGATTTCCTGTTGGGAACTCGAACTACCGCGGGTTCAATCGCGACTGGTTTGGAGGAAAGTTTGGGATCCCGTGCGTACTCGTCTTATCCACCGTCGTCCAGCACGCAGAGGTCACGAACGGTCCGGTCCCTCGAAACGGTTTTCCACTATCCCTTCTCTCCGTTGGCTCACCCTTAGAGCTTTGCTCCTTCCTGAAACGACGGTCTTGCGATACTCAGGGGTTCCTATTACGTGAAAAAAGATTCCGGTCCTCGAGTTGCTCGGTCAAACTCTGACTCGAACCAGCCGTTAGACGACGGCCTGGACACGACGGAAACCTCGACGGAGAGTTGCTGTTCGTCGAGAACGACAGGAGGGGCGGGTTGTCTTCGAGCCAAAGGAGAATCGAGTAGGACGAGTGAAACCTCGGAATCGTGATTCGCGGTAGGAAAGATGTACGATTTCGAATTTACGCTCACTTTCGGTCCGTTAAGAGGTAGCATAACCGAGGCGAGCCCGAGGTAATGTCGCGGAAGAAAATTGAACGGAGCGCGGTGAAGAGGGAGAAAAATGGGATCGAGTCGATCGTGGGAGTGTATCGTTCTCCTATTTAGCGTCGTGGTTCGTTTCTCGAGGGTAAAGCCCTGAACAGCAGCGTCTCTCTCTCTCTCTTTTCTTCTCGAGTCCGAACTCTCGAGAGCAACAACACAGGGGATGTATCGTCGAGGTTCGCGCGATCCGCAAACTTGCGGCTGTCTCGCCGCTTCGTAGCGCTGGTCAACGCCACTTTGTCCTGGACCCTTCCAAAATGGACACGATGTTTGTTTGTTCCGGTCTCGATGTCACAACACCCACTACAGACCGCAGTAGGGTGCTAACTGCCATTATACACGACGTATACCATTACCTGTGGATCCCTGCTGCTGTACGCGACCGAGCTACCTTTTACATTTTGTCATCGGTAGGCCTACGATCCAAGAACAAAGAGATGCCGTCGTTTCATCGATTTCACGTGTTACGCTTTCTTCTAACGAGATGGCATTTATCGGGCCAAAAACTATTTCTCCCTCTTCGTATGGCGTTTACTTCCACCTTTGTCTCTTTCTCACCAGTGTTATTCTCCCTCTCTCCGTCGTTTCCAACAAATCGACGGTATACGCGAATACGATTCTCTCGTCTGCGTACGCGATAAAAAGTGGATTCGGAGCAAGCTGTTTTCAAAGCAACGATTTGTCCTGCGTTCGAACGATGGAAGAGAGGCGAAAGAGAACGCACTTTATTCGCGTCCCCCCGGTATTTGCTGGTTCCCGAAAAAGAATTTTATTTCCATCGGGATGAAATTTATTAGGTATGCGTGGTCGGATATGGGAAGGTCGGTTGGCTTCCTTCTCTGCTCGAACGTCTAGTCCTGGTCACCGGCTCCTAGGTCTTGCGCTGTGAAACTCGTTGTCCGGCTGCGCAAACTTGGGGCTGAGACACCTCCGATGGGATCGAGCGGGCAACCCTCGGACACGGATCATAAACGTTTTAAACGAAACTCGGGAAAATTTAAATTCGTCGAAAGAGGGTCTGTCGGAAAGGGGAGGGGGAAGGAATCGCGGTTAGCGACGAATAGAGGGGCAACCTGCGGTTGTTCGCCACCGGAACCGACTGGGGGGTTAGCCGCCGATTTTAATTCTAACCTCGGTCACCGTACGCGATTCTCGGAGACCCTATTCTTTCGGATACACACTCTATATGGACGTTCACCGATGCGAGACGGTCAAATCGAACCAAACTCGTATAAACTTTGGCATAGAACGTCCTGCCGATCGTTGCTCGCTTAAATCCCCTTTCGAATAGAAACGATGTTTCTACGGGATTCTCATCCGTAAGCGTTCCTCTAAAATTTTCGTTGAAAACGACCGAAATGCATGAACTTTATGTCTTCGTATCGTTTTACACCCTCGGCAGCCATCAACGTAAAGGAATACGGTAGCAACGGAGCATCCAAAATGAATTTCCACGAATTCTGAAGCACGATCGCACGATTCGAAATGTAGTTTAAATACATTCTGTGCTTCCAGTGAAATTAATAAAACAATACGCCATTATCGAGCCGTGTCTTCGAAACGAGCGCCGGGAATATTAACTTGGAGAAACGCTAGAAATCTCTCCAGGTTCAACCGCTCGACTAAATTCTATTTCATTTTCGATGCCAATCACTACGGTATTCATGGGAAACGAAAAATCGAATTATTATTATTATTACCCTTTCTTTCTCTTTCTCTCTCTCCCCCTCCTTCGTTCGCTCTCTTCCGGTCGCGACATTTCATTAATTATTCCTTGTTCGTTTCTTTCGGACCGATCAATTAAACATGAAACGATTAAATCGTAGGAGGTGCATCGACCTAATTTTGTGTACGCGTACAAGGCTCTCCGGTTTCATTTAAACTCTTCGCGAGAAGAAAAACCGTCTGAACCACAAAATATGAACGTACGGAATTGCGATTAGAATGATTTGACGATTTTTGAGGTCCGATGAAACAACATCGTTCCGGAAACCGATGCGAGGTTACTCGGTAAGGACAAATCGTTCGTTGTTGTTGGTTGTTGTAACGGTCGTAAGATAAAGCGGAAGCTGCTGTTGCAACAAAATACAGAATACATACTTTGATAATTAGACGAGCATCCGGTGATAAGCAGAGAATTTGTGGTAACCGTTGACTCGACTCGCATACCTTGCTGTTGATCGAATCGGCGAAGAGGAAGATAGGATTGATGATCGTTCGCGTACGCAGCCAACCGTTTATCGTACCGTTAGGAGCGAAGCCGATCTACGCGAGATCAAAGCAGGGGGGATGCAACCCATCGATCGTTTTATCCGATAACCAAGTTCGCGAGTTTGCGTGATTCTAAAATCTATACTTTGCGTTCACGGAATCGAGTAAACATCCTGCGGTTTCGTTTTAGGTCGTAAAACGGCTTTCACGGGCTTATTCGCGCGTAATCACTGCGCATCCCGTTTAAAACGTCACAGTTTCATTACGGAACCCTCGACTGTGCCGACATTCACGGGGAAGAGAGACGAGTAATCGTGTCTCGAAACACGAGGTAAGTAGCCGATCGTGCAGCTGGGAGAGAATTCTCGTTTGGAAACGGGAGTTTGGGGATGAGGGTGAGCAGGTTTCGGTGGCTTCGAGTTCTATCTCGGCCTGGCGCTCGTCGAGCTGGGGGCGAAAGGGATACGGACAACGCGAGGCACGAAGCGACGTGAAACGGCGGAAAGCCGATCCGTGGTAGGGGGTAACTCGTTACAAAGTACTCGTTCGGCTTTTAATAATGCACTTCCGTGCACGCTGGGAGATCTCGAACGGCAGCCGATCGCCGGAGAATGGAACCGAATGGTTTTCGTCGTGTCGATCCTCTCATCGCCGTAGCAACCACCGCGTACACTCCGTGAACGGAGAGAAAGAGACGAGGGGGGGGGGGCGGGGGGAGGGACGGCGGGGCGAGGGAGAGAGCGAGAGAGACGGTTCAGCCGGGGGGTTGAGGCTGCTGGCAGAGTGGGACGCGGGGGCGGGGAGGCGGGCATTATGTCAGATCCCGCGGCATCCCGCGCAGAATACGCTACGTTTCGAGTGGCTCGCATCCTTGTCGAGAGGCGACCGACCGAGCTCCGGCAAACTCGCTTCGAACTTGACGCCCCGCTGTAAACGAGCCGAGTCGTCGCGCCGGGAGTCGAAGCTTCGACGAAGCGACCGAGACAGACCGACGGGAACATCATCCCTGTGCCCGAGCGGCAGACGAGGACGAGAAGAGACGAACGGGAGAGCCAAAAGAGAGAGAGCGAGAGAGCGAGAGAGAGAGAGAGAGAGGGGGCGATCGAGCGAGTAAGAGAGGAAGAAAAAGTGTGCGCGTACGTGTATATGCGTATGCGCGCGCGCGTGAGTGTGTGTGTGTGTGTGTGTGTGTGTGTGTGCGAGGCGGGGACGGAACGGAGCGAAACAGGATCGGTATCGGGGTGGAGGGAGGTTAGAGGGGTTGGTCGAGAATCAGGGACCGCGGAGAATCAAGGGCCGAAGCTGGCCGTGTCCCACCGCGCTCCTCTCCCGCCGCGGTGCTTCGTGAACGACGATGACGACGACGACGACGACGACAACGACGACAACGGCCGACGACGCATTGATGGAAAGCAACCGACCGAGCCGGATTAATTCTGCCGGATTAGCGGCTTTGCAGTGAATTAGGCACCGTTACCGGCTAATGCGATCGTCCAGCCGTGCGAACGCTGCCGCCTCGCGGAGTGCCGACTCGTCCTGCGGTTCGACGCGTAAATCCTGAGGAAGAAGTTGGTGGACAGCAGACAGGGTGAGGCGCGATCGATTCGTACAAGCGTGTATTCACGTGTATCGAAATTGTAGAATTTCGCGTAAATAGAGAGCGTAGAACGCGAGCTAATTTCGAGCGGTTGATCGATCGTCGAAGGTCCTGCTCCGAGGGGTCGGCATGCAATTAGACCGAGGAGAATCGTGGCATGGCGCGGCAGTAAACTCGAGCAGAACCCTCGGACGTCCTTCGTCCCACGACCACAGGGAAACCAGCTTTTTTCCAGCGCGTTTCTCTCCGCGTGACACTGCGTAACCTAAACGGGATTCACGGTAGTTTTTGTCGCGTTCGAGCAGAGTCGAGTCGAGCCACGGTCCCGTCCAATTTTCCACCCGATGCTTCGACGATTCGTAACGACTTTGTTACTCGAAACCGCTCCTCGTCGTTGAAAAACGGTCGGTCGGCGGTGGTCGTTGTTCTCCGTCGATTCACCAACCTTCCGAATCTTTGATCTCGCGTTCTCTCCATTGTGCTTGCTTGAAATCGTACTCGATCGGTCGTAACTCGTCGAGCAGGACATTTCTGCGTATCGGATTCGCGATGGACCGTGCGCGTAGAGTCTCGCGATAAGGATGCACGTGCAATCGAGAGGCGGGATACGCGAAGAAAGTAAGGTAAGCGGAGGATTCGGAAGAAAAGGGAGAAACCGGTGGATGCGGGAAGAAAAGCGTGGCGGGTCGGTGCGCCGAGGGGAAATGGGGGGTAAAGAAGGGCCTCGTTTTTCATTTCTTTCCGCGAGCACGGCGGACAAAGGCCATTGTGGAGGATCCCATTGTGGAGGATTAACGTATGCACGCGTGTACGCGCGCGTCGAGCCGATATGGATGTGCGCGAGCGAGCGCGCGTGTAAGTACCAACCGATCGCGCCGTCGGGGAATTCTGGTTGACCCGTGGGTGACAGCGTTGCATATTTATATATTACGTTAGAGGGAACGATCGCGGTACGACTTAGAGGCCGTACGCGTCTTTTCGACAACGACATCGAACGGATACCGAATCTTGCCACCGATCGTCCAATCGACGCGAACGCAACGAGCACGTGTACGGGAAAACGAATAAACGAATGCGACCGATCTCGTTGCGTTTGATCTAACTACGCGGAGCATAAAACGGCGAGCAGCTCCGTCGAACGAAAATTTGTTTGGCCGCCAGGCGTACACACGGGAAACGCGTGTATCGTTTAAAGAACGAGAGTAAAGCAAAAGATTCGAGGAGATAGCCGCGTATCGCGTCGGGATTACGCGAAGCGTGCAACGACTCGAGAGACGAGGTCGAGCGATTCTTCCTGGTGTAATTCTACGGCTATCGATGGTTGGGTAGTTCGAAGGATAGCCGATCGTTGGTGGATCCGCGCGAACGCCACTCTGCCGGATGAACGGACGAACGGACAGGCAGGAGTGCAGGTCGAGATGCAGCTTGGTATGGCGTATACCATATGGCTAATGGCTTCCGCGTTGCTAAGCATCATCGATAGCACCGATGCGATGGCGCGGTGTCAAGGATCGTATTCGTGGCCCTTGTTACGGCAACGGCAGTTACTCGCGAGACGAGTGCTGCTCGCTCGACGCTTCGTGGCTCCATATACCCCTACCTACCTGCTTCTCTAGCAGTTGATGACATCGGACTTTCTCATCGTTGCGTTACAACGTGTGCATGCGTGTAGTTCCGAAAAACGTCGAAACGCGCGGCGGTTGCGAGGTGATTTAGAAATCTACACGGCACGCTACGCGTTTGTCGCGTGGTCGGTTCGTGGAGAAATTCCGGGCAAATTCGATGGGAAACGCGCTACGCAGCCGAATACTCGGCCCCGCGAAGGGTGAAGGTTGGAAGGGATGGAGGGGGTAGTAGATTAATCCACTGGCATTAATCCACGTTTCAATTAATTATCCCGCTGTGACGCGAGGGCTTGGCTTCCCCTAATTAGGCGTGTCCGCCAGTCTCGCACGCTCCACAGTCGAAACCTTGCACCGTTTTCGTCGCTCCTTGTACGCGCGCGTCCGCTTCACGGGACGGTGTCGGCTGCTCGCCAATTTGCTAACGCGAAACCACCAGCCAACCAACCGACCGACCGACCAACTCCTGCGCATTTATAACGGTAAAATTTCAAAGCCAGTCGCGGCGCGGGATATAGCGTGGCGATTTCTCGTAGCCGTTACCGGTATGCGATGGCGAGGGGATCCGAGCTTGCCTCTACTATCTCTGTATTCGGTAGCGTGTCCAACGTTCGACGACGAAAAACGGCCAACAGCTGATTCGTCGTTCTTACAAAACAGTTTCGGAAAAATATACGTCGGCAAAGATTCAACGTATAACGAACAATCGATAACGAGCCGGAACAGCGGTAGAGTTCGAGGAAAGTTGGCATCGCGATACGCCGTATATTTATGGTAATCCCGTCGATGCGTTTTATCGACAATACAAGAACGATACCGCAAGTATTAAAAGCCTCCTCTCTCTGTCAACCCTTTCCTCGAGCCCTCGGTCTCGGGGGATGCACCCTATCATCGGTACACTCTCTGTCCTTCCCGGGGGAGACAATGATGCCCGGTTCTCCCCTACTCCCTCGACGGCACAGAGCTCGGTTCTTCATCCAGTACCCCGCGCCGTCTCTTGTTCCCCGCCCCTCGCCTATCGTTCTACCAGCCACTGTTGGATCTCAATCGCTCGCAAAAAATCTCATTTATCCATTGTGCGCGGCGCGTTAAGCGTCGCGCGAGCGCGGACAGAGTAGCGGAGAAGAATCGAGGAAAGGGGGCAAAACAGAGAGAACGAGTCTAGGTACTACCTGTCCTCCTGCCGGAATCCGCTTCTCTCTAGTTACCCTCTGCCCCACCGGCTACCCGGCCCCGGCTCTGGCTCGTGCGGCTTTGCCAGTGTTGGTAGTAGTGGTGGTGGTGGTGGTGGTGGTGGTGGTATAGTGGTGGTTCGTGTTGTAAAACGTGTTTATTAAGGTATCGTCTTTCGCCTTTTATTTCCGTTGAATGGATACCTCAGGGTCGGAGGTCGAGGGATCCCGCGGGATCGAGCAACTTGCGTGTGCCTAACTTCTCGACAGGACAGGAGGGCCTGTGCGCTATGGAAAAAGGTACCGGGGCTCTAGACATTTCGTATTGCTTAGCGCTTCCTTTTTTTCGGTAACTACTTACGCGACGAACAGACGAATGGACGTATGTAGGGTATCGAAATTATACAACGAACATAAATCGTAACGATGAATCGGATCGGATATTGGTCAGAGAATATCGCGTTGCGATGCACCTGCGCGTAAGCACCTACGTATGTTTCTGCGTATCTCTGAAAGGTGAACGAGTCCCAGGCGAAAATGCAAGAACGCGACGCGTGATACGGAAACGTAGAGTAGCGGCGACGAAGGGTGGTTGAATCGAGAGAGTTTGGTAAGGGTTCGAAGCGTAATGCTAGAGGAAGAGTAGGATGCGTAGGAGATGACGAAAGAGTAGGGAAGGTGGTGTCGGTAGCAGGTGGGGGAGTTTTGGCACGGGGTGCGAGCTTCGAAACCGGTGGTTCGTAACGTGGCGTCTCTCTGCGCGCGGTTGCACCGCGAGAGAGCCGCAGGGATGCGAATGAACAGATTAAGGGATGATCCTTTGCCGCGGGAGGGCGCCCTGTCGGCGCCGCTAACAGGATTGACGATTAACGTGTGGGTGGTTAGTATGCAACCGCTTTCACCGTTCCCATTCACTGCAGGGAGAAAATCTTCGCCGGATGGGAAGCCTCCGATGGTCCGTGAATATTTAACGGTGCTTGCAACGCGCGCGCGCGCGCGCGCGCGCACATTTCAGGAGACAGAATTCGTAATCGCAGAGCGAATTCCGTGAAAAGCCGATTTCTCAGTTCTTTCAACGAACGATCGGAACGCATAATAAGCGTATGCGTTATCGAGAAAATCGCGAGAGTCGTGCTATTTCTTTGTCGAAGGTTGCCAGACGGTAGTAGTCGATTTCGAGAAACCCTCGGGGTACGCGGTTGATTAATGCTTATGTAATTCATTGGGTAAGGTAAGACGTTAAAGGTACGATCTCGGTGTGCGCTCGAAATGACCCTCGACGTGTATCCGTTACCGTGAACAGGTATACGAAACAGGCCGGGCGCAGCGTTTCGGCTAACGGGCGGTTTTTGTTTCTCACAGGAACCAAAGGGTAGATATACACCCATTGTTTGCACCTAGCACGGAGTAATTACCTTTCAGGATCTTTTCTCGGTCGTCCTGGACGCAACATCGTCGTCGTGCCGGTATAGCACCGTAGCTGTTCGAACGACTCCCAGGGACCCTTTATTCCACCTTGCCCCTCCCTGCTCCACCTCTTTGTTCTCTCTTCTTCGGCCGATCCCCGTTTGTCTTCCCTTCGGGTCACCAGTCCAACGCTTGCGCTGGTGCGCGCGCGCCAGCCAACACGGGATTCGAGTCCGACCGATGCGTGGCAAACTTGAAATTTAAATATTAACATTAATTTACGATAGCGTAAAAATGCCTTGGCGCTACCAAGTTTTTGCGAAACGAAAACAACACCCATCATCCTCTATCGGCACGAGGCTGCGACGAGATCAAACACGAACGAAGAGTCGCGAGATTTGGTTGAACGATGAAAGCCTACGAGGGCAAAGGGATCCGGCGGTGCCAGGCATAGGGAACGGCGAGGCGGGTGAAACGGAGAAGCGGGCACGGGTCACGGTAGCAGATTTTCGGCGTGGAAGGTCATCGTATCGCCGGCTCATCCTTTGAGAACGGCGCACACGTTAATCAGTCGAGTCGGAGACGAGCCTCGGAGGATTAATTAAGCCGTAATTACTGGACAGCCTCTCTAGCCGCTAATGGGCAACCTGATATCCGTGAAAGGCCGCGTAAAGCCGCGTGAATAGGCCCCCGAACTGCTGACCGTCAGTCTCTCCGATGATTATCGAGTCTGACTCGATGCACCGCACCGGCGTACATTCTATCCACAGAGCCTCCCGTTTCAACGCGTTCTATTCGCCTCGACGAACCTCCCCGAAAACGAATCTCGCCGGGGGAGCGAAACCGGCGCGCGAATCGCTAAATATAGGAGTAGGTATGTATATCGGCGAGTTAACGGTAAATGTTTCGAAACGAACAGGAACGGGGCACACCGGCGACTTTTGACACGGGAATTCCCCGATTTATACGGTACTAATCTCGGGGCCCCCTTTCCGACTTAACTCGTTCGATTATTCGGGCGCGTGATGGGGTGCCGGCACCGGTTCCTCTCAACACCGGTGTCCCCTTTGTCGACGTCGACTCGCGTGGTCGAGAAAACGTACAGGTGAACAGGTAGATGACAAACAACTGTATCCGCTTACCGTTTTCCACGCGAGGGGCTTCCCTCGACGAACGAATCATGCCCGGTTAAAAGATTCATGGACCAGAAAAACAGTGGAGTTTGAATTCGGAGTGACTCGGGTTCAAACACTATTTTTCGTTCCGAGGACGGATTCGAAGGAACGGTGTCGTCTCGCTTCTCGTTATCGCGATCGTGGCTACTAATTACGTGTACCACGTAGAGCGACTACCAACACCGCCAGCTCCTCGGCCAACCGAATTAATAGCTTCCCGTTGGTGCATGGTCGAAGAAGAACGATTCGATTTCTCGACCGATCGAAAGCACGAACGGCCAGTCGAAATTGAATTGCTCTGCTGGAAGCTGTTGAACATTTCTGACATCTATCATACGTATGTATACCGAATCTTTGTTTCGTTTAGATACAGGTAGCTAAGCATTTTTAGATGCTATGGGAATCCTGTGATTTCGTAAGGTGTAGAATTTCGAACCGCGGTAATTCGATTAGGTATTTACGATCGTCGAATCAAAACTGGTTTGTTCCTCCCCTGATAACGACACGCGACACCGTTTTACCAACGTAGAAACAAGTATTCGAGCATGAATTACGAATTGTGAGAAAAACAGCGCATACGCTGTGTAACGAACGAAGAAAGGGAGTTGCAAGGAGCGAAAGCGTCGTGACAGGGACGAAGAGCGGAGAGAAGGAGAAATCGGGAAGCAAAGGCTACGCGTTTCTCGTGCTCGATTCTTCGTAAACGAATCGCGGTGTACGCACGATATCTCGCGGCGGTCTCAAATTTTAGGTTCGAGCGAGTTTCTAAAGCGCGTAACCGGGGAATGGGTTTTTAATCAGGGTATTCCGGACAATACGTCCCCCAGGGGACTTCCGCCACCCTCGTAGTACCTTTCTTTGCGGTCCCTGCGCGTAGGTGCTTTCGATCACCCTTCCTTCGGGATACGTTTTCATCCTCGAACGCGTCGTATGTCATTAACGTCGGGTATTTCCTTTCCGCGCAATTAATTCCTCGCGCACGCCTTCTGAGCGTCTTCTCTTTCGCGATACCCGTTCGACGTCCTTGTTTCACGGCTTCTTATTCTATCCGTGGCCGCTGCGTCGCGGCGTCGGTTCGTTTCACCGATTCGAATTCCTCTTCGCTCGTTCGAAATAGTCGTGCTGGCTATGGAAACTGATTCGTATGCGTTCGTCCAGGCGAGCGAATTGAAAACAGATACGAACCACGACGCGTTATTACGGTCGTCATAGAAACGTATTCGCGGCAGCGAAGTTGGTAGAGGGAGAGAAAGAGAGTGAAAACGTCAAGAATCGGTTTCGGGCATACGTCGGCCGGGCAACACGGTTGCGTCGCTTATACGAGTACACGGGGAGCACGCAAAGGTAGGATCAATTATCTAGACCGTGATACCGATTTCGGGTTCTGCTTGTTCTCTCATCTTTTTACGTTCATCGAGCTCGACCGTGCCGGTTGTTTATTTATTGTTACGCGTCATAAGTATCTACGAGTCTTCCGTTGAAATAGAGAGGAGCACGGTTTCCTCTCGACGAATTCCAGTTGGATTTGACCGATCGTCGAAAACTAACACGTTCTATTTAGTTTACGAGAACAGGAACATGCAAGATTGTACGGTCGAAAGCGGGAAAAGAGAAAATCATAAAGGATAAAGGAGAAAGGCGAGCTAGTCGGGCAGACAGCATCTGCGACTGACACGGTTGTGAGATCGATACGCGGAAGCGGGTTTTCCATGAAATTTTGCGACTCGGTGAGCTTGCACAGTCTGAAAATCGAGCGGGCTGTCAATAAAGCTGTTTACACACGAGAAAATTTCACGGGAGATTAATGAAACGGCATAAAAGTTTGGCGCGCCTTTAAACGGTCAGTCGATGTTGACGCGAAACCATTAACGTCCCACCTGCGCCGCGTCCTGTGCCACGCACCGCTTTTTCTCTTTTCCTCCTTTCGATGGAATTACCCAACATCCAGCCTGACTTGGGATCGTTAACGATGCTACCGCCATTGTTCGACCAGGTCCTCGTTCGACGGTTACGAATGGAATAGAAGCGACGCGACGCGACCGGACGTCCCGGTTTTCGAGCGCGAGCCTCTGCAAATCGTTTTTCGAGCGGTTTCGAAAATCATTCCGGATGCGACGGAACGATCAACGAGTTTCACCTTGTTCTCGACTCAGCGCGAACAATGAGAAATACGTTCCGGGGTGGCTTTTTACCGTTTCGTCGAAGTAACGAACACGTTTGTTTATTCGCTAGCATCGCGTTTGAGTAGCGTTCTTTATACGATCGGTTTTAGGCTAGGGAACAATGTTAGCCGACGACCATCCAAAAGACGCGACAGCGAGAAAAGACCGACGAAACGGCCGACCATAAATAATTAGAAGAAGACAGTTGGCGATTTGAATTTTCGCGTGAGACCGGCTACCGAGAAAGCTGACCCTCGAAAAACCATTAATTTATCGTAAACTAGAACGTCCGGAAGACATCGGTGCCAGGGGCCCGTTCCTAGGGTTGTCCCTCTCACAGACTTGACCCCGGATAATCGTGGGACAGGTGATCCCGAACCGGCCGAGTGACCACCGTGTCCGGCTACGTTACGAAACGATGCTTCGATCTTAGCTTGCTTTCCCCTATGCAAATGCCCCATTCCCTTTCCCGTAGGGTTTTTTCCCCTAAGAGGGAATCGCTTGATATATTGCTCGATCTCCGAGAGAAAGGATCGGCCGATTTTGCGCATTAATTTCCGTGTCGCTTCGGAAAATGTTCCCTTCCTTTTTCTCGATCTCTCCTCTTTTGCTTTCGCTTGAACGCGCCGAAGTCCGAGGACTGAACCAAGCGATAAACGATTGTTCGAGAGGTCCGAGGGACTTGCGGAGACAAGAACGTTTGATAAATATTCGTTTCGTACCGATACAATATATTTTCGTTAGTACACGTATGTAAGCGTACACCAGGACCTCCCTGTATGGTAGCAGCGACGCGTCGCTTTCGTAGCGATTTCACCAGCCCCTGAAACGGTCTACTTCTATCATTCGTTTCGTTCAACTTATACCGGTCGGGTCCTTTCGTTCTCTTCGCGTACAGCACGCAATCGCGATCGCGCAGACGGAAAACGTTTCCTCTCGGTCGACCACCCTTCGCGGGGTAGTTTCCTCGGTCGACGATAAAGCGAAGAGGCAATAAAGGAGGAAGCATTATTACGGCCATGTCCTTTAGTCGAAGAAGAAGCAGCTCGCGTGCGACCCAAGTCGGCGCGACTCGTCGACCACCACCGCGACAAGGGGTTGAACCGTTGAACCTCTGGAGACGATTCTCCTGGAGGGACGATTCCATTCTTTCTATCGTTTTCCTCCTACCTCTCGTCACCGCTTACCTTATCCGTCCCGTACCCTCTGCCACCCTCTCTCTCTCTCTCTCTCTCTCTCTCTCTCTCTCTCTCTCTCTCTCACCTTTTTCCTCCTCTTCCTCGCGTTTCCTTTCAGTCCCGCGCTACCGCCGAGTTCCTTGGCCAGCGTCGGCTCATAAATAAATTAATTAAGCGGCAGTCGAGTAACAGATAATGTTAAAATAACACGCTGGCGGGACAATGAAGATCGCCTTCGGGTAGTACTCTTTGGACGGGGACGAGAGCGTGTATATACCTTGTAGCGGTTCTTAAACTCGCTCCTGCCGGAGTTAATTTCGCGGCATTAACAGTCGAAAGAGTGCGAACAAAAGGGCTTGGAGGGTAGAGAAGACAGATAAGGGGAAGGAAGGAGGCAACGCAGGAAATATGAACACACTCATAATGTAGCCGGCTCGAGCAGCGCGACCGCGACCGTAACCACTGCTTCGAGCGAACAGGGATTCTCCCCTTTGCTGCGTTCTCGCCTTTCTATTCCATCCACTCCCCCTTCCCCCCCTTCCAGATCTCCCGCCCCCTCCTAAGTCACCGAGTAATCGTATCCGCGCCCCCATTCCCATGTTTTTTAATCCGATTTTCAAATCTGCAACACATAGTTCGCTCGCCTGAACACCGAAATCGAGACCAACTACGTAACGTAGAGATTCCTACGTCTTCTTCGAAGGTAACGATTCCGTGTCTTCGGGTATTATCCTTTTTCCCAGGAGTTACTAGCACGCGATGAGAATCACGCGGGACAAGAATACGCGTTTCCATTCTTCTTTCAAGCAGAATCAAAGGATGAACCTGTACCGAATCGAAACGATAATTTAGAATCGATCGAAGGCGAAAATATGGAGGCAAACACATCGGATATTCGGTGTCGCGAATATCTGAAACGTAACAAATCGATTCTAACCCGAATGTATCGCGCGTGTCGAATGTTCAATACGCGTAAAAGACGAATTCTATGAAAGCAGGTGAACGAAAGGGCACACGAATGCGAGGAAGAGGAGACAACGTCGCGGAGGATACATATCCTTTAGAGAAGATTCGGCACGAGAAAGGTGGTTGTCGCCTAGCGTCGCTCGGTGAACGCAACGATTTCGATAAATCATCTCGAGAGCGGCGTTAACGTTGGCTGGCACTTTAAAAGCATCGCGCGTGTCAGGTTGAAACGCGGTGAGAAGGCCGCGCGCGCGTTCCAAGCGTTTTAAGGGCAGCGGCGGAGAGAGGAGAGGCGAGTCCCGACAAGGGGCAACCGAAAGAACGAGGAAGAGAAAAGGGGTGTGGGGGGGGGGAGAGAGAGAGAGAGAGAGAGACACCGAAGAAGGCCGGTGATTTCAGCGATGGAGAGAAGCAACGTCGAGGGGGGAGAAACGAAGCAAGGGGGCTTGGTACGTTTTCGACGTACAAAAAGTAATTATAGGATGGTTTCCGGTAATCATATCTAGAGCGCATTGAACGAGCGCATTGTTCGGCCACCCCTTCACCGATATGCACTTGTACGCGGCGCCAACCCCCTCGCCCCTCGTGCCTCTTCTGTCCCCCGTTCCCTGTTCTCGGTTCCCCGTTACTCGTTGCTGGCTCCCGCATTTTATTCCCCTCCCTCCCGCGACTATGCTGCTAGGTCTACCACCCTTGATCGTCCTCGCGTTACGTACACGGCAGGCAGATTTGCCGACCATCTAATAGACTCGGCCATTAGGCAAGCTTTTGGGTGCGCGTACACGTATACCAGTTTCCTCTGTCGTTACACCCAGCCTTTACATTTCCGTGTGTTATTTAATTTCTCACGGATCCTTCATTTCAGTTCTCTTTGAAAACGTTTTTCTTCAAAATGTCCCTCATGTTAGCCGCGCAAAAGTTTGGCTTGAGATCCAACCATATTTACAAATGTTTTTTCGAACTTTTGTCTCGCTCGTACTATCGTCTTGCAGCAAAAATAGTTAAGGACAGACTCTTTAGTGAAACAACGTTCATAGGATCGGTGTTGTAACTTAACAAAGCATATAGTATACTCATCTTTTGTTACGTAAACTTGATGAATGTTATCGCCATCATGACCTCGCGTGATATGAACCAACGCTCGTAAAAAAATAGTTAAAAAGCGAGGAAATAATAGTAAATAATTAAAAAAATCGTTCGGCTGTAAAAAATACTATCGTCCTATACGAGACAGAAACAAGTTTCACTCGTTTCGTAGGTTTAACGATGCGTTATCGAGTCAGTTCGAGGGTATCGTGAAGAAGAAGAATAAGAAGAAGAAAAAGCGCTCATCCGTTCGTAAGAAAAGTGACATATACGGTTTTATTCGAAATCGGAGGTGAGAAGAGATAGCGTATATATTACAGGTGGATCGGTAAATACGTAGGTTGGAATTAGAGACGCGTGAGAAATAAAACGGAAGCGCAGGTTGGGAAGAGCAAAGGGCGAGAGCGGAAGAACGGCATAGGGCGGAAACGCGAGAACGCAAAGACACGGAAACGTAAAGGTGCAGGTCCGCGACCCGACTGACCCTGCGTCGACGGCCCGGTCGTCTTCGACGCCGTCGGTCTACCCTACTCCGACAACACTCTTACCCTCACCCTTAGCCTCGGGGGTGGATTGAAACGGGCCGGCCCATTTTTCGCGCCCCACTTGACTCCACGTCCCTATTGGTCGCCGCCCTCTGTCCCGTGACCTCTCATCCCTCGTCGTCGGTTTCCTGGCTCGTACCCCGTTCCATCTCTAGGATGCTCGTCCGTAAAAGAAGTATCCAAGGAGACCGAAGAAAATCCGTGAAAGACGACCAAAGGTTCCCTTATCGTCTTAACGCGATATCTCACCGCGACGCTCGACCACACCGTTTGTCCTTCGACTTTCACACGTTTCCTTTCTCCTCGAGTGCATTTTCCGCTTTACGACAAACCGATCGAGTCGCTTTCATTTCGTTTTCGAAACTCGAAAAGCTTGCCCCGCGTTTTATACTGTTGAAATCGAACAGACTCTACTACGACGGTTCGACAGAACTCGTGTTTAACGAGCCCCACTCTTAACTCGACAGGAAAATTGCGAGCCGTGAACGAAGAAAATATAAGTTATGCTTGTCTATAATACGAGCCGGAAAAGAGAACCGTGAAACGAAAAACGGATACATGAAATGGAATAGGCGAAGGATACTAGTTACGAACGTGGCTGCTTATTCGCGCAAAAGAGATATCGCGTATGTTTACCGAAACAATCCGTTGAACAACGAGGATGACTTTCAAAAATATCTTTCAACGAGCTCGACTTGTTTCTGGATGCACCGTTGTCAAGAAACACGACGCGAAATATAGCGCATAAACGACGGAAGGCTTTCATGAGACAGGATAAATGGGGCAACGATTGGTCGGGTGCAGGGAGCTGGTTAAATTTTGACGGGTGTGTCGAAAAATCGGTAGGTCTGATAGCGTACGGTGGGACAAGAATCCAGAAAAGAGTTCGAACCGGGGGCCGCGGGACAACGCGAGTACGGGAGGCAGGGGGCCGCGTCGGTGCTCGTGGAGAGGAGGAGAAACAGAGGTTGAACGAAGGTGAGAAAAGGAAGAAGCTAGGACGCGAGGGAGATCGAGCTAGCCGGTGAAAGGGAAGAAGAAGGAAGGCTTGGCCGGCGAGTTCGTGTCGAAGCACAGAGCGGCGCGGAAGAAGGAGAGGTTGTAGCCTCTTCGGCGGCAAAGTGTATGCGGAAGGACGCGCCGTCAGGGCGAAGAGGGAAGGAGAGCGGTCGGAGGGCGCGAGGGTAGGGCAAGCCCGTAGCCAATGAGAGGCGCATCGGGGCGCGCCCGGGACTCGACCCCACCTTCGGTAGTCATGGCAACTGGTGAAACCCGCGAGAAACTCGCGAGAGAGTTCGCGGTGGTGGGGGACAGGTCGGTGTCAGGGGTCGTCTTAGTCGGCAGTCGGTCTCTGGTCGGCCCCAAGAATAGTCGTATCGAGGCGGTAGTCGAGTATCACCTCTCTTCTCCTCCTCCTATTTGTGCCGGCACGAGCGCGCTTCGGTACCTACGGGCACACGCGCAGCTTATCGACTGTGGTGCGCGCGCGCGCGCGCGCTCACGCTCCTTCTCTTTCCTCCTTTGCCGCCACCCTCTTCTCCGTTTCTCTCTTTCTCTTCTTCTTCGTTCCTCTACACTTTGCGTACCTCGTTGCCGTCCCTCGTTCCCGTAACCGCTCGTATATCCTCCTACTCTCTTACCTCTCCCTCCCGTCCTTCCACCGTCCCGTCAACGAGGATTCTACCTCCTCCATCGCTTCCTCGTTCCGCGGACCTCCTCAACCCCCCCGTTAGAAACCACGGCCGCGGTCTCTGTCGGCCGCGTTGGCTCGATACCGCGATCCTTCGACCTTTCTCCTTCTATTCCATTCCAGAACACTCCCTCCACCGCGACGGGCAACCAGCACCCACCCTATAGCGTGCGTGGAGCACACACCCTCTCTTTGCTCTGTGGCTCGGTGGCTCGTGCCACCGCGCATCCATCCAGCGTCGATATACCACGATACCGCGGATACAACGACACGGGGATACGCTGTTGATCTACCGCGTGCGCGCGATCGCGATCTCGATCTCGATCCCGATCTCTCGAGAGCGAAAAAGAGAGAGAAAGAGAGAGAGAGAGAGAGAGAGAGAGAGAGAAAGAGAGAAAGAGAGAGGAATCGAGCCTGTGCCGCGGAGAAGTTCGACTCGTTCACCCGGAATGAGTGTGATCGCCGGTGCCGAAGTTGCATTTTCTAGTTTTTCCGTTACCGGTGTACGTCGCGAATATAACGCAACAGTGTGAAGTGCGCGCGACCGACTCGACAACAGTTTGGGATCATCGGCCGAGCCTCGAAATCGAATATTGAACCGTGATCGAATCGTTGATCGATCGAAACCGTCCACAAGCATCGATCGAACGCAACGGTGTTTCAGTGGACCGCTTGTATTGTGTAACGTTCATCTTGTTAGCCGTCGCTGAATCGAGGAAAACGGAACGAGTTAGGTAGTTGTCGCAACATCAACGGGGATGCCGTGTTCGGGGCAAAAATCCCGAGGTTGCACAAACTCTGACTAGTGCGCGAGTGAGTGAGGAAAAGTGCGCGAGTTCATTGTTGAACCGCGATAGATCGTCGAGGTGGTGCAAACACGTAAAGTCGCGGAGAATAGGTAAGACTAAGGAAAAGAAACGTATTGTATTAGGTTTTCCGAGAACGTATCACGAAAAACGAAACGCCGTGTTGTGCACGAAACAGGAGAGGCGAGCCGAATGAAAGCGAACTGCGACGAAGGAGGAAAAGGAAAGGGTGAGATCGGCGTATCTAGAAGAAAGTAGGAAACAACGAGGTGGTGGCAGCCGCATCGGGGTGGTCGGCGGTGGTCGCGGTCGAGAAGAGGAAACCGGCAGGGTGGTTCGAGGCGGGACAGGAGGCGCTGACGCCCTGGCGACTGCCGGGGTGGTTTACCCGGCCGCGACAGCGACGTTGTTCCCTGGCCGGGTGTCAGCTGGGCACCACCACCCCGAGTTCACCACCACGTTGGAGGTGGGGTTCCCGGCGCGCGGCACCACCGCCTCTATGGCGTTGGTAGCCGCGCCGCCCTCGTGGCCCTCGCGGGACCCCGGGGCCAGCTTGGCCGCAACGGGTGCAGCAGCAGCGGCCGCGGCTGCCGCGGCGGGCGCCGCTGCGGCGGCCGCGTCCGCAGCGGGCCCGGGCCCGATACAGATCGCTCCGCCGCCACCGATGCCCCCGACTCACCTGACGCCCTCCGCTACACCGGAGGACATTACCTGCCTGGTACCCGCCGGAGCGGTTCTCACGCCCAGGGACCCCTTGCCGCCGAGCACCACCCCCGGAAGTCAAGCGAACAGCTCGCAATCCGGTAGCTCGCAAACCGATAAATCTCCCAATATCGAGTGCGTCGTCTGCGGAGACAAGAGCAGCGGCAAACACTACGGCCAGTTCACCTGCGAAGGTAAGTTATTTCCCATGTCCACGTTTACGTTACCTCTTCCGTTTTTAATTATTTCGACACGGAATTTCGCAAAACCGAAATCTGACGCGATTCGCATTTTGGAACCTTGTCCGTTCGTTCGTTCGTTTCGCTATTCTAATTTGTATGTGTCGTTCACGGATGCGCAACCTTTGATAGGAGGGGATCGGTATGGGATACGGACCGAGAAGATCGTCCGGGTCTGGCGGTCCTGTAGAGACTAGGAAAAAACAAAGACCCGCCATTAATAACTCCGTGGGGTGTTCCCTGGAACGCTTACGCGTTTGTTACGAGCCTAATAACGATGTAATAGGGCCGAAGAAACGCCGTAGGAGGAACCTGGCGTTCGTCGAAAAGGGATGGTTGCAGAAGGAAAAAGATCGTCAGAGAGAGAGAGAGAGAAAGGATAGTGTGAGTGAGAAAGGGCGGGAGGTACTGGGGGCATAGGCACATAGGCTAGTTTCGTTGTTTATCGATATGTCGAAAGTGCGTTTCAGTATCAGGCAGAAACGATACGATGCTTCAAATATGAATTTCAACTTTCCAGCTATTATTTTATTCGTAACTTCGTCGATCGCGTTTCCTCGTCGTATCGAAATCTATGGCGTCGTATCTTAACGTCTGTAGTATGTAACGAAGAAAAATGTCGCGGTTGATTCGGACGGAGTGTTCGGACAGGGGTTAATCGAAATGTATGGTGCTCTCTGGAAAATCAGGAATTACGTATCCTCCCACGGGCCTCTGGCACTGGTCCGCTCGTCTGCTCTCGTCTCTCCTCGCTACGCTTGTTCGCGTTGCTTCCCCTTGCTTGTTCCTGTCCGTGCCTATTATCCCGAATTACGCCTCATCGATATCGGATCGTCGGAGTAATTTATACTAGCGCGAGTGATTTAACGCATTTAAACGCGATGGCCGATCACGGACCACCTTTCGTTTGCGGCATTTTTGTTCACAGCCTAATCGCAACCGAACCCGATGTTAATTCGCGAAATTACAAGGTCGTACGAACGAATAACGTGTACATGTCTTGCTAATTATCGACTTATCTACGCGTTCGTTTTCGTTGGATTCCGTTTTATTTACGGCAAACTCGTAATTACCATGACAGACGATGCACCCCTCCCGAGATGCATGTACTAACTGCAGGTATTTTTGCCCACTGATGGGTCGTTTTCGTCGTCGGGCCACCGAACTCTCATTAAAATTCATGAGTATTCATCCTTCTCTATCTCTTTCGCTCTTAGATGCGAAGCAGTTTGCAATTTCGTATGCGATGCACAGAAACACAAGAAGGGCGACGCGTTTTGTGTGGCGGCGATTCGCGTACAAAGTACTTATGTAAGGACCTGTACACTATACTTCGATGTTCAATGGAAATGCATCGTTAATTCGCGAGAAACGCGTTGGTTCGCGATGACTTGCTTTCGTTAGAATGTTTATGAGACACTTTTTAAGCGACGCGAGTCACTCGGAAATTATCGTTTCAAAGATCCTGGAAAGAGCAGCGTTGATAATTATCGATGCCGTCGTTTTGTTGTCTACGTCCGTCTGTCCTCTTTGACGTTGATCGTCGAACGATGGATTTAGGATACGAAGGTGATCATTAACCAAAGAGAAGTAGGTCGCAGTATTCGCGTACGATGAATGCGAAATCCTGCTGATCCAGTTAACACGATCGATTTTTGGGTTTCGATCGCTTCATCGGGTGTCTCGATCGAAATACGTTGGCGTGAAATCAACGTTATTGTACAAACGGTAAAGTTATTGCGGAGGTTATCGGACAGGTGTACAGGATCGCCATCGTGCTTGTGACGAGTCCGCTGACAACGTTATCAACATATTTCACTCAACTTCCGTACATGTATGTATCTAGGTGTGACATTAGAAGCGTCCCTGACTTCGGTCTTCCCTTAAGCGCACAAACCACAGGTACACACGAATAATTGCGTTTCCGCACTTATGCCCAATATTGATATCCGTTAGCTCTGTTGAAATTAGGATATGTACATGCGTGCGCGCGCGCGCGCGTGTGTGTGTGTGTGTGTGTGTGTGTGTGTGTGTGTATACGACGATAGGTATCGGCAATTTCTTTCCAAATAAATGAAATCCACATTTTTACAGACCGAAATGATTAACATTTTGTGATCGCATAATCAATGGTTAAAGATTTGAAGCAAAGTCGAAAAAAAGAAAAGGTTTCTACCCCATACCTCATCAAGTTGAACGCGACCGTATTAGAAAGATTTCTCGGAAACTGTGCTGCCCTATTATTTGAAATTGTTATTTGAAATTCGATTTTCCGCGATCGTCGATTCGACGAAATCGTTCTCGCGGAAGGAGGGAGGGCCGATGATGACGTTACCGTTTAAGACGCTGCTAAGAATAATACTCGGAGAGATTAGTTGTGGTATAACTGGTGATCTTTCCTCTCTCCTGTACCCCCTACTCGGCGGTTGCCCGCGTTCGTTAATTTCTAACAATTTGTGCCGGCTCGAGCAACATGAAGATTCGGCGCGTGAAAACGTAGGATTCGAGCGGGTTAAGAGTCCGTCTCTTAATTGAACGCTCGAGTTACAGCAGCGAGTCCTCTCCCTGGTGTTCCAATTACAGTAGCGCTAACGATATTTACCATTGTTAGACCGAGACACTCTCCCTTTCTCTTTCCTTCCCCCTCGGTCTCTATCGGTGGGGACGGTGTTAGCGGTGCTGCGATAACGCGCTTAATCCGACGATAATTTCCATTCGTGGTAATCTTAATTACCAGCTACCCTCTGATTTTCCCTTGGCGTCGATTTCGTGGCAAACACCGGCTCCTTGCTTCTGACTTCCAATTTTCGTCTTCGTTTCATACAAATATTTGCGATATTTAGTCGCAATAGGAGACCGGTTGAAGCTTGATCACGAAGAAGAACAAGAAGAAAAAGAATCGTTTGGTTTAAAGACGGGAGCGTTGCGCGAATCCGTCGAAAGGTAAAGGAAAGGGCGGAAGTTGAACCGCTGTCGGTCGGTCGTTCGGTCGGTGGGACGAAGAGCATTGTTGAACGGTAAGATGAACGCGCATTTTACGTAAAGAAGAAGCTTTCGGTGACTCGGATTCGATTCCAATGACGATGATGATAATGATGATTCCGTAGGTTCGGTTTCCCTGATTCACGGTACCATTCATTCATCGGGGGTTGACGATCGAACGAGCAACGATCAACGATCAACGACGGGATTGGATGGCAGTAACCGACGACATGCTTTATTGAGAATCATAGAAACACCGATAGGCTGATACGTCACGACGCATACGCCTTCCACATTGGACGTTCATTGGCGTAATCGCGGTGATTGTCGGCGATCGCTTTATTACGACGAATTGATTTTGATGTCAACCGATGTCAAACGGTCGCGAATTATTGTCAATTTGTCGCGTCTGTCTTTGAACGCGGTCGATCGAGACGATCGCGATCGTGTTATCGGTAAACCGAGGATCGAAGGATCAACGGGCTGCTCTCTTTCTTCCATACGTTACGTTAGTCTCGTCGACCTCGTTCCGCTGGATGGGTTCAATAATCCGTGTTGGCAAAGAAAATGGTTAGAAACGAAGTTTCGTTGTCGTAAAGACGATTAAAGCTAATTTGAAAGAGTAAGAAGATTTTACATGCTCCTGAATATCGGCCGCATCCTAAAAGCTAAAATATTTACTTACTCTACCTTTTCCTATGAAAAGGGGGAAGCGATTGGTTCGGATGTTCGACAAACTCTCTTTGATCGGGTCCACGGTTTTATTGCAACTCGTAAATCGATTTCTCTACTTCCGGACCGAGTAATTCACTAGCGATCCCGAAAACGGACAAGGTTCGAACGGTTCGCAACGAATCGCTGTCTCAAACGAATCCGTCCTGCGGATTTGCTGGAGATTAAGTTCGAGAAACGAACATTAATCTGCCGATTACAGCGGCCCGGGAACCTCCCATTCGCGGTACCGAGTCTGGAACAAGGTTCTTCGTCTTTGGTTATTGCGCAATAGTCGTTCGCGGTTCGACCTCGTGGCTAACTCCACGATCGCCGTTCCCTTTTCGCACTTTCCTCCGTGGCTGCTCGATCCTCGATACCCGTTATGCCTCTCTGTCCATCGTTTCGTATCGTATGCCAGTGGTCGATGCGCGCAGAATTTATTTTGCATCCACTGGATCTCGACGCTTTAGATGCATCAGGTGTTGAGGAGTTAGCCTCTTTCGTTACAATTTCGACTGAATTTTTAAGTACAAGCGATATTGTACGTAAATTATTTCAATGCTTTACGCGTCTTACAGTTTTAAAGCAGTAAATGATCAATCCCAACGTATGCGATCGCTGTTTCGACGAATAGGACATGCAAATTTCTACTTACCTGATCCGCGGACCTCGTAACGTGTAAACGATCAAACGTTCGTCGTGGTTTTTGAGAGATCAAAAGTTGCGTTCATCAGCCTTGTGAATAGCAGCTATTCGCTTTTATTCTCTGTTATCGTGTTGGCCTTTTCGTATAAAATGTTCGCTCGGGACATTCGTTATCCGGTTGTTAATCGTCCGTTCAAGAATAACGTTTAACATTAGCACCGATCAGAGCCCTCTTCGGGTTAGGTTCGATTAAACGCGATGCACGATTTTTTAACGAAAAGCGAAAAAGAAACGTTAAGATTCGAACGACGAAGGAACGACAAGATCGCGACGATTTGAAACTCGGCGAGCACGAACATCTCTACCTGCCAACGATTCGAAAATAATGGTATCGTCTCTCGCTCGTCCTACCATTATTTTAACCCAGCCAGTACCAACTTCTTACTTTATAGAGTATCGAAATTCAGTGTTCGCGTGCGTATCCGTCCCATCTTCCTTCTTTCTCGGTCTCTTTTTAATTTCCACTCGACATCTAAACTCGTACGGTTTTCCTTGTTTTGTTTTGGCGAATATCGAAATGGAAGAAAACCTGCTGCTCGTTTCGAAAACGAATACCAAGGTGGATGAAACAAATGGTCGCAGCACGAACTGTTTAAAAACCCCTCACCGACGATTGTCGATTGTCTTATTTATATTCGACATCGCTATCGTTTGGCTGTTTTAAAGGTTTACGATATATATGAAAAAATTTCGGTTTCATCGTATTTCCTGTGAATCTGTGCGCGCTGTCTACTTAATCGTATTATCTTTTTATCGAATCGGAATGCAAGTAGTCTCGATATCTTGAAATCCGTTCTTTCTTCGTGTTGTTCGTCGAAAATGACGCTAATCGTGTACGATCTTACGCGTTGAAAATGAAAGCGTGCCACCGAGTAAGAACCGAGGAAAGGTGTTAACGGATTAACGTTGAGGATTCGCACAGAAAGGCGTAGACGGAAGAGGGTGAATGAATACGTTTACATTGTGTTTGCGAACATGCGTCGTACGTTGGTTGGTAACATACATATGTATGTTTTCCACGCGTCACGATGATAACGTTAATTCTTTGCGCAGACTTCGAGATTGTTTCGATCGAGTCACTTCCTTTACGTAACCGAGTGATATTAGCGAAACGCGCCCCATGCTTCTTCTCTCTTCTTCTCGCGTTTCAAGCGAACAACGAACATCGGATTGTTTCGAGAAAATTGAACGGCAGACGTTAAGATGGAGGTTGGCAACATCGTACCAGCCCCCTCGGTACACGCGTCACATTGTTGTGCGATAAAACGCGAAGGATCGGGAATGGGCGAGGACGGCGAAGAGCACCGATAGGGAACAATATTTGATACGAATCGGTTGAGGGTAACGGGACACGATCGGGGCCGGATCGGTTAACGGGTGTGGTGCCGTTCCTCGCGGTTCCCCGAACGCGTGGAGGGGAGGGGAAAAATTTGGAGGGAAAGCCCAGCGTGTTGCGGATGACGAAAGAAAAGGAAATTTAATTCCGGTCTCGCGGTCTGAGGTGTACACCCGCAAGGGGCTTCCTGTTCGGGGTCTCTGGTTCTCCCTCCGAGTCTTACGGTTACTTACCGACTTACGGACTTATGCTTGGCATAGCCCCCGCCGCGTGCACGAAGAAGCCAGACACTCTGCAGCCCGCTTCGCGGGCTAATCGCTCTAACGAGATCATATTATATTATTCCGACTTTGCTAATCTTTATTAATCTCATTTCCCTCGGAGGCGCGTGCGTCGCGGTTTCTCCCCGACCGTATTGTTTGCCAAGACACGCGCATCTTTCCGGGTTTACTTTGCTTTATCGTCGTCCCGATCGAAGAAAAGGCCGGGCAAAGATACAAGAGAATCGTTCCGCGCTGGGTGCTGTTTTTATTTTTCCGAGGGCTAGTAACACGATGACGATGACAACCACGACGATGACAACGTCGATGACAACGACGACCCGTGGTCGTGACGAGTACCTAACGGCAACAAAATCATGGAAGTTGGAAGCGTTACGCGAGTGCACAGAACGCACGCTGTTGGCCACGATTATGCGAGCGATGCCGGTATCTGCGTGGACTTGGCACGGAGCAGAGCGAAGCCTAGAATGCATCGAGCATAGAATTACGAACCGCGACGCATCCCGAACGCATCCTCTGTGACCAATTATCTCGCTAACGAAGCCCGCGGTATCTACGCACCGCTCTGCCCCCCAAACACCACGCCATCCGACGACTAATTAATTATAACAATGTCGTTAATTTTACGCGGCCGACTCGAAACGTTACCGACCGAATCGCTTCTCCGCCATTGCCGCACTCTTCCTTCCTGTCCGCTTCCTTTACTTTCTTTCTTCATCCTGTTCATCCTCTTCGCGAAAGCACGCACCTCTTCTTCTATTTCTTTTGTTTCTCATTTCTTTTTCTCTATCTTATTCTCGGCTGTTTACCGACCGAAAGGATCACGGGTTTTGCTCTTCGGCCGTCCGCCATTCTTACGTACCGAATCCTGTGGCAAGTTGCGCGAACGTCTGCGAGAATAGACCGCTGCGATTGGTAAGCTTGTTCGCGGGACACTTTCCAGACGTCGTACGGTGGAACGTCGTTCCAAGCCGGTATACGGAATGGAATGGCAGCGAACGAGTCGGAGCAATGAAAATTCAATGACGCGAGCAATTTGAGCTCTCGAGGGGCGCGCAAGTTGCAATCTGAAAGTATAAACGCCAGTTGTTTGAACGATCTCTCTCTCTCTCTCTCTCCCTCTCCCCCTCCCTCCCCACCCCCCTTCCTTGGTTTCTTTGTTAGTCTCCTGTGTTCAGTTTCGCCCTTTTCCAGAGTCCATTCCTCTGTTTTCTCTCGCGCTACCACCGTGCACGTATGCAGTGTCCCTTGATGGTTGACTCGTGTACTGTAATCGCGTAATTTGCGTGTAACGATGCAATTTGTGGTTACGGCGACCTTACAGTCCCTTTTACAACGTCGACGACAACGATTACGACTACGTCAGAGATGCGAACAGCAACAGCAGAAGCAGCAACAATTACGTAGCAACGATTACGATTGTACGTGCACGTCGAAAATGAAAAATCTGCGTACCGATCTAACGTAATTCGATGCAACTCGATCGGATTGATTTTGCGAACAAACAGATTTCTCAAATTACCCGTTCGGATTAGAGTTGCTCTGTTCCGATGCGGATGTATGTGCACGAATAATGCGGAAACGAATTAAGATGAACGCGAGCTAACAACGAGATAACGAAGAACTTTGATCGTATTTGAAATCGAACGATTGATCGTTCGACAAAGTCGAGCAAAATACCTTGACCCAATGTCACGAACCGTAAGCCCCGAGACCGTATTGGCTGTTAAAGCATCGCCGAGGCGATCGGCCGTGTCACGATTTTATTGCATGTGAAATTATAAAACCAGTTCTGCGGGTAGACGCGAACGCCTCTCTAATTAATTTTCCGGTTGCTACGCACCAGCGAGTACGTATACGCTGTTTCGATAAATACTGTCGCATCGTGTACTAGGTACTGTTTCCTTGGCAAAGAAAAAACTCGAACCTATAAATTCGATAATCCTTTTCATATTCACGGTGATCGACTTGAAACGAAGAAGCATCGGTCTGTGAAATCTACCGATCGAGATGCGTTATCGATTCTGGGAAATCGTTTCCGGTGCTCGAGTAACGGGTCACGGTCGAAGTCGTACAGCGGAACGATCTAAGCGCCGATCGTTGTTCTATGCCACTTTGGAAGAATAATTCAGAGACTCGCGATCGGTTCGAATTGCTTTCGATGCCGCGATAAAGAGATTGCAAAAATCGAGAGCTAAAATCGTGGGACGCAAGGTAGATGATAAGTGGCAAAGCGACAAGAGGAGACGTGCCGAGGTCTGGGTCGGAGCTATCGGCTCTGCGAGGTCGAAGGTTCGCGATCGTTGATGAGAACCGTCGACAACACCGAGGGTATATTCTGTTTATCTCTGTTCGAACCGTTTCCATACAGAGAACGCTTTGTTGTCGCGATATGAATTGCCTCTTGATTACTTCCAAGTACCGGCGTTGCGTTCCAACCGTCCATCCGTTCAATCGTAGACCCGATTCTGTCCGTCGACCACCAGTCCCGCTGTTCGCTAAAATCTTCGAATTCCTATCTCGCAAACGTAGGTATCTACGACCGAAAGGTGAAATTTTCCTTGAAGCCGCTCGAAACTCGACCGCCTTACATACTCCTACCTGCGTTACATACCTACTTAACGATCATGTACAATTATGTACCTAAAAGATTATCTATTACGTTAGAGGACAGAAACGACCAACAGGCAAGTAGTACCTATCTATAGTTGGAGATAGGTAATTATACGGTGGTCGCGTGGACCACCTTCTTCTAAAGCGAACAAAGATGCGCGACTAGAAACGGATGGTATTGGCCGGACGCGATTTGATTTAACGAGTAACGTGTAAATATGGCGCGTGACAGACAGACAGAAATTAAGAGCAGAGTCGTGGCCGCGCACCCCTGCTCAACAACAAGTCAAAGGATGTTCCTGCGATCGACAGAGTCTACGTTAGGTAGGTACGTTTCCAGGTACGTGTACACGATCGTTGCCTGAAAAAAATCCTACGAAATTGTAGACAACCGGTACACGTGCATACTCACCTTTGAAACATCGATGGGAATAACCGGTCGTCGTCGAGATTGCATCTTTATCGCGGTCGTAGTCGTTTCCTAAGGAGTTCGTGTTATCTTCTTTGCTCGGAGCTGAACCTGCTCGTCCGAACGTATTCCGTCTAGTTCAGCCGTTTGACAGTTCGTCGATGTCGACTGCGTACTGGGCGCGAATTAACCGCCGACGCGTCGCGAGTGTAACGGTAGAGAAAAGACGGAACGAACAGGGAGATTTTAATCTTGTAACTTTGCCTCTTTTTAGGATGCAAAAGCTTCTTCAAGAGAAGCGTCAGGAGAAACCTAACTTACTCGTGTCGAGGAAATAGGAACTGTCCCATCGACCAACACCATAGGAATCAGTGCCAGTTTTGTCGATTGAAAAAGTGCCTGAAGATGGGCATGCGCCGGGAAGGTACGTACTGAATGATTTCGATCGCATCGTCAGTCCAATTGACTCGCTCCCTTTGGAAGCGATCGAGACAATTTTGCCGAAGCGACGCGCACGAGCGTTAAAATAGAGTAATGACTACGGGTACGTGTGCGTGTGCGAGTGAGAAACAGAGAGGGTGGATAATGGGTGGGGAATGGATGGGGAGGGAGGAGAAGAGAGAGAGAGAGAGAGAGAGCGATCGATTTTAAGATCAAAGTTCAACGAGGCGGAAACGCTTCTATTTATTGGCCGCGGATTCTCAAGGCATCAAGCGGGTGCGAATGTTCGAGCATCCTTGGAACTCGTAGCGGTAACACGGGACAAGTGCGCGTATTTATATCCGGATGCGTTCTCGATTCGGTCGCGCTCGGGTTCCTCGCCGTCTGTTCTCGGACAGCGCGTCGATACCGATCCCGTCGCGGTTGCTTCTTTCTTTCGAGTGGTTTTCGCGACGATTTCATCCACGCTTTTCAAACGGATCTTTCGATCTGCTTCTCCCTTTTATCTTCTCGCTTTTATCCGATCATGCGAATTACGAGCAGAATTCGGTTTTAGGAATACGCGAATTAAGGTACGCGTTGTGCACGTCGGAACACTCGGTGAATCTACTGCGATCGCGAAAACTCCGGAACGGTTCCCACGTCTCTCCCTTTTCGAGATTCTTCCTTTTTCGCCTCCCGAAGCTGCCCGTTCGAGTCGCGATAACATCTGACCTTGTTAGAGCGAGCACGAGCTGGTCACCGAGGCGGACGCACCAGGTGTACTTATTTTTGTCCGAGATTTTACCAACCGTCCCTCTACGCGCGTCCGATCTACCTCACACCGCGAACCCAACGGCAACGTATCGCGTTACACTGATTTTTCATTTTCCGTTTTCGACTAGCCAAACCCGAGCCCCGATTATCCCAAGTTTCCTCGCTTTTTTTCGCCATTCCCCTACGCGTTCGCGCTCAGACTTCAACTTCTCTCTCGTCGACAGATACCATCTGACCTTGTTCAAGGCGTATGTAAGCGAGACGGTCATCGACACGAACGGTCAGGGAGCGCAGTCGGAGGAAGAGACTGTCTATGTGGCTAGGATCGAAAACCACACCTCGCGCTCTTTCTTTCCTTTCCAACAACCTCGATCGTTTTTCGAGCTTGCGCTTCGAATTGCTGAAAACTTTTCATTCCTACGCCGTGTCCGCCCAACTCAGCGGGAACCTTGAACCGTGGAATCGTGGTAGCGTTACGCGAAGGCATAGCAGCTCGCGGGTAGTCGACCGACTACCGAGAGACTTCGTCACATTTTTCCCACGAGAAGACGACCCTAGCTTTCTGCCCTGTCGCAGGAACGTCCGCTCATTATCCGGGATGATGCCTTGGCTTTTAATAATAATTCGAAACGTTCACTCGCTCGTTGTCTCGCAGGACACGCAATTCCATGTGCGTTTCGCCTACGTTTCTTGTGCCTCTCGTGATACTTCGCGAGCAAAGGGAGCGCAGGTTAATCGAGTAGGAGCAGAACTCGCGCGTCGAGGGAAGGAGATGAAAGGATACGGAAGCGAGAATCGAAAGGAGGACGAGAATCCGAGAGAACGTTCACCGGAAATGGTTAGACACCGCGGTAAAGATTGGTTGGATGCTGGCAATAAAGTCAGCGTGGATATCGGCGGTGAATCGAAAATCGAAAAGAGCGATGACGCGAGCGGACTCCAACGTCGCAGGAGTCAGAGAAGTCAGGAAGGAGGAATAGAAAAGCGGTAAAGGCGAGAAGGCCGTGCGCGCGTACGCTGCAGAGGCTGTTTCGAGCAGCGAAGCGAGCCAGCGAGCAGTGGTTCGCAGAGACGACGCGATGCGATGCGATGCGATGCGATGCGATGCGAGGCGAGGCGAGGCGAGGCGAGGCGAAGCAATGCATGGCGGCACGAGGCGAGAGGCGGTGAAACGGGGCGAGGTACGGGACTAGAAGAGGTTGCGGCCATGGGGCGGTCGAGGGGGTTTGCGGGTGTAGGGGGGCAGTCGGTGGTCCGAGGTCAGCGGGGTGCATGACCTTACCTCGGGGGCCCCTTCCTTCCGTGGGGCCCCCGAGGCAGACAGGATGCGCTCAAGATTACCCTGTAGATACTGTCCGCGATGATTACAGAAATCTAGGAAGCCGCTCAATTTAATTAACCCTTAATTGCGACTGCCCGAGTAGAAGGTACGTTTAGTGGAACTATCTATCCGTCCCTACCTTTCTCGTCTCGCAGGAGCTTCGAAAAGTGCTTCGGCCTCGCGTGCCTCGCGTTACACATCGTCTTACCGCGGGAAATTCCTAGCTGTTTCCCCAACGCGAAAGGAAGCCCCTTTTTCGGGGTTTCGTTTCAAACGTAACGCCCTCATACTTCAACAGCCAGTATACGCGTTTTGCTCGAATCAACACGGAAACCGTGAAGCTCGTTATCCCTGCTTTCGAGACAGGGCAGAACACGCGGGACGATCAACCACGATAACGCGTACGAAAAAGAGTTCGAACAGAGGAATCCCCATCGTGTGATCTAATTAAAATGAATTTTAAATTGTGCGTACGACTAGTAGAGAAGAACTCTATTCTTGAATGCGACGCTTTTTCAGTGCAGTCCTTCGACAAAAAACGCGCAAATTGTATCATCGTAAAAGTTATCCTTCCGCCTCGTGTCACGTACAAACATCGTTTCTGCGAGCGAACTATCCGTATATCTACCTATAGGTATTTGTTTGTCCCGGAAAGACGCAAAGGGTCGTAAAGTCAGGCCGAGTGCTGAGTACCGGGAATCCTCAGCGCGAGAATACAAGGGACCGTCGATCGAGCGATCGATTAAACGGCGGAGGTAATTGCGCGCAGCGATCGCAGTGGAATCGACGCTATTAGGAAATTCCCGATAGAGGCCGTTATATCTGGCGGATGACCGTTGTATAGGAAGAAGCTCAGAGTTGGGTATGTTGTAAAGCCGCCGGTGTGCCAAGGTGGATTTCACTTATCTTTCAGCGTCGAAGCATGCCGCGTGGCATGCCGATGCAACGACGATGGTCATTATGGCCGCATTAACTGAAATTAGACATTGTTTCCCTTGCCGGGCTGAAACGATGTAACAATGGGAGGAGGAGGAGGAGGACGACGACGACGACGACGACGACGACGACGACGACGACGACGACGACGACGGCGACGAAGACGAGGACGAGGACGAGGACGAGGACGACGAAGGTGGATGTATAGTTGGGTTGCTCGAGCGAACGTGCGGGATAAACCAAAACGATGAAAAAGATGGTAGAACAAGGAGAACATAAAAGGGTCCGAGAGTAACCGAGACGAAGCGATATGAAAGAAATTACGCGAGGCCAACATACGAAGAAGGGGAAGGGAGGAGAGAAAAGAGACGGAGCAAACTCTCTATTCTTTTGCCTCCTAACGTTTCTTTCCGTCTTGCGTTTTGACTCCCTTTCTCTCTCTCTTTCTTACATACACACACACACACACATTCTATATCTCTATCTCGCTCTGCTTTCCTCCCTGTTCCCGATATCTACCTTTCTCCCCAGTGTACGCCAGCAGAAGAGATTGCCGATATTACGGCAGGGTCAAGATCGTGACTTTAATCAATTAGCGAGGTTTCTCGGACCCGGGAAATGATTAGCAATCCAACTGGCGGTCGATTCTTGATCCTTCGTGCAGGACGCGACGAGGAGATCCTTTTTCGGCCGCCCTTTGCGATATCTGCGATGTTCGAGGTTGGGTACGAAACTCGGCTCGATAACGTTGAGTAAAGCCTGTTGCCCCTAGGGAGTCCGAACGAAAAACTACCGGTTCTCCGGATATCGAGTAAAACGGTTTAATAAATCCTGTTACCATCTGCAACATTTTTCTTCGGCAAACTTCAGTATCGTCAACTAAAGTATTGCACTGCAATAAAACGTATGAACTTTCTCACCCGTAGACGTTATCCAGTTAACATCGATTTGATTTTTATCGCGTTCGATTTTGAAAACGATTGACCACGATCCGTCGAAAATCTCTCGTTGCATCGTCTCGCAGCATAAATAATAACAAGCGAAGCGGACAAAAATACATGTGAAGAGAAGAAGGCAGATGCGAGATAAATAAGAACGACGACTTCGAGCGTCCTCTGATCGCGCGCAAGTACCGCAAACGAATCGATTCCCCGAGGCCATGATTCCTTTTAACATTTCCCCGTACGAACGAAAAATCAGTAGCAATTCCAAACGTATACCGGTCACGATTAAACGCGAGAGCTACCGTTCCGGTCGGGTTACTTTCCTCCAAAATATCGCGCACTTTGTTTCCCTCCTTTTCTCCTTTTCCTTTTTCTTCGTTCTCAACGTAGGTATTCCCGTGGTTGCCGTCAGGTTGGCTGGTAAACGTACAGCGTCGCGACTTTAGAACAGTCTACTCGCGCGAGGTTACCGGGCTAAGCTGTTGCTGCGAGGCGGCAAAGTATTCGACCGGTCGTATTTACCCGCATAATCTCTTCCCGAGCATTAAAATACAAAGTAGACGCATTACCATGACAAAACTGTCGTCGGGTCAAGAGTACCTGACACCGTTCGTGGGGGATTGCGATCGGAACTCGGGCTCGTTATGCATATTCAGAACGGTGTAAGGTCCACGTCGGTTCGCGTATTATCTTTTGTTCGTTCCCCCTGCTCGATATCTGGTCAAATCTTCCTTTCGACTCGCGCTTCGCTACTTTTTATCAAACTCCTACATTCCACTTTTTATCGCTGCGAATATACATACGTTTCTGTTTTTCTTTAACTTGCTCGATTTTCCGAGAATGTTGCAAATATTAGCGGATAAGTATTAACTCGTGGTAAGGTTCGTTTGAATCGAGTTAGATACAAGAGAACAGACGGAACCCGCGCCTCTTTTCTATGGAGAAGAACACGCGCAACGTGGTCGCGTTCAATTTCGAGCGAGGAGGAACGACCTTCGAGACCGGCAGAGCTCTCGCGCGATCAGAATGTGAAAGTTCAGTTGGAAAAGGCGGTCAGCGCTACGTTAGCCGACTTTACGCACACCCGTCCACGCGCTTCTTCTCTCTTCCACGTTCCTTCTATTTTCCTCTTTTCTTCTCCTTCTTCTTCTTCTTCTTTTTCTTCTTCTTCTCTTCCTCCTTGCAACTTTTACGACCTTGCGCTCTGCTCTATCATTTCCTGTCTTGCGATCATTCCTCCTTCCGTTTACCTGTGTCAAACATCGTTGCAACGCGACACTTTTCCGAATGCCTCTCTAATTTCTTCTTTCCGCTGGTTTACGAACAAGATCGCGTAACGGAGAAAAGTAAGTTGGGAGACGAATAATAGTAGGTATCGTAAAGCGTATCGTTTACGTGAAGCTGTTCAACGGACTGTTTTCCAATATATTTTCCAAACTGATCGGTTATCGCGATACGAATGCGAGGAACTGTCATCGAACGAAAGAGAAAAACCGTGAGTGAAGCGACGCGAGAAGAGGGAAACAAGAAGAGGGGACTGGTATTATAGCGATCGCGGTCAGGAAAAAGAGCACGATGCAAATATCAGCAGCCGTTCGATCGTAAAACTCACCTGCCTTGTGTCGCAAACCAGTCTCCGATATAGGTGGGTAGGCACACTCGCGCAACCTAGACCAGAACGATGTCTACGAGAACGTCAGAATCGGAACCCAACACGGATCGCATCGAATAATTTATCGACGGAACAAACGCGTTTCGATCCCTTATTCGTGGATCCTTCCGTACTTCGAGGGAATTCCTACTGAAATTCGTTCGTTACAAACGAATAAGTACGCGATTAGACAGATTCCAGTAACGAAGAATAGAATGAGAAGTCGTGTTACGCTTCGATGTTCTCGAGCGTTCGTTGAAAAGAGGAAGAAAGCAAGATGGCACGATGCATGGCAGTTTTTTGTTAAAAATCGAGGCATCGAGGAATTAACGAGGGTTACGAGTGGAACGAAAACGGGAAAGAGAATCGGAGTGAATCATGGTCCGAAAGCAGTCGCGTTGAGGAGAGGGCTGATTTGAAAGACGGTAGGTCAAAAGAGCGTTCTGTCGGCCGCGAACCGAAACGAAGGAAGGACATCGTTGGAAGCGATTCTTTCGGCAAAAAACTGTCGGGCGATCGCAAACGCGCGCCCCTTTTCCTTAGGTCGATCCTAAGTTCGGTTGCAAGTTTCGGAACGTAAACGAATACCATGTACACGCCACTGTTTTCCACCGCCAAAATATTGGTTCTAAGAGCTGTTGTTCGATTCTAACTAAACGCTGTGCTTCAAATTTCGACCTTCGATCATATTAACCTAGTATTATCGCATACCTAATCGAAAAGTTCGAAAAAGAATACGATTCGATATGGAAGAACGGTATTGGCTGCGTAGTCCGAGCGATCGGCAAAACGATTTTCCTGGAAGGATCGGCCAGCGACTCCCACGTTCAACGCGTATTTCGCGCACGCGACCGACAAACAGACCGGCGCTATTTGCAAAGATAACCGTGGAAAGGGTTAAGGTTTGGACTGAGAACGGATCGTGCGCGAGCAGAGGCGGGAAGAGGAGCGAAAGAAGACGGATATTAATAATGGGGCGCGTATAGGATTCTCGAGCAGTCCCATACACCCTCCTCCTCGCAGCGTGTTTCTGTTTCTCGAGACCCGCCCGATACCGACGAGTTGCTTCCCTTTTCGATCTCGTACCCGTACACTCGCGTTCTCGTTCTGTTCTATTTCGTGTTTTCTCGTTCCTCCCCTCGTTCGTTGTACGCCTTCGTTGCGCGTTTAATGTTGCTCGCATAACGTAAGACCGTACCGTCGAGTAGCATGCGAGCGGAGGCCTCGCCGCGAGCAGGCACCGTGGGAATGTTAGGCGGGCCGGGCCCACTGGCCGCGCGCGCTGACCCCCCTACCCCCAATCACTCCTTTTCGCTCTTCCTTCTTTCTATCTTAACCTCTTCCCTCCTTTCCCTTTCCTTCCTTCCTTCCTTCTCCCCTTTTCTTTCTCTTTCTTTCGCTACCGATGCGTCTAATCCCTTGTAACGTTGCCTGATCCTTTCCCTTTCGAATTACCCGTGTCCGCCTGTTTCATTCTTTCCCGATGCTTCCATAGCTTCCGAACAGTCAGCGTGCTTACTTTCTCTAATTCGGCTGGATAGGTGTTTCGAGAATTATTCCGACCTCTCTCCCGTTGTGATGAGCGTCGTTAGAGGGAGAAGCGAGCGTTGGTCGATGAAAGGACGGCCGACCGGCGGTAAACATTCCTATCGAAGCGGTTAACGAGCGTTCTGCGTACACGCTTGAACTTAATCGTAGCACGAGATCGACACAGGTGCGCGTAGGTAAAATTGGCGAGAAGGGTTCGCCGGAATCGGCGGGAATCGTCGATAGGGAACGGATAATATCGTAGGTTGACCCGTCGACCGTGTGGACGATACAGCGTCGAAAGAACGACGACAGGATGATAATGGGCGGGCTAGTCGCGAAGGGAACACGCGCGGTGCAGAACGTTCGCACGGACCGTTCGTAATCGAGCATGCTCGACTCCCGCTGATAGGCTAGAGAGTAGTCGCGAACGAAGCAAGTCGGTAACCTTCTTTCCGGCGAAATTATCATAATGGCTCGGAACAGAAGCATGGCCTGAAGCGACCTCCGCTCGCTCGAAAACTGGCTGCACGATGCGCGTTCGGCCGGCATCCTTCGCGAGAAAGGCTTTAACGGACGACTCCGCCGAGGGCCTGAGATGTACCCGCGTGTGCTCGCTCGAAACCACCTTCGCTGCCCTGCCGGACCAACCTCGACTATACACACGCTTCTATATCTCTCGCACGGTAATTACGTGACGTATTAATACCAGTTATTCCGCGTCGACTGGTTTTCTCTGCCCGTCCCGATCCGCAGGTGTATTCCGGATCTCTTTCTCTTTCGCCGTTCCATCCTTCTTCATCTTACTCCTCTCGTGTTATTTATGCTCCCTTTTCTTGTTTCCTTCTTTCCTTCCTTCTTTCCTTCCTTCCTTCCTTCCTTCCTTCCTTCCTTCCTTCCTTCCTTCCTTTCTTCCTTCCTTCCTTCTTCGGTTTCACCCTACCGCTGGGATCTTTCCTCCCCGCTCTGAGTCTTCCAGTTTCGAGACTCGCTCGTATCCTCCCACGAAGAGTATACAGCGTTGAACGAGACGAAAACGTGCACGATTCTCATTTGGTGCGTTGCGTTAGAAACAGTTTAGCTTGTCGTTTAAACGACAACTTCAGCGGAGAGGAACTCGATCGATAGTCGGCCGGTATGTCCTCTGGGAACGAACGTTCAACGAACGAAGACGAAGGAAAAGAGAAAGAAAGGAAGGAAGAAGGAAGAAAGAAGGAGAAGGGAAAGAAGGTTGCGAAGGAGCAGAAAATCGAAATTGAAAGAAGCGAAGAATGAGCGCTAGGCGAACGTGTATAACCTTTCGGTGTGTTGGTCGGTGTTGGTAACGGGACGACGATACGGAAATCTTAATAGCATCGACTCGCGGCACTTCTCACCCACCGTCTACTCTTTGCCTTGCCACCTTCGAGCCGGAACTACTGCCTGAGGGAACGAGCACCCGCTTATTAACCGCGTAAAAATCACTCCACGCGATACGTTACATCGGCCACGCGATACGCTCTCCTTTCTGCTCTACTCGCGACCTAGCCCTTTCTTCTCGATCCTTCTTCTTTTCCATTCCTTTGCTCACCATTACGATGCATAGGTATCGATTTATTAAAAGGACGTAACTCGTTGTTCGAAGAAACGAGCAGAAAGGTAAAAAAGAAAAGGGAAAGATGCAAAAAATAAAAGTAGAAACAAAAAGAGGAAATGGACGAAGGAATGTGCAGAGGGTGGGGGTGGGAGTAAATAAGAAGTTAAACCGAGAAGCGCAGTTTTCATCGTTAAGACGTTTGACTGAGGGACCGCCACAAGGTTCGACGTAGGCGTTTATTTATTGTCGGAGACTGCACGCGGAGAATTAGTACCAGCTTGTATAATCTTTATTTGGAGTAATTATCTTGCAAATGCTAATAGATCTTCCGCTCGATCAAGTCGGAACGTAGCGTAGGAAGAAACGTTTCGGTTCCGCGGAGATTCTAATTAGCGAACGGATAAACAAATAGAAGAAAGAATCGCAATTTCTCGAATTGGATCGAGCATGTTTATTTACGACAAAATAGACCTGGTCAAAGAGAACGTTAAGAGAATCGGTTTACGTTGATCTTTGTTTTATAAACGGTGTACACGCGTTACTCGATTCAATGCAAGACGAAAGAATGGAAAACTGTCGATCGTGTAATCGCAAGTAAAACGAGGATTTACGAAAAATCGAAGTTGGAGCAGGAAAGAATGTTCGTCTTTGAAGATAGGAAAACGCGTCCGAACCACTAGTACCGCTCGCACATGCGATACATCGGTACGACGATACATAACCGACGACCCAATGACCTCGTAGCTGTGTTCATGTAGGTCGTTACCACCAGCGGAGAAATTGTAGACAGCTGAATTCACGACTGCTCTCCTCTCGCTTTCTCGCTCTCTTTCCTACTTCCCTTCAAACCGCATTCATTTTATCGGTTCCACGCTTTTACCGTTTCTGTGCGAGCGCTCGCGAAATCTCTCGTATTCCTACCAAAGCGATTTATAGAGCGTCGCGATGGAGATGCGAGCAAACGGGACTCTGTCCCTATCGATAAGATCGTGCGACAAGATCATCGTATTTTTGTTGGCGGACATGGATCTCGAAGCGTGTAATACCAGTCGGTGTAACGTCGTCCGATCACGAATAAGCTCTCGCGAGTCGATGATGAGCTCGGGAGATCGCAATCCCGCGGAACGCTTAACGAAATATGCCGCGTTGCGACGGATGCTAGAGCTACCGTTACTCGAGCATAAATCATTCTTTTCCTCGCAACGCTCCCTCGACGATATCCGCGTAAATATACGCGAGAACCTCGAGGGTGGAAACATCGTTCGTCGCGATTCTTTACATAAACAAACTCGTATAGGAAACTCGGTTAAGTTTAGAGAATCCTTCGTTTTACGGTGACCGGTCGACGTTGTGCGTCGACTGAGAAATCAAAGTCCTTCGATAGATTTCAGATTCGATCAAAGGGGAAAAAGCACGCAACGGAATATCCGTTTGAGTCGCTAAAAAACATGTCAAAGCCGTACGTCATAACCGCTAATGAAATTCCTTTCCGCGCATAATCTCGCGCGAGCTCGCGCGAACTCGCGCTCACGCTCGATCGTCTTAATCAACGCGCTGTCACTGCGAACGAAAAAAAATTAGCATTTTAAATCACGCGCACCGCGGGTGCTCTTATTCTCCTTTTCCCGGGACCGGCTACCATCCCCACCTCGCTCCCCGTCTCTTCTCCCGTCATTCCATCCGTCTCCTCTCGCGCGCCTTCGCCGGCATCGTCTATCCCTCTTGCACCCTCTACCTCGACGTCATCCTCGTAATTCGTTTATTATCGAATCCGAACGGAAGATTGATCGTCGTTTCTCGATGTTTATAATTATTTTGAACGATGCCCGACGATGATCATTGTGCGTCGCCGCGAAGAGACGGATATTCTTCTGAAAAGCGGACGCCGCGCCGCGAACGTACGCGCGTCGAACGAAGAACGCGGTGAATTCTCTTTTTCTCCTCCGACTCTCTTTCGCTTCGTCCTCGTCTATAACGCTTTCCTAAACCAGCCCTCTCCCCGGTCCGATCGCTGTCCGTTCTCCGTTGAACCATGCGCGTCAGCATCATTAATCCACGTCCGAGAGTTCCTCCACGGCCGCGTTCGGTTCGGCCTTTCAGTGGATATCGCATCGATTCCAGACGCTAGCCCGGAATCAAGGGTTTGCTCGCACTGGGTACCGATTTCACCAACCGTGTCAACTGGAATTCCGTGGATCTTAAGTAGGAAGGAGAGGGAGGCGGCTTCGAGGCGACGATGAATTTTCTCGAACTATCGGGTCGCGACAGCGCTGAAGCGCGAAAAAATTCCTTGATCGCCCGATCAACGTGGACTTTGGCACGCAACGAGCATTGCTACCCAGTTCCGATAACGTTATCGGCTCGTTGTCAAGGCGTACTCTTTTTTTTTTCCCCGCCAGCTCGCGTCGATTCTTACGCCGAACAGCGTGACGGTGAAACGAGCAACTTTCATCGATTCCGATCGAATCTCGTGGTTACGTTCGCATTTGCGCCGATACAAAACGTCGATACCGTACGCGTATGTATTTCCGCGACGCGACGGATTCGATAATCTAAACGCCACGGGGTCTCTGCCATTCCTTTCAACTTTGGAACAACAAAAAATGCGCGTTCTCGATAAAGCGGACGAGTAATCGCGTCTGTTCGGAACGATCAGCCGACCTCTGACCCGACGAGTAAGAAATTACGAGTCGCTGCCACGAACCGAGGAATTAGGCGCGACGATCTTCGCGCCACGAGATAGTCGCTGATCCGGCGTTATCCCCGATGCTTCGCGTAATTTTCCTTCCTTTATTCGTTTCAAACGACCAAAACGTTTCTGCTTCATCCTTTTATTTGCTCGTGTTTAATGGAAAACGGAGAACGGGCAAGCTGACAGAAATAGGTATTAGGTGCACTACGAAAGGAAAGATCGAGTTAAACCGTTTGCCCGATTCAAAGTAATTCGGTTAAAAATAATTATTATAGAAGAACGGATTCGATCATTCGCTGTCCAACTTTTACGCGTGTAAACGCGTTTCGTTTACTTCCTCTAAACTTTTACGAACGAAACGCGGCGCGACGCTCGAATTTCCCGTAAATTATTTCGCGTAAATTATTTCCCGCTCGAGCGAGTAGCACGAAACGAGTATCCATGTTCGGGCCGTCCGATAACGGTATCGTTGAATAAGCGTAGCTTTAGCGGACCGCTTGCATCCAACGATAGAAGCCAACCACCGATGGATCGGTAACGCTAACCGGCTAACAGTTCGTTGAAAGTAACTAGTACAACGTTATCCGTGACTGCATATTTTGTCGAAGGGAAGGGAAGCGTAGCCGCATCGTTACGATATTGCGCGTGGGTAAGTGGCGAAGCTGCCTGGAACTCGGTGAACGATGTTCCGAACAGCCTGGAACTTGGGTTTCTTAGGCTTCGACGGCATAAAAGGGTGGCGAGGAAAGGAGAGACGGAAGAGATAGAGGGTGGGTGAAGGGGACAGCGAAGAGGGGGAGACCGAAGAGACAGTGGTCGTTAGCCGTGGGGCGGAGGTTGGAATTCAGAAGGTGCGCAGCGGGGTGTCGTTTCTCGTCGAGTCTCCGAGGATAGGAAAAAGAAAGACGGAGTAACGAAGGAAGGATGTACGAGAGAGGAGGAGCGAGAAAAAGGGAGGAAGCGAGTAGGACGTAGACGCAGTCCCGCGTATACCATGCAAGATACCTACCCTTCCTGTATCCACTTTTCTTCATTGTCTCTTCCTATCTCGTTCGATTCGTTTTGCATCGAACGATCATCGAAAGAGTTTGTCTAGCGAAGCGCCACGGGCTGCGCGGTCCAGCCGAATCGCGTCCGTTCGATCGCTTTCAACCGCTTGTTTATGCCTGGTGACCGTAGAAACTTGTTCGAGAAACGGCACGCGGTATCTTCGATTCGAGCGTTTGGCTTCGCATAATATTTACCGGCCGTTCGCGAAACGGGCGCGTTTCACGCTGCCCGGACGAACACGGCCCGCGAACGCCGCGATTCGTCTCTCGGCAACAACTCGACGGAGTTGTTAACCAACACTGAAACTGCCAGAAGCGTTTAGAATTCGTGGATTCGCGGAAACCCGTGCGTCGGCAACGTTCGCAACAAAGAGAGCGAGTGCGAGAAGAAAGAAGGGAAATGATCGATTGATGTAGTCTGTTTGTCTGTTGCAGCCGTACAGAGAGGCCGAGTGCCCCCGTCGCAGCCGGCGCTACCAGGTTTGCCCGGACAGTTCGCACTGACGAACGGCGACGCGGTCGCGTGCGCTAGCCTTAACGGCCATTCTTACCTCTCCTCGTATATAAGTTTGCTGCTGAGGGCGGAGCCGTATCCGACCTCGCGGTACGGCCAGTGCATGCAACCGAACAATATCATGGGAATCGACAACATCTGCGAGCTTGCGGCGAGATTGCTGTTCTCGGCGGTCGAGTGGGCCAGGAACATCCCATTCTTCCCGGATCTTCAAGTGACGGATCAAGTTGCGCTGCTCAGGCTAGTTTGGAGCGAATTGTTCGTGTTAAACGCGAGTCAGTGCTCGATGCCCCTGCATGTGGCGCCGCTACTCGCAGCAGCCGGTCTTCACGCCTCCCCTATGGCAGCGGATCGCGTCGTCGCTTTTATGGATCACATCAGGATCTTTCAGGAACAGGTGGAAAAACTAAAAGCCCTGCACGTCGATTCCGCGGAGTACAGTTGTCTCAAGGCCATCGTCCTCTTCACCACAGGTACACGACGCTATTTCATCGTTTTTTGATTAAACGTCGAGCCGAATCTACGGCAATCGAATGGACCGTCGCGCGCGTCCAGAGACGTTCGACTAACCGAACAAGAGGGACGTTGGCATACGCTGTCGATGCGGAGGATGTAGCGGCATACGGCAACGCATGGTGGTCGATCCTCGACGAGCTTAGAGAAGCTTAGAAAGGGGACAATACCCGGTACGATCACTGGCCACTGGCGGTGGCAGTGCCGCCGGAAGAAGTTCGATCGCGACGACGCGACGTTCTCTTGACGCGCGCCGCTCGTTCGTAGCTTCGCGTCTAATCGACGGGAACAGATCTTATCGCGGTTACGACTGTCATCCATACCGCGATCCCTGTTCCAGCCAGGGACGAGAGATCCTGCCACGTACCAAACACAATGTGCGATCCTCATCAATGCTCGCGTTTCTACTTCCCTTCGAATTTCGCTGTCCTCGTTCGTTCCCCTCCCTCCCCTCTCTCACTCTCTTCTCATAGCTTCCCTCGTCATAGTTCAGTTCTCTCTCTTTCTCGAGATACGGTCGAGTATCAACCAGCGTATCAGCCGGGCCGTAATAAACCGTTTAACGATCGTTACGGTAATTTTTTGGAAAGCTCAAGAATATTGCAAAATTGCTTTCGCTTTACGTTCTCATCCCCTCGCCTAGTCGTTGCCGCGTTAAACGTCCTCTTCGCGTTCATCCGCGTTAGCCGGCAACCTGCCCCGGTTCTCGATAATTATCTCCTCCTCCTTCCTTTCTTCCCATCCCTCGTGGAATCACGAGCGGTATCGTCGTGACCGTGTTCGGCCTCGGCACTGAACCATCGACCGAACGCGCCCTCCTCGTCGATGCTATCGTTCGAGAACGTTTCGGTCGTCTTGCTGTCCATCGACTGTGGTGCGCGTCCCGACGAGCTGTTTCGTTGCGAAACGGGGAACCCCCGTTAGCGGACCACGATCGTGATCGCGATCGCGTCGACGCATTCGGTGAGTCTACGGTGGGTGGCCGAACACGCGTAAGCGAGCAACGATCGGGCAAGACAGCGAGCGAGGGAACAAACGTACGAGCGGAGCGCGTTCAGGTTTTCGGGGGAGCGCGAGAGACTCTTCGGCCCATGCTGAACCGTCTGCGCTCGGTGTAGATACGAGACAACCGGCTATTTATTTTCGTGCTATATGGTCGCGCTTAGCTCGGTTTAGCTTATGCTAATGCCCCGTTTCTCGAGCTTTCGCTCGCTGCCACCCCTGCCGTTCCCGTGCTGCCCTCTTTTTTCTTTTTCTCCCTCGCCACGAAGGACCCGCTTCTTCTCGTTCCCCTTTCCGCTCGATGTTTTTTCTTCGTTCGAGGGACCGACGCGCGTGGGGATCCCTTTGCGTTTCGTGGCATGCGGGTCCCTCGCCTGTGTCTTCGGAGCTCGGAAGTACCCGCGAGACGCTCGACGCGAGTCGTTGCGTAACAAAAACGAGATTTCATCTAACTCGAACGAGATGTTATCGCGATTCGCTTTCGGTGGAAACGCGTTACGATCTCGAACGAGCCGGCGAACAGATTTTTCAAGTTTGACGCAGCAGAGCGTGGTGCTGTGGTCCCGCCTTTTCCAAGCGTATAAATAATCTAAGGACGCGTTCTTAGTTTTTTGCTTCTTCGCAAGACGATGGATTTATCAAACTCTATATAAATATAAATTTATATCATCCCGAAGACCCAGCGAACTTCTTTTTCCGCAACGCGCAATCGTGCGGTTCGCGTTTCTAATTGCTTGGATAAAACGGTAGAACGAAAGCATGGTGCATAAAGTAGCACCTATATTTCCTTGGTTAGATCGGCCGTTGCAGCAGTTCGGCTTTCTCCTATGCATACTTGGTGACGCGAAAAGATGCAACTCGGTGACGCGTGTATGGTTTACGATAGTTCGCCACGCGATCGCGCGGCGTAGCATGGTTCATCTTTTTCGTGAACCAGAATCGATGGTCGGCACCGATCGGAAACGGGATTCGTTCGACATCGCTAACTACAACTTTACTCGAAAACCGCAGAAGATCGCATCCGTTGAAACGTCGAGCCATTCTGTAACAGCGTTAACCTCTTCTACGAGGTTCTTTCGATCCCTCAGCGTTTCCCATTACGTTCTGCGTCTACTCGATTCGAAAGCTTAATTCGATTCGACTAGCCGTGTATGCGTTGGAACAACAACAACAATAGAAAGAGAAAAATAAGGAAGGAAGTATAACGCGTTGCATCGCAGTTGTCGCGCGGAAACACGCACCGCGACGTCGTCCACGTTTCCCGAGGTTCGCCACCGTTCGAGGCCACCCCGTATAGAGGCATGCAAAGCCGTGATGCAGATATATTTATGCAGCAGGGCATTACGGCTAGCGCGGTACCTACGCGTATCTTGATGGGAAACACTCCCACGATTACGTGGCATGCGATGCGATTCCCTTTGCCTCGGCGAGCCGGTGAGCAACCAGCGACCTACGTATTCGCTACTATGTGCTTTTTTCGTACGCGTACTGTACCCGCGTACAGGTTGCTCCTATCGACGATGCAATTAACGATCGCTAGGAAACCGCACGGTGATCTTTCTCGCATCCACGTACGGACGCGAGCGAAGCCTTGTTGGTTCCGTCCAAGACCCCGCAAACGATGACACCGTTCCATCGGATTTTCGCGCGATCATCGAAACTCGTCTCGCGCATACACGTTCGAACGTAACGAACACAGTGTGTTGAGTTGTAGAAACGTTCGAGACGATAAAGAGCACGAACGGATTCACCGACTGGCGAACGCGGACGCAACGAGTGTTTCGCAGCGGGTAGGTATCCGACCGCGAGAAGGCTAAAGAGCATCGGGAAACGGACTCGCAAACGGGGACACCGCGGAGACGCAAGGAGAAAGTAAGCAGGATCGTGGCTCGCTCAGGCTCGGCGAACCGATATGCGTTCTCGTTCGGTGAGATCGTCGGGAGGGTGGGGGGGAACCGGATTTCGAGCGACTAATCTCTCTCGTTCGAGCTGTTCGAAATAGCTCGCGAGAGACGCGTAGCCGACGTTAATTGCGCGGCTATGTACGTACACGATGATTACCGCGGACGGGAAAGCTCGTTTCGATATCTCAAGCTCGGTTATACCGTACGGCTGCTTTCCGACGATCAGCTTTATACCCATCTTATTCGTTTCGCGGCACGAAATTCTGCTGAAACGCGAACGCTGTCGAAACGATTGAAGAAAACGAGAGAGGCCGGCAACCCGAATAAAAAGGAAATCCGTCGTAATAGCGCGTATGACGCTCGTTTCGAAACACGAGCCGCTCACTCTCCTCCGCGTAGACATCTCCTCGCGACACAATATTGACGCGTTTATCGTTGCCGTTATTATCGTCGCCGTCTGTCGTTCACACTCACCTGTTAACCTCGGATAATTTATCGACGCGGCGAAACGGTCGTGCTCTCGAAACGTCGACCGGAGATGTCGATGGAGAAACGAGAACCGGTAGGAACGGCAGACAGACGCGAAGGGAGAGAACGAGGGGTATAATACGGGTGGGATAAAGCGCGATGCGACGCGATGCGACGCGATGCGACGTTCTCCGCGTTACGGTCTAATCAGCGTCTATCACAGCGCGAACAGAACCGTCCGGAGTTCTCGAGAACCGTTCTCCTCGATGGAACGAAGCGAACGAGAACGGGCTTCCGCGATACCACGATGCTACACAGCCGCCGCTGAAATACGGCTCGATGTCCGTCAGAGATACGAGGAGCGAGCGAATTCCTCGGTTTCTCCGATCGATTCTTAACGTGTACCGGCAACTCGTGTATCATCTTTCGGATCTCGAAACAGGGACAAGTCGAAATTATCGAAAACTACGAAGCGGTCGAATAAAATCAGGTGTCGCGCGCATACGTACGCGTCCGTGGATGAGAGAGACGAGAGACGATGAAACGGACGAGAGGGGACAGGGAGGAGAGGAGCGAAAGGAGTAAACGAGAACCGGAGTAGCAAAGGAACGAGTTGTAGAAGGGGAGAGCGCGTTATCTGCGAAACCGGGACCACGATTCTCTCGCGGTCGGCTCTCTATCGGGCGCATTGTTACTCGACGTTGAGTCGGGGTCGCGTCCCCCAACCCTTGACTTTCAGCGTTACCCCCATTTTCCTTTTATCTGCCCTCTTTGCATCCGCGTGACGATGTTCCACTTTGTACACTCGCCACCGATCGAAACCCGCGATGACTGTAACGCGCGAGACCTTGATTCTTTTAATCCTTCTCGCGCAACCGAACACCGCTCGACTCGCTCTTTCATCCGTTTTCGTATTCCAGTTTTCACGATTCCAGTTTCGACGCGTAAAGCGTCGCCCGGAGCCGTTTCTCGGGGAATTCGTTTCGTTGTTTATCTTCCCGACGAAATAGGAGGAGGCGGTGGGAGGGAGGAACGGAGGATCGGCCGGAAGTTTTGGCTGCTCGTAAATGGAATGGCCGAAGCGAGAAACGGAGGAGGAAGTTGGCCGGTCGTGCCGGTATTCGCGGTCCGTCGCGTAACCCTTATCGGCGTATCGCAGGGCAAAGGGTTGCCCCGGTATTAGAGTAAGCCATGGTATTAACCTCGGAGTTTAATATAAACGACGACGGTAGCTGGGACAAGGCATCGTTTCAGGGTGGCGAGGGTGGCCACGTGACCGTCGGACAATGCGAGTCGCTTATCGACGTCCTCGGCCGAAACGAACCCTCGGCTTCTCGACGCGGTTGTACCCCCAACTCTCGACCCCGAGTTTCGCGCGAGCACCGAGCGAACGTTACTCGTTCGGCCGAATCGGTCGCGCTTAACCTCGACACGCGTATTACCAGCCCGCTGCTCGCCCAACACCAACGCCCGCTTTTCCGTTCGTATTTCCGTCCTTCCACTGCCCCGAAAACTCGTTCGACCGTGATATCGGCCGGCGACGTCCTCCACGAAACAAAGCGACCATCCTTTTCACCGATTTCACCGGCCAAACGGTGAACTCGCGACGCCACCCCGCTCTCTCTCTCTCTCTCTCTCTGCCCACCACCTTACCCTATGCATACTCGTCGATATCTCGTCGCAGAGGCCTCTGTCAAGCCGGAAACATGTTCCCAAAATCGTACCCCACCGTTGATACGTTTTATCGTTTCGCGAACCATTCTTGCATTGAAACTCGTTTCTCCGGATCCGGTCACCGTCGGCAAACGTGGACAGCATCGTTTCGTGACCGGCCAAGAACAAATTATACCTATACTCGATCCAACGCGCAATAGGTCAGAGTTTCGATTGCTGATCAGCACCCTGTTCTTCCATTTTCTCGGTTCATCGAGCGTTAACCGGTACATATTCACGGTGTCTACTTACGAGTGTTCGTAAGTCTTGGAACGTCGTTCGTCCGCCTCGATCTAGTCTTAGTTCCGCTATGCCAGGAAGACCGCAGCAAGATCCAGCGTGACCAGAGACGCGTTGCGATCCGTTCCAGTCGTTAAAGCACACGGGTACACGAAACAGAGTGGAATTACAGCGTAGTCGTTCTAAAGCCCGAATCTTCCACAATAGAGGTGGCGTTCTTCTTTTCGAATCGGACACGCGTGGCGCGTTCGCGCGAGCGGTTCCAGAAAGAAAGAGACGAATGAAGGGAGAAAACGCGCGTCGACGCGTTTGTCGATGTCGAAGAACGTGTTGCATGGTTTCGTCGAACGGCCTGTAAGACAGACGAGATTTTATTTAGGCGCAACCGTGTTTTATGGCTCCGTTTGACACGGGATGCCGTTAAATATGCGACAGACCGCATGCGTTTCTCCTCGTCGCATCGGGAAGCCAGCTTGCTCGCACGCCCCTCGCTTTCTGACCCCCTCGGTTTCCTATCCTCGCCGACGCGGCGATGTCTCTGTTATCGTTCCGAAGATCCTGCTATTAACGGGACCGCGTCCCGGCCAACAACGAAGCGCGCAACGTTCGATTCGACCTCTAACGTCGTTCGTCCCGACGCATATTTTCTTTTTCAGGGAATTTTAGCCTCCCTAAACCTTCTTCTTTCGTTCGAGCGGCGATGCCTTTTTTTTTGTTCTCGGATGGACGAGGATTGCGAGGCGCGAAGCGAAAGCGGTGCCAGCGTGTTGCACGGCTGCAGTCGTTTTTTCTACGGGTTCTCGGGGTCGTTAGCGTCGTTGAAGCGGCTCTAAATTAAGAACGAGCGCGATCCGAATTTGTTGCGCGCGCCAATTCACGCGTTGCTCGTTTGTTCGTCGGACAATCGAATAGAACGTTCGAGTGTGTAGTTTTCGGCGTGAAGTTTGATCGCGAAGAAATTCGAAAAGCGAGAATTATTATACCCCGTTGCAAATGAAAAGGACGAAAGGACGAGTGGAGGGTAAGATAGCTAAGGGCTGATCGCTGCATGGAAGAAAGGACGCGGCGGCGGGTGCACGCGTGGCATCCCTAGTCCCACATGCCGAGCGTAACCGTCGGAACGTAGCCGCGCCGCACCGTCTCTACCTCCACCGGCAGACAATATCGCGCATTCACAGATTGCGCTGTCAGGCGGTCGAATAATATTCGGGGTGACACGCCATGTATCCGCTATGCGGCACGTCGACTGGCCTGTATGAGTCAGCATCCCCCAACCGCGTCTCCACCGCTTCTATGCCGCGCCGCGGCGTGCTCCGCCGCTTAGGGCTGCCTAAGGGTGTCGCTACCGAAGAAACCGAGGAAAGAAAGGGAGCGATAAAGAGAGAAGAGTGGGAACGGGAGGAGGGGGGAGGGGAGGGGGAGAGGAGAAAGAGAACGAAAGACCAAGGGAGCAGGTTGGTTAGAAGTGTGCGCGATATAGAAGAACGCTTCGCGATGAGATACGGAAGGGAAGCGGGGGGAGGGAGGGGGGGGGGATTCGGTGGAAGAGGGAAAATAGCAGCGGAGGGAGAGACAGGGTGACACCGCATCGGGGTTCTTTTTCGGTTCGAATCAGAAACGAACTAGATCTCGTAGCACGCTGTACCACGTGTCCGTGACCGATCCAATTTTTTTTCCTCCACGCTTCGACACGCGAACGTCTCCCCATACGCACACAGGGTACGCGTTAGTGTGCGTCATATTTGCACACCCGCTGCCGTCTCGCGTTCTTCCTATTCTGGCTTCTCAATCAGGAACATCTCTCCGCTCGTTATCGGTATTGGCTTTGCCAACAGGATTCGTTACGCTCGTTGCGTTCTTGCGGCTTTTATTTCGAGTCAAACCTATTTATCTCGCTTAAGCGTTTTTCGTCCTCCCGAACCGACGAATTCTTGTACTCGCGCGCGGATTCCTTCCCGATCGAACGAAACGCAAAAAATCGCAAAACCAAACCAACGATTCCTACGAATTCCTTCCCTTCTTCATCGTCGCGCCAAAGTTTTCGCTTTCCTTTTCTCTCTTTCCTCTTATTCCTTTCGTATTTTCGCTCGTTCGATTTCCCGTTCTCTTTGGCTGCTTCCTTTTCCTCCCGATTCATTCGCAGTTGTGCACCGTCGCGCAAACACCATGAACATCCTCGCGTCGCTGAGACGAATAAAAACTACGCGCCGTTCCGTTCTTTCTTCCCTCCCGTTCTCCTTCTTCTTCTTCTTGTCCTTCTCCTCTTCTCGTTTCACCGTCCAGTCCCCTCTGTGTGCTGGTCTTTAATTAATCCGATTTACATCGAGCTGCACGGGCCCTCCACGACCGTGACAGAACCCGCTGCGCATACCTTCCGTTACTTCCTAATGGGGCACTCGTTAGGAGGGAAATATCCAACCGAAAACGTTCACGGTGCCGAGAATTACACGGACCGCGCATGTGTTTTGCCCGAAAAGAGAAGGGTCCCTCGCGGAAACACCGTCAGGAGGGGCTCGGTATAAATTGGCGGTAAAAGAAGCGCGTAACGATTAGAATGCGCGTAAGCGAGCGGGTAATTGACGATGACCGCGACGAAGGAAACAGCAGGGAAGCCAGGGGATTCGTCCGATGCGCTGCTAGTAACCGTTTCGATGTTCGGTCGAGCGGACGGAGGCCATCCGCGTCCGGGATATCCCCCGAGTTCCGCGCCACTGCTTGGAACGCGAGACTTTCGGCGCTGAAGTGTCAGGCCACTGATAAGCCAAAAGCATTAATTTTACGGCAAGACCCCTTTTGCTCTCGGTGCTCCCTATCCGACTAATACAATTACGTTATAACCCCCATGCCGCATCGTCTCGTTTCTCCCTTCCTCCGTTCGTCTCTGTTCGTTTTCGTTGCTTCTCCCTTCTTCCTTGATCTTCCTCTTCTCTCTCCCGGTCTGTTCGAAGGCACCCTCGCGCGTCACCGGTTTCCTCCACCGCGAAATTCGTTTTGCGGAGCAAATTCTCGGAAGATCATGCTCAGTGACGAACTGATTTCATCCGATTCACGATCTCCGATCGTTTTCGGGGAAAATCACCACCTCCCAGAACGAATAACGCGTCAAGCTTTTTGTCACGTCGCGAATCCAGCATATGCTAATCTCGACTAATTCCCGTGCGACCCGTCGCGTTGGATCTTTAGTCCCAAGTGAGATTACGCGGTGCTCGCGATGGACGAGAGACGGTCGTTCGAGCTTGGGAGAACGGTTCGCGTTCGTTTTTGCAGGTATTAACGCGAGATGATGTTGCGCGAAAACGGAAGGAGCGATTCGATCCTCCGAATGTATTCGTAAATACGTAATTCTGCCATTTCTGTACATGGATGTACACGGGTGAAGCGAGAGCTCTCGCGTACACGAGTTTAATTAACTATTTCATCGTGTTTCGTTATTTCGAAAAATGGTGTGCTCCTGTATCGTCGCGTCATGAAAATCCTGCGGACAGGAACGGATAGGGACGAGTATCGGAGAAAGGAGAAGCGAGATCGTAGAACGCGGTGGGGTAGCAATGGACGAGCTGGTGGAGGAGAAGAGAACGGGAAGCGCGCGCGCGAGAGAGAGAGAGAGAGAGCGAGTGAGTGAGAGGGGGGGAGGGGAAGGGAGAGGGAGAGAAAAAGAGGACAAGCGGGTCGAGCGAGGGTTAAATAATCTGATTAGCTGGTCTCGCTGACCGTCGAGCGAAGTATGGAAATGAAGGGCATTCGTTGGACAGCGGTCAGTACATTGGTGGTTACGGGGATCGAGCATCAGGAGGGTGCCGAAAAGGGTGACAAAGTTATCCGGGGAGGGGGTTCGTTGCGACTGCGTATACCGACGCGTATCACGGGCCGGTGGAATCGCCACAGAGTCGTCGAGAGTGTCGCCATACCGACAATTAACTAACGAGCAGTTGACACAACTTATCAAATCGTATCGCGTCGTGGAACTACCACACCCGACGCAACCGTGCCGTTCAATTATACAACGAGGATTTTCGGCATTTTATCATACTCGCGTATCCACGCTTCTTTCTTCCCTTTCGTTTCTCCGTTTCGGGTCCGCGATACCAGCGCTTAGAATTTTTATCTGAAATTGAGGATTCACTTTCTAACTAGCGTTCCGCTTTAACTGCTAAGAATCAAGCAACGAATACTCGATAATCGTGTGATACGAGAGATCGAACGTAGCCGCCGGATACAGCGGGATTGTATCGCGCGTTTAAAGTTGAAACGTACGTATGTTTGCACGCAATTCCATAAGCACGCGTACGATCGAAGCACACGCATTGCTACTCACCTATACCCGTTATCTGCCTCCTTTTCCTATGCAGTTCTATAAACTGGTTGTCGGTAAACATTTTGCATCTTCTCTCCGCTCTGCTCTGGCTCGCTTCGCTTCTCGTATCCTCTCCTCCATTCGTTCCCCTTTGCAGTAACCTCTCTATCGTGCTTGGTCATCTAGATTCTCTGTTTTCCGATAACGAATCACGGATCACCGATCCTTCGAGCGGTCTCGTTTACTCGTGCCGTTTGAGAAACGAAATTGGTAGCGTGTTTGCAAAGAGACTTGAAATCGCGCTCGCCAGAAAATTATCAACAAATACTTACACGTTCTTCTTTGATTCGCGTATCGTTCACCGTCGAAGAGGAACGGTGGAGCTAAGCATCGAACAGAAATTCTGTTCCATGGAAATGTTTGCAGAAGCGTAAAAAATTGGTTCGTTTTCGCAGGAAACAGCGCGAGACTCGATAGAGTTATCCAGATCGTGGTCGACGCGATAAAAACGCGGTTAATCCACGATAGAGAAAACGATGGTAGCCGGTTTCCGGTGTTCGAGAAACGGAATCGCACGGAAGAAACGCGATGGCGGTGGTGTCGAAGCACTCGAAGCCAACGTTTACGCGAGGAGCGAAGGAAAAAGGAGAACGAAGGGATAAGAGAGGCGATCGAGCGAACGCGTAGGTACACGGCGTGTGGCGTGTGGCGTGTGTCTCGTATACGTAGGTGGGCCTGGATGGAAGCGCGAGAGTCAAAAGCAAAGCGCGAATGACGGTTAATCGTAAAGCGTGGCAGCCGGCACTCGGCTGGTCGTTTATCGGGTTCCGTCACGACTACGCGTACGACGATCATCCCGAGAAGCGAAACGGCAGCCACGGAACAAGACGCGACGCGAGATTACTCGACAGTTAATCTCGACTCTCGCTATCGAAACAGTTCTTTGTTTTTCCGCTATTTTTGTCTCGTTTCATCTTCGCTGCACCATGATGTTCCCGCGACGAGTTCTGCCTATATTGGCAGGATTGAACGACTGCCGTGTACAGGAAAACATCGAAACCGTTCGAGGAACAGAAAATGAAAGGTGACGCGGCCGACAATGCCGATCGTTTACGAGCCCCGTGGCCCGGAGCGGAATTTCGATCGCGATTTTTCTCGTCTACCGCTCATTTCCCTCGCGAAAAATAATCTAGCCGCGGGAAAAACGAACTAACAGGTGCTTGTCATAAACAGGCCTGGGAAGCAAAGCGTCATAATGAAATGTTCTGGTGCTTGACGCGAGTAGCCGTTTGTTGGGATTGCGCAGTATTTATTTTCAAAGTCGATGGAAGAAAAAGAAAATTTGAATTCTCGTTGCTTCGCTAGTTGAACGACTTGACAGGGTAACTAATCACACCTCGCCGGTGCGGTACGGTCGAATGCATCGGGAGGCTGCGAGTTCGCGTCGGCTTTGAACCATCGCTGTCTAAGAAAGATTCGATGGGGTCGTAGGGAAAGAAAGAGAAAAAAAGAAGCGAGTGAACGAGTGTGTGTGTGTGTGAGAGAGAGAGAGAGAGAGAGAGAGAGAGAGAGAGGGTGAAAGAGCACGGAAGGTAGAAATAAGGTCCAGACCCAGTCGAATATCGTAACTGCCCTCTTCCTTCGTCTCTCCTTCTCTCTGACCGTTCGCTCGGATCTCTCGAGAGATTCGAGATGAGAGGGCAGACCGCCTCGGATCCCGCGAGTGGATAATTATTAATCGTTATTTTCGCCAATCACGGCCGTTTATCTCGAAGCACGCAACGCCAATTATCTATCGACCGTTCGACCGGACGAGGAAAGACAGAGCAGACCGTTCCAAGCCGAGCGAGAGGAGGATTGAGAGGAGAGAACGAAAGATAGACTGAGGATAGAGAAACGCGCAACGAAACGCCGTGCCGAGGAAGAAGGATGAAGTTGAAGAGAAAGAGAAACAGAGAGAGAGAGAGAGAGAGAGAGAGAGAGAGAGAGAGAGAGATCAACTGGATACTAGCTCCACCGTTGTTATATCGTTGAGCTGGGTTCTGCTCTTTTTAATGTTCTCTGATCCACGCAAACTCGATGTTAGAGCAGACTAAAGTTTTTCGCTAAATTTTAAGTTTATTTCGATCTATCGTGATATCGTGGAAACATTGCCGTGCACAATGTGTCGTTTATCTTCTCGCAGAATTTCAGCACGGGGGTGTCGTGGATTCGAAACACCTCGATCATACGAGAAGCTAAAGGTTAGGCCGCAAGGGCCACGACATTTGTACCCCCTTCGTGATTCGTGTGCTCCCTGGATTTATCGAAGATGCTCGCCAGGCAATCGTTACGGCCGTCCCCCCGTCTTGTTAGCAGCCGTCTCGACGTTAACCAATTTTCGTGTATCTCCGGGATCACAGCGACGTTATTAACGTCGAATCGCGTGCGATCGACCGATTCCCGTGTCAACGGAATTTCTTCTATAAATGGATAATACGAATTTGACAGGGATTCGGTAAAGAGCAAATACGTATCGAGAGCGAACTTTCTTATTCGTTTTTCGACGATTCATCTTTCGTATATTTGATGCTTGAAAATGAACGATCGTTTCGCTGCGAAAACAACCGTTCGGCGTTCAACGTTAATCTGTGACGCAAAACATCGCGCGATGTCGCAAGTAACATGAATTCGCACGCGCGACTATTTTTATCACCTACTTGCAAACGATTACACGGCGCTTAAGATTCACACGACGTCGCTGTTCTGTATTGCAATCGCCGCGATGCTAAAGTCTCCGTTCACGTTTTATTCGGTTCAATTAAATGGACGATATATGTATATGTACCCGTTTCGGGTGTAGCGTAGATGTTAAGCGATTGAAAATATCGCAACGTTACCCGTTGGATTTTCAACATTTTAAACGTATCTACCGTGGATAATTTATCCCGTTTTCCTGATTGTTCGAACAATAAGGATACAGTTTTTTAATAAGCAGCGCGATAACGATTTTTTCCCATTCGATCCGGAGCGCAATTCGCAGCAAAGAGAGCTCGATAAAACTTCTCACTTAGCCAAGAATAAGGAGACCCCTTTCGGACCGCGAAGGGGAATCGCAAAGTTCTAGAGTACCGAAGCCGACCGGCGTTTGTTCGACTCGAAACGAAGTTTAAAACTCAGTCGCTCCGCGAATCCAATTCCGTAGGATTGAAGTTCCGTCGTCCTTCGTCGAAGCCTGCCCATCCACCGTGTAGCGTCGTGGAGGAATCGAAAGTTGAGAAAACCGTGAGAGAAACGGGGAAGAGTTTCCTTTCGGATGAAAGATTAACGTCTAGCTACGAGGAAAAAGAGACTCGAGCGACAGTCCAAGACCGTGAACGTCGCCCGACCTGCGCGATTTACGCCGCGACGCAACGCACCGGTTCGAAGTTCGTTTGCGATCATCGGTGAATTTCGCAACGTCACGACGCGTCGTCTCTTCGTTTCTACGCGATCTGCATGGAATCGCTTCACGCCAGATACGTGCCAGTCGCTCGTATTGTTCGAGATCGACTTGCCGTTTCGTGGAAAGCGCGCGATGACTTTCGGTTTCCTTCGTCTCGTTCGGATTCGGCCGGGAACACAGAGATGGAAAGGAACGAAGGGAGCCCCGTCGTTCGATGAGATTCTGTTATAATCGGTTATGCCGATTTCGGGTCAGGTATTGTGAGCTGTAAGCGCGCGAATCTCCAAACTATCCTTCCACGCACCGAATACACAATACGAGCCGAGCGAGGCTTCGAACCCCGCGACACAATACCCGCAGAATGCTCGCGACCGGTGCTCGAATAAATATCGATCATACCGATGCCAGAGGGAAATATTATTTTCATATTCGGCGTGCATCTTGCGTCGCCTTCGGGACGAGCAGCTGTCCGCTTCAACGCGAGGACAATGCATCGCAACGTAATCCAATAACGTCCCTAACCGTCGGCTGTCCGCCGAATCCCCGCTCGACTAAGTCGAATCGTGTGGAAGAGGATTCCGAAACGCGTCCGAAGATCTTTGCGTCGATGGGAAGACGAACGAGATCGTCGGCCGTGTTAATCGGAATACCGCGAAGCAACCGGGCAGGCCACGATAGACAGCGCTCGGGTATAACCGATTACGAACAGCTCGTTCGATCTTTGTACCGAACGTTTTCTAACCACGAGATATTAAAGTAAACGCGCGACGATGGTCTCGTTAACGAGGATAACGGTTAGGGGGACGGGAGCACACGCGACGTCGAACGAACGGATAGGATTACGGGCTATTAGTCGTGGTTCGCGGTCGCGGTCGCGGTGCGCAGATCGTGCGAATCGAAGCAACAGCCGGACCGAGCAGCACCAACCTGCGCCTTCCTCGGTCTCGCAACGGACGCGGTAAGACGACGCGACGGGCAAAGAGGCGACCGCGTACGGCAAATCGGATGATCTGCGGCGACAATAGGTCGGGAGGTTAAGCGTGTTTGCTCTTCTCTTGAAAACGCGTTCGCGCGACAATGGGGCCTGCGAGAGTGCTTTGCAGAAGCAAAAAATAGGGGGCACGGAAACGGAGAGAGAGAGAGAGAGAGAGAGAGAGAGAGAGAAGGAGAGACGACTTGGCCGGAGGAAAAGGACCCGGAAGGCTGACTACCTATTTCAACCACGGCTGTGGTGTTCGGTCGAAGGAAAAGGGGCGGAGGGATTTTTAGGTAAAAAGGAAGCAAACGCGAGAGCTCGAAGCCGGCACGAGTCGCCAACGGGCCAAACGCACGCCCGAATCGGCCACAATGAGCCCAATCAACCGACGAGTGTACACACAATCGACAACAAACCGTATATATTGTTAAGGAGCCGAGGTTGGTCGAGCGTTCGCAAGAACGATCTTTATCTCGCTTCGCGACGGTCCTTTCCGTCCTGCGAAATTTGTTCGGTCTACTCGCTCGGTCGAAAGAGACAGCCACCAAACTAAGGCAGCTGTCCGTCGAAGAAGCTGGGAACAACGCGTGTCGAATCGCGCGAATCGATCTCGACGATTCGACAGATATTTAAAGTCCGTTAGAAACCGTTCGATTCGCTCCGTACCTAGATCGTCTTTATCGTTACCCTTCGAAAGGAATCACGAATCAGCGGGAAGTCGTTTGCCACGCCAATTAAAATAATTCGATCGTTGAACGGTAAAGGCTATCGTGATTAATGTTTTCAGTACTCTCGTTGACGTCTGCTCTCGGTATCGAGAATCCAGCGGATCATCCGTGCCCGCGAAATACTAACAGTAGACCGTTATAAGTTGGACGAATCGCGATATTTAGGTAACCAAACGCAAGATACGCGGCATCGCAACCGGACAGAGCAGAGATCGCGATTGTTTCCGCGTCTTCGTACCCAAGCCGATCCCGCGAAAGGAGAGCGAGCGTAAGAATAAATGGAGAAGAATAAGGGAGACGGGCCGAACGGGCCCTCGTGAAGCATGCAGCTGCCGGGAATCGACACGCCTACGGAGACTCTCTTTGAAAGAGGAAAACAGCGTAGAACGGACAGTCGACCGTCGTGCACACTCGAAAGGTCGTTATCTGTTTGAGAGGACGCGGAAAGCGAACGATTCGACCAAAACATGGCCTATTCTTCGGGGTGCGTGGTCCCGCACGATTCGACAACTTCTCCTCGAGCGAAGAATGACGATGCCTCTTCCGATGTTGTGGCATTACGCGCCTGTCGATGTACAAATCACAGCCCATTTGCTCCATTCAGGGCTGCGCTCGCTCGTTTAACGACACTCGGACAGGAGGCACGGTCATAAATTTTCACGCGGGAACCTTTCTTCCCTCTTTCTCTTCTACTCCTGCGTACGTTCTCTCGTCCGCTGAAACGATCTCACGAATCGCTGGAAAAGTACGCGAACGTCACGAGTGGATACGCGAAACGGATCGTGATGTTCCAACTACTTGAAGTTTCAGGCGCCACGACGCCCCCTCTTATCCGGATAATTACGCGCTTCAAGCTTTCGACGCGAACAAAATTCCTCTCTTTCTCTTTTTCTCGGAGAAACAAAATTACGTATATCGGAGCTAATATCGATATCCAAATGTTTCCTCGATACTGTATTTCTGTGTGGTCAATTTTTTTGTTCGATCCGATCCTTTTATTATTTATCGTTTTCGTTTATACCGCCGGAATAAATAATTTTCCGCAATTTCCTCTGATTTTAACGAAGGATTAATCGGATATCGTTCGGATAACGACTCGCGGTACTAGACGTTACAGGTGCAGCGTGCACCGATGCATCGATATATTCGTAGCTACAATAGGTACACGTACAGCAAAGAGATAACGAACGTGGCGAGTCGCGATGCGTGGAATTAATTTAAGCCCCGTGGAAATTGAATTACACTTTTTCCCCGGCAGCCAATGAAACTCGCGTTTAAAGGTGTTCGTACGTATCGTAATTACAGGAGATTCGATCGAATGCGCGTCGAGGAAGGGGAATATCGGGAACGCTCTACTCGAATTCGAACCATTCTCGACGCGAAATAGGAACACGCGTAGCCGCGGCGTTGAGAAGGTGCATCGCATAGAGATGTAAAGGACGATCGGCAGAGGAAAAAAGGAAACGCCGGGGAGAAAGCGAAATTGCTGTCGATTCGATCCTCGTCGCGTCATTTTGGACGAACGAGTTCCGAACTGGAGGTGATGCCTGCCAGTATCCGGGAATCGAGCGATTCGTTTTCTTCGTGGACACGGCACGGGATTCTCAGAGAACATCGACGGCGAGCATTCGCGCGGCCGCTCGAAACCCGTTCGTTTAATCGTCGCGCGGACCGCAACTCATGATAAACCATTGCCGGTCGTCGTTCCGATGCCCGACAGATAGACATAATTTATCGTACGCTTCGAGATAAACCTCTCGCCGCTGAAACAGGTTCGATGCCTCGGTCTCGCTTAACCAGCATTTTCTTTCTTCGTCAAATCTAAATACGTACTCTCGAACGCGTAACTTTCGAGCCGCAAGGTAAAGATGACTTTCCCCGGTTGAATTCACGTGCGAACGAGTGCATCAAAGTTAACTCGTGTCACTGTTCAAGAGATCGGTTACTTTGTTCCGTTTAAGCGCGTCGAGGTAAATCGGTCGAGCTACTCCTTCGATTCGCAAACGGTTACGTACGACTGTGATGGCGCACGCTATCGGATGAATTAGTAAAGGGGAACTAGTGGAGGATAAATCGCACGGTACTCGAGATAAAAGACCACCGTCTACGGAAACCGAGCTCCTCGTCCTCCTCCGATTTTTCCAGCCGAACGAAGGACAAAGAGCTAAGAGTAAGCGAAAACGATAACGAAAGAGGAAAGAAACGCGAACGGCTTAATATCGCATCGCTGTTTGCCAATTCTGTCCCATCGCTATCTCGACCATCGATTCAGCTTTCCGCTGCTTGTTCGTCCCTTCAATTTTTCGGTTCTTACCTTTTACTTGCAACAACGTTTCTCGTATCGTCGGTTGTGTCGCGAACAACCGGTTTTGCGGAAAACACTTAATTAAACGCTTTACGATTGGAACAATTTGTGATTTAAACGTTTACGTGTCGTATAATAATACTATAAAATCCTTCGGATATAGTTATTACCGGTAAACCGATGCGTTTGACGAAGTACGATGCGCTTAGAAAGAAAAGAACGTAAAGAACGTAAATTATGTTCGAACGGATGTTTCCTACTTATGTTACGATCTAATATTTGCCGGCAAGTATTAAACACTCGGAAACCTCCGAGAGTTTGCCGGTCTGTCGGGTGTGTTGCGCAGCGTTTCAGATGGCACGATAAAGCAGCTACGCGTCGCGCAGTGCCAGTGGTCGAAAGGTGGAAAGAGCGAGAAAAGGATAGAGCAAAGAGGCGAAAGAAAGAAGGGGCTAGAGAGGGAGGGAGGAAAGGACAGGGTCCGAGACCCCCCAGCGTTCAATGAGAGACATTTCTCATCATTTTCCATTCAGACCGTCTGAGTTATAAGCCCGCTACGTCTTCTATCCCGACACAATCGTTCGATTTATTATAACCGCGAGAAGCCTAATGAATTTAATTTCATATTTCACGGCCGGTAAGTAGCTGGCAACGATGCCGTCGTGAATCGCGCGGCGAATACAGGGCCGCCGCGTTTACCCGCCGATTTAGGTGTTCCTCCTATCTGCTCGTAGATCCTCCGGTGGTGGTTGCGCGAACGAGAGAGGAGATGGGCAAAAAGAGCTGTCCGGGCTCGGCCGCGGATGCGATTCACCAGCCATATGGAATCGAGGTCGTATCTCAAACGAGCGGCAGAGGGACCGAACTGAACCGAACCAAACCAAACCAAACGTCTGGTCGCCCAAAGAACTTACCTTTGACCTGGCCCTCGGTAACGCGCGATATAGCGCTCGATATTTCTCGAGCTTTCTCCTTCGATTTTTACCTCTGCCTAACTGCCATCACCGTGTCCTCCAAACGACTAGTACCGGCTTTGCGTACATTTTGAGCGCGCGATAATATATCTTGAGCTAATGTTTCGTCCCGAATGCGCACACCGCGCATAAAAATCGAACGACGAACAACCGTTTACATTCTTTATCATCGCGCGATTTATCGCACGGATAAAACGTAAACGGGGCAGAGGGAGGAGAGGGAAGAAAGAAGCAAAGCCCGTAGCTGACTTCATAGAATAATCTCGTCCCGAGCTGTTTATCTCGTTTCAAAAATTAACGGCCACCGGTACAAAATTATGCGTATCGTCAACAAGATTCTCGAAGATTCTCGATTGGACCACAATTATTGAAACTCGTGACGGTGAGCGATTCGATTAGTGACCGGTTGAAACGAAGCTCGCATTTTTCCGGCTTTATCTTTCAGCCTGGCAGGACCTGGTTCCTTCTTCCCACCCACCCACCCCCCGCCCCCCGGCGACGACGGCGAAATAATGGTCGACCCGCTGTTTGCCGTGGTGGTGGCGGCCTCCGAAAGAACGATCCGCGGTAGTTAAGTTATTAAATTTATCTCCTCGAGCCAGACTAAAAATCGCAGTGATTTATTATTTTTTGCTGCTTAACGACGCGGCTACGGAATATGGCCCGGAATACGTCTCCCCCGTTTCCAGACTCGTTCCTCTTCTTCTGCTTGGACCGCGCCGCGTCGCGTATCTTGCCGGGGTTTTTTCCAAGCACACGCCCGACCACCGGGATAACTCGCCGCGATAAATTTTCGCGCTCGTGATTCCTGACTGTTGCGCACCTCCTTGCGAAACCTTTTGACACGTGAACGACGATTACGCGCAACGTAAAACAAATCGTACTTCAAAATTATGATCGGTCCCATGGTACTTGCGAACCAATGTTAATCCTTCGGCTCGGAAAGAGACAAACTCGAATCGTGATTATGCGCGACGGATAATTGCTTATTCTTATCCGTGATAGAAAACGAATCGAACCGTGAACCACCGATGGTGATTCAGTGTCCGCGACCGATCACCGGATACCGCACGGGTTATAAAGCTCGTCTAGAACCGAATGTCCTTTCGATATTGAAACGGATCTGATACTTTGATGTACAAATTCTCGTTCTCGTCTAAACTGATTCGTCGTGCCGAGACGAGACGAAACGAGAAGAGAGGAGACTTCGGTTAGAAAAGATGTACGTGTGTACGTATGCGCGTACGGGTGGGGAGGCGGTGGGGGGGGGGGGCGAAGTGCGATCGTGGGTTCCGCATTCTTTGAGTAGCCGAGAGCGAGAATGCAGGCTCGTCCTGCGGATGAGCGCGGTGGTTGCACCTTGACGCGATGCAACCGCGACACGGTTCGCTTAGCGTGCGCTCGGTGTGCGTGGAACGAGGAAAGAAGTCGGAAGAGAGGCTCGAGAAAGGGAGGAAAAGCTCTCTTCTCCTTTTCTCTCTTGCGGCCAACCAACGTATGTGTCTTCCCTCTCCTGTTTGGTCCACGGGTCGACTAAATAGACTCGCAGGAGATTCAGCGAGCGAGCAGGCGAGCGAGCGAACGAACGAACGAACGAACGACCAACCGACCGGTCGGCTGCTCAGCTGTCCGAGCAAACGACCGTCGAAGCGGTCGGTGAAGCGGTCAGGCAGCCTTCGAGCGACCAAATAGACAAGCTGATGCACGCGCAGCTTATAAAACGACGGATTCCCTCGAGTATATCGAGAGACTCGTTCTCGCGCACGAACCTTGACGCTAATGGCATGCATTACCGCTAATAATAGTTGAAGAAGGAGAGGAATCTACTCGGCAAGAGGGATGGAAACAGAGGTAAACGTGGACGGGTGGTAGGATCGAGGAGAAAGAAAAACGAGATACATCGAGTACGAGCCTTCGAAAGAATTCGCGTGTAATTACGAGCGAAGAAGAGGGAGTGCGATTGCGTGCACATCTCACGCTTCCTGCTCCCTCGATGCGTTTACCTTGCTTTACCGCGGCGCACATCGCGCGAAACGGGACTCTTTTGCTGCTTCAACTAGACCGCGCGACAGCTTCTTCTCTCTCGGATTTTCACGAATCCAGTTCAACCAGGCGAAAGAGCATTTTATTTTCATTGCCCAAAACTTGCCTGCGCGTTTTAATGAACACATGTAATCCGTCAGCGTGTACTTGCGCGCAGTAAGTACCCCGTACGCGACTCGTGTTGCTAAAGGTTCCAACGACTTGTTTCGTCAAAGTGCCGCATCCTTTGTCCCCTCGTGTACGTAAATGGGCGGACTACGAGTTCGACGATCTTGTCTCCCTGTGTTCGTATCCATTTTCGGATCCGCCGATACAAGCTACAACAATTTTTGATCACGATGTTTCCATAAAATCACGCGAACGTCTGATTCGTTGGAGATATACGATTAGCGCGATCGCTTTTCTCTTTCGCGAAACGTTTGAAGGAAAAATGTCGTTACAGCTGTAGAAAAATGACTAATCGTCGTGTCGTATCTTTACGCAATACACGCACAACCTTGCGAGCGCGACGTAGGTACCCTACTTCATCGCAAATGTCTCGCTCTTCGATCAAGCGAGATACGTACACCTTGTGGTAGCTCAGTAGTTGCTCGCTTGAATATTGCATAAATATCGTCACGCAGCGGGACTCCGATACTAGGAAATCACTGAGATCCCAGTGATTCGGATGAATTCACGACGATTAAGGAAACATTATCGCGGAAATAAAGCAACGGATGAGACAGGATAGATCGCAGGTGACGCTGGCCAGCTGGCAGTCGTGAGCTTCTAAGCTGAATACGCGTTTCGACGGAGGCGAACGCTTACGAACGCAAAGCGGGATCGAGATCGTCGAAAAGGTGCACGATCATTCGAGCTAACTAGCCGACGCGACCGCTGGAAATCGTGACGCTTGTACGGTAGTCGTAACAGAGTCGCGCGCAATCACGCTATTCGGGGGAAACGTAATGGCTGAGAGTACCGCTCGCGAACACGAGCCCCGGCTAATTGCAATAATTACAATACGTTACGCGAACGTTCGCGCGAACGATAACGTACGCGATTCGCGGCTCGTTACCGCGGACGTCCTAGATCGGGGCATGCTTTTGATCTCTCGTTCAGCGTGTTTTCCAAACAGAGGATGTCTGCCGGCAACGTTGTTACGCGATCTGATAGCTTCGACTGGACGAGACGATCGCGGTGTCTTCTCGTTTCCTAAAGAGATCGGCTGAAAATCGGCGGATAATTCTCGGTCTCGAGATTATTTATTTGTTCGGCGGTCGTTATTATCCCGAACCGCAAAGCCACGGAACGAGCAAAGTGGCGAGGGAGCAGAGGGTATGTCGAGGCACGAGACACGAGGAACGAGGCGATATCCGCCTCGTGCCGCTGCTAGGTTGCGACCCCTGCTGCTGCGGCTGCTGTCGCTTCCTGGGGGAGCCACGACCCCTCGTACTTGGAAAATAATTCTATTAGGTTATATCGCGGTCTGCGTGAATGACGCGCGCACGCTTCGCTCAAGGGCGGTCAGGGTGTCTGTGGTTTGTTACGAGTAACCAGGCCCGCTCCATTCTCCTCGCGGAACGAATCCGCCTCGGGTCTCGCGTTTCCTCCTAGATTGCCAGCGAATTTTATTAAGCCCTTAATTACGTCCAATCTATCGCGTTACCAGGCGTTTGTGGAAACTTCTCTCTCTCTCTCTCTCCCTCCCCCTCTCTCTCTCTCTCTCTCTCTCTCTTTCGCTCGCTCACTTACTCTTCCCCCTTATTCTATCCGCGTATTCTTTGCTGGAAACGCTTGGTTCTGAGAACGACGGGTCTAAAGTTTAGCGAGAACTTGCATTCGCGATCTTTTATCCTAGTCGTTGACTAGCTTCTAAGCCTTCGTCACGTTGCCGGTTGCGAGTTAATGCACCGGCTGAGTGCAAACTGTTTCTGTTAACGGCGTAAGCTCTTTCATCGTCCCTTCGTCTGGTGTGCAACGCGTTTCGGGTGTCTTTGGTAGAAGGCGCGTATGCTGGGTGCCCGGCAGTATATCTCGCGGCCGTATAAATCAGCAATGGGCGGTTCCGACATGGAGAGACACCGTAGAGGTTGGAAGGAAACCCGTCTCTCGAAGCAACGGCTGCTTCGATTTATCGCAGGGTAACGACTAAGAGATTCGTTTTCCTTCGCTACTCCCTGACGAAACCCTTGCGTTTCACCCGCGATACTCGTTCTCTTTTCCTTCCGCGTTCAATTTACGCGTCCTCGTATCGACTCGTTTTACTTTGAGTAATCAGGGCCTCGGTGATCGGCGGCTGTGCTTAGCCTCGAGTCTACGTCGAATACGCGCGCGATACGAGCATCGGTCATCATCGTTGTCGTCGCCTCGCTATCATCTCCGGAAACGTGTTATCGCGAAGGATTTCGTGTCCATCGTCTTCGATTACGCGTTAGTCTCTCGCTTCTTCCTCGTCCACGTCTCCATCCGTGATATTCTGGCGCCGAGAATGGGAACGTCGAGGAAACGCGGCTGGGACAAGGAAACACAGATTCCAAGTTAAAGGGGAGAGCGTGTTTCGGGTAGCTCGCATCGAAGATAATCACCGGCACCGTTATTTTCGGACTTTTGGGCGATAAACGTAGATCGTGGACAAACCGTTCGAAGGAATGCCGTGACCGGGAGACGGTGTTGTTCGCGTCGGTTTCCGCGCAACCTTATTCCAGTCGACGATCAATTTTTACTCGAGGAAAAACTTGTAGGCTCCGTGTCATATTTGTGCTTTCGCGTTTTCACGAAGCATCGTCGGTTACGTTAGCGATGGTAGTTACGTACCTAGATATACGCGGAAAACGAGAACGGGTACAAACGAATCTTTGCTTTAATTTCTCGTTGCACCGTATACATCGGCTCGACGTGATAGCATTCGATAGGTTACCATCCGCCAGCATACAGCAATCGCGTACCGGTGAACAGAATCGCGCAACATCTCGCCAGGATGAAACTGGTTTTCTAGTCGTTACTCGTGACTTGCCCACCGCGTTTCGACGCGAGCGCCAGTTCGTGTTGTACACACGCGATGTGTACGGAAACGCTTATGCGTATACTTACGTGCACGGCAGTACGCAAATTCTCATCAGTAGCATTGTACGTTAACCAAACGTAGCTGGTAAAAAAAGAATCGAAAGATTACCGTTTCTTTTCTTGATCTAGCTTCGGTGAATGACTTTTATTTCGGTTCAGGTATACACCGAACGAACATTTACGTTTGACGTCAATGTTATTTGAATCATTGCACAGTTCTACTATGCAGCTATACGCGTGTGAAGTTTCAATTAAAATAATCTCCTGTATTGTAATGCAGAGTTGATCTCGAACACGGCGCGTTGCAGAGATTTCGAGAGAGGTTAAACAGATTCTCGTACGCCGACATCTCGGTTGAAGAACGGAAAAGATCGGGCGAAAAGGGGAGAGCGAAGCGTTGAAAAGGTGGTCGAAAGTGGCGGTGCTAAGCGCGAGCGAAACCCACTTAACCCGTTCTTTGTCGCGTCAAAGCGATGCTCGGCCCGAAATGTTCTCGTTCGCGTCGATCCGTCGAGTCGTCGAGCCGAAAATGGCATTACTCTCGCGGAGAAAGCAATCTCGGAAGCGCGCCGCGAGAAAAACACGCTTCCTGGCCATAAAATATTCCGGGAGGAGTTTACTCCGCGTTATTTTCTCGCGAGTCATCCGCTCACAAGGGTGAGGGTGACCAACCCTTTGTCGCGGTTGCGAAGTATCTTCGTCGCGATTACGTTCTTGCGACGATCCGCTTTGACGACGGCCGGAAGAGACGAGGGTGCGCATAAAATAGCCTTCTGGGCCGGCAGGCGATAAATTCGATCCGAAGCTAGGAACGAGAGATCCAAGTTCCGGCCGGAGCTGCTCGGTTAAGGACGCGACTTCATCGTCGGTGCTTGATGTTTTCCTGCGGTGTCGGTCCGTGGTTCCAAAGACCTTGGCCTGGCAACGCTCCACACATTTTCGAAAAGGGGAAAAGAATCGAAGAAGAGAGAAGCGAAAAATGCGGGAAGGAAAACGGCAAGGGAAATAAGATGGGCGAGAAAAAGCGCGTATAGGGGGTGAGCGATGGCGGAGGAAAGGGACAACGGACGAGGGTGAGAGGGGGAGAGGGATAGGGGGAGAGGGGAGTGGGAGTGGGAGAGTACGCGGAAGGGGGAGAGAGGAGCGGGGGAGAGGGATAGGGGGAGGAAGAGGTCGCGCGGGAACGAGAATGGTTGTAGAGCGCGCTGGAGGCGAGGCCTGACATTTGGTTACTGACATTTTCACCCCGGGGTTGACGGCGGGCAACCCTTTGGCGTTACCCGCGCTCAATCACTCCATTGTCTCGAGCGGCGCTCGTTTTATGCTCGCGTCAACGCTTCATTATGGGGCCCCGGGTCCGGTCGACTTGGCTTCTATAGCCCACGTGCTCGGCACATTGTCTATCCCAAGAATATATTACGCGCCCACGCGATCGCGAGCCTACCGCCTCGCATCGTACGCCTCGACGACGTCTAACGGCTCTTCGTCTCTTCGAAATTCTGTTTCAGTCCAAAGAAATCGCAGAGAATACGCGAAACAGGACGCTTTCTTCTTTTCCCGCGCCAACGTTGCTTACCTAATTATGCGCGCACGCGAGGTCGACTAATCAAACATTTTCTACGAAAATGTCTCCAACGGGATTGATTTTCTTTAGCGGTCATCGAAACCGTTTCACAGATTTTAACTCTGCATCGAACGAATGAGCGAGGGAGAGAGGGAGAGTGGAAAGGGTGCAACACAATCGGTCGCGATCGGCGCGATGCGACGCGGCGTGGCGCGGCAATTAATTACAACGCAAAGTCGCGGTCGCTCGTATTCGATTAATTACGGTGGATGCCGTGCGATCGGCGTCCGCATAATTGACATTGTTGTTGCATTGTTTGCGGTAACCAGTGAATTTATAGATAGGTTGTTGGTGGAAGGACGCAGCGCGCGGTATTGCTCTACCGGTTCCCCGGATGTTCGGCCGTCTCGGTGCCCTCGAATAACGCTATATTTTCTAGCGTAACTTTGTTACGCGAACCATCAGAATTCTCACGAATCTAGCCCACGATGCAACACTTTGTCTGCCTTACATAGGAAACCGATCGAAAGCGGTTCATTCAATTTTTTCCAATCAACGATCATCGTTGCGTATTGTACGTACAATCGATGAATTTTTCTCGGCGATCCTCGAACGTCGTGTCTTCGTTGCTTCGTTAAGGTTTGATTACGAGACAGGGTGGCCTCGATTCTTCGAAATCGGGAAAGGTCAACGAAGCCTAGCGCGTATCGGACACGTTATTCTCGGATATTCAGAAGGTTAGAGCATGCGAGGGAAGCAACAAGGAGAAAGGGCAACGAACGCCCTTCGTAGGAGGAAGTCTTGTTTGCGCTCATCCTTGAAGAACCTTTAACCGAGACGTTACGCGCGCGATCGCCGTTCCCCTTTGCTTCAATCCTTTCGCGCGCTTTTGTTTAACCCGTCTCAACATCGCCACCCATCCGCTATTCTATCCCACCTGGCTCCCTCTTTCCCATTCCGCTGGCTCTCCAGCTTCTCTCTTCGCAGGTAGATCGAGGCAGGTACAACGAAGGTCAAGTTTTTTCTCCTCAACCCACCTCCTCTTCCTCTTCCTCTTCCTCTTCCTCTTCCTCTTCCTTTTTCTATTCCCGTTCCTGTTCCTATTCCCGTTCCTATTCCCATTCCCGTTCCCCTCCTCTCCCTTACTCGGCCCACCGCATTCGCTTCCTGTTTTTTCGGTCGGGTGAGATTACGGTGTGGCCGTCCGGAAGAGTGTTCCCGTGAAACGAAAGAATAGGAGAGGCCAAGCCGACCCGTTTCGAGGCATCTCTGTCCAACTCGAAACGGTCCGGTCGATCTTACTCTGGATCGGTAGGTTTGTCGGGCCGTCGGTGCGGCAGCGGGCGCGCGCGTAACACCATGGACCGGTTTTCAGAGCAGCCACGGGGGCTAAATGTCAACAACGACATAACGGCCCGGTTAGAGGATTACCCCCGGTACTCGGGCATCGCCAGAGGGTAACAGCAGACAAAAGGTCGTGAACTTTCCGCGTGTCATAATCCGTCTGAGAGGGTTCGCGGCTTCTCTTCCTATAGTTGTTCTCTCCCAATAGCGTATAGTTACCCACGTGTTCGCGACACGGTAGGTCGCGCAACCCGATCGAAGCTAACTCGCGGAAGCGAAGGAATCGAACGATATCTAAATTCCTGCGTAATATCGTGGTTCGTTCGTCGTTCGCGAAAGAGAGCAAAGCAAAAAATGGAAAGGTGCGAGACCTGCGGTGTTCATTGACCGCGAGCAGGGGCTGGTTCGTCGTCGGGTCCGTAAAGGTAGGATGCGTCGCATCGTAACCCGAACGGCGTAATAGGATCGGCATAGGAGTCGTTAACATGACAATATAGGTCCTAAACGGTACGCTTATAGGTGAACCGGTGTAAGTAGCGACTAGGAGGCACGTACGTCGATTAAATGCGTGTCGCGTCGGTCCGATGCGTACGGCCGATAGGGTCGAGGCATCTTGTCTCCAAATACGAGCCTTGTTATGATAATCGTTGCTCGCGCCCCCGTTTGCTCTGTATACGGAGACCGCACCGGGTGCTCGCGATCATTATGCTACGAGGAACCGCCTGTTTTGCCGTTTCCCTTTCGTCCCGCTCGCCACACCTTCCTCTACCGCCTCGTTTCCCTTTCTCGTTTCCAAATAACCGTTCGCTCTGAAAATTCCGCGACCGTGCACCGACACTCGAAAACTTTCTAATGTTATCCAAACGACGATAATTTCCTCTCTCCTGGCGAATAAATTGCGTTACGAGACCTCCAGCTCACCGAGTCATACGGAGAAACGTCGTTCTCGCGATACTGCGCGATGCACCGTGTCTACGGTCGTTATCTTCAGCGCCGTCTGTCCGTGAGAGGAAGTTCGGGGCGCCATCGTGTCCATCAAAATGTAATTGCTAGCGGCAGATTGGTTTCTCCGAAGAACCAATTAAACCGGCGAATTTTCATGCGACTTTCTGATACCCGATCGGCATAACTTTCATCATTTTTCCAACCGCAACACCCGAACGGTACATCGATAACCGTCACACTTGTTTACCGAATATCGAGCAGAATTAGCTCCCTTGTTTCGTAGATCGCTTCCGTGGACAATATTCGGGGAAAAACGTATCTCGACAGAATATTTAGAAAGCTTCGTTCTTCGTTCCTCGTCGTTAAGACCCGATCGATAAGGGTTCTTTCTTCGTTCGCATAGACGGGACCGCGACCGATCTATATTGCGTTCAACTTACATTGCCCGCACTCCTGATAATCCCTCGGTTTTACGAATCAGCTGTGCGATTCTCCTCACGAGCAGGAGAACGACTCAGCCGATCGTCTCCTCGAGACGTTCCGTCGATCGTAATACGACGAATACGTATTTCGACTGGCCGATCGAACGCTTCTTCGCGGACCGAATAAAGTAACTACTTAGGACCTTTACGCGGTTCTACACGCTTCGACCGTCTCCACGGTAACGAGTTCTTCCGCAGAGAAAATATCTCGATTCGGTTCCACGAGGTTCTACGCTGCCCAGCTTAATTATTATGCATTACTGGCCGTTTATCGTTTATTCAAGCAGAACGTTGGCTAGCATTCTAGCTGTCCATCTATCGCAACCAGTTTGAAGAATCGCGTTCGATATTCTCCTTTCGTCCAACTAAGTTGGTTCGTCTTTTCGTTTTCTATCGCGATGCGTCCGCGAGCACGAGCGGGCTAGCGAGGGCGCGCACACGCACACGCACACGCGTTCACGTCGGTTTCAATGTGTATCCGGCATCCCGCGTACAAATAAGGCGCAGCCAGAGAGACAAATGACGCGGAGAGGGATCGGCGCTGCTCGACACAAAGCATCCCCCGAACACCCTTTCCGAGTCGGAGGTGACGTCACTGACAATGGAAGGTCGAGCTGTGATTAAAGATCGAGAGACTCCGTAAAAACTCCTTCAAAAGTGTAGGAACGAAGGACAGAGCGGGAGGACAGGCGGGCCTACCGGCGTGAAATATTGCCTCCGCGGCACCCGACAGCTATATGACGTTTCCGAAGGGCATGAAAGAATCCCTGCCACTCTCTCTCTCTCTCTCTCTTTCTCTCTGAGAGATAGCGCGCGCGCTCGCTCTCGCTCTTACTCCCGCTATCGTCCTGACCACCTCGACTTTTTTACTCAATTTTCACCTTCCAGTTCGGTCCACTCCATTGTCAAACCGTATCTCATTCTCTTTAAACGGAACCTGTCGCCGACTTTATTTGGTACCACGAAAATGCATCCGAATAGCTTCCTTGCCAGCCAGTGCTCGGTTGGATATCACCGAGTTCGATATCAAACCATCAAATGTGCTGAAAAAGACATGCTCTCGTGGCTTGGTCGTAGAAGAAGAGAAACGGCAAAGGAACGAAAGGAGAAGGAACGACAAGAGGAGGAGAGAGAGGGAGAGCGAGGGAGAGGAAGAGAGAGAATTGGAAGCAAAGAAGGGTGACGCGTAGCGTTTGGAGTTGAAGATCGGTTAATTTACAGTGAGGCTGGTCAACGAGGCGCCAGGGCATTTAACCGGTTAACGCGAGCGCAGAGAACGCGGGGAAGGAGAAATCGTGATCGAGCGACGAAAGGGAACACGGGGTCGAGGCGCAGAGACGCCACTCAACGGCATTATTCGAATTGATGCGGTGAATTGGCGCTGACGACATCGGAGAGCCAATCCGTACGGTTTGTTTATTGGCCGCGCGCGTTGGCGGATTCCTTGTGTCGCGTCGTATCGTTTAATCGAACCCCGGTCGGATTTTAGACGAAACGCACGCTTGCGTCGAATCCCAGCCGTTGATTCGAAAGCAACGAGGCCTAGAAATCGAACAACAACAGCAACGACGACGACGACGACGACGACGTAACGAGTCGTGAAGGGGTTTCGTGCCGTTCGCATCGGCCGCGCAACGCGGCGACACATCCTATCGTCGAATTCCTTCCTGGCCGCCACGTGCGCGTAATGGGCCATTACGCGTACGTATGGAAATAATGCGATTTGCATGCCCAAAGAGACCTCGCTGGCCATGAGATCGAAGCTGTAAGAGAAGTAGGAGGGATCGCGGGAACTTTACTAAGGGCTAGCGAACAAGTACCGTTGTTCGAGTATAACAAAATTCAACGTAATCCAAAGCCCGTCTCCCGATCTGTAGTAATCCGTTTAGGGATACGAAGATACACGCGTTCGATTGATTTCGAATGCATTTATACGGACGGTATCTACACGCCTAATTGATACTGAAACGAAAGGAGAGAGAGATTCAGGCTGGGGTTCGATTCCGTATAGGTGGGCTGGTCTGGAGTTGTTACAGGTGATTTGTCCAGCCGCGTTCGAGCTCGTCGCTTAAAAAAGAGAGGAAGCGCGCGGTCGCGACAAATTTTTCACGAAGGAAAACGAAACAATGGCGTGTGGCGCGTAAAGCGCAGCAGGTTTCGCACGGAAGGGTGAAATCAAGGGACACCGTCGCCGCGTGATTAGTCCGGCGTTCGCACGGGCTACGTTTCTCTCTCTAGTTGGCACGCATTCCAACGGAACGAATCCCGGTACGGTCTCATTCGACTGCGTGTCTGCCCGCCCGAGGCTGATTTTCGCAGCGAATCCGTCCACCCGTTAAACCGTTTCGACCGACGCCACGTCGACGCCGACGCGAGCACAGGATACCGCTATCTTCCTGGTTACCTACCACTCGGTGCTCCTTCTTAAAAGCACCAATCTTTTCCTCCCCACGGTTCGTTCGATTTGCAGCTGTCGTTAAATGAAAGATATTTTGTTCGAAATTGTAAGAAAAATTGTTCGCGACTGGCTCGTTCAGCGTTCACAACAAGAGCCCTACTCTGCCGATAGTTGGCTGGAAGCTGTTCTCGAACTGTTCGCGCTCACTGCATTCGATTGCGGTTGGGATTGGTGATAAATGAAATTACAATTTCCTATAGATTTGTTCTCGATTATGTTTCAGATGCGTGCGGACTCTCGGACGTGGCGCACATCGAATCCCTTCAGGAGAAATCGCAATGCGCGTTGGAGGAATATTGCAGGACTCAATACCCGAACCAGCCAACGAGATTCGGCAAACTGCTCCTTCGATTGCCTTCGCTGAGGACGGTGTCGTCGCAAGTGATCGAGCAGCTGTTTTTCGTACGACTCGTCGGAAAAACGCCGATCGAGACGCTGATCAGGGACATGTTGCTCAGCGGCAGCAGCTTCAACTGGCCGTACATGTCCACGATGTGACATTCTGTTTGGCGACAGCTAGCTTCCGCGTAATACCCTCGCTTCCCGTCGTCTCGTTCCACCTCGTCTTCGCGCGTTTCCATCCAACCAATTTCCCCGCTCTCTTCGTCCCTGAGAAGAATGGTCCGCGAAGCGTCTCGGACCTCGCGTCGGTTCCCGCCGCGCTGCATCGAACCTTCCCTATCCTGGTTTCCCGTGCAGACCACCCGTGGAAAAAAACGTCGTTATCGTTCAGCGGAACGAGTCGATCGTTAACGATCATCTAATGGACAAAATTTCCAAGCGAGGCGAATCGGGATGCGCCGCGACTGGAAAAGCACCAGAAGCGCGAACGTCTGAACGGGTTTCGCGAGTAGAGCACGTTCGATGTTCGACGAGTACCGTGAACAGGAAGAAAGAAGATCCCTGTCGCTGGGCGAACGAGAAGATGCAGCGCGCGTTGCGAGGGAACGAGCTGTTAAAAAGGAACAAGGCGAAGAGAAGAAGAGACGAGAGCAGCGATAAAGACGTTCGAGGCTAGCGAACGTACGATCGGAGGCGGATACTTACTGGGCGCAACTTTCACGCCCCAGAACTGTCGGTGGTCCTGTCTCAAGTTTTTAATCGTTGCGCGATCGAAAATGAAAATCGAGATAAAAGTAAAGATGCGCGCGTTTCGCGATGCCTTTCCCTGGAATTCCCCATCGCCGTGGACCGTGGCGTCGAGACGCAACTCGTTTCTTCGACGATTGAATCCCGGCCACGAGAAGGCTGGAAAAGTTGGCGGAAGATAAGGAGAAGGGGTAAAAAGAGGATGTCAGGCGCAAGGGAAAAGGGCAGCGCGGTGCCGCGTGAACAAATCATAAATTAGCATTTGTAATCGACGGCAGGGGATCTGGTAGATCTTCGCTGACCGGTATATCTCCGCATCGATCTTCGCGGCGAGCAATTGCCGTTAGTCGAGTCATGCCCGAAACCCTTAGTCATTCGTTTCGACGTTTCGTTGGCTGCGCTCGTTGGCTGCGCTCGTTGGCTGCGCTCGTTGCCTCCTCTTCCTACCTTGTCTCCGCTTCCCATTTTCTTTCTTCGTTTTCTCTTTCACGTTTAATTTCACGCCAAGGCGCGTCGTTTCGATAGAGGATCAACATTTCCCGCCATCTTCCCAAAAATCTTGCACGCCGTCAACGGGCACGAAGGAAATCAGTTTTCCGAAAACGTTTCAATTTCCTGTTTTTCCGTCTAATCGCCTTGCACTGTCACAACGTACAAACGAGTCACGGTTTCTGTTCCGTCTCGTTTCTTATTTCCCATCCGCGATCACGAGCGTTATAAATTCGACCAGTTTTTTTCATCGATGCATTTTAAACCTACGGAGGCGTACTTACTACACCACCGTTGATCGATCAACGGTTTCGCTCAGCTTCGCTATTATACGTACGTAATCGTAGAAATACGCGCCTCTAATTCGGTTGATGTATTTTTGCGACTCGATTGGTGATCGTTGCTCGTGCAACCGTTAAAGTGGTTAAAGTTTTACTCTACGAGGCGAATCTTCGATAGCGTTCAACGTAAAATTTACGCGGTTTCTGTTGTCGTATCAACGACTCGTTCAACGAGATACCGTAACGCGAGGACGAGATAATCCTCTCGTCGAGTTTCTCCCTTTTTCCGTTTCCCCCTCGAACGCGTCATGCGAAAGCGTGGATGCGCACACGGTACAACACGTAAGTAGTACTTACGTATTTCGATACTCGGCGTTTTCAACGTGGCGCGTATCTTCTCATCGACGTCTCTACCTCGACGACGCGTTCTCGTTCATTTTCCTCGTTCATTTTCTCCGTTTCGCGTGTTCTTTCAACGCAAAAGCGTCGAGAAACGCGTGAACGATCGAAACGCGAAGAAAAACTGAACACGATTTCGACGCGACGAGTTAGGTTCAGTTCGTGCGAAAGTTTGCGCGCGGCCGGAATAGATCGGTCGAGCAACGCGTTCGGAGATGGTGCGACCAGCCGAAGGCGAACAAATATATTTTTCTGCCGCGAATGTTTGACCAGTCGCTGGTCGCGTGTTCTTCGAAAAAATCGCGAGAAAAGGCGACGGGGACGCCGAAAGAAACAGAGGGAAACGATCGCAGGGGAACTCGACAAACGCAATGTGATATAAGTACACGTACGTGAAAATTGTAATCGGATTTTTCAACACGGTGCTTTTTTACACGATAATTACTTGTACGATAACCAGGCGGAATGCATTGTATAGAATTCACCGAGATACGAGAGAACGAACTATGCGAATACCGTGCTACGATAATGCGTCAGCGACAACGTCGAGCTAGTTAATTTAGAGAACCAGTTACATAGGGGTATATGGGATATTTCGACTATTTTTAAGCAGCGATCGTTTCTTAACGCGACGCGCGTGCAATGCATACAAAAACACGCGCGCACGGATTAAAAACACGAAAGAAAGAAGAGAGCGACGAAGCAGCGCGGATCGATGAAACTCTGAGAGAATCGGAAGAAATCGAGCCATGTTGAACGGAGCACGAAAACAGCGAGAATTTTCGCTACGACTTTAGGACGAACTTACGATCCGCTCGAGACGCACGCCGACCACGTTGAACACGGTTATTCGTGACAATTGAACGACTGTATTATATCGAACACGAATTGCGTTGTCTTTGAATGTTCGCGCGCGTAGTCCGAGGCGATGACATTTATGTAGCGTTATGTATAAAGGCGCGAGAACATTTTTGTATAAAACGTGTACATAATTAATATATATATATATATATATATATATACAAAAATACAAATATAAATACGATTATAAATATGAACGTAAGCGCGGATATAACACACAAATATACGTATGAATGTAAAGAAATATATATGTCAGAATCAGAAAACTTTCCACGTTTAATCGAAAACGCCGATGTCCACTGTACGAAATACTTTCCTTCCCCTCACGAGATCAGGTAAGCAGCAGCGTATCGGCAATGGATGAGCTTCTCGAATGGATTACGTTTCAATCGTTGGTTCGTTGATTCGATGGGAATTTTCAGAAGAAACGTAATTCGTGGAAAACTCGTAACAGTTAGGGGACGAAGAAGCAAGGAGATTTTCGATGGAGCGCGTTCATCGGACATCGGGTCAGGTTGAACGGCGTAGGTAGACGCACGCTCCTCTTTCCGAGCATTCCTGCACGAACGTGTTTCAATATAAACAATCGGTGAGCGAATTTTCGCTGACGCGCACGCCAGTGATTTCTAGCCGAGACGACGTGATGGCGCGGCGCAGCGTTCTCTTGGTCTGCGAGCGCGACCCCGTGGGTGCCCTTGCTCGAGGAACGCGACTCGTTTCGATGCTTCTTTAACCTCTCCCTCCCCGTTGCTTTTCTCGTTCGACCCTCTTCTTCGTCCTCTTCGCTTACTTCCCGGTGAATTCGTGGCATTTTCATAGCGCATTTTCCGATCGAACACTGGCCGCGGGTTCGGGTTAGGTTCGAGCCCGTGAGTCCTCGAGGCGAACGCATAAAACGGGGATAAATCACGGGGCGGATGCCGCGACTGGCCGGGCCGGGGCGGAGGGACAAAAACCAAGAGGTCGCGAGTTGTGGCGCGGCGTGCCACGCGGGCAGCCTCGAGCCAGCCGGATGCTTAGAATTTCGATAAATCTAGCTTGGCAGCAGAAACAAACGGCCCGGGGACAGCGGTTTTTTCTTCTTTGCGAGCAGCGTCGCCGTTTTTTGGCTTCCGTTCAAAAACCTCGCTTCTTTTTTCGTTGTTGCATAGACTGGCGTGCGTGCGGGGAACCGATGCATTAACGAACACCAATGAAACTGTTCGCATCCAACCGACAAGGGGAAGGCGATCGGATGCAACGAAAAACAACGCACGGTTCGCGAGACGGGTTTTTTCGTCGAAACGAATTTTCAAGCTGGCTTACCCCTAAATTCCCTCGAAAACGCTCGGACGAGTGAGTTTCGTCACCGTGACAAGGACGAGGAGAAAAAGGTAGAAAGAGAAGGGAGAGGGAGAAAGAAGGAAAGGAGCAAAGAACACGATCGGCGTAGAGGGGCAACGGGTCGTGGTATCGCGCGACTGATAGTTGCGTCACTTTCTATTACCGTCCGCTACTCTACATCGAGTATCGGCCTGAAACGGTGCTGCTGTTCACCGCCGAGTAAATAGACCCGGTTTTCCCCATCTTCTAACCGCGTTCCGCGTGCCTGATAACTAACGTTCAAAACATTCGTTGTAACGTGTATCATCGTATCGGCGACTTATCGCGACCATTATTCGAATCATTCGATGAACAAAGGTAGTTAGTTCGTGTGTCATCAGCCTTCGTCATCGGGGTACTTCTATACGCGCGTGCCCCTCGTCTTCCTGTTTGTACGCGTTCGATAGATATTCTGGTAAAATTAACATTTGTACAATCGTACGTCGACGCGGCGGTACGAGGAGACCTTGAAGACCAAAGCGGAGATCAAAGCGAACGAGACAACCCTCCCGGCAACGAAACATCCGCGTCTGTCTTCCGCTTCTTGATGGAGTAATACGCGTTTCTTGTGTTTTAATTAATAGCCTCGGCCTACGCGCGATCCGACGGTTTGCTCGCGGGGAGGACGCGTGGCCGCATACTCGCATCTAACGAGATCCCGTTTTTAACGAGCTCGCGCGCCTACCCCGCATCACGCGGCCCGCGTAAACGAGAGGCGGAGCGACCGCTTCCAAGAGGTCAGAGGCCACTGCCAATCGTAATCTCCCGATAACCACTCGTTCCCACCAACTCCTCTCGTACAACGTAACCATGTATTCCCTTGCTTACTTACGCTCACTTCTATACGCAGAGATATGCTACGCGCCGCCTCTGCCACCACCACCGCCACCACCACCTCCACGTCCACCTCCGTCGCAACCTCCTTCTCCAGCGACACGCTTTTCCGCCTAACCACGATTCGCACGCATCGCAAATTTTTCTCCCGTACCCTGTCCATTGACACCTTACCACAACATGATACCAGAGTCCCGCTCAAAATCAACGAATCCCGTGTCGGAACGCTATTCGTCACCTAGATCGCTTCGATCGCGTTTTTAGACTAGTTCGAGCGCCCTGATAAATAACGCGTCCTTTGTCCCGACTCCTGCATAATCGTTCCATTTGTACGCGTCACATTTTCCTCGAGCAACGGTAAAAGGTTTGCCATCGTTTCTACTTGATTCGCTCCGACCTCCATTCGTTACGTTTTACGCAGAACAAATACAACTCTCTTTCGTATCCTCCACTCCACCTCTCCTTGTCCACGATTTCGAAAAATATGCGCAACCCCTATACTGATACAAACCATATTCGTTTTACTTCCGATAATTATCTAGAGCAACCGCATCAGACGTTACAGGTGTGTCTAAAGAGAAAGTCGTTTTTCCTATCGCTTACTCGTATCCAAATAATTCCTCTAACGAAACGAAACAACAAACGCTTTAAGACGAGAGAAAACTCTTTCCGATAACCGTTATCGTCGATCTAATTCGACCGAAGCCAATATCAACAATTGATCCTTTCGAGCTGAACACCCAGCGACATCGATCGGTCAATTACTACATTTTCTATCCATCCCTTTACCGATCTATTTCATCGATAGCTGTTCATTCGACTCACGAATCTCATAACAATTTTAACCCCAGACAAGTACGGTGTTTAAAAAACAAGCAGCAAGCTTAAAGGTTTACAAACGAACGTTGTACAACCTATTTCCTACAATTTCTGAGCAATTGTTCGAGTACTGAAAATATTTGCGTGGCGTACGCGATCTATGCGGTAAACGTGTTTATTTTAAAAATCGATTATTATAAAGGAGATCGTAGCAGAGTTTAAATAAGAAGGAAACACAGAACCTATACAAGAAGAAAGAAGCATAACAAGTTCGTAGATAATTGCAGGAAATACATTTTTTTACCATTTAAACATATCAACAATTTATGGACGTTCTAGCGCATGGGCATTCCGAACCTAACCCGACAACAGCGCCACCTCGGTAAAGGTACAGCATCGCGCACTTCTATCTGAGGCCGATGTAACCACAGAACAACGCTCTACCTATAGGCGCTCGATTCAATCCAAATAATACGCCCGATCAGTTTATTCACATCTATTATTCGTTTTGTTAATAAATAGTTAATTTGTCTGTTAGCAAGTTTCTGTCGATATATTTCATAATCAATTCCTTGTACACGAGTTTAATAATCTGTTGTAATCTACAAGAACACCGCAGCAACGTCGGAACGCTATAACCGCCTAACAATGAAGAGATACTACTAATCGTCCGTATACACCTTAACGCAAAGAAGAACGTATATTTCAATTTCTCAGCTTGTAGGCAACATTTTTCAATCTCTCGTATCTCAAATTAAACAAGAAGATCCCACGATAAATTCATATTCAATTATGTACAAATCTTCAGCCCCGTTCGTTAACTAACAGTGTTATTAGTCGTGTCCAGCACGAATTGTTGCAATTTTGTGGCGACCTTCCCGCTCTCCCTGTCGCTAGAACGGATCAATCGACGACCGTTTTCGTAAGTGCTCGCCGCGATTTCTACATATATGAGTTCTGACCTGTCCTTTCCTATCCTTATGTCTAAGGCATGGGTCTGCCAGGTAAGCCTTACCGATGACCCCTGGATGAAACGCCGCTTCCAGTTCCTTTTCCTTCTCTCTCTTTCCATAGCAACAGCCACAATTTCAAACATCGTGGTGGCGCCATCCAACGATATCCAGGGTTGCGGTCCGGCTCGCAATTTTAGTTATTCTAACGAATATTGTAAGAAAATTGATATGATAGAGGAGTAGCGGAGATCTCAACAAGAAAGCAACAGACAAAAATGTTCAGCAATTTCTGTAGCATATGTGTTTTTCACGAATTGAAAATTCCGGTAATTCATGGACATCGAAACACTATAGCCACCTCTCGACGAAAAGATAGTACTAATAGCTCTCAAACCACTGACAATAGACGGATGGCAAGACAACATTTTAAACTACAGTTACTCGTAACAAATACATTTAATTAACGAAGGACAAGAAAAATGGAACAAAATTGACTAGGGAATAATTGCAAGATCCTTACTTTTATTTTCAGATGTAAAAGATACTAAAGTATTATATATAAGGCGAGTCACTTAAAACATACATTCCTGTATGCGATAAGTAGGCGACAACTAGTACCACCTTTTCACCGCTAGATGGTCATAGTGTTTCTATGTTCAGAAATCGATCAAATATTCGATCCATAAAAAAATGCCTTTACAGCCACAATTCCAAAACATTTTTGCACCCTACTTCTTTAATAGGATCCACACTATCTTCTCATACCAATTTTGTTACATTATTTATTATAATAACGAAAATAATTTTCCGATTAGTACTTGTATCCGCTGCTAGATGGCGCCGCGATGTCAAAAACTGCAGTCATTCGAAGTACACGCTTTTAATTAGCAAATGAGGCAAAAAAATGGAATAAAATTAAATAGAGTTTAATGATCAGAGCGTCCCCTTTAATTTGACCTGCGGAAAATTAACAAATACTACCTACGAACTATACAATTTAAATGTACATTATTTCTTATGTAACCTGCATACGAACGATTAGTATATACCACCTCTTCAGCGCTTGATGGTTGTAGTGTTTCGATGTTTGTAAACTGCTCAATGTTTTAAACTATAAAAAAAATACATTACCAGCTTTATTTGTTGAACTTTTATACTTATTTCTTCTATTATATGACCCATATATTTCCGTCTCATGTAAATTCTGTTGGGATTTTATTCGCAATAAGTGATTATTTAGATGATCACGTTCACCGCATAAAATGGGTTCGTTATTTTCAATACTTTAACAGTTATTCAAAAATTCGATAAACTATGATTTGATGTTAAACCTATAAACGTGCTTTTTGTTTTTTCAACACTCTACCTTTCATCCACTTAAGTTTTAATGAAATTTCGATTACTATAACGGATGGTTTGAACGTAAATGAACGAAATCTTATTGAATGCACACTCTCTATTGAGGGGTGTAAAGTAAGGACACAATTTTTAATTTTTCGCCATTTTTATCTTAACTCATAAACTTTTACTTATGTAACCTGTAATAACTCGTTCTACGTTAACTATTAGATGCAATAATCACCACGAACGATATCAGAAGTCCTTTAAATACTATAATATTGTAAGGGTAGTACTGATTATTAAAAACCATTTCCTATAAATTGAGCTCAACAATGAATAAAACTGAAACACTACATTTTTGCGAGTGCACTTACTTACTTACCTTTATTCTAAATGTATTTAATTCTCAGTGAACTATGGATAGAACTTTTATTAGAACTTATATAAAGCATAAATTTCGTGCGCAGTACTTAGCTTGGTATGGTATCCCAATGATTATTCAATGGAAAACCAACACCAATTTCCAGGTCTCACCACGAGGAGGTGACTACGCGCTTTGAGACCCGTCCCTGTCTTAATCTACACGTTTCAGAATCTAGGATTCTAGAAACATTAGATTGAGCCGTGGACCCGACCCACTCTACGAGACAAGCCGAACACTGAATTCAGTCCCATAAAGGGATCCAGTGCCTATGGTGAAACCTCGAATCGACAGTATGGTCGGCGGGAGCACCCGGCACAGAAGCAAAACAGCGGATCCCGAGGTAGTTTGGCCCTGAGCTTGGAGGTAGCCCGATACCCCATGTACCAGAGTACACAGTAGTACCGCACCGACACAGATTAGTACTTTTCCAACATTGCATGTTTCTTTGGAAAGCGATATCAAGCTAAGAACTACGCATATATCCCAAAATTCATAACTTTTTGAAAAACTCTTTTTGGTCTTTTGCAATCAATTAAATCTTCAAAATTATTAAACACTTTCTAGTTTTATATAGAGACATATATCATTGTAGACTAATATGTAAATTTTCATTCACAATTCACTGGACAGTTAATGAATTTAGAATAGAGATAAAGGTATAATGCATTTGCATGACGTAGTTATTCAGTTTTATTAATTGTTCGCCATATAGCTAATCAGTAAATGTTTTGAATAAAATATACAAGTGTCCAGTGACTTATAAATGGTAATATAAACTCGAAAATTAGTTAATATGCTAATGTATTCTCGCGTTGCGAGTATTTAAGTTACTAGTTTAATTTTAGCCTTGCCCTTAATGCAACTTTATTCATCCCATAAGTCTAATTCGTACCTTTGCCTTCCGCCATTTTATCGCGTTTCATTTTATTCGATTTTTATTAACTTATTAGACTGTTTTTAAGTAGTTATAATTTTCAGATCTTACCGCTGTAAGGAGTGTAGGATTTGGCACGATTAATATTTCAAATTGTGGATCGCAGTCTGCTAGAATGTTAAGTCTATTCCGTGCTTACCTCAACTGTGATTCTAATCCTGGTGTATGCCGCTGAATCGTTAACGTCGAGTATAAAACTAAAACTGTCTCTCCTGTGTCTAGCATCTCTGATTTTAAATCTATTCTATAGCACGCTTTAATTCTACATACGTCTTTTGTGACGTTCGTCATAAAAATGATTACAACACATAGATTCCATTCAAGCAAAATTTAATTGAATAATATCAGAACAAGAAATAAGAAAACATAACGAACATTACGTTTTGGGGTCTGATGAGTTTAATTTTTTAAATCATCAAAATTGTGGAAATTTGATGTTAAAATTGAATAAACATTGCTGAAGCCAAAACGTAAAATACTCATAGAATTCTAGGATATAGTTAATGGTCGGTTTATGATAACGCAAAAGAACGTGGGTGTTTAAAAAATAATTGCTTCGTTGTAGTTTCTGCAATCGCTTTACGTATCGTTTTCATATAATTTTGGATTTTTCCTTTTTGATCTTTTGTGTTCTGCCTTGGACCACTTAACGATCCAAATAGAGAGCAAAAATGCTGTAACGGAATAATCATTAATCAACTATACAAATCACTATGTTTTCTAAAGCACCACGGAATTACAAATTATCAGTTGCAAATAAACATAAAAACATTAATTTTTCTTGCAAACACAAGCTTAAAGTGCTACAGAATTATATAGGAAAAACGTCAACTTTAACCAGTACTATTTCTATTAATAATTCAAATATTGTGCCAAAATAAAAAATGAACAAATAAAAGATAAAAAGTATTTTTCTGTAATCGGTCATTTTTTGATCACTTTATACATATTACCTGGTGCCATCGTCACAGATAAACGCGCACCTCGTTTCAATATATTTGGTATGGTATGGGAGAAAACTTTTGCCCAAATTCTTTGGTCTATCGGAGACAAGCTATAATACATAATTTTTCTCAATCGAACTGGTAGTTCTCCGAATTCTAAACCCATGGATTTATGCTGCTTATCTAATTCGTCAAAATAAATATGATAAGTACAATTCAGGGTATACTTTTAGAGGCAAAAGGCAGAAAAAATATCGATTCGTAATATCGCTTTCGAACAACTGAACGTAAAAGTATATCGGTATAAAATACGTATAACGATTGTATATAATCGTGAAGAAACATGAAAATCCAATGAGAAATAAACGATAATATTTATTACTGTTAGGTGTTCAAATAAAGTAGGCTTTCATTTCGTTTCTATTTACAATGTAAAAAGTATTTATTACGACCAGATATACACAAAATTCTACAAAAATAAGTAAACAATATTAGAAACGAAAAGAAGAAACAAAAGTGTACACATCGACATATATATATGTACAAATTACAGAGTAAAAAATATACTATTTGATAAATTTAATATTTGATCATTTCGAAATGTACTTTCTAAGTTTAAACAGCAGTTTTCTCTATGGGCGTATGTTCCAGGATTTTCGGAGGAATAACAAATTTCTCCGGATTCTGTTCTAGTAAACACCCTAAAAGACGTGGTACTGACAACACAGTGCCAGATATCACAGAAGGAAAAGCTTTTCCAGACGGTGTCTGGTATGCAATGAGTAGTCTCTTACTAAAATATTCGCCACACACAGATATATGACCAACTTCTATATACTGTTTCGAGAACGAAGACCACAATTCAAAAGATACCCGCATTGCTTCCCAGGGGCGCAATTCCGAAGCAGACCTCATTACGATTTGATAATGATCGCATATGTTATCGTACAATTTGCAAACGGTATTCAACAATCGTTCAAATTGTGTACGATATTCTTCGCTATTTCCATCTTTGACCAATACAAACGCAATTGCAGCTGAAGCTTGACAAACGGTAAATAAACCAATTGGTGTAGAACCTGGTCGAAAAGGAGTATACTGTCTTCCAGTGGAAAAGTATGCTACTGGAAAATGATTCGGATTTATTAGCTGTTTTGCGTGCATAGCCAGAAATGAAATCAGACTCGCACCTCCGACAAGATGCATACGGTTTGGGGAATCTTTATCTATATCGCTATGATTATCAATAATAAAAGCGTCTGCAGGATCTTCATGATTCAAACCTAAACCATTTATTACCAAACTGCGACTGAAGTCTGCACCTGATATTCTGATCATGTTATCTGTACTAAGTACTTGACCTGCATAACTTAACACGCCAAGTTCAAAAAGAGCTGCATCATTGCATAAATAATATTGCATAGGATTTTTATATTCCAATAAACCAAGGCGCCTTCCAATTTCGATGTGATTCATTTTCCCGGAATCGGAACGTTCATTCAAGGAATTAACGCGTTTCAATATAACAGGTGCTTGAATTGGTGTTCTTCTATCTACTTCATTTGGTATTCGCAACACATTTTCTACAATACTTTGATTTAGATCTCTGAGAGCTTGCTTCACCAATTTTAAGTCCTGTTTTATTGCTTTAATTTGCAGCTTTAATTTTGTGAATTCCATTTCATCTTCTACAGTTAAGTCTTTCTTCTTAAAAAGAGGAGAAAGTTGTTCTGCTATCTTTGCAGTCCTACATTTTAATATAGATTTATCTGTATTTACCGATTTATAAAATTCCCACATGCCTTTAATTTCTTTTGCACACAAATTTATTCCCCGAGCTGTTAAATCTTGTTGTAACCTTTCAGGATCTGTCAATCTTTCATCCATATCTAGATATGGTGTTAAAAATTGAAATGCTTCTTTATTTATACTACTTGAAGGTAATAATGCAGAACTGTATTTTCTATCAGAGTACAATAGCATACCAACATATTTCAAAGGAACATGCTTCAAACTTTTATAGGTTACACATTTCTGTATCAAATGTGATATACAACTTGCCATTTTAAATATTCATAAACAAGCTGTAAAAGGCTTGATAACTAAAGAGAAGTATTACTATCGATCAAATTTAACTCCTATGCATCTACTTTTGCTACTTTAACTTCTGATAACATTTCCGAATCAGCATCCATATTGAAACTATCTCTGCATATTGTTTCAATTTTTCTCTTCTGTGGGACAACGTAACTTCCTTTCCCAGCAGCTCTTTCTGATTCCTCGATAGAATATGGTTCTAATTCAAGGGCTTTCAGTCTGCGTTTATGTACTTTTGTTGTAAAATGATCTTGCAAAGCATGGTCATTTATAAAGTACTTTCTACAAAAAAGATGAATTTTTAATTCATATGAACATTTAAAAGGAGAATTTAACATATTAAAATATGCGCATGCTTAATGGGAGACTGATTCTTTTAATACAATGACAAATAAAAGTAGTCTCTAGTAACTATACTAAGAGGTTAAATCGCTTAATATAATATACCAATTACAATATAAATACTCACGCGCAATGAATACAATAATATTGACCTGCTCCAGGTTTATCCAAATTTACTTCTTGATTTAACAAACCTGTTACGTTTGGGTCTTTCAAATCCTCATTAATCTAAAATAAAGAATATCGCATAACAATTGCCGATCCATGCGATACGTACATATGTTCTCGGATGAAACATAGGTTAGACCAATTTACCTCATCTAAATCTTTCGTTCTTCTTTTAGTTCGCCAGCCTTTTTTCAAATGTGTGTCACCCCTATGATACTTTTTACGTTTATAAGTCATTTTTAACGGAAGAAAAAAGATTTATACGTGAAACTGAGATTGTTTCTGTTAATACAACAGTTCAACCAAAAAAGGAAAATATGCGTATATTGAATAAATTGTATAAAGGTGACTGCCAAAAAACTAATTCTCTAATCTTTAATTTGTAAAAACAGAACAAATTAATTAAATGATAAATAACAAATTACGTACATATAAAATTCAATAAATCATGTATTGATACACATTCATAGAAAGTAAGAAATAAAGAGAACTTCGTATCAAAGTTCTGATTGGTTCTGACTTTTGGTTTATTTTCATAAAAGATAGCTTTTGTCTCGAAGATATGTTAAAATTAAGTTAAAATTGAACCTTCTACTTCAAATGTATGTGTGTGTGTAAATCTTACACATTTGCATCGATACATATAACTAATAATTATATACAATGCCGTTAAAAATTTGACATGATTACAGTAAGGTTACAGAACTGAAAAATTTCTAGAATTATCATTGGTCAAATAACGCCATGGCGGCATCGCCTATAAAGAAATTTGAAAAAAAGTAAGGTTATAGTAAGGTTTAAACAAGTGTCGTGAGTTGTATAAAAATTTATCGTATTCGTTCTACCATAGAAATCATTTTCTACACTTCTTTATTAAAACCATAACACTGTAAAAATAAGTGCGTGCTTGTGAAATATACCTAAAGTATATACAAATCAAAGATGTGTGTTGCCAACGATAAGTTGACGAGAAGTATCTGATCAAGATATAAATCACAATTCAACGTTCGCCACTAAACGTTTAGTGTAAAATATAATAAGGTGGCATGGGATCAATTTAAAAGAAAACACGATTAAAAGGAAACCACGTATTCGTAAAAGGGCATGCGCAGTACGTTCAATAATGTTAATTTTAAAATTACCGTAACACAACGGTAAAACCGATAGATGTCGGCACAATATCTCAGAGTAGATCGCGCCTCTATCGGCGAAACCTGTGATCAATTCAAACGGTGCGCCACTGACGAGGGGGGTCCACACCATTTTGAAAGTAAAAATACTGCGCGACCCGGGATTTTGTTTGTACGGTTCAACGAGGGTAAAAAAGCGGCGAGGGCTAGGCTGTGGTACGGTCGGGGCAACGCCGTGTCGCGCGTAAAATGACGTAGAGTGTGCGAGGGTGTGCCGCGTGCGGTACGAGGTGTGTTAGCGGAAACGGTGTCGCGGTGTGTAGGGTCGGCGCTGGCCGTAGCTATCGTAGCGTACGGGAAATTGGCTGTGGCTTCGCCAATGGATGCCAGGCAGGAGGAGACGCCATTTTGATATACGGGCGCACGTCAAGCGTTCGCTCGTAGAGAAACGCGCTCTCGAGTCGGTTTGCCGCTCCGCGTAGGACCGCGCGGGTGAATTCGTTGGTTCGTGAGGTTCACGAGTATCGTTGGTACGAGTGCGTGGCGCAACGGATACGAAGCGTTTCGTTGACAAGTGACAGGTGAATCGATCGGGCCGCGAGGAAAGTCGCGTTGCGGCCCCGTGCCCGTAACACGGTTTGCTCGGTTGATCGGTAGTGACTACTGTGTGTGGAACTACGTGTACATTCGGATTTTTCCCCACGCGGGCGAGTTCAGTGCGAGGGACACACGGTAGCTCGTGTATATTGGTGCGCTGATCCGGGGTGGCGGTGTACGGCAGGGAAAAGCCGCTGCTGCTGTCTCGTTTCGCGCGCGCGAGAGAGGCCACCGGCCGACACTTCGGGCCAGGACAAGACGACCCGATGTCGGGAGCGGGTCGCGACCCCGTGTCGACCCGTGGTCGTCCTCGTCCTCGCATATTCACCCCTTTCATAACACCAGGACGCTCCTGGCGTAAATGTGTTCTAATGAGCGCCCATGTGCATCTCTTTTTTTGCCTGCTGCCCTTACGTGCCCTGTAAACCCGGAGCACACCCCGATTAGCACGCCCACGCACTCTATCACTCGCGAATATGGCCAAGATCCTCAACAAGGACCCTGTCACCTACGAGAGGGAGAGGGAAAACTTCCTGAAGGACCTCCGTCATTTCCATGAGACCAGAGGGTAAGACGATTCTACTCTTTTGCTACCGAACGATTGTTCTATTGTATTTACCTTCGTGTAGCACTATTCTCATCGATGATTATTTCTTTCTCTCGTTCATCGTTTGCATTGATCCTATTCAAATTTGATATATATGAATTCTACGATTAGGAGTACATATGATATGCTCACGACAGTTCAAAAGTAAATCGGGTTAGCGTTGCCTGCAAAGAATGTAGACAAAGTTGAGGTTATGTACGGTTAGTTTAAAGTTTCCCAGAGAGGCTCGCCTTTGTGCAAGCTATTTGTTTACGTGTGTTCCATGTTTTCTTTATCGATGATTATCAGTTAGCATATCTCATTGCAATTGAGGTTACGTTTCATCGAAACGTACAATATTACGTTAACTTGTTAATATTCTTTTTTTTTTTTCATGGCAATTTACGTCATCTGATCTTATACGAATGCTATCTAAATATTACGCTTTTTTGGTGCGTTAGGTTTTGGTGCTTAGTTTAGAATATTTGAAATATCGAACAAATAAAGATCGTTTTACGTATAAAGGCGCTATGGTTTGTTACATCATTGTTCGTGTTTTGTTCATTTCGGATAATGAACAAAGCGTTCTCTATTATGCTAAACGAATCTTAATCTTAGTGCAGATTCTTATTGTAATCGAAACAATATATTTTTGTGTAAAACAAATATATTTATTTAATTTATTCAGTTTTACGTATTTTTTTAATTTGTTACGAACGTTGTTGTTTATACTTTTTATCGGATTAACATATTATACTTATAAAATCCGCAATGAAACTATGAGTAACAAAATTTGAAAATCAAAATATTGTTATTTAATTTAAAATATATTAATATATAATACTATTATACATCTTCATGTTGTATAAAAGTGTAAGTATCTTATACATTAAAGATTGAACAGTTTATAAAATATGCAGCACGATTTTTTTCACAAATATGATTACATTGCTACGTGTATTGTATTCAGTTTGAATAAATATTATAAGTAGAACTTATTATATTTTTCAGAACTTCGTTCAAGAAAAATCCGAAAATTAATGGAAAAGATATAGATCTGTACTTGCTGTATGTTGTCGTTACCGCCCATGGAGGATGGATAAAGGTGAGTCCGTCTTTATTATATTGAATTCCTTTTCAGTTTCTCAAACTTTTTATTCATTATCTTCAATGTGTTTCGTTTTATGAAATAATTGTTAGCCTAAATAACGAGTGAAAAATTGGGAGTTAACATCGCACGCGTAATTTGTTTCCGTACCTTCGTCAATGCACGCGTGGATAGTTCTATTGTATTACCATTTGTGATGTGCGTTCCTTTTACATGTATGATACCGTACTGAAATCATACAATAAAGAGTATCAACGGCAGTTTAGCTTATTTATATAGTATAAAGATCATACTTCTTTCATTAAAAATAACAGATAGGTAGAACTCAGGTGCTGACAAAATAATTAAAAAAGAAACATTCAGTCTTTGCATTATGCAATAAAAGAAAAGAGAATTTTCTATTTTAAAATATAAATCAGCTGTAATAATACTATCTGTACTTTGAGCCCACCTAGTGATTTCAGTCATCCCTTCGTACAATTTAGGAACAATTCAGTAACATTTAAATTCGCTCTAATTCCATTTATTATAACATTTTTAATTGAAATCTATGCAAATCGAGATACGTAGCTAATGTACGCAGCTATTCCACGACATCTCGTGTTTCCCAATTACACGGGATATCAATCGAACGATCGGGTACTCGATTCGGTTTGACGCAATGAAATCACCTTGGCGCTCATTTACCAGGTTCAAATTTCGGGCAAGCGCGAAAGCCCGGAGCACGCGCGCACACTTCTAAGCACGGGAATCATGTGCACTTTTGTTAGTTGTAACTGTAATAGTAAGGCTTTGTAAACCGACGATTTTTACTACATCCCTTCGAGGACAATGATATGTATGTAGTGCAAATAGAGTCTGAAACTGTATAAAATTGGCATTACACACCTCATACGTGTAAAATTCGAGATTTCATCCTATGAATGCAATTATCAGTGCTAATATAATTGCCTTTAATGTAATTGTTTGTTTGATACAGAATATAAAGAGAAGTAAGTCCATTATATGTGATTAACGATTAAAGACTGCGTCGCAAAAACGCGGGAAACTGATTGTTTTGCAAAACCGATACCCTAGTTGTTTGATCGCATTTCTTAAGAACGAGAATCGATCCGGACTTTATAATAACAATCCTATTACGCAAACCTAAATCAAATATATAATTACATAAAATAAAGATTGCATAACAGGCGAAACGCAATCATCAAATCACTATTTATCGTTCTTTTTTCTACGGTGTATTCTAAAATACGAACTGTAAGAATACCGTGTATATTACAATCTAACGCATTAGATGGCTAAATTATTATTATTTTGAACCTTATAAGGAATTAATAATCTAACCTCTATCCCTGACAATTTACAATTGTCTTTCTCGTTGGAAAACAAATGAAAGTAAAAAGGTATCGTACAGAACACAGTTATGAATTTGTACTGTACTATAAGCTTATCAAGTTATACACAATAATTTATCATACTTGCGAATTGATACGCGTACGCAGCATCGTACGGTCGATGAGTTTTGTGAAAACGATCAGGGTGAATCGTAGCCAAGACATTTTCTGTTTTCTATCAAATATTCTACATCTTACTGCTACTGTACCCACATATGAATGTATGTACACACACGTGTCACCAAGCTACTGCATTAATCGGTATTAGTCAGAGAATTTCTCAAACAACAATACAATTCTGAAATGTTTATTATTTATGCTTATTAGTTTTATTTATTTATAAGCTTACAATGGAATAAGATTCTCGGAAAAGGGATAACATTTTCAGGGATAGTAGTACAGGTATAGGGTGTTACAGAATTTAATTTTTGTACGCTACTTTGTGTTATAAATTTAAACAATGTACGTGCCTTCAAGAATATCCAGCAGTAGCGTTTGACGGTTGCTTATAAGCTTTGAACGATGATGATTCAGGCTTTTCGGTGAAATAATTTGCGGTCGTTCATTCGATTCATCTAGCAGTTTTTGATTCGTGTAACGTAAAGAGGTCTTTTTGTACTACGACGAGTAAAACGAAGCGATTGAAACGATTTGTCCTTGAATCTGCTTCCCGTTGTTGTTGTTCAATTTGATTTATTTAAGAAATGAATATATTTGTCGCAGAATGAAAAATAATCCGCTTATTTGTACTAGAATCTTTTGGGAAATCGACTAAACGTTTCCGAGATTCTGTAGTAAATAGTGCGGGGTCTACCACAGCCTCTGGCCAGGAAGTGATATATCATCACCCAGGACAATTATTAAATTGTATGCCTATTCGTTAAATTAGTCAATGCAAACCTTCTCATACACGTTTTAAACAGTTCGATGACGACTACGTAATATTCCATAACTTTTGTCACTTTCTTTGAAATGAAAACCACCCACCGGTGTTTGTTTTCTTAAGAATTCTATAATGATTCGACAGCTCGTACATGTGCTCGTATGCGTGTTTCTATCATGGTGACATGACAGTGCTGTAGTATAGCGAAGCCTTTCTACCTTCGCTTCGTTCTTTGGTTGCATGTAGTAATATTCTTAACGTACTATTTGTCAGTAGTACGTTCTTTCTGTATTCGCTTGAATAATTTCACTTCTATCATTTTCCTTTTTCCTGCTCAGGATTTGAAATGACCGACAAATTACCGAATGTTCAATCTTTGAATTTTATTTTGAAGATACAAGAATTGAAGCATATTATGTTTGATGTTGATATTTTCACTCGAACCTCCAAGCACTTTCGTACAGTTATCTTACTTTAATTTCAAAGTATTGAAAATGTTATTAAATTAAAAAATTTTCAGTTTTTATAACGTTTATCGTTGTTTGTCATGCTCGAGGATTTTAACGGTAGTTCCTTTGTCAGAAATAGTTGAACAGACTGTCAGTTTCCCGAAAAACCACCCTCTATAAAAATACATTCTGCCTACTGAAGAGAAGTTGCTGGCTGGCTGCCTTCTCTTCTTGCTTTACGTTACGAATTTTCTCTTTCAGCTCGTGCCGATGGAAAAAGTAAGTAAGTACGCGTACATACCTAGGCACAAGAGCACGGTGTATTCGACATCGAAGTTATCCTCAAGGATATAACCCGTTGGGCAGTGGCGGATCCAAAGGGGGGCAATAGGGGCGATCACCCCTTCCAACAGTAAACAAATCTACAAATATTATGTGGCATTCTAAGAAACTCGTTAGGTAACACACTTAAGGTGTCGTCGCGTGCTCGCTCGCTAATGTAAATTTAATTACTTATTTGTAGTATCTCTGTACTATTAAAGAGGGTTCAAGCAAGCAAGAAAGACATCTGGATCCGCCCCTCCCCAGGAATGGCATTCATAATCTATAGCAATTACTTAAAGAGGAAATCACGATGAAGTTTCAAGTAAACAGTGTAACTTTTCTAAAAGTTATTATTACGCTTCCATTAAACTTATCGTCTCTTTTGTTTTTCTTACTAATTAAATTTGTTGCTATCTTCAGGAAAAAAACATTTTCATTTGACAAAATATTATTTGCTTTCTATTTATTAGTATTGCTGGTTACATAATTATTTGTATACGCAAAAATAAACAAATGCAGGGATTTTGGGTCTTTCCACTTACCATTAAATTGTATTTAACGAAATGAAACTAACTTTTTGTCACAAAATTCAGCATTTATAATTATCCGTTTTTAGTATTTTCATCTTCTTAGAACCGCGTAGCAGCGTAAAGCGCTCAAAAATATAGTTCATAAGAGATGCAAGTGTACAAATTTGATATTCGTTATCCCCGCTAATTAAGAAGCCTGTACTTTACATTTTTAGAATGACAAAAGTTCAAGTATTAATTGTGTAACTCTGCTTCGACGTATTACCAGCAATTTGAAGAAATCAAGAAAGACAAGAATAAATTTTAGGTTAGGGTTTATCTGGCAAATTCGACAACTCCACCGAAAATCCAAGTATATCCGGACAATACGGAAGTTGACGCAAGGTCAGGGTCACTTGTAGAGAGGCGCGGTTCGGGGTGGGAGATAGATCGTGAACCGGAGGTGGGAAGAAGGTGCACAGTTGAAGGGCGGGGAGAGGGAAAAGAGAGCAGGGGATCGAGGAAGAGGTGGCACGAACAGAGAAAGAGTGAGAGAGAATCGTATGAGGCAGAAGAGGAGGCAGTTGTACGGTGTACGAGGATTTCCCCTCAACAAGTGTGATCGAAGCTTGCGCTAGACTATATAATCTGCGGCTGGGTCGCGACTACGCTCAGAATGTATCGCGGAGCGCGGTTCTGTGATTCGAACGGGGTCGGGGCATTACCTTTTGTCGCGCGCTGACAAACACAGAAAGGTGATATGACATAAGCTCAAACATTCAAAATTATACTCTTAAATATATTATAAATCATTGGTATGTCGAAAGGAAAACAAAGTCGGTAATAAGTTTTGATACAGCATGCGGATGTTAGTTACGGAAATGAAGTAGGTTTTTCCAGTATGGGCCTGAATCATAGTATTCCCTATTCCATTCGCGTATTGTTCGTTTATTATAAAGATGTTTCTCTTAACGTTTGTCACGACAAATAACGATGAATAAAGCAATCGCGATAAACAATTTACAGTGCAATAAGTCAAAATACATAATTTGTGTAAACATTACCTTTATCATGAAGAAATGTTTTACATTTCTATGTTAAATTTTATATTATGCAGTATGTTTCCTACTGAAGTATAAAAATGTGATGTAACATGAATTACGAAACCCTATTGTAAAACGGAGATAAACTACGATAAAACATTGATTATAATTTACAATTACAATCGTACACTTACAATTAGTGTAGCTTCTACTCTGTAATCTTCGTATTATTTTTAACCGAATATTGACCGATTTGCTTACCAATAGATTACCAAGATGGTAAAAATGTAGTTCTTATTCTTTTTTCATTTATCGATATGAAATGATTTCCATCGTGTTATTGCAGCGAAACATTCTCTATGAAACCCTCGTACATTGCTTTACAACGCTGCACATCTTTTTCCATTAGTAAAAATCGTTGGAGTATCTTTATTAGAAGGTTGCTTACTTTTGAACAGTAGTTACCGATCGTGCTTTGCAAAAAACGATGGTTTCCAGAAAGGAAAAAGAAAAACGGAGGTGTCTCGTACGTTTGTGGGTTGAATTTATCTGAACGTTACGAAGCAAAGTCACTCTGTTTAAGGACTAGTTGGCGTGAAGTGAAAGTATGTAGAGATATAAATTATTAGCTGGACGCTCGTTGGTATGTAGAATTGGTGGTTATGATAGAAAAGCAATTGGATAACTTGCGCACGCGCACGAGAGAGTTATTCTCTTGCGGATAGTGGATCTTACGAGATAAAGAATATTTACAATAATAGAATTACGATAGTTCGGTACATCGATAGCTTCAGCAACGTCGGATTATCGAATCGTCTGTGTAGTGTGGCGAAAACGAGGAAAATGATATTAATGAGGTTTCTTCAAATACGAAGCTGAGACATAAATAATTTGTAAATGCGTAGAAGTAAATATCACTTTTTACGACTAACATTCAAATTTAACGTTCTTAGGTACAAGTTAAACTTCGTCTCATCTTCGCTCATGAATACGCGCCTGGAAATTTTTTATTAGCCGTGCACACCTACAAGTGGTTCTAAATAAATTATAATAATAATTAACTAGATTTCTACAATCGATCGTGTGTTGTACGCTAACTTTTCTAATTCATAAGATTGGTTTGTGCTCGATTTAACGGCTGGAAGTACTGACCAAGGCAGTCACATGGCTCGTTTTCGCTGAGGTAAATACGGATTCCCATTACCGCTTGGAAATCTTTAACTGCTTTTCGGAAGTTTGTTTTCTTTGTTCTTTTTTCAACTTTATAGGTAATATTATGGAAATAGATGAAAGTAACGTTAAGACTCTACAATCTCGTTTGATTTGAAAATTGCATACCAGTGAAACTGTACTTTTTATATTCAACAATTTAATACCTTACCTTTGTTTTCGTTTTTCAATTACAGTTGTATTCTCAACTCTATCTAGAACAGTATTATGGAACTACCAATAACATTGCAAGTAATGAAATTACAGAAAATGTGATAATATTATTATGTGCATTGTGTGGCTGTGCCTAGTTTTAGATTGAAACCGTCGATTACAGAAATCGAAAAGAAACCAGCAGCTTTCCTATAGTTGATTATAAATCTTTACTTATTTTTATCAATGAGAACATTGCACCTTGGAAAAGTATTAAAGAAAAAATTAGAGGCACAGGTATCTGAAATTTTTAACGGTCTTATTTATTAAGCCCCCGCTGCCCGTCATTGTTTCGCTTTAAAAGATATTTCAGCTGTATTGAAATATGTAATATAATACGTAGTAGAAGACCCTAAATATTAAAGACCCGGTTGAATCATATACATATGTAATTCCAGGGAAATAATAAATAAATTGTTTTTATTTTTATCTTTTTATACGAAATTATTGTAACGCTATTAGAAAATAATATTAAAGTAAATCCAAGAAAATGTTTCGATTGTAAATGGTAGAAATTATTAACGGTGCTTATTAATTTTTAAGAGGAGGAAAATAAAACGTGTTGCAAATTTTCGATATCATGTACCGTAGAATTATAAGAGTACAGAAATGTTACAGGTATATATGTTCGTTTCCTCCTCGCATGGCGGTTCACTGTTGCATACCAAGCGCGCTGAGTTCTCGCCAGTCTTGCACGGTTTGCCGCTAATCTAAATATTTTATCTTAAATTCTGATTTCAAAACCGTAGACCATTTAGAAAATTAACTTTCTTAACAATTTTGTTCTGCTTTTCGTTACGCTTACAGAACTGATTCTTCGAATTTTTAACAAACTCAATATCTCGCCACAATTCTAATTGTTTCAGTTACAAGAAAAAGTTATATGAATCAGGATAAGAGAAAATTTGATAGTACTGGAAAAATTTAAGGGATTAGTAAGCGTTTTTATATTTAAAGAAACAATTGTAAAATGGAAATTAAATTGTTCCTCTTTCTTTAAAGTATTTCTATAGAACGAACAAATAGAAATAAGCTGCGTAAAGTCACCGAATCACGGTGCGATCGAATCTCCAACCAATTAAGTACATAAGTGTAAACCATGCGGAAAATAAGCGGGTGAAGTCTTCGCGTTCTGTGGTTCGCATGTGTGATGTCAAAGAAACCCAGTGGCGGAACATCACGCTCCTACCGGTTTCTGTAAGAAAAAGCACAAGAAAGGGGAGAAACGAAGAAGAGAATAAAGAAAAATAAAGAAGGAGAAGACTCCCTTGCAAACGAGAGAAGGACCAAATCGCTATGAGAAGAACAGCGGATAGCTTGAGAAGAGATGTATACTGTGTATGCAAAAAGAAAGAGGCAGAGGGAAAGCGAACGATGTGGTGCGTTCGCAAGTGTCCGGCTTGTTCAAGGGCGCGACTGGTATATATGGGAGAGAAGAGGCTTGAGGCGGCCGTCAAATGGGCACGCAGCATAGTCTGGCATTAGTCTGCTCGACTGTACTCAGTGCTGTGTTCAGCATGCGAGGAATCCACGACGAAGTCGGTAATGCTGAGTCAGTCAGGTGCCGTGGCGCCCTTACGTTGCTTCAAAGTAGCCGGAGCGCGCGTAATAAAAAGAAAGAAAGAGAAAATCGGGGAAATAAGACATGTAGAATCCAAAGAATGTTAAAGGATCATTAATAAAGAGAAAGAAATTGGGAAGTACGTTAATGAAAGAAAAAAACGAATAAAAAGAACAGCGTAATAAAGAATCGAGAGGCGGGAAATAAAAAGGAGAATAAAATGGAGAAAGAGTGTGAAAGAGGAAAAGAGAGCGACAAAATGCTGCAGCGGGGAAAGAGGTAAAACGGGGGCGCTTGCTGGTTCGCTCCCTGGTGATGAGGAGGTACGGTCGATATGGCAACGCCGCGCCCTGCCACACGCATACCGGCATCACCGCCCGCCCAAGCATCGAGCAGTTGGCAACGTCGCTACGGCATCGCGCGGAAGAGGGGGTAGTCAAGCTCTCACACATCGAACGACGAGGAGAGCGACCTCATGCCCTGCACACATGTGCAGCTAGGGACACTGAGAAGATTGCTGAGATGCCTTGTTGGTGGTCGGTCGGTCGGTCGATCGGTCGATCCATTGGTTGGTTGGCGGTCGGTCGGTCGGTCGGTCGGTTGCTCATTCGCTCGCTGTTGCTGCTACTGCTGCTGCTGGGTTGGATTTGATCGCTTGCTTTCTTGTCTGGATGAGGTTGTCCCACGCACGCGCTTCTCTGATATACACTCCTGTGTCCAAATTGGCGAAGTACTTTTCACTTATCCGTTCGTTCTTTTGTTGCGGAAAAAATAGGCATCCACGGTTCTCCTTTCCACTCTTGTGTTGAGCTATTTAACTTGCTATGTTTTTTTTTTTCAAAGATATTCGTAACCAGATTTTTTGAATACATAGCAAAAATAAAAATTTATTAAATAAAATTACATTCACTTTGAAATATAAATTTAATAGGTTAGAATGGAAAAAATAATAAGTAAGTGTTTGTTTTTCCAACATTAGTTTCCTGTTTTCAAAGTTAAAGTTTACCGAGAACAGAATATTCTTTGCAAAAAAACAAAGTTTTCCTGCATTTTCTATTTTGATAGGCACACTTTTCGTTTAAACGTTAACGTATCATATGATACCATTGAATTGATTAATCGAATACAACATACTTCGCAGTTTAATTACTACATATACATATCTTACTCGAGTGACGCCTGCAAAGCAAAACATGCACAATTTAATATTTTGTGAGTATATATTCATATGCAGCACCATTTATAATTTCAGTATTTGCTTATGTTTCGAAAAGTTAAATAAAATATATAGTTTCTTCATCCTAAGAATTCATAACCTGATTTCGAAGGATAGAACTGAATAAGATCTGATCGCTTATTAACGAACAGTATTGCTCGGACAGTCGCATGATTCGCTGCAGTGCGGTGGAGAGGCATTCCTCTTTTTTGCTCGTCTCTCAATCGTAGGTAACAACACCAACTACCTCCTTCGCGAATGTCGCGTGTGAGGCCACACGGTCGAGGTACCGAGTAACGCGGAGAATAAGAGATGGAAAGAGTTGGAAAGCGAGAAGTATTCGAGTGGAAGGGAGACGATGCTGCGGCGCGGCGTTGCCATTCCTTTAGCCGAGGGCAGACCACTTCCGAGAGCGCGCCTGGTGGCGGCAACGTTGCATCGACGAGATTAAATAGAGATAGCCTGAGGTATACGCTCCACCGTCGCGTCGTAAGATGGGCTCACCGTTAGTCGAGGAAGGAGTGAGATGGATAAAGCACAGTCAAAGGAAAGCATATCGCCTCAATTCGAACTTGCCGATCGTTCTTTTGCTTGCAATTTTTTAAACCGTGTCATTGTTGCCTACCGCCTCTTTTTCATTTGTTTGTGTTTCTTCCTTTGACTTTTCTTTCGGTTTTTCTCTTAATAGGTATGAAAAGTGCATTTAAAAATGTATAATATTGTGTATTATACTTACATTCATGGATTCACGGAATAAACTCGTTATTGTGAAGTTAGAAACAGACGAATTAAAAGAAGAAGAAGAAGAAGAAGAAGAAAAAGATAACCAATATAGTAAATCGAAAAGTAAGTTCTATCAAGTTGACACGTTATAGAATTCCTGGTACTGTGTCACCTTGATTCAATGTCAAATGTATTATTTAAATGAAATATCGCAATTTATTCAGTTCCACGATTCAAAATAAATGTATCGCGCACCAAACATGGAATTTAATTAAACATAAAAATCCACGATTAGTTTTAGTCACGTTTTCGATAAATATAAACGAAATTCAGGATTGAAATCTGAACGAGATTTGAACGAAACGCGTAACTTTCCATTCGCGTTAATAGAAAGTAGCGACACGTTGCTTTTATTTGCGAATAGAATATGTTGAAAATTTCTCGTGAGAGCTAGGGGTATGTTTTGCGTTTCTCGAAAACGATTCTAGTCTTTAGTCGAGGTAGGATAAAACAAATAGGTACAGTAGATTTCTTGTAAGGTTTCTATCTGTTTTATAGATCAATTTTTTGAAAAACAAAAAAAAATTGTAAGTCAAAATTTAATCTATGCTGATTAACACGTGCCATCGGCTTATTGGCTTAGGATTGCTGTTTAATAATAATTGCCATTGTAACATTTATATTATTTACGATAGATCGAGAAATGAAATTTGAGTGATTTTTAGATACTATCAAAAGAGTTTATTTATTTATTTGTTTATGCGGGATTAAACCATTAGAAAATTACGAAAAAATTATTGCAGTGAGGTATGAAATATAATAATGATAATAGAGAAAGGAAAGAGAAACATATAAGGATAAGAAAATTTTACAGGGAACCGCGATGTAGTAGCTGTTTTATAGAGTAAAGGGATTGACCGAATGGATTTAGGGTAGAATATGTAGAATGAATGGTATCCAAAAATGGTTTTATGTGGTTGTATATGAAGAAAATTGTATCGTTTTAAATAAAAAGTTGGAACATTAAATTGATTGTTATCTATTCTAAAGTGATATGTATTTTAAAAACGATCGGGCCTGCAAAATCTAAATCCTGAATAAAAGATCTGAAATTAAATTGTGTTATGCATCTATTCATTTTCGATATTTGCCTTCTAATAGTAATGTGTCACAATTAACCTTTCATTGAATAAAGATACTGTAATTTTCATGTAATATAAAACGTAAGTATAAGTTGTTAATGAAAAGTTGGAAAAAATAAATTTCCTTCGAATTAAAATTTTTTGGAAGGAATTATGTTAATTTTATGTTAAAAATAATTGCAACGCGGGCAGTACCTCTAATATATTATTATGTTTGGGCCGACGGGATGCAATATCTCAATTTGAACACACTCGTCACATTATGACTTGGTTAGATTAGTTTATCTTATGTAACGAGTTAGTGTAGAGACAAAGAAAGAGTGTGGCCATTGTTTTAGTTTGCGACGGCTACCAGCATAACGTGGCACCCACATGCTGTTTACACATGCGTGGTGTTGTATAGTGTCGCGTCGTGTTGAGGTTGAGATTGAGCGCCGGTTTCAGTTTCTATTGGATTTTGCCAAGAGGAAAACATAAGTCGTAAATAACAAAAAAAAATAATAATAAATGTATCGATAAAACATTAAAACGCATACCACTTGGAATCATTGAAATGAATAAAATGAAAAGATAATTAAAAACGCGAAATAAGTTTCCAATGGGTGCAGTTTGAGTAATATAAAAGTGATAGTTTCATTAAGAATATTAAGTTTCTAATAATATTCTGTTTTCATGGAATATGTATAATCTTGGTTAGTTAGTTGAATATTGGTTAAGTTAAATTTGACGGACTTTATCAAAAGAAAAGGTCTAAAATGCTGGATGGTCAATGTTTAAACGTATACATTTTGCACATAGGATGTTTAAAATGTAACGGTTAACTGAAATATCACGCAAGAAATGTGTGTACATTTTTTTAACCGTAAAAAAGAGTAGCCGAGGAACATTTTTCTTCGCAATTATCGCACTTATCTTCTTGTTCTTCTGAATTTTAAGAGCCAGTTTTTCCTTCAGCCGAAATGGAAACGTAGTCTTATCACGATGGTTTGCGTTTGGTATACTCGATTGAAAGTTACAGGCTAACTTGTAGACGTTATCCGTGAAAATGAACGCACTAACAGTGAAATCCCTGGGAAAAATGTAGGATCTCGATGATCGATGGATTTTTCCGTAAAAACGATATTACCAACGAGTTAGATTTTTAGTAATACACGCTCATTATAGCTCATGTAGCGTTTGAAATTATCTAAATAAACTTGTTTGTTTTTAGTTACATTGTCGATAAATAATATTGTAATCGTGTCCGACAGAACAAGGAATGACTCTGCCATCGTGGATTACATGGTCCCTTAACTATGCATATTGCTTATTCAATTGTCGATGATTACATGCACATTTATTACGCGCACACGCGGCCTCCGTCTCTCTGTACGGTGAAACCGAATGTTACGCGTTTATTAGGGCATCAATCGAACAATTATGCACGGTTAAAGGACAGGGCGTCGGAATTAAGAACAATTATGTGCGAACATTATTGCGTCGTTCGGATGAAAAGTGACGATTAGACGGTGTATAAACGTTTGAGAAAACGATGTTTGTCTTCTGTGATATGTTAGCAATGAAGCTTTCAAAAGAAAAACTCCAATCGATCGATCAGGATCCTAATGTTCTTTTTCCATTCAAGTGAAAAAAATGTTACATCATCTTGAAAAAGAATAGTTAAAATAAATGTTTCGGGAGCAATATATACCACGTTGAGATGTTTCCGTGAAACTTTACCTTTGATGTTGCCGATGCCATGCGCTGCACTCGAAGCGAACTGTTTCTTCGTGTGTCGCGCGGATAGAAATACGCACGACGCCGACGTTGTACATTTAACGATGCGTTACACAATTACGATTCGACCTCCTTCATTTTCTGAGCTTGTTGCTTAACATCCATTACCTTCAACGAATGGATTTTCAAGATAATTGAATTTTAACCCCTTCAACCAGTTGTTTCTTCAAATTTCTCTACGTCTACTTAAAATTTTCTGCAAACTCATCGAATGTTACGGATAACGGATAAATAGATTTGAAATGCTTAAATAGTTAACCCGATATTAGGTTAGCGCGTTCTAAATAATTTTTCATAAAATATACAATTGAAGAGATGAAATATTGTATTATTCTCGCTCTAAACCAGTGTTGATTTACACAATATTTTCAGTGACTAACGTCATTCAAAGTATATAAAGTAAGTATCTTCCGTTCAATACCTTGAAAGCGTTTACGTACTATAGAACTTCTCGCAACCCTAGTCCAACTTTTGTATCATCCAGTATTAACTTTTATCAACCTTCCTACCTTTTCCGCGCAAATTTCCGAAGTAATTACCTCCTTTACCGTACGTTCTAAAGCGTCCATCATCGCGATACCACTCCTAAACGAAGCGCGTTGTTTTACTCTGTACAAGAGGCCGATCGCGCGTCACGGATTGCCTCTGTCATCCTGACCTTTTTACGATGGGTCACTACTTCCGTTTACCGCTAAACGCTCGCGTTCGTTTCCTCGCGAATGCTCTCTGACGCATAGTTAGGCAGGCAGGCGCGCATACGCGCTCGCTCTCTCCCCCTCCCTCGGGAGAGGCACCGGCAAGAGTGTTCTCCTCCCTGTTCTGTGTACACACGTACGCACGCAAAGCTTCTTCATCCGTTCGTTCATTCAGAGTTCACAGTCAGTCAGTCACAAGCACACCTCCACCGATCAGCTGATCCCAACGACGACGGCAGACTGCGCGTCGCCAACCCCTCCGCCCTCTTCCCCTTGTACACCCTCCCCTCCCCCTGTCATCCCCCTTCTCCTCCGCCACCTCCACCACCACCTCTTGTTGTTAGTCGTACTATTACTACTACTACTACTACTACTACTACTGATACTACTACTGTTGGTTCTGTTGCTACTACTGCTGCTACTGTTACTGTTACTTCTGCTACTACTACTACTACTACTACTACTACTACTACTACTACTACTACTACTACTACTGATATTACTGATATTACTACTACTACTATCTCCTTACCGCACCCCCTCTGGTGGACGATCAGCTGACTGACTGGGAATCGTCAGTCGTGTGCCCTGCGAGCCCACGCGATGGTATGGCTCTCTCTATACGATCCAAGTCTCGCTCGCGGTTTCTTCTACACAGGGTCGGCAGCGCGACCAGCGATGTTGTTCCGCGTCAGGCAATGCGACGCGTAAATTCTGTGTTTTACAAATCCTTTGGAATACTTTTGGTTAAATTGGTTGAGCGGTGTGGGTATGGTCTTAAACGGGATTTTATGATCTCTGAAAACGATGTCGAGATGTCTGAAATCATAGAATTGGCTCGATATCTCAGAAAATAAGAGCTTATGGGGCATTGGTCAGAATCGCTTCAACGACCCAGCTCATCGATTTTAATCGAAACGTTTGACCACGATTATGCGTGCTTGGTGGTTGGTGGTCTGTGATGTGCAACAGTTTGACTAGAGCGGGTTTTGTGCCGCATTCATTTTGTGATTCTATACGAAACTGAAAACGATATATGTTCCTTTCATTCGCAAATGTTGGGAATCTACTGTTTAACTGCTTTTAGTACGTAGGCACGAAAGAGATTTGTGCATTGAAAAATTGATCATAGGTCAAGATCTACAAAATCGATAAACCAGAGTTTTGTCGTATTCAAACCTCTTAATGATAATACATTGAAAATACCAAGAATTCTTGTTGCAACTGTTAATCGATGGTAAGTGACAAGAAATCGTTGTAAGTACGCAAGGGAGTTCCTTTCATCGAATTTAGGATAAGGAAAGAAAAACGATAAACGCGATTTCAAGAACTCATATCGAGAGCTTTTGGGTAGTCGATCGGAATTGTTGGAACGGTATTCCTGGCTTCTTCCTCATGAGTTTGCTTTAGGCGATCACCTGGCGATCTCTGCATCGTCTGGTAAGTTCGCGAATCGGTGGAATTGACAAACGTAAACGGCGTTCTGCTGTTAACATACTCTAAGGCATTTGTTGTGAATTGGATAACACGATGGCTAAGCTACACGAACCAGGTTCTATATTAAAAAAAAAATACTCGTCACTGATGAGTCATCGATATGAAATGTAAGAAACATGTTTTTTTTTCCTAGCAGAAATCTGTTCAAAATATCTCTGCATCGCTCTAAATACGTCTTGGATGTTTGACGCACGATTGTAGTACCAGTGGAATATCGAAAAGCGGATTTATGTCTTCGGAGACGTGTATTTGTAGCAGTTTGCTCTGTTACTTTCGAAACTTTCCCGTGCAACACGCACCATCGTCAACAAATGCATATGCTACGTACTGGTTTTACATTATAGTCGATTAAGAATAAATGCACCTAGGCGACACAACGTGCTCGTAATTCTAACCAGTTCGTTCCACGAGCAGAGGAACGGCGGTAAGCGGTGATAAGTATAATCTGGAATGAATATGCTTACTTCCCGTTGATGGATAATAGTTAGGTGTTGCGATTTGTTCGAAGAAAAAGTAATCAGAATGAAAGATACGATGAGCCTAATGTTTCCAATTGTGACAGAAAAGAGATAAAAGTTGAGGGGTTAACATCACTTGGTTTCACTTGACACACGTTTTTTGATTACCATTGCCAGTGATACATGGTTCCCGATCTGCGATGTACTGGTTCAACGATGAAGCCGAGACTGGTGATAAAGGTCTTGTGCGCGATACACTGGCGACGCTGGGAAGGCAAAAAAGCCGAACGATAGAACCGCGAAAAGAGCGCGAAAAGAGCAGCGTGCGCGGAACCACCGGCCAAATAGAGCGTGTGGCGGCGGGCCGCCGCCACCGCCGCCGCCACCGCCGCCGCCGTCGCCGTCGCCGCCGGTGCAGCAGCAGCAGCAGCATGGACAACGGGGAGCGTTAGGGAGAGGGGCAAAGGGGGGGAGAGAATCGTGTTTGAGAAGGGGTGGGAGAGAGAAAGAGACCATGTCCTACCCCAACGACCACGTGGCGGCAAAGACACTTTCATCGTGTAGTCTCTCGGAGGCAAGCGAGAACACGTGGATCGCGTTCGACGCTCTCGAAGAACGTCCTCGCGCATGCGCCGTGTAATTCATACTGCCAAGGTCAAGCAAAGTCGCACGATTACACAGGCGAGACGCTGGGATCTGTGTGTTGGTACTGTACCTAATCGGTGCCACTAAACTGGCTGTGCATGCATACGCGGCTTGTCGCAAGTGCGTAATAATAGGCGGACTCGCATCCTCGCCTCGATTGGTTTCGTCTTCTTATTCCTCGTACCAAATCGGTGAACACCATCACCACCACCACCACCACCACCACCACCACCACCACCACCGTCGCTGCTACATTTACCGGTTGGAAGACGAGTCAACGACATTCAACGGGTGACAAGTTCATTGCTGCAAACGCTTAGAAGAGCGGCGAACAGCCTTTTTTCTTGCTCAAGGGTTCAAATTAATCGGCGAATCGCGGTTCGTGTTACAATGATTTAGCCTTTTATACGAATTGGGTGTGATATTTTGTATTTGTTTTTTTCGGAAGAAGATCGGATAAAAAGGTGCAAATAATGTTTCGTATTCTAGGAGTTTCTAATCAAATGTTATAAAGTTTGTAATAGATTTATAGAATTAGTAACCGTGATCGCTGATATCTGTTAGATACGTAACTGCCGGTTGGTAATTCTATTGAAGCGTAGCTTAAGGTTTGCCCCACCGTCATCTCTTTCCCCTTTTTTTTTTATACACAGCTTCCTCTGTTCGAACAAAAAGTAGTTCCAGCTTCAGGCGAATTCCTTTGTTATCACTGGTTAGCAGTTCTTCGTGTCGAGACTTCTCTTTTACTTAACCGTTTCCGTTTTATTAGACGAAACAATGATTTTAGGTTAAAGCAAATTCAGGTTGGCCACCTTTATATAATTCTTGTTTCTTTGTGTTCGTAACCTAATAAAGTTAACAATATAATTATGCGTAGAATTAAAATCGGTATTCGTTGTCGGTATCATAGTTGCAGATTAATTTTTTCTCCTTATTTTCACATAACGCGTTTCTATTATTTTTAAATATAAAGTATATTAGCAAAATTTATAGTGGTTTCTTGAAATAATGTCTCAGCTTCGATATCAATTGTTCTCGATAGGCAAAAAATAGCGAGCGTTAACCGGTAATAAGAGGTCATCAAAGTTGAGGTAGTTCATTATCGTTGAAAACAATTGTAACGTAGTCTGATAAGTTGTTCGTATCCGAATGTTCACGACAGATAAAACGGTGTGCAATTTAGTTACGTGGTGAACTGGCCCGATAAGATCGGCGGGTACATTCCGAAACCTTGGCCGCGTATTAACGTTATTCTTTTTTCTTCTTTCTTCAACCTCTTCTTTTTTCTTTTTAATTCTTTCTTTTCTTTTCACATTCGAAACAGTTTGCGATCTCAAAAGTTTTTATGTTAAGCGAAACTTTGCTTCTATGCATACGAGACACGGTGGTAGGAGTAAAATCAGTTCGTAACGTCAAAATTATCGTAACCATGTACGTAATTAATACTTCTTTTTATTTCCACCAAAGTTATAAAAAAGATTTACGATGAAAAATCAGTAAAATGAAAATAGTAGTTTTTCTATGGCAGGCAATACTTCGACTCTTTAGGCGAATTTTCATAAAGATTAAAATTCTCTTCCGTAATCCCGTTAAAAGCCGGTTTTCACGAGTCGCGATGATGCGCCGAGAAGAATTATGGAGACGCGACTTGTTGTCCACACGCGTTATAATTTTCCAAGCGAAACGCTTAATCAGCGCACATGCTCTGTGTAATCCGTAACAATTTTAGTCGCTTTATCTTGTATCGTAACGCGCTTCAGAGCTGTTGGATATCGTACACCTGAAACGTATAATTGCAGTTTAGCTCGGCTGGAACTTTTATTGCTCGCCAAGCAGTGTTGTTACATAGCTCTGTGGAAAAATTTTAAACCATCCGCGCTATCGATGGTAATTTAGCCTACGATTAAACTTATCAAAGATACAATTTCTGTTTTCCGCGAAGGTTCGCATTGAAAACAGGCCTTAAAATGGGTTGAAAATTTAACGTGACTTTAAATTTACAAAGTTCACCATAACTTCGAGGGTCATCCTGAGTGATTTAATAATTACAACTTTTGCGTGCAAGTTATAGACAAAAAAATGTTACCTTGTTTCGCGTCACGTTTATCAATAATCGAAGGCTCGCTTACATAATTGCGCGCACTATTAATTTCGGCTTTTCTTGTACGCAGATTTCCACTACGAGAATAACAATCCTATATATCAGCAGGTATATCGATTAGATTCTGTCAAGAGATTTGGTTTTTATTTGGAAAAAATTTGAAAGAGCCTACGTCAATGAGAAAATAGTTGAACGGGTGTGAACGACGCTAATGATCGTTCGGATAAAAGTACTAAATTGCCAGTAAATACCGGTTTCTTGATAAAAGATTATCGGAAGTTACGTGTTGAGAGTACCTCTTATTATTTTAAATGCGTATATTTATAACGCATTTGTTATTACCTACGTAACAAATAAATTAAACGTGTTTGAAATTAAAATTGCAACTTACTTGGGGATTTTCGGTTTTACTTTCGCTGTAAAAGATGATTTCGGTGCGTTGAACGATAGAGCATATCACGTTCATTCAAATGAACCGAACCGGTTGGATACTTATTACGCGGCGTCTGTTGCGTTCGATTTTGATGGCGTGCGCGCGGTTTTGACGAGAGGAGGCCGATGATGTCGCGAGGTCGTCCACAGTGAGGCGCCACATTCTCGATTCATAAGGTTGTGAACGTCGCGACGACGAGAATAGCAAAGAAACGGGCGCGTATCCAGAGAGCACTGACCCAGTATGTCCGTCCGTCATCGTCGATTTCACGACTCTTGTTCCCCTCCCCGCTTTCGTTCTTCCCATGTAAGAGTACGTACACGACAAACGTGCCGTGTAAACCGAGCCCGCCGTGTCCACACGATATTTCATTACGGCTCTACGTCTGTTACCGGACGCACGCTGTTTGCCGTTCTTTCTCGATCATCAATTTTTCTTTTGTTCTCTCGAATAATTAATACGGGGCGATACGTTTAAAGCGATTTCCGTCGAGACAGTTTTATCGATTCGTATATGTATACACATTGTTACATAGCTTACATTATGCTCTCGAAATTGACTTGAAATTTAAGCGTTGCAAATTATGCGACGAGCTATCTATCGCGTATATATTTTAGTTTTTGTAGTCTTTTCTCACTGTAGGAAGCGGAATGGAGTAGGGCACATGATAAAGAGAAATGTACTTACGCGGAGAGATATACTTTTCCATCTATTTATTTTTATATCTCTTTGTTTAAAACATGCATTAATTGTAAGATGATTTATCTTTTATAATTCTTAATGTTATGAGATAATAGGGGGTTGAATTTGAATTGTTTCAGTTGTAATACACGTAGAGGAAGCGCTAAAACATATTCCATTAATAATATTCTTACAAACTGTAATAATGTAGCGTTACAGATTTCCTCGAAATCAGATTGTACGATATAAGCGGGTGAGTACAAGTTACCCTTTGAGGATATGATACGTGTGCCGACTATATACCTCGGACGTAATTATTTGTCGGTAACTAACGAGGAACATAGATTCGCGAATATTATCTCGATATATCGCGAGCACAAGCAGCAAAGAATAATAAGCAGCTAAAGCCAACTTTACCGAAGACACATCGTGTTCTGCGTGTAAGTTTGCGAACAGTTAAAATTCTGTTGTTATATGTCTGTTGTTGTAATGGAAATTCATTAACACCGTTACAGCGTATGCATTTTTATTTTTATTTCTTTTTGGCGTTGCATTTTATTTATCTTTTAACTTTTTCAATTTTTGCCAAATTTTCACTACAAATAACCATGTTGGAAAGCAAAAATCGGGTGCCAAACATTGAGGAGTAATTTTGTAAAACAGCAGTAAGGGTCGTTGTGTTCGCGTTTTATATTCTGAATAGCATCGCGTAACACGAGGCGATGGTTATTTTTTCTACCGACGCTTTCAGAAATTTATATCCCGCTACCAGGAACTCCCCTAGAATGGCTCACACGTATTTCAGCCCCACCCTCCTCCACTCGATCTGCTCTACTCTGTTTCTCGATATTCGTTTCTCGACGCTAATGAATCGCGAATCTTTTTATACATCACAGAATAGTTATATTCTTAAGTTGCTGCATGAAATTATACAGTTAAAATTTGTACGAAAATTAAAAACGGAAGATGATTCTCTTAATGTAACTACTGGAAATCTACGTAGAATCGTTCAAATTGTTTCAAAGATCGTGAAAGATTTGAAAAAAGTACCTATACCATACGTTTTATTAGATTCAGCAATAACTATTGCAGTACGATATACAGGTTATTTGATTAAAAGTCGGTACAAATTTTTTGAATGATCGAACGCGTATTTTCTGTACGGATCCAGTGAGTTTTCGCAGATCGGGAACACAGCGAACTCGTTGGGCAGGCGCCGCGGCGGAGTCATAAACGATTAAACCGCTTCAAATATTTCTCCCTGCATCGTCCCGTAATACATCGACATAACTTAAGCGTGGCCTGAGCTTTTTATGGGAACGCTTGGAAAACTGCAACGACGATGACTGGAAATTAATTTGGTATTACTAAGTAAATGTTTTAGATTGTGTCGTGTCACGAGTAAATAGGGTTCTTCCTTTTTCTTCGTTCGAGTTTTTGGACGATATTGTATAGTACATCTATTATACCTATCGAGAAAGCCCTCGGAGTAAGTTATCATGAACGCGTGTTCAAATTTTACATCGGCCCGAGTGCAACAATACAAGTGCAGTTTCATACTCCGGGTTTGTTACTCGATTAGTTATACCAAAACTTTCATTAACCGAATAAACACGTCTTTTAATTGGTTATTTAAACAAACTATGTTTAATTAGAGTAAATGGAATATTTCGAAATATTTTGTAACACTCTATACCAACGATCACTAATCTTTGTTTTCACTTTTCTTTCAGTTCGCAGATATCGATGATACATGACATAATGAAATGCTTCGTGTTGTTTTGTATTTTAGGTGAATACCAGAAACGAATGGGCATCGCTATGCGAACAATTCCATCTACCCAACGGTTGCGTGAACAGCGGGGTTGGCCTTAAACAAATTTATCTTAGGTAAGTGTCTAGGACGTTCTGCTACTACTATCTATCGATCACCTTGTTTTAGGAACTCTCTTCGGCTCGTACATTCAGAAAGCAGGTGAATTGCAAGATATCCATGATTTGATACGTATTTATGTGTTTGAATATTAGGTTGTATCTGCGAGCTAGATAGAAATGCAGTACATTTGTGAGAAAAGTTTCGCGTTCGTTACCACGACCCCTCTGACTCTGGATCCGGAAGAAAGCGTTGATCGGGCTGCAATTATCATAGGCGCGGACGACGCTTCATTATGTGTAGCGGTCCGCGAGGGTCCGCGAGCGTCTGCAACAGTAGGAGAGCCGGCGACGTTTTACCACACGGTCGCGTACCGGCACTCTCTGTGTCCTACCTACGCCCCACCACCGTCCCAACATTTTCCATATTCTATAGTACATACGTACGTACGTTCGTCCGTCCGTCGTTCCTTCGTCTATTCGTTCGTCCGTTTATTCGTTCTTTCGTTCATTCATTCATACTTGTCTCGCTGACGAGAACCACGTGGTTCCTGAGTCTCTCCCACTCTCTCTCCCCCCCCCTCCCCTCTCCCCCTTCTCTTCCCTCTTCTTCCACCCGGTTAAGCACTCTCTGTGCAACCTTGTTACTGTGCGCGCAGCTGCTTACAAACACGTACGTCCCGCTCGATTTTTTCGCCGTCTCTTTCGTTGCCTTTGTTCGATCATCACGAGGGTGTTTGATTCGAGTTCATGAGTGGGTGATCTTAAGCTCAGCCTATTGCACCGTAAGGAGCAGTTTCTAGTTTTGAAGGAACTGTTCCGAAGCCGCGAGAGAGCATATTCATGTTTGCATGTGTGTATCAACAACAGTGTTAGTTGTTACTACGGTGACGTTAAGTATGGATTTCTGAATTCTTCGCAAAAAACGATGCTATTCTTATTAATTACCTTTATTTACAGCATCGGTGAGCGATACAAACGATCTAAATTGATACGTACCACAGGATGCCACACATATTATCTAGAATGCATTATTACCGAGAGATTTTAGCACAATTCTGTAGTAGGAAGACGTAATCTTTTAACGTGAATTCAGTTACGCAACTAACAGCGTTATTCAAGTAATTATCGAGTAACAACATTTTACGCTTTATCTCCATATGTATAGATTGATTCAATAAAATATAGGTAACATGCATTGGCATTCAGTTATAACAATTTATTTTATAATGTACTGTTTTATTCTTACTTTCATATACAAATTTATCCGAATTCAGTTATCTCTTTGCTCACGATGTAAAACGCATCGATTTTCATACTATCAAAAATATAATTGCTAAAATTATATAAAAGCTTCCCCATATAGAAAGTGTTAATGTAAAATTAATGTTACATAATTCATGCACAAACTGTTCTAAAGAAGCTGTGACAAATTTCGTATGAAACGCGTGTTCGACAGTGCGAAATTGAAATCCGATTCATTCATAAGAGGTTAATGCATAGTCCGCGACACGTGACTAGATCCTATAGTCATGACAGTGTATATACTACCAGTCTATACCACGAATAGCAACACGAGCACGCTACACACAGTAGGTAGACGTTTCCTATTACTGCCGATGTATACGACGCGCGACGCGACGCAACGCACAAGCACAGAGAGATGGTGCATGGTCGAAGGGGCTAGAGGCAGGCCAGTTCAGTAGTCAAAGTGTCCGTGCTCGGTCTGCAGCATGCAACGGCCAATCAGGCTCTGGCTGGCCGCACCAACTCCTGCACCTTCCGTACTCTACGTTGGTGCATGAATGGATCCACTACACCTACCCCCACCACTTTCTTTCGCCCACCCACGTCTACGTCTCGTTCTTTCTCGCTCTCTTTCGCTCCCCTCCTCCTATTGCACACCTTCCCCTTCCGCTAAACTTTTTTCTCCTTATCCTTCTTCTTCTTATTATTATCTTTCTTGATTGATACGACTATTTCCAGTTCCGACTACTTCTGCTTGTCTTCTACATATATACTTGGTCGTGGTTATGCGTGAAAGTTTCCGACCACCCTATTTGTAGCAGCATGCATTGACAAACAGTTCAACGTGCTGTGTGTGTCAGTGTTTAAGTCGGTAGGTCGATCTGTCTATACTGATTAGGTGAGCGGTGTTTAGTCGCAGATCGTATCTTCGAGGGTCAACGCGCCCGAGTTCCCTGTTCGAAGGGTGCTGCTCGTATTACCGATAAGTATTTGCGCGACAGAAAGGTGGGAATATAAGCGATATGAAATTTAGTAATCCGTAATCAAAATTTAGTCTGAAATTGTTTAACTTGCTTGTAACATATATTTACATCGGAAGGTAGCGAGCAAGCATGACGCTGAGACACGCGAAAAGCGGATGAGGATGTAGCGTAATGGACGTTGTCAAAGGCAACGTGTTCGAGTCATATTTTCTTGTACCATTAGCATTCGTTAAAAGAGACGCAGACCACCGCGTACATTTGCATTCCGTTAGGTTCCAGCTGTCTTTTATATTTGTAAAGTCGGCTACAGAACAACGATTGTCTTCGGAATGATTGTGTAACCGACGACCGTCCCTTTTTCATCGGCTTTTTTTTTTTTTTTTTTTTTTTTTTTTTTTTATTATTTCTGTTTCATGGAGAAACCATATGAAATAATTATAATAAACGTGGATTAAGCTAACTGCAAAAGTAGCAGTAGTATTAGAAGAACGGTTGAAAAATTGTGCGGTATTTTAAATGCTTTCGAATACAACGTTCTACTTGTCCCAGGAAAAATCGGTACAACGAATACTTAACAAAGGATTAAATGTTAAAATAAAATATAGTAGAATATGCTGTCTGCTCGTTCCCTTGTACAATTTAACAGAATTTTATTATTTCAGATACCTAGACAGGTACGAAAAGGTACATTTTCTGGGAGAGGATGGTCAACAAGCAGACGACGACGACGAGGACTCCAGACACAGAAAGTGGTCTGCTAGGGCATTACACTCTGTTCCTCTTACTTATAATCATCATCAACACAATGTCGCAGGTAATTGGTGAATGTCATTTTCTTCTGAACCGAAACAGTTTCTAGGATGTAATAGTTACTAGATATTTACTGTTTACGAAATCCTGTTAATATTATGATTATTATGAATACGAAGGTTGTTCGAGACAAAAAAGGGTAAGAGAAAGAGTAATTTCGTGTTCGCGTTGAAACTTGGTTAGTACAAAAAAAGCTTCCTTCTTTTTCTTTTACGGCGAAACCGAAATCTACGGACCCGTTTCCATACAGGCAACATGGTATCTCAAGATTCCTTAAACTTACTTCAACTACGTCTAATTGATACCGCGAGACAATAACACAAATGGCATAAGACCTCTGAATAACACTAGCTATTCGTAACGTACAATTTTCTGCTGCGATTAACTTTATCCAGAGTGTATCGAATTTTTTAACTATCGCTGTGCTTTCCAATCACATGTTTGTCACACGAAACCTGGCAGTGCTTGCCGAACCAACCGTAGAATTTACGATCGTTCTCGATAAATCGTTTTTTCTAGCTTACGCTACCGTACTCGCTTATGCCGCATTTCGCATGCACGTCCACACGTTCGAACGACTTTCAAATGCGTTTTCCACCGTGCATTGTTCCTCTATTTTTCTTGCTCTTTCTCACTACCACGATCAAGCAAATATATACATTCACATATGTACGAGTAGCTATGTATATACGTATCGAGCGCCATGGTTCAATAACTCGCTACGTTACCAATTTCCGTTCGTCAGAACATTTTTCGTTCGATGGTAAGGTTCATAAGGTTCTTGTGTTGACAACAACGATTACGTACTACGTCGAACGATGATTTGTTGATGGTATTACATACTTTGTTGGTAGAATTTAGGATACGCCACCTACTGATCATACCCTGAAACGGAATTAAAGATACATACTACAACACTTGCGCCTATCCGATCGAATTTGGCGATACTTTCTTACATTTCCGATTAGTTGAGGAACACTTTAGAGAGAATATAATGTAACGACGAATACTCTCGTAGGGTTATCAACAAAATTCACTTTGAAGGTGGCTCTTACGGCGGTGGTTACACCTTGCTCTGTTAGTAATTTTGCGTTTCATTGATCATCAAAGTTCTTTTACTCAGAATTAAAAAATCCTTTCGAACCCTCTATAAAAACATGATCGACCATGTTATTCTTGCTATTCAGTTATAAATATGTCCCTTTCACGTATAATTGTGAAAATAATCGATGCTTCGATTAGGTCCAAGCGTGTGCTTCATTATCGTTTCACATTTCTCAATAATTTGTTAACGACGATTTATGTTTCGCTGTGCATCTCGGTCGAAATAACGCGACGCCTGACAGAGATAGAGGAGGAAGTGGAATTGAAAAAGACCTGCTTGAAATACGAATACAGGAACGAGACAAGAGTAACAGTGGTACATTGTTACTTTGAACGTCGGTTCAAGTGCGGCTGCGAACGCGCACGCGCACGCGCACGCGCACGCGAGCGCAAGGGCTCCAAGAATCGAGCCAAGCCATGGAAACAGGTGAAAGCCCCAAAACTCGTTTGGTAAAAAAGCGTCGGTTAAGTATGTTTGCGAACATATGTGCGCTCGCGCTATAAGCGCACTACATGCAGCACGTCGAGGCGGCAACTGGTTATTGACGTGCTTTCTGCAGAGCTGTTGTGTAGAGCAAGAGAGGAATATACAGATAGAGAGCCAGTCTGGCTGGGAACAAATGCGTTCGTGTACACGGTACCAGGTTGTATAGATATATTACTCGCACTGCGTGTACTACCTATACATATGCATGTTCGCGTATATATACACGTTTACGGAACCTTGTATGCCAGGGAGTGAGAGTAGAACGCGCACAACGTGTGCAAGATAATTTAATGGGCAATAATCATGACACACATAAAAGCCGCGCATACACCTCCGTGGCTGCGCTCAGACTGTCAAAGCGCGGGTCTATATTTTCTGCGCATGCGTACGATTGACTGGCAAGCTTCATGCTGAACCGCTTGCTACCCTACTCCGTAATCTTCTCGCCTCTTTGTTACTCGTTCGTTTTTCTTTGTTCCGTTCCCACTACCTTCCGTACGACACAGCAGACGGGGAACAACGGTTGTATACCGAACATTCGGAATTCATTGAAACTTGGAATCGGCCCGAGTCCACTATCTTTCCTTCCATTGGATAGGCTACAAAACTTTAAGTTTCTTACCGATTTACCACGGAAAGGATCAAACGAGTCGAAATTATTTATTACCAAATCGCAGCAAGTTATTACCTTTGTTAATAACATGACTAGACAAACTTTGACGCTTACAACATAACTAGGGTGACATCGACTGTGTGCATTAAGGAAATGGCTTTCTAAGTAATCTGTACATTTTTCAAAAAATTTCGTTTAAAACATTAATTATTTATATGTCGTGTAGGTGTCTAGTGATCGATGCTTAGTATGTATTATAGGATCAATATGCATCGAATTTGCTTCATGTAGACGTTACGCAATGTAAAATATGTTACGTAATTAATTAGATATTTACGTTTGACAACTGGTTTTATAAAACATTAGTATTTTCTATTATCATACACACTGAAATTTTTAATCCTATAGAGGGCTTGTAGACATACGTATATACTAATTTTCATAAGTTTTGAGGTTAGCTGGCCATATATTATCTATAATAAATTTCCATAAAGAAGTATAAAAAACATTGTTTTCCTTTTAAATTAACTATAGATACTGTGATGTAATTTCACAATCATGCAATAGAAGTATACTTACAAAATCGATGTCGCGCATTTACAGAGCACGGTTATGTATTTGTGTAAAGTCCTATCTTGTCGGGTGTACTGTGTGCGCGCGTTCACGCGCAACATTATATCGGGGCGTCAAAATTTGCGTGACGCGCTCGCTAAACCGTTAGTTAAGCATTCGTAACGCGTAGTCATTGAATTGTATTTCATCGTTGTCGTTGCCCAAGTTCACCCACGCACTTCAATTCCGTTTTCATTTTTTTTATGTATGTCGAATTAATTCGATAAACATCTATGTGCTCATTTACAGTGTAACGCCTACAAAAATGGGTTAATCACTAAAGTAATTTAAAATTTTGATATATTTTCAAATTGTAGTAAAACAGTTTTTTAAATAGAATAGAAAATATTACAAGGCTATAAGAACGCAGAAATATGTTAATGTAAAAAAGAGTAGGCATGATTTAGCAGATTAAACAAAATTTAAATCGCAATTCTGTAAGGAACAAAGAGTGCCTTGAGCGAAAGTTAATTATATATTCTACGATTGTTAATCGTGTTTAGCGATAGTTAAGTTCAGTTTGTTTAATCGTATTTCTTGCACGATCCATTACTGACTTTTGAATTTATTGATCGAAGTTTCTCTGTTTTCAAATCTCTGTTAACTCTAAAACGACGAAACATAGCTGCAACGTTTGCTCCGTTGGTCGCTTTGCTCTCACCATACTGTTAGCTCTGCATATCTGGGGAAAAAGTGCGAGAGAGCTTAGAAAAGGGGAAAGTAAATAATGAATCGAAAGAGATACAAGAACAAAAAAAGAACAACGATAAATAGGAAGTGAGAAACGGGGTGTGATAAAAAAGCGTAGACAGAGAAGGAGATCCGATGCAAGAGTCACAATCAATAAGCGTTTGCGGGGGATAGGTGTTCCACGAGTCCTCGATCTCCCCAGCGTAATACAATACTTTCTACGCATGCGCGGCACTTCGTAACTCCCGATTCTAACCCCCACTAACTTTTTCCAGCTCTATGCGTTTATTCCCTCCCATTCTTTCACCCTTCCTCTACTCTGGTTGTCGTTCCCCCACCTCCCCATCTCTCTTTCGTTGTATACATTTCGCTCGTTCTCGATTGCTACGTTACCTGAATTTTGCTATCATCAGTGGCACCACCGTCAGTGCTTACGGTTGGATGACATTTAGACCCTCGTGTTATCGATACACAGTTCCAGTGTCCTGCTGGACACAGCACAGCATGGATTGGTTCTAGCGTTTGTCATCCTTTATGACCAATTAGCAGCATCGTGTGCGCAACACTCTCCATAAACCTTGCGCATCACTTGCTAGTGAAACATTGCTGCCCTTAACCTCCTCGAATTGATGCGCCTCTCTTTCTCTCTCTCTCCCTCTCCTCCTTCCTCTCTTCGGTTCTACACACGCGTTACTTACCGTTGACCACTGGAACAGTCGGCTCCTTTCGTCGATCAAATTCTTGATTATTTAGTTTGTTTAGTTGTCTGGGAGATTAAAGAAATATTTTGGATTCGAGAAGTGTGGCGGAGTTGGTTAGTATGTCTATATTTTATAGATGTACGCGTTTAAAATAACTGAAAATTTATCAGTTATGAAACTTTATTGATCACTAAGAAGTTCAGCATAAATTTGAAATTTAATGGTTTGCGAGAAAAATATAAACGAGAATGACATTTTATAGTAGGGTAAATTTCATTAAAAACAGAAGATGCGATGTTATAAATTATTGTTATAGTTAGAAAAAAATTTTGAAGCAACCAGGCGTTCAGAGTTTTCGAGACCAGACTTGTACCAGATATTTGTTTTATCTTTTTCCTGAACTGTTTATTTTATCGTACGCGTCTCGCATACTTAGGATAGATAATTGCATGTCAAAATTTACTTCGATCCACGTTTTCTTCGCATTGTTTAGTAATCATTCAGGAGGAGCACAGCGGAGTTTAAGTTACTTTTCTATTTGTTATTGGTCGCTCATTTACACGTCATGAGTGTTCTCAATGAGAGAACGCAAAAAAAAAAGAATAACGAGTGGTGTCACGACACTCCAACCATTGTTATCGATAATAAAGGACGAGAAATGTCTTCAATTATATTACATTGGTCTACTTATTTACTGCACATATTATAATACTTGAAATTATTATGTTCATTAATGCAGTAATATAACAAATAACATATTTACGTTACAGGCAGTAAATCTGGAAGTATTCGTAATTCACAACGGATCTTATATTCCTTTGTTATAATCTATAATGAATAGAGAAGGAGGATTCATCAACGGAATGCTTAGTTGTGCAAAATAATTTGTTTGGTTATTTTATAATAAAAATGATGTTAGGTTTTTAATTTTCGATGCTCCTGAACCTTTTGATCTACAATACGCGTGTATGTATGTGTATGTATGCATGCATTAATCGTCGTTCCATTAAATTACGAATTTTCAAGGTAAAAGAAAATTCATGAAGAACAAAACGAACTTTTGGCGCCTCTGGTTTATACTATTTTGATCGACGTTAGAGAGTCACGTTAAAATAGTTTACGAGCACCTCCTTTTAGAATTTCCGCCAACATTTGGCAACGTATCAAGCATTCTGCGTAGATTAACACGCGAATTTTGTATGTACCTTTTTGACGATAAATTAATTTTTTTTCTTTTTTTAGTCGATATAAAAGTATACAGTGTTAACCATGGATTATACTATATATATATAGTATAATATGGAATTAATAAAAAATAGACGGTTAAAAGTGATTAGATATAGTTTTTGTTTACTCAAATATTATATTCCAAAATTACCGTTACTTTATTTACTTACTAGGAACTTGTGTACCTCGAACGATAGAATGATAAAATTAGGTCAAGATGTAGTGTGCAAGGAAAGTTCTGTTCTAACTCATAGGCCTGGAAGCGAATCTTTACTTGGCTAATCGAAGTCAACTCATTACTCTTGGCTAAGAATGGCCTTTTCGTGTCGTTCTCGAAAGTGTCCTCAATCATTGCCAAGAATTATTATCTTACCTCCGACTTGCCTATTTTCTTAAAGTAACCAGCTAACAGATTTGTCGAATGATTTTTTCATTAGAGCTTGCAGGAGTGCTAATAAAATCACTCAATTTACTCAGATATGTATAATTTCTTTTGAAAATAATATCTTACATACGTATTTTTAAGTAAAGATTATCCTGTTTCTATACTATACTAAATAATCCTGTTTTTGATTAAAACTGATAATTATTAATTAGAAATTAATTACGTATATCGCTTGATCGTTTCGTAATTGTTAGAGTGTTTTGCGTAGTAAAGAAATAACAGTTACAATAAGTACATTGGTTATTCAAAAGTTATGCTGTACCGTTTGACGATGGAAATTGATTTTGAACACCAAGTTTCTAGGTCGGTATAGTAATGCATTGGTAACTGTTGCTATCCTTTTTCCTCTTTTTCTTCTTGCCCCCCCCCCCCCCCCCCCCCCCCCCCCCCCCCCCCCCCCCCCCCCCCTCTTCTTTTCAATATTTACTTCCATTCGTTCATTCGCTATCTACGGAGCCCTTTTTATATTCGTCGATAACTGTTGACCACATAATTGAAGTTGAGTTACACAACTATCATCGGTATTATATTTTGCATCTCTTTATCACTCCTTTTTACTCGAAAATTATCCATATGGATTAGAGATAAGTTTACTTTGAAAAGATTTTAAGCAAAAGTGGCACGCATTCTAAACTAAATCTTGTTCCTGATCGCCTTGTTCGATCAGAAGCACCAAAGAAGGATCTCAACCATGTACAATTTTGTTAGCTACACCTTTTTCCGTCCTTCCCGCGCGTATTTTTTAGTTTCGCACCCCTCCATCTCCTCCTCTCTCCTTCTCTTCCGCCGTTGAGTTCCGTAGTTTCCGGCAAAAGGTAGGTAGCATTTCTCCCGGGACGCGCGATATTGATCGCGGTTTTGCGGCTGAAAAAGATTACCGCGATTCGCGATAATATTGCAAGTTCTCCAGTCCTCTTCAAGACATTTACACGAACGTTGTGTGGTACTGTTAGAAAGGAACGACAATTCCCTGGCATACTCTGCGCTATGTGAAACGTGTGTAATTGTTGTAGTCGATGCGAATTGTCTTTGACTTATTTGAAAGTCCTATGTAGTTTATTTCCTTATTGTAGTTAATATTAATAGTAACATTGAATACACTAAATAGACTTCAAAGTCAAATGAGAAAAATGTTTCGCATAGCTTAGTTAATAAATTGTAAGTACAACGTTTTCGAAATTACTATATCTATTAGTGTAATTTATTGATTAGGATCACGCCTACGCTTCTCACTTGATCAAGGTATATTTTGGTTGTTTTGTAGAAATCTGACCTTGACCGAGCACAACCTACTTATACTCGTGATTCGTCGATCACACCAGTTGCATGAGGCGTCACCGGTTAACTAGCTTCAAAGTTTTCTACTTATTCTTTAACTACGAAATCTAAAATGACAGAAATTTTAACATTAAACTAATCGTTCAAAAAATCTCCAATCAATTCTGATCGAGTGATCTGTGCAACCACTTTGAATGCTAACTTTCAGACTTCGACTTCGATAAAATTGTAGCGAAAAACTTTACTTTCAACTGAACTTTCACTTTCGCTGCATTATTAAACAACTGTCATGCGTACAACACACCTTTATCCTACTTCACAATTGCAAGATTAACAATATACGAGAAGTATGCGTGCACTTCTATTTACTGAGTTTGTTCGATTTTGTCAAGACATGGACTTAATAAGAGAAAATTGCACTGTAACCGGTTAAAAGTTTATTCTATCCCTATTGCATTTCGAGCTGTTATAAAAAATGTTATCTATAATATTCTGGGTTGCAACTAAACGTTTGTCATGATAAATATCTTGATACGAGGAAATCTTGATCTCGTGAACTAGATTTACTTGTTCAGCGTCTGTGATCGTTATCTTAATCTATGCAAACTTTTACCATCAGTTTACCATCCTCGACGAATCTATTTGCACTTTATGAATTTCATTTCCCTTTCTTTCAATCGTATATTATTCCAAACATAAATTGAAGGGGACAGGAAGTAAAAAGAAATGTATATCGAGTAGAATATAGGAAGGAAAAGCAGTATTTTTTTAAAGAGAAAGATTATGTTAATAACAACAAATTAATTTGTTCTCTCACGTGTGTTGTTTCCAGAATCTCTTCGTGAGTACAATGGCCTGTCGTCGGATCTCTACAAGCCATCTAACTATGATAAGCTTGCACTGTCGCTCCTCTCACCTCTTCCCAACGAGCAAGACTTCGCCATCAACGTGTGCACGCTGCTATCGAACGAGGGCAAACATATTCTACGTCTCGACAAGTATCCCCGTCTCGTAAACATACTTCTGGCGCACGCTGGTGTCTTCGATTCACCTGGCACGCGGCAGCTCTTCATCGAGGTCTACTCTCGCGTTAGGAATTATTCGATTAATTCATTTTGGTCGGATGTGCTTGACTCCCAAGACGTAATAGATTTAACGAACGAGAGGACGTTTATGAAAAAGCCAACCGCTAGTCCCCAGACCTTCTCCAGGCGGAAAATTTTAGAGAGGGAGAAGCAGAACAAAAGCGTCGTATCGACGGAGAACGATGACGCTTCTACGCCCATGGAAGTCGACGGGGTAAGATCGAACGGAACAATTATGCGCGTTGATATAATTGTATGGTCAGATGTAGTAAGAGCCTCGAGGAGTCTACTGGCATATTTCAGGGAAACAGCCACACGTTTGTTCATAAGCTCTTTATTAAATTCAATCAATTTGTAAACTTTACCGTTAGCTTTCCTTGAAATAAAATATTAAGCTAAATTGTACAATATTTTATTGTAAATAGTAATTAGGTCTTGGTAGAATACATTCTGCTCCCTAAATTATAATTTAACTATTTATTTTTGGCTATAACAATATGAGAAATTTGTTTCATGCGAAGTAATATAAAATTCGTGTCGTGCAGGCACTTCCGGATTGCCCAAGATTAGATCCAATTGGGTTGCAGGATGAAAGTCTGAAGGATCAGAACCAGAACTCTATAAAGTTTGAAGAAGAGGATAGAGATTTGTTTTGTGTTGGACGAACGCTAGGAACGCAGGATCCTTATGGACAACGTGTACTACAGATAGCATCTATCTTACGGAATCTAAGTTTTACTCCAGAAAACGCTGCTGTATTGGGAAGGAATCGGTGTTTTCTGAGATTCGTGTTACTGTGTGTAAGAGCAAGGTGGAGCAATTTGCATCAACTCGGTTTTGACACATTAGGGAACATAGCGAACGAAATAATCTTAAAAGAAGCTGGCGAGAGGATAACAGATGTTGTGTTGTCATGTGTGGCAAAGGGAATTGAATCCCAAGACAGGTTTATTGTTATTTCCTGCTTGGAGGTGCTTAACAAAATTAGTCAACAAGACAGCAATGAAGAAATTGTTACGTTTGGATTAGAAGACAATGTATATGAACTTATATGCAGGTGAGTTTCCTCATAAAATTCAATATGTACACATTTCTTTTTCTGAAACATATTTCGTTATACTGTTGTTATTTTTTAATACAACGAGGAACTTTTTTTACTTTTATACAACTTTTATAAAACTGGTCTTTTTCATTATAATATATTTATGAACTCAATCTATATTATATTATTTGTTTCACCATTTGAATTGTAAGTGTCCTTTCTGGCTGATTATTATGGAAATTTTTATACTATATTATTATACTTGGAATTTTTAGAAAATGCATATTGTCAGAAGTACATTATAGTAAGAAATCATATTTATTTGCAGGTTTTTAGCATTGAACGATATAGCTCTTTTAGTGTATACCTTGGAATGTTTATATGCGTTGACTTCGTTGGGTGAAAGGCCATGTACTAGCGTCGCGCGGGTACGCGGAGCTATCGACACATTAGTTGCCCTTGTTACTGTAGAAGCGCAGAGTTATGGGCCGAAAGCTTGTATTCTGATGAGAGTAATCGAAACAGTGTCCACCGTGTCATCGCCACCGAATACAACTCAGAATACTCCGGCCACCATTACTGTACCAGCTGCGACGGTATCCTCCTCCGTACCAGCTACTCCAGCTACAGTTACTGCAACACCAGCTCCAGTTAGTCCAGCACCTTCGCGACCAACAACCCCAGCTGTAACTGTGACAAAATCAACAACGCACAGTGCGTATAAAGAGAATCATGTAATTCTTTTAACAACAATTAAACGATACTTCTTATGTCCATGTTTAGAATCAGTAGAGACGAATAATTCAATTCAGCAGCAACATGCACACCAACAGATTATACAGGAAAACGAGCAATTCGCTCTCAGTTGGTTAAGAGCTACCTTCGAACCCGCGCCAGGAGTGCGTATAGAGCAAGAAGAATTATATAAGAAGTATCTAGGTTGCTGCACAAAAATTGGTAGAAGAGGCGTAATTGCACCACTTCACTTTCCAAGATGTGTTAGGCAAGTACTGATATTATTCAACCCTTTCTATTTAAAACTATTTTTAACTAATCCAACGCCACTTTTCAAATGATATACAATCTTTTTAAACAGTTTAGATCTCTATGTTTGTTTATATTTCTTTCAGTAAGGGTTTTATATCTTTAGTAGAATGTTCTTTTTTGTTTTCCCTTTTTCTTAAATGAAAATAACGCGGTTTTCGATTTATTAAATAAATGTACAATGTGTAAATTGTGAATTTTAAAAGCACTAATGACATAAATTTCAATACCAATACATAACGTTTATGTAAATTATATCAAGAAAGAAACAATATACATAATGTAAATTTATTTTCCGTAGATCTGTATTTGGTGGAAACGTCGGACCAAACCCATTGAAAGGTGAAACAAGTGGTACTCAGTATTACGAAGGGATTCGAGTACGGGCGACACCTCCCCAAGTAACTTATCCGAGCCAAACTGCGGTTGGGACTAACACAGCTCCAATTCCAGCAGTCAACGCAACGCCAGTAAAGGTGCTTCCCGTACAACAGCGTACAATCAAGAGTATAAGTCCTGCTCCTGATAGCACGGCCCTAGATAATCCTGCGTCTGGGCCCCCAAGAATCCCTGCTCCAGCATCACCTATCCTGAAAGCCCAATTATCCGCTCCACCAAAACCACCATCCAGTACCTCGAACACTGCAACTCATTCCCAAAATCCAGTCACCAAGGTTGATTTTAAAAGTCAGGTGGGTCCAATTCCTAAGCTTTCTACCATTCTGTCTACCACTCATGACCTTGGTTCTTATTTTGGTTATGGTTTCACTATGCTACTGTAATATGGGCTTTCCTTAACAAAGTTATATTTTGCATGCCTTGAATCCTGTGTATCCTGTTGTTACATGTGCATGCTAATAAATCAATATACAAGTAGTCAAGTACAAATTATTGAAACAAATACTTTTAAAAAGAATTAGTTCCGTAAAGTTGTGGAATTTTGTGTTTTAAGAAAAAAGTTTTATGCTTAATAACTTTTAAGTATTTTTATGCTTAAGTAAAATTCGATCTTTCTTTATTTCAAATAAGCAGAACTTAATTATAAGCCGAGAAGAAAGGAACTTTATGCAATATAAAAGCAAAATACTAGACGAAATTATTTTAAGCCTAATAAATAATTAGTATAAGTATTATTTGAAAATACTATTTTATGTGTTTAAAACCAACCAATTTGCTTCATATATTTAATCGTTATAATATAATCAAAACTTACAATATTGTTTTATAATATTCATGAATGGTTATAGATAAAATGCCAGCTGAAAAACTTCATTACCGCATGTTCAATGTAGATCTTGCATTTCTTAAGTATATGCATTCTATGGTTCACATAACTTTTATATTCGTCTAATTTGTATTACAGTATGATGTAATATTCTCGCTGTCTTATATTCTTCTATAACAAACGCATATAAATTTTATTTTCAATGAATTTCGTTTGTTTTTCTTCAATTCTTATCATGCTTAATAATAAACATAGTACTATTACGAGAAAGAAAAATTCATCTCCAATTCTGTTCATATAGTGCGTGTACACTATGTGACATGTTTAACTACAAATTATGCTACAATGTAAAAGTTTAGATAAAAACATTGAATGATTATTTTTTAAATATTCAGTCTTCATAATTTCCATTTACATCTAAATAAGTAAATCCATTTACATTATAATATTACTGTTACTATTACTTGGTAATGTATAAAAATATTGGAATTACATTAAAATCATTGTTGATCAGGTATCGGTATCACATCCTCACCTGAGTCAAGCATTGTTATCAAGTGGTTCTCAAACACAGCCACAAGTACAACAACAACAACAGTCACAGCAGATACAGCAACAGTGTCAAACTATCCAGGTAGTTGCGAAGGAAGATAATCGAAGTGGTACCACATCCAGTTCCATAATAAAAAGCCTTCTGGCTACTAAGGTAACGGTCAGCAGCGACTGCATGCCCAGTACTGCTGCAACTTGTGTGTCTACCCCCACTGCCTGTGTAACAAACACTACTGCTAGCATCGCATCCAGCATCAGTGCCAACCAGCTAATAACCAGCAACCAGGTATCATTGTTGTACATTAACAATGAAAACTGTAGTATTTTTTATTGTTTTGTTTGTAAGGTGTTAAGTTTGCTATATACAGTATTTTCAGCGAGGATGGTTTACTTGAATAAAATGATAGAAAAAATAAAATAAAACGAAAGAACGTATTATGTAAAATTGATTAAGAGGTATATTTAATTAGATAAATTATATAATGAATCTTTATTATGATCGTCATTTTCGTTTATGATCGTTTTCTCATTTAATATGAGACTAATTTTAAACTATAAACGAGATTCTGTGATATCATCAAGCTTGTTTGAATAAAATAATTCTCTTAAAGCACCTCTTAACAATTCTATAAATATTTATCTGATTAAAAATTAAGTAAAAAGATATTTTTACCCGAAAAAAAAAACTAAAAGTAGTTTTGTGAAAAAAAATATATTTATACAATATTGAAATTACTATGCAAACAGGATGATATGCGCGATTTATTTGTGTAGGCTGATTGAGACTGAAATTAAAGTAAATCGTTTTTATCTTAAAAATTATGTTACAAAATAAAATTATAGTTGGTATTATTATACTTACAAGGAAAGGTTGCGAACGGGTCCAGCTCCGGTTTGGATGAAATTTTATAGGTGTAAAGAGCAGCCGAAAATAGTATACACGTATTATCTTTTTAACTGCAATAACTCAAGCTTAAGGGTGGAAACCACCCCTTGAAGTTTGACTTCTAAAGAGCTAGTTCGGAAAATTGATAGAAATAAAAACAAAATTTATTGACAAAAATTAAACATGGCTAATTATTTTTTTTTAATATATTTGAAAAATTGTATTATATTTTAGTATATCAGAAACCATTCAATTTTTGTTTATCTCTATCCATTTTCAAGTTAGCTGTTTACGAGCTGAACTTTGAAGGGTAGTTTCACTCTTTAAACTGGAGTTACCGTACAGCAAACAAAATATATTGGTGTATTTCCGGGTGCTCTTTACCCCTATAAATTTTCATGCGAATCAGACCGTTCGTGACCTTTCCTTGTTAATGAATGTATGTTTTAAAACATTTAATTTCAGAGAGTTGCTTAATGTTTGCGTTTTGAAATAGCCAAAGATATGTTTTTGTTATGCCATTTTTATCGATTTCATTTTAGGAAATACAATTAAATGGAAATATTATCGATTGTTTGATACTTATATAAGTTGTGTTCAGTTATAATTCCTTAAGTAATACTTTTAACAAAGTGATTATTTTTTGAGCTCGGTGAAAATAATAATATTTTGTATTTTACTAACAAAAGCATGGTTTTCGAGATTGTAATTATTTTCTTTCTTATAGTAATTAAAAAACAATATAAAAAGTGATTTTCGAAAACATTTTCGTATTATTACTTGTATAGGTTGCGCAACGCCAACAGCAGCAAAGACTGCTACAACAGCAACTGATTAATATATCACAACCCCCAACAACCACAATTAGTTCAGCAACAATACTCCAAAAGACTCCCATCAGCTCGAAACAAAAGCCAGTTATCACATCCATTCCTGCCAAAAAAATACAGAGGCTCAATGGAGCCAAATTTATTATGACTAATAATTGTGACAAGGTACAGTATGAATTTTATATTAAATTATATAGATTTATATAATTTTCAAGTTAAACTTTTATTTTATTTTATTTTTCAGACTGAAGTAAGTGATAATGAAAATGTCAACCAAATCGCAACATCGACAACTTCTTCCACCGTGGTTTTGAACTCTACTGAAAATCACATATCGTCAACTATTAAAGTATGTCGGCCTCCAAATACAATCGTAGCTACGACAAATAAAACAAATCAGCGTTCAACTTGCACGTCAATTGCCGAGGATTCAGATTCGACGAATAATTCTTTGGCATCTAGTAGTGGTATTGGTGGTAGTAGGGATTGTTCTGGTGTTGGCGCGGAAGAAGATAACTCCTTGACAAGTTTTGAAGGAATTCTGTTAAATGGGGCACCGAGCAACATGGATATCGATGCACAAGACGACGGATCTTCAAAAGATTCTTCCAGCATAACATCTAAAGAAAAACCATTGCAGAGCATGATGCTTGCAGACTTGTTAGAGAGGAAAGTTGATAAGGAGCCCATTTTGAATGGTGTTTTAGGGAAAAAATCAATAAGTGAGAAAGGAATGGACTTAGTAGAGAATCATATTAAAAAAGTACTAAAAGAATCTCCTACCGACATTAAAATAAAAGCTGAAGTAGAAGAGAGTAACGTCATACAAACGGAAGTGTCCGAGGATACTTTAATCGAAGCACCTAGAGGGATAAAACGAGCTGCTAGTGAATCAGATGAGGTAGACACAAAAAAAGTAAAATATTCCAATGGCACAATGTCGCCAGATCCTGCTGTTGATTCGACCACAGCTGAATCCACAGTCTCAAGTATAAAGTCCGAGGAACAAGAGGATGATAAAGATAGCGAGAAGGCAACCGTGTCTTCTACCGCTGCAAACCTTTATGCTGCTCTGGCTGCCGACTGTATAGAAGATGAAACTGATCTTGACGAAAATGTGAATGTAAATGTTAAGGAAGAACCTCCTTCCGCAATAAAAGAGGAACCTCACATATTTGTTAATCAAATCAATCAACAGTCATCGCAACATTCGCAGCCGCATATTCAACAACAGCAACAACCTCAAACTCAACAGCAACAACAACAACAACAACAACAATCACCATCACAACCACAACAGCCACCTCAATCACAGATACAACAGCCACAACCGCAGCAACCTCAACAGCAACAACAACAACAACTCATCGTCACAGCCCCTAGGCAAATAGTCGTACAACAAACGATTCAACCAAATAATCAGGTTATTATACCAACCAGTGCAGTGAAGGGAAGGCAGACACAACCTCAGCCACAAGTTTTACTGCAACAAGGAGCAGGCGGTCAATTACAGTATGTCGTCTCTAGTGGCGTACCTGGTCAAAATTATGTTTTAGCTCAACCACAAACGACACTGGTCCAAGGCCAAGCACAGACAGTGTTAGTTGCTCAAACAACACAGCAACAAGGAACGGGCGCAAAAACAATAATCATTTTGCAACCTCAAGCAGCTGCTCAACCGACTCAGCAAAAAATGGTGGCCGTTACACCTCAAGGACAACAAGTTGTTGTTACACAAGTCTCACGTCCCATCTTGCAGAGCCCGGCGCTTGGCAATATACCTCCTCCGTTGGTCCCAACGTCAGGCACAATACCACAGACTTCCATAATAGTGAATAGTTCTGTAGCACAAACGAATCCGAACACAGTGACCGTGACGATTCCCGCAATGGCCCAGCAGACACCTGTGTCGACGAGTGTACCATCAAGGGTAGTAACGCCAACTCCAGCGTCTACACCACCGCCTACCAGACCCACCACACCTCATCAAGCAGCTGCGACGCACGGATTGCCGTCAAAACAACCCGCTAAAGTGATAAAGACTGTTAGTTCCTCAACCTCTACGGAGCCAGAATCTAAACCGTCTACGAGCCAAAATCAACCGGAGAAGACCATCACTATAAAAATTGATCCTAATGCTTATTTGTGTGAATGGCGAGGTTGCTTGAGGTAATTGATTGGTTTTGAATATATTATGATATGATGATATTATTATTATTTTTAAACATATTATTTCGAAAAATATAATTGAAATGTTCAAATATCTGTGTTGCAGACAATTTAAAACACCACACGAAGTTTACCTTCATGTGTGCGAAGCTCATTGTCCAACTGGCGGAGAGGAAATTTTATGCCTTTGGGCGAGTTGCGATGCCTTGAAGAGGCGTAGATTTTCATTAATGACACATCTATATGATAGGCATTGCAATACGGAAGTAAGCATAATCGTGACTTCGTTTCTATATTTTACTGGTATTATTTCTTATTTACAAAAGTACATTATAAATTATTACTCTACAGACAATGTCGATGAGGAGGAAACAGTTAACGGTGACAGGTAAAACCGAAGTATCCACTTCGATACCGCCAACTCCTCACCACCCTGGTTATGCACCTAACGCAGCATTCCATGCTATTAAGCGGCACGCTTTGGAATTCGTAAACCCAAAGGAGTTGATGGTTAGTAAGGTGATATAAAATTAAATAAAGAATATGAATCACAATCCTACAGATAGTCGTAAGTCAAATAATAATTTTAGTAAAACAAAAAAAGAAAAAAAAAAAAGAAGAAGAAAGCACAAAACACTTCTGTCATGGGGTAATACATGCACTAAAACAATTACGCGAGATAGCACAATATATTTTAGTGTCTAAAATAACGCGTTTAACATTAAAACCTCGGAGAATCCTTTATAGTCCCACGGTTCATAGAGTCTATTGAGTTTTTTTAATGTAATGAAATTTCTTATTCTCTTGGCAAAGCAGCAAAGGCCAACCAAGCCCGCTGCAGCCACCTCAAGCTCTTCTTCTCCCAGACCTGGGCAAAATCCTCCACCAGAACAGGTAAAAACGTGTTCAAAAATTGAAAAGAAAAAAGGATTCATGTTTTACAGCCACAGCCCTTGTGTGCTGTTCCTGCCGCCTATTTTTTGCGCTTCATTTTCTTTTGTTTTTCGCAACATACGCTGTGTGTTTTTATTTTTTATTTTTACGGTGTATACATACGGTATGTTTTATTAGCATGGATTTCATTTTAGTTTTATTTCGTAGCTAGCCTCGCTGTATAATTTGTGTTTACGCAGTTGAAGTGTATTCATGATGATGAAGGGTGCTGGTATAATCTTTATTTTAAACAGCATAATGTAGAATACTTGTTACGCTTACGATGCAGAAGAAATTATCTTCAGTATTAATCAGAATTTGAAAGTTTCATTATTATGGTTAGACTTAAATATAAAAATTAATTTTTGCATAAATGCATAAATAAAAAGAATTTTACTTTTAAGGATGTTAGAGTATTTCTTAGTAATTAGTTTATAATTATAAATATGTTTACTTTAAAAAATCGATACAGATAGAATATTAGTAAATTTAAAGTTTATCTTTGAGTAGATAAATATTTTCGTTGTTAAAGAAAAGAAATGTACTACTTAAAATAAATTGAACCTATTTTTACTATTACGTAATAAATCTATGTAAACATTTTCTTTTAAATAATGTTTTCCAAGTTTTTTTTAAAGCGTTTTAATTCTTTATAACAGTATGCTGTATTTAATTTGTCTCATAGTGCATTGTTTATTATTAATATTGAATGTGTATATTTCACAACCCACGAAACTTATATGAAGTCAGTAATTGTTACATTGTAATGTAAAAATGGAGTATCAATGCTCTGTTTAACGTTTTCCATGAAATTGTATATGATATTCACACGTGACATCATTTCCTGAATCAGTGTTCCCATTTTGTTTCCATAATTGTATTTTACTAATGTTCAAAGCTGTTGCAACTAATTAATTCAACTACTAAATAATTGCCACTTTTTTTCGATATATTACATTTGTTTTAGTGTTACTTAAAAGAAAGCGTGTCTAGAAATGTTTTATTTTAATATGCAATTTAGAAACCATATTTTAGATTCTTAACTATTTTATCATTTTTCGACAGGATGACAACGAAGGTCCAGTGACCAAAAGTATTCGCTTGACAGCAGCTCTTATTCTCAGAAACCTAGTCATATATTCAACACATGGCAGAAGGTAAAATTTATTTAAAATTTCTTACTAATTGATTTTAATAAAAACATGAATCATGAATCACGCTTTTGAGATACAAAAATATTTTTTTTTGATACTTAATTACAACTTTGCAAATCATAAATTTTTTAATACAGATTTCAATTTTAAATGAAAAATTTCTTTAATTTTTGGAATCGAAATCCTAAAAGTTTCTCACGACATAACAATTGATATTTTTCAAATTCCTTTACGCTCTTAGTTCGAATTCTGTAAAAATTAAAAAAATTTTTGTTTGTACCATTTTTCGTCAATACAGTAAATCTAAATGTCAATATTGGATTGGTAATCATAATTTGTAAACAAATAACTATATTTGTATAAATTTTCTTAATACACTGTGCTTACTATTAGTGTGATTCTGATATTATTGTTCATATTTTGGTTTCCAGGCATCTTAGAGCATATGAACCACATTTGGCTGGTGTGGCATTAAGTAATGTTGAATCTTCGAGAACAATCGCACAAGTTCTGTACGATATGAACGATCAAAGCAGTAGTAACCATAGGTGACCTCTTGAACCAGGCCTCTAAAGAGAAAGTTCTTTTACGTTGCGAGAAGCGATCAACTCGTTTATTTTGAATTTTAGTGTAAAGTGAGAGAACGGAAGTATGAAAGAAAAGATACGAAAAATTTGCGATGTATTGCAAAAGTGTGCTTTGTGCATTGTAAAGGAAAAAGGAAGAAGTTAAAAGCAGTGAAGAGAATACGGCAATGTTCCATAATTATTAAAGAGGCCTATAAACTTACTAGGCAAGCCGATTTGCCGATTAAACTATAATAATAATGTACTGTAACTAGTTAACACAAATGAAAGACAGTAGTTGAAGTGATTGCAGATCAGTGATAAAAGATTTAAAAAAAGCAAACAGAAAACAAGATAATATTTCAAATTTAATATTAATATTTATTTTCTCAACAAGAAGCGGAAGAAATGTTTTTAGTAATCGTGTACAAAAAATGGAAGGACGAAGAAAATACTTTATGGACGTTATAGTTAATTACAAACAATATTATATTATTATTATTATTATTATATTATATTATTATTATTATTATTATTATTATTAATTATTATTAATATTATTATTGTATGTTTTTCATAAGTCACCACAGGAAAATTTAGAATGTAAAAAAAATCTTTTTATGAAATGTATTTGTTAGGAATTTATGATTTTGCTTATATAATTGCATATTGCAATTACATGGCTATATTATCGTCTCTCTTTTGTTTTATTATCGAATGAAGTTATTTTGTGAAGACAACATTGGTGAGACACGTAGCATGAGGATAGTAACATATTCCGGCCCCAAGTATATCTTACAGAAAATCTAAGAACTTCTTCTGCTTTATGTGGGTTTTAGTTTGGGAATTCTAGCCGTTCCTTTGACTTCTATGATTTTAAATCAAAAGATACTCTTACTACGGAATTTTTATACATTTTCTGGCCAACCAAGCGTGTCATGTCGAATCATTTCCTCAAACGCATTATTATCGTCATCATACATACATTAATATGACCTGGTTTGCGTGAATCGTGGAACTACGAACGAAATACAAAAAACATTCGTATAATTCTATACCCATACATACACATACCTCGATTCAATCAAGTCAGAGATCAATTATTACTTGCGGGTCGTCTGTGTATTATAGATACAGATGTAAGTATATTTATACTTGGAATTTAGAATGGCCTAAATGTTCTTAAAGCCGGTGTTTTTCAAATTTTCAGCACTAAAAAAGAGTGAAAGAATGGAAAGAAATTGCAAAAAAAGAAGGAACACTTTCCACGGCAGTTATTTACAATTATTTTAAAACCTTTTTTTCTTAGTAGTTTACAATAATGATACAGCGAAACGTTCTTATTTTAATTTGTGCACAGTAAATTCAACATTATTTGAAGTTAAGTATGGTAGAACAAGTTTTTTTTTTAAATCATTTTAATAAAGAACCTAGAAATGACAAAAATGCTTAAGCAGTTAAATGTTTACTTTTAATTTTGTTTCTCTCAAAGAATGTCACTGAACCAATTGATATTCCATCCGTACTTGTTTTCTTTTTAATGACACAATGCCTTTATTTGAAATTCTAATACGATGTTTCTGTAAATTTTTTGAATAACCTTTTTAAGAATAAGCGATTCTTACGGCGTGCGATGACAAGGTTTCTTTACTTCTTTTTTCTTTTTTTTTCCTTTATTTTTATTTCTTTTTTTCTTTTTTTTTTTTTTTTTTTTGCTAATTTTAAATCATAATGAAATATTATCGACTTGTATCATATGCTGTACAAAAAGCAGTAACAAAGGAAAAGTGTACCATGAAATGGTAATTCTGATTGTTTCTGTGTGAGATCGAAAGAAAGAGCGATTAAATTTTCTTATCTACAAAAATCAACTCTTCGTTAGGATGTGTTGTTATAAATAGAACGAAAAGAAGATCTCTTTATTTGATTTCCTAATGTTTAAAAAAGAAAACGAAGGTGAACAAATGTATACATATATTTTTTTTACGTTATCAGACGCGTGACGGTAAAAATCGCGAGAACAGGTTTGCATTTATACGTGTCGCTCGTAGAATTACCTAAGTACTCAATCGGGATCGTGAATTTAAAAATTAAGACGATCGTACTCGAGTAATGTCAGAGAAATAAAGTGTATGTGTATAATTATAAATATTTGTACATAACAACGCCTGTATTTCATTCATGATGTTACAAGCTCTGTGTAAATTTTTCTTAAAGGACTAAGATTAAATGTCTGGCGAAGCGAAATGAGAAAAAGATTTCTTGTATTATAATAGAACTATGACAAGACATAGGAGTTGCAAGGTATATCAAAGTTTTTGTAATTATCGAATCGATTGATACACAGCAGACGCTGAGAAAATGAAACTGGCTGGCACCGATTGTAACAAAAAAGGAAAACTGATAACTTAAACATCGTGAATTGTAAAACATTGTGCGAGCCTCTGTTATGTATTTTATATATAAATTATACATATTATATATATATATATATACATAAATCAAATTGAATAGCTGAACGTTTAGAGGAGAAATCTTATGAGAGGCTTTTTATTTTTATTATTTGTAATTACCTAGTTTACATGTTCACCGTTTCGTACGATCATCGAGATCATAATAGTATGTGTAAAGGATAAAAAAATGATATAATAAATTACTAAATATAAAAAGAGAACTATTAAAATTAAACGTACGAATTATTTGAACGTTTATTCTTTGATCGCATTATACTTTTAGAAGCAAGTAAGTCTCAGCGTACCTGATTACAAATTTATTTACGAATTATAATCTTGGATGAAGTTTCGAAATATTTTCTTGTCGCTTTGCCACATTGTCGTCTGCACGTATGTCCTGGTGAATGAGTTAAATACAGTAGTTACCTTGTACACCGATTATGTTCTTTACTTTGACATTTTACAATCCAAAAACTTGCGTCTTTTTAAACTTTAATACATCTAACATTATATTTACTTGTTTTTATTCAAATGATTAAATTCAACTATCTATCGCATCATGATTAATTTATGTTTTTTAATGTTTTTGATGAAGTACGATATTCCTGAATGTTAAAAAGATACAAGCAAACGAGATTTGATTGATAAAAGTCAAAGAGTTCGTTCGCACATTCAAAAAAATCTGAAAATCATTAAATTTGATATTGAGAATAAAAAAATTTCACTTTTAATTCTTGCGCAACCATGTTCTGGCTTTATTGATTCAGCATATAAAAAATATATAAACAAATACAATAAGCTATTCTCTTAACGTATCAGTCGCATGTACAGCATAATAATTGCTGTTACACACAGTCCTATAACTTGTCAATTTTAAATTTACAATTATGAAAAATTTATCATAAAATTATGTCCCCAAACGTTACACAAATTTTACAATAATCTTAAAAATTATAGCCGGAAACGTTAATTTTCAATGCATATGAAAATATAACTTTTATTATTTTTTTTTCTATTATTATAATCAATCTTATTCAATAACAGCATAAAAACTATAAATTGTAGCTCTGAGGAATTCAGGCTTCGCCTGTGAATCATTATTACTATTATTATTATTATTATTATTATTAGTAGTAGTAGTATTATTATTATTATTATTATTATTATCATCATCATTATTATAATAAAATTAAAAATTAAAATTTTACAATTGGTACGCAATAATGTGTTTTTATTTTGAACACTGCAAGTTAATTTATATTTTATTGTTAATTTAATTTTTTAGGTAAATCTTTAACTTAATATGCAGCCATCGTTCCTTGCTGTTCTTTCTTCATTATAATTTTCTTCGCTATTTCTATCGCTAAACGAGATAGAAGAAACTGAAGTGGCAGCAGTAATTTGTAAATTCGACGATTGTGTGCACACAGTCGTGTCTAAACGTGATATTTCGAAACTTTTCGTTGTGTGCTTTGTAAAAAATTCCTTACTAGTTTCATTGGAACGAGAATCTTCGATTTTACATCTCATAGATGGTAATTCGAACACAATAGGTATCTGCACTTTTCGTTTGGAGAATTTACATTTAATCGACCTCTGATCGCACATAATACATGAAGTAGCGATACATTTTGGTTTAAAGTTCAACAGTTCTGATTTTTTATATTTGGATTTCAAACATTTACTATTTATAGTTTTCGTTAAAAGTAATATCATGATACCGCTTTCATTACAAGATGAACATAATTGCTTCTCATTTACGTTAACTAAATTAATTGCCTTGTTTTTCTTTTTCATGGAATAATTTTTTAAATTATTCATTGTAATTTTCTTAACGCGTGATACTGGTAAGTTTTCCTTAGATACAGAAATTGTTTGGGTACAGTTTGATGTGTAACAAATATTTGCCTCATTTTTTGATAAATTTATTTCTTCAGGCATAGATGCAGTTTTAAAATTAGACAAATCAAAAACATTGAAGGGCACTGATCTTACACATTGAACTTGGATACTTTTTACGTTTTTAAAATAATTCTCATTGAGACACTTCTCATGTGTAATTTTACTAATTTGTTCGTGATCTACATACTCCTTTTCATCGTATAAATCAAAACTACTTCTTGTTGTCATTGGTAAATCTTGAAAATGTTTTGTGTTATCACATGGACATGGACCTGTATGTATGCAAATATTTTTCTTTTCGGGTTTTTGTGTAACTATATCTTTTCGTTCTTTAGTATAATAATTTTCTAAAGTAGAAACAAATTTTTCATTTGCTTTTCTTCTACCTTTTATACTTTTGTTCATAACGATTAGTTGTTCTTCTAATGCTTCTGTGTGTTTCTTAATTTCCTGCAACATTTTCATGCACTCTGGTCTTGTGACTTCTAACGAATTAAGTGAACTATATTTAAATTCTGACAAACATGCGTTATTTTCTTGGTTCACATAATTAGAGTCTATATTTTTATGTTGCATTTTTTTAAATTGATGATCTTGATCACGTTTCTTTTTCGTGCTTTTGTCTTTACATTTCCTTACTTCTTTTAATATACCTTGTAATATATCCAGAGCACTATCAATTGTACTTATACATTTATTTTCACATATACTGTGATGAAATTCTTTTTTAAGCTTACATGATGTATAATTAAATGCTGTACATTTAAATGAAGTTGGTCTGCTGTATTCATCCAGTTGTCTTGTATTTAGTACAGAGCAGTTGCTTAAATCACAGTTTGCATTAGTACAGATATTCTTATCTTGCTGAATCGATAAATTTTGTAATTTTCTAGTTCTTAATACATTTTTATCATACGCATCTTTCTCATAGTTTGTTGCTGCTTTATATTTTTCGCAATTAGTCTTGTAAATATTATCTACTTGATTAGCGTGAACAGTGTTTACAATTTCACTGTTTTTCATCGAATTTCTGATAGTATCAGGTACTCTATAAGAATTCGCATACAAGAATTTGTGTGGAGTACATTTGGAATCAAATAATTCATTTGTGGACTTCATTCGTAAGTTCGTATTCATTACGTTCGTACGATTTTCCAAATTTAACTTCAAAGTTGTAGGAACATTTAGAAACTTACCAGTATTTTCTTTAGTTTTAGTACTTTTCTCTGAATTTAATGGAAAATCTGTTTCTATCGGTCTAGATATCTTATTGATTTTATTTCTTTCTTTCATACTATTTATTAATGCTGTAACAGGAAAACCTGCGAACAAATCCTTAGAAAATTTTGTAGGACATTCAACAAGCTTGTTCACATTATAATTTCCTTCGGTCTTATCACCTGTATTTAGAGCTTTCTGTGTTTCTTTATTTAACGTTACTGTTTGTTTTACAACTGTCCCATCGTCTTTAGGGAACAAGTTCATTTTAATTGGTTTTGAGCAGAGCTTAGAATTACTCATTATTTCGTTTGAATGGGCATGGCGGTAAGGAAACGACGGGTTATTGCTGCATTGAATTTGTGAAATATTATTAAAAAGTGAATCCTTATTACTTCGGTTACATACTTTCCCGTACTGCATTCCTATCGATTGCGATATATCCAGACAATTTTCCGTATTAAAGGCAACACGACTGGATTTTTTATCAAATGGATCAAATTGTAGCATGTTCAATAATCCATGATTAGTTTTCATTGAATCTCCGTTAAGTTGAAGCAACGACATACTCTCATTTTGCGTATTTCCTTTTTGCAAATAGTTATATTGGCTCGAATGCATTTTACAATCCGAGCGTAAGATTATGTTTATGCAAGGAACATCACGTTGAACATCATTTGCATGATTATCACATCTGCAATTAGTTCCCTCGTTCAGGTGTCCTGAGTGAGACAAAGTAATAGGATCTACTACTTTTACTCCGCTTCTTTCATTCTGGTCATCGTATTCTCTGCTTATTTCATTCTGCAAATATCTATCGATATCATGGCATATTAAATAACTTTATATAACCACATTTAGATCTACGTTAAAACTGTCAGGTGTTGAATTTAACGACCTGTAAATAAAAAAAAGAGAACCTTATAATTGGATAAAAGTTGATGAGTAACTGAAACATTTGTGAGAGAAACTGATATTTAAATATTGGTACTACTATTAATGCTTTTATATTAAACAGCTTTCACGTGTTGCATTGAAATTTATTTATTTATTGTTTTTATGTAAAAAGATATATTAAAACGATGATTAACTACTACAAAACGAATACAAAACAGTTTCTGATGCTACTAAAGAGGCTTTGAACTTCTAACAAAGTTCTTAGAATCGTTTTGTTTTGAGACATCTGCTTCATTATTCGAAATGGAAGACACAAATGACAATCTGTTTGAAGATGGATCGTGCAAGACATTTCTCGAAGACAAAAACTTGTGATCCATGGAAAAGGAATGTCGCTCGATCACTGATCGTGTACCATTATTTGGGTATTTGGAAATCGCGGTGTAAGGTTTCTTCAGCCAGTCTACTTGCCTGGCAGTTTAATTTGTTTGCTTTTACCAACTGAATTCGGAATAATATAATAATGCAGAGGTGAAAAATAATTTATTAGATATTCAAATATCAAAGCCATTATTAATGCTGTTACTGGTATGAAGTACAAGTAATAACGCTTGATAGCGCTTAATAATCAATAAAATGTTTGAAAAATTCTGTTTAAACTGAACTTGTTGAAATATGAAATCGTCAAGGTATGTAAGTGATCGTAAAGTATAAAAAGCAGAAAATGAAATTTTTGTAGATACAATTAAAAAAACAACCTCTGCATTTAGAGTTACTATTTATTACTTATTTAAATACTTCTCTACCTGTGTTTTGCATCATTTATCCCGTTAACTATTTGATTATTAGGGTGGTCTTCTGAATGTCTAAGAAAAACATTGCTATTTTGAAGTTGTACTAATTAAAATGTTATATATACAGAAAGTTGAATAATAAATAACATTTTCACGGCATATACCTGCGGTTCTCTTCTTCTTTTTTCGCACGATCGAATCTCTCATTTGTAACTTGTCTACGAAGTTCGCTAATTTGTTTACAGTATTCTGCAGCTTGAGTTTGATACTGATGTAGTTTTGTTGATTCTGAAGATCTACGATGTCATACAGAAAAGCATTATATCTTGAAGTCTCTATCCTTTATATCTTGAATAACTCTGTGTAATATTTGAATGCTTCTTACAATTTGTTTTGAAGTTCAGACATTTTTTGCCTCAATCTGGATACCTCGTTTTGAAGCTCTTGATTATTAGCTTGCACGGTTATAGACTCCTGTCTCGCTTGATCTAACAACATTTCGAGACGCTCCACTGTCGCGCGATCTTTACTCATTTGATCTTGAATTAAAGCTTGTTCCGTTTTCAATTTAGTAATTTGCATGTCACACTAAATATTAAATATATTACCATATTATTCTTTCTTGCTTTCTTACTATAATACATTATTATGTATACGAATGTAATAATTTCCATATTGAAATAATTAAGACCCTTTTGCCTTGATTAATAAAAATAAAAGGAATACTTATTCTTAGATCGTAGCATTTGTGTCTAATCTACGAATATTTACCTGCGTTTTATGTGCATCTTTATCATTCAACTGCTCCATAAGCGCATCTTTCTGTTGATCCAATTGCATACATAGGTCTCTGACAGCAGTTAAATCAGCTTCTGCTCTGTGCTTCTGTTCCCCTAGCTGACGCAGCTGCGTTTCCATACTGGCTACATTATGAGTTAATTCGCTGATCTAAAAGATTCATATTTTCATATTATATGGTTATGAAAAGAAGGGAGTAAAAGGAAACGTTGAATCGACCTGTGTTTCATAGCCTCTGATCAGACTCTCTTTATCGGCTAATTGTCGTTCGAAATCCAGCAGTTGATCTTTTGCCGACTGGAGTGCTCCTCTCGCTTCTGCTGCTTCAGATTCTAAGCTATGATTACTGTTCTCCAATACGGTCGCCTCGAGACTTAAGCTTCTGAAATGATTCAACATCTCGGATCTTTCATTCTCCTGTAAACGAGGAAATACAAATTTCGTTAACGACACGAAACGTACGATAATTGTTAAAGAATAAGAAGCTAAATTACCTTTCTATTAAGAAGTTCTTCAGCTCTGCGGACCTCGCTAACATAAGTTTGAAGCTGTCTCTTTAAGTCGAAAGACTCGGCACGAGACGCTTCTAATTCGCGCTGCAGGTTTCTTACTTCGCAAGTAGCTGCAGCCAAATCGTCTTGAATTCGTCGATTTTCCTGGATGGCGTTCTCCCGATCGTACATGGCCGTTTGCGATTGTCGCTGAAGATTCTCCTTCTCCAGCTGTATCGACCTCAGTTGCCTTTCCAGATCCGCGCTTTGATTCACGCATATACTGGGATTGCAACACGTGAAATAAAAAATAAAAGATCGAATCCTTTAAGGACTACACAGATTAATACATACATAATAATACATAAAACATGTTTACTCGCTTTAGGTTTTAACATGTAACAAATAAAATATATTTTCGTATAAATATTTATATATTTTTCATCGTTTTGTATCTAAAAGGAAAAGAAAAGAAATACGTAATGGGACCAACGGCAATAACGATGATTTCAATTTTCGGTTGCGACTTAAAAGTGTACAGCACGAAGTCCGTAAGTTTCTGTAATGTAATCTTTCTTTACATAGAAATCAATTGAACTATGCGAAAAACCTACACAAGCAAAAGGAACATTAAAAAGGATTAATATCGTTGAAAAGGATTCTCCGTCAGGAGATTTTATGTAACTGTTCCGAAAACAGAAAAATTAGTCACAAAACTTGCACGAAAGATTTTCGTCAACGCTGTCGCACAATGAATACTTCATCACGGTATTAATATTTAATCGGTGTCTATTCGATTACGCGAATCGCACGCTCATCCCTCGTGGCGTAAGCGTAGTTCTAGAAAGAGGACAAGGGCAACGTGAGTATGACGACGAATTAGGAGGCGTCTATCACGTGGAGAGTTGCTTAATCTCTTCTTGAAAAAATATTTACCTGGCCAGATATCGTTTCGGTTGCGGATCACGTAATCCCGAAAACGACTTTACTAGGGACTAAGAGGTGAACACATGAGGATAGGAGTGAATGAATAAATATGTGTGTGTGTGTGTGTGTGTGTGTGTGTGTGTGTGTGTGTGTGTGTGTGTGTGTGTGTGTGTGAGAGAGAGAGAGAGAGAGGAACCGTAGCAAGCTAACAATAAATCACAGGGTGCACCGTTGCACATGCCATCTCGTTAATTGCTGACAAATCGGGGCTTTAATGGTTGTCGATTGCACGAGACAGTGAATATGTGTCGCAAACATTGCTTCGAAGAAGTTATTCTGACACGCGCATCAAATATTGTATCGCCTAATAGGCAACCACCTAACAAAAATGTATAGCGTTTCAATACGTAAGATCTGGGTTATCCTTTAAAGAATTAAAACACATAAAAAGGAGCGTCTGTCATTGTTTTCAAGAAGAAAATATAAAAATAGGTGAGATAAATAAAACATTCTCTACCAACCACTAAAACCATACACCTCGATTCGAAATGTTCAATATGCTGAGATGGATAACCGTGAAAAGTGATTGCGATTTAATGAGATAAAGGCGATATTTTGTGACGGTAATCGAGACAATGATCTATCCTGTTTAGCCGGATAACGGATCGTCTCGATTACGCGTTTGCAAATTACATAATCACGAGAATAACGCGCGGTGCGCATGCTCGCGGGGTCTCGAAAAAGAAAAAGTCCAAGAGCGACCTGTTCACCGAACAAACGACTTTCTCTCATCTCGACATCGTTCCCTAACGTCGCCAGTTTCCTTCGACGGTCTATATGTCGCGCGATGCTGCCTTTTCCCCTATACAAAAGTGAAAATAATTCCAAGACATATTGTTCGCAATATATTGCTCAAAGCTGTTGACGGAGGTGCGTTTTAAAAGATAATTTGAAATTCGCTTGAAAGTTGAAATAGCTGAAAATTGACGTGAAGAATGTTCGAAGAAAGTTTGAAATCCGATCTAACACGTTAGATCGCGTAACGGTTAAATCTCTATTTCCCTACTGTCGTTATTTAAATGGGTGCGTAGAGATGATAAAACATGGACAACAAGATGAATGTATTATTTAGTTGCATCGGCTAGACGAGAGTGTACAGGAGGAGGAAACGCGAGGTAGAACGGCACCACGTGTTTCACATTTTCACATTTTCACATTTTCCCAATGTTCGCGGTCGCACGCTTAAATCGCTCGAATCGTGCACATCTATTTAACGACAAGTTCTGCTTCTAATATTCGGTTAAGTTCTCGGCGAGTAGCTAATCTTAAGAAATCGCCGAGAATCAAGATCCGCCGAATGCGGAAAGGGATGCAGGAACTTGTTAGGAAAGAGTAAAGAGGAAAAGGAAACGCAGCATGCATGCGCGCAACGTTCCTACGCGTCACGTGCGCGGATGAAATGACCGCGGAAGTTCACCGGCATTCGTTTCCCTCTCGTTTAATCGCGGTAAGAGTTTACTGATTTTCCGCTGTATCACTTTCATAATCATGGATCAACGATGGAAACCTTCAACTTGCAGTTACATTTAACACGCGCTTAGCACACTGTCTAACGATAAGTAGAAAGGAAAAAGATGCGAACGCGTACGAGTAACCTCGATGAAATAAAACACAAGGAATATTAATTTGTCAATATTAAGGTAATTTAATAAACGTGGCTAATCTGTTGCACTTTCTGTTGCAAACCATGTTTCAACATTATGTAGCGCTTTGTCTCATTAATCGGGGTCAATTCGACTTTTCGATAAATTTGTCCACCTTCTGTGAAATAGTCTACTTCATTTATACTTTAAGGTATTCGACGGACTCTCTGTAGAGACTGTTTCTTTTGAGGAACGCTTTAACGAAAAAGTATAACGAAGCAGCGAGGAAACAAGAAATAATCGAAGAAAAAAAGATTCAAGGTTCTGATGCGACAACGAAGGTCATCGTAAGTACGCGCGTTTCGTCTCGTTAGACATCGTCATTGTACAAGGAATACTTTCATTCTCGTTTATCCTGAAGAATGTCCCTGAAATCGAAGCCGCGATGGGGAAGCCCGTCCGCGTGGGCCTCCACGGTTCTATTATACGCCTTTAAGATTCTCAACTGCAATCGATCGTGTCTCTCGATGATTTCGAATTCCTTTCAAGAAATTTCCCGTGCTACCGCAGTCAATTTCATTCCGGAATGTGGCCACGTAATTCGTCTGTGATCGATACAAAAAATATTGTACGTTAAGCTTAACAATGCTTCGCATAATAATTGTTTGAATGCTACATACCAAACAGTTGATTAATTAGAGAATTGGAATCTAACACATCTTTTTTACAAGCGTTGAAACAGAAGCGAAAGATTACGAGACAGCTTGTTCCTTTCTTCCGTTTTCTAAGCGATTTAGGCGCATAAAATAAACAAAGCCAAGTCAACGAATAATATACTTTGTTATAGGTATTCTCTGTGAACAGGATAAAGAGAGGCGTTGAACGCGTACAATCATCCGGCGATCGAAAGTTCATGAAATCGTAAGAGCCGGTCTATGTTGATCGGATTCTTTATCCAGCGGTTCTCGATGTCAAAACGAATGCCCTTTTAGAGCAGCCGTTCACCTTTACCGTTACACCAGGTAAAGGGCATTGCACGGTTCCTCGAAATACAGGGAACGCCAGCACGTGAGAAGTGCTTGCAACAGAATGCGGCGCATCATACAAAAACCGTAGTAATCTCTTTGATTTTCGCAGTCACAGATTACACGATACTCTATGTAACAGAGCTTGCTGGTGTTCCGAAGAGTAGCCACATTTTCATCGTTCGCTTCCACAAACTTTGTTCCCCTATAATCCTTTAATCGAAAAAGATGAGTTAATCGGTGGCGTGACTTCTTGTCTAAATAAATACGGATACGGTGTTTTATACGCGACGCAAGTATTTAGTACGTAAGAAGGAATGTATTGTATTTTAAGCGGTGGACCGAGTCAGTCAGATCCGGTCTCTCGTCCGATCCATTCTACTATCCGAGTTTAATGTTTGGTAATAGATTACGCCGGTTACGTGGTTCAAAGTTGTGTAACGAGGTGGTTTGAGAAAAGGAGGCCCGATGACGAAGCTGGGGAATTCAAAGCGAACAAATTAACGAAAGTTTTCAACAAGTTTCTAACCACTTTTAATGCAACAATATTTCGATTCAGTTACTCGTGATATTCCACTATACAGAGGTTCTATTAATTGTACTATTATCCAGTAATTTATCCGAATTATTAGTTCCTTAGATCAAAATGAGAATACGTATCACTTTTCTTTTCATCCAGTTATATAAGTTTTGCTTGCACTTCTTATGGTCAACTACCGTCAACTTTCCACGCAATACGAGCGTGTAATTGAAGGTGTTAGAATAAAGGTAACAAGGAAGAAACATCGCTAAGTCGACAAATGACATTTTAGTATTTCCTCAACGTCTGTAACTGTTAATTGTCTAAAAACAAGTTTGTTCAGATTGTTTCCGCCGACATGCATTGTTAAACTGTACAAATGAACGAACGGAAAGAGATAGAGGTGTAAACTATTTGTAAGCTCGGTAAATGAATGAAAGAAGTCAAGATTTCAGATACCTCTGCTGGAACGGAAGATAATGTCTTTATAATGACAATTTACTAAAACTATTTAATTTAACGTATACATTTATTTTTACGGGTATTTCATCAAAATTCTTTCTCGAGATATATCATCCATTAAATTACACTGCTTACTTATGCCAGTTAACCATCCAGTTAATAATTCAACAAAATAGAAAAAGGACTACGAACGATTGCTTTAAATAAGAAGAGCCACATTAACGTACACAAATTTGATCCCTCGAGTGACATCAAGACATCAGAATCATCCAGGAAAGTGTATAGTTCCAACCAACGAGACAACACACCCGGCTCGCTTAACAGGGTCAAAGGTGCAGAGATCCCTTCTGGCTACAAAATTTACGGACATCCGTGTACGAGTAAATATCTCGGAGAGACGCCGCGGACGTCGACAGAATTATGCGCTTCCCGTTACATAGTCGATCCAGCCGGACACTGATTCCCGTTCTTACCGAATTATGCAACAGCTCGACACCAACGAAAGCCCGTTCCTGGCCAGCTGGATGCTTGAACCGACCTTTCGGAGGTCGAACGACGACGAAAGTCTCGCTCGATCGCGGGAAAATTTCGCAACTGGACATTCTCGGGAGAGCCGTCGGTTAACTACTCTGCTACCGTTGCTGATTCACGAAGCCGTTCTCGATGCGGCAACGTGATCGCGTACACATTGAAAGAACACTTATCCAAAGTGTACCAACAGATTGTGATATCAATGAAAGTGTCTAACTACATACGTTACCTTCGCGATAAAGTAACCGAATAAATTGGCAATTTACAAAATTATACGCTCTGTTATTTAATACCAGTCTCTATTACGTTTCATATAATACGTCATCAACGAAAAGACGCTAGAACGCTTCCACACATTTTATCACAATGATTATTACGGATAGCTGATTTCAAACGAACTCAAACATTCAGGCATGATTTCACTTCCTATTATGCGTCGAAACATTGCGAAAACTCACGCACGAGACTTTATTGCCCTCCTCGAATCACGGGACTATCGCAAATCTGATCCTGGTTCTCCGTATGGTAAGTCGAATATCGAGGATTTCTTTGTTTAGAAACGTGAAGCGTCGAATGTGTGCAGTAAAAGTAAATATGGTGCAGGTTTTCGGAGAATAATAAACGAAGCATACCAACAACGAGCGATAAACATGAAGTAGGGAGTAGAGTGTAGTAAGTAATAAATAGTAAATTATGAACGGAAGATAAAAGCGACGACGAGTACACTATCGAGAAATAAATCTAATTTAAATTTCCAAAACATCGAGTTACCTTACCTATGTTAACTTATACAATCCACTCATAATAATCTGACCTGAGTATCAATGTATTTTTCAATGTTACACGCGAATGAAAGCGAAGTTTCCCACAAACTATTTCCCGAATTTCTTTTTACAACAGTTACCGGGAATAGGATGAAACTATGACAGAAGCGAGGCAAGCACCGAACTAGGAGATTCGGTTGTTGTCCCGGGGAAGTTAGGTAACAGCACGAAGCCTCTAAGGTGATTCGGAATTCGGAATCGGTGCTCAGTCTCGTCGCGGTACTCGGCCCGACACGATCGTATTTCGCTTCGCGCGGCTCGCGTCGATCGCAGGATGTCAAGTAACCGCGATAAAAGGACACGGTGAACTTCTGTGAATATCTGTGATGTGATTAACAAAAGATTCAATTTTTAATCATCTTCGCAATGAAAATGTCACCGTAAGTCATCTTCGTTTTGATGTACCCTGAAAATAGTTCCTTCCTTTCATAAATCGGAGTCACTAGATTTTCCTACCGTTTCGTCCTTGCCGAGTACCATACATGTTATACATCTTCTGAAATTTTCTTTCTCGAACGAGAAAAATGGTTTTAAAATCTGTTTTACTTGATCATTTCTATCGCTTATTGCCATCCGATTATATTACATTCAAGTAAATATCCTGTTGTATGTTCATGGCGAAAGTTGCATAAGTATAATGACTAATATCAAAAGGTCGCTTCGTTCCTCCGTTACAAATGTCACAGCTTGATCTTTGCTAGAGTTCCCTTAACACAATCGAAGATCAATTTGATTCTGTGGTATTATTTACCGATTACATCTTGTTACGTAATTTTATTAGAACGATTTAAGTAGGACATAACGCGATACTTCTTCTAGAAAACAATGAAGCGATTCCTACCTCAACTACGGTAATTGATCACCGAATAAACTTCGAATTAACTAAATTCACTAATAGTGTGTAAAACATGGTTAGATAAGTTTTGATCGACTTGAATCATTAAAAATTGTCAGGATTTCAAATGGTAATCGATTTTTTCAAGTGATATATAACTTAAAATATAGCACGTGTAGCAAAGTAATAGGGCTGTTATTAAATATTAATAGTCACTAACCTAAACATTTCTTTCGAGGAATTTAACAGTTGTTAGAATTACGATTAAAATAAAAGTACAGTTAGCTTTCGCTTTTAACGGTTTTCGAAAATGGTGCTTGAGTAATTAAGCAATTAAGAGATCGCGTTTTTGTAAATGAAGACGAAATAAAGGATCGCTCTATCTTTAATATAATTACTGAAATAACTAACGTTTAAGTTAAGTAACAGAAGTTCTCGAAGTACTTATCTGAAACTTTGAATAAGCTTATCTAGGATAAAAAATATACTTTTAAATGCTTCTTTTATTTTAATCAATTTAGTAGACGCTTTGAAGAATCTAACAAAATTCTAACAATAATTTTAACTGCTTCACACATTTATGTATCTATTATTATTAAAACCAACGACAGCTAATCGTTACATTTGAACCGCACAAATAAGGAGAAAGCTAGTTGGCAATGAAAGTGCGAAGTCAAATAATTATGGTGATCCTTTTTAAAGATACATACATACATACGTGTGAATCGCTCTAGGAAACGACCGGCGGACTATGAAATGTTCGCTCTAAAATGCGACCTGCTACTGACATAACTCTTTTGATGTTTATCACGTGTTTGTCATTATGTAACGTTCATAATAAAAACAGGAAGGTAGGCCGAAATATGAAAGAAGCGAGAACGGATCGAGCGCATAATTCAATTAGTTGGTGACGATGAGTTGACAAATGATGGATACGATATAAAATAATGAAATAACAACGTGTATCGATACAATTAGAAATAAATGAATTCCCTTTGGATCGATGAACTTTTCAATGGTTTAATGGCATGAAAAGTAAATAATTTCTGTTACCTGAAAAAATGCAAGACATAATTTATGTTGCTTCAGGAAATATATAATATGTAACTTCGAAAGCGACAAACAAATGTTTTAATCAAAATTTGTGTAATCGAAGTAAGACAAGTAGCGATCTTTTTCTTCTTTTCACCCATTTTTCTTTTCTTTTCAAAAGAATCTATCATAAATTCAATTTGTGTTACACGTTACATGTCGTTCATTGTCCAATAATAATAATTATACATTGGTTGAGAGACAATTGACAGAAGAGTCATACCTATATCTTCTGTCATCGTTGCAATCCAAACAGTAATGAGGGTAACCTTTTACAGAACTCATGATAGTTACTTCTTCTCACAATAAATGTAATTAATAATTTTCAGCTGTATTTCTGGTCATTTCGAAACGGTATCACGCCAAACAGAGTGGAAAGGGTGTATCGAACACCGGCACTAATAATTTTATACAAAATAGTGTCGTAATTATTGCAAACTGTGTCACTATAGTTACACATTTTTTGATACTCGACTGTTTATCGAAAAATATTTGAGAATGTCATAAGGTTCGTTCACGTGAGATACGTAATTAATTAATAAAAATTTATCGCAAAGTTTAAGTTAAATTTATTTAATAAATAAATATTCAAATATTTTATCATATCTGTTTAGTTTTTTCATAATTATTCAGAAGAAAAGGATGCAATTCAGTAATATAACTCGATGCATTAAAATACATCGCGGATTAAAATGCAGTAAACGCGAAAGTAGCGACGTAATACTCTTTCATCTTCTAGTAATCAATTAGGCAGCCGTGCCCAAGAAACGATTAATTAAGAATGCCGATTTCGCAAATGAAAACGCGAATCATTGAACTTTTCATTTATAGGATGCGATAGGATCATAACTAATGATTGCGAGAAACAAAAATGACCGTAAATTGTAACAGAGATTAATGTACGGCTACAAATATAATCGATTTTTCGCTTTTTTCTTTTTTTAAATGTTTGAGAAAATCTTGTATAGCAAAAAAAGAAAAGCACGAGTAAACATTGCTTTCCTCGATCCACCACTAATGCTCTCACTTTTCATTTGCGTGGAGCGGTCACACCAGTTTGACAATAAGGGGCAATAGTTATACAGGAAAAGGAAGCGCGACATTCCGTAACACCGCGGTAGTTCTTTAGCGACTTTCTTTAACAAGCTCGTTCAAAAGGGAACCACGTTAAATAATCAAATTGGTGTTAACGAAATGATTTGAAAATTGATTTTTCGATCGAAAATATTGAAGCTTTTATAAGCATTTTTTATGTAGCGCAGAATCTATTCTCTCTCTAAAATACCTATCATTGTGAATGAAAATACATGTTATTAAAAAGCCAAAACGACATTACTACGACATATATAACAATACTGTGGGTGATCAAGTTGTAGCTTAAATGATGTTTCGTTGGCTCGAAATTATTATGGACACACTGGAAACATCGCGATCAAACGGATAGGTGCGATAAACGGGAAAATATAATTAGTAGAACACTAGTGTGCGATCCGCAAAACTTGTTCCGCTATTGCAGTGGAAAGTCGTGGAAGAAAGCCTGTTGAGCAATTATTAGAATTTAAGTGCCAAGGTTCTCCTTACATCTTGTAACCGTTTCCTTGATTTTGACAAGAAAAACGCGTGTAATCCGACGAACAAATGTCAAACGTTCAGCAGCGAAAATGGATCATAAGTTCATTTTGCAATATTCAGAAATGTAAGTGTGATAGTTATTCACATTTAAAGAAAACAAAATTGAAAGAGGAAAAGGAAAAAAGTGTTTTTGCTTTCAGTTTGCAACACTTGCGCCGCATATATGTACGGAATGGTATTCTTATTTCACATGCGTGTCGTCATCTCGAGCCCTGCCACCAGGGACAATGCCATTGCCATAGTGAAACAGTGAAAGTATGGTCATTTTATTTCTGTCGTGGTTTTGCTCTTTCTACTCGTACCCTCGATCTTGACATATGTAGACACAAATATCTAAGCGGGTTACGTTTTCTATCACGATCACACGCTTCTGGTTTCAAGTGCTCGATCGTGTTGAAGACAGTCTCAGATAACGGTCTCCTGTTATTCTGCAATAATTGCCGGAACACGTTTTACCATGATGCAAGTCGTTCTATTTAATTGAAATTAAACTATTTCATATTCGTTAAATATGTTTCAGCGCATTACGAGATTTGCTGATGGTTATTTGGTTCGCGTCAACCGTTCGCGTAAGATCAGCAATAATGCCTCCACCATGGGCAGATCCGTCTAGTAATCCTTGCGCTGCTCAACCACGTGGCTGGCAATTGTTATTTTGGCCGCCGGATGGAAAGTGTTACAAAATATTCCAGGCAGGTGCTGCATTTCTCTTTGCAACGCCATTGGAGATTGCGTACTTAATAGAACGTACATTAGAGAATTATCTTGTTCTGTTACTCGACGTAAACTAGGGAATCTCGAATTGTACGTTTGTTTAATAGGTCGGGCCACCGTGCCCAGAGACGATGGAGCTAGGTCCAGCTGCGGATGGCGGTGGAATCGTGGCTGAATGCAGGTGCCCTCCAGGAACCGCGCAGTCCCCAAGAGATGCTCTTTGCCATAGGATATATACAAGAGCGTCCTGTTCGGAAGGACAATTCTTTGCACCCGTTCCGGAAACTTCAGGAAAGTCTAGGTAATGCAAGCCTATCGCACCCAGCGAATTCAATCGGCTTTCGTTCAAAAAATTACAGTACAGTATATTTTAATTCTGCACAAAGATGGGGTGTTTGCCGCGACCCAGAGCCATGCATAGAAAATGGGGAACTTCGCTGGCCCAGGGATGGCAAATGTTATCCCAAGTTTAGCAAAGGACCGTGCCCAAAAGGTGAACTTCTCGCTGCGGACGAACACGGTCTAGCGATATGTTCCTGTTCTACAAGCGGAGAACTTGGACGATATCACTGGCCAGGTAGCGCAGGTGGTTGTCACGAGCATTACACTAAAGGTCCGTGCACAGAACCCGGAGAACTATTTCTACCGGGGGGTGTGTGTGGTTGCCATTCTAAATTACCTCATTACCATCGATTAACTGGAATGTGTTATCAATTAGGTAAGTCGCTTCTAAATGCTTCTAAAAATATCTTTTAATTTCGTAAAATTGATTAAAATTCATTCGTTCGTAGGAGGTATCGGCCCATGTCTACAAGGTCACCATTTTATTGTAACAGATACAATAACCGATGAAGAAGCAGTTAGAGCAAAATGCGTGTGCAAGCCGGGTCATGTCCTTTATGAAAATGGATTCTGCTATAGACCTTACACAAGAGGACCATGTGAAAACGGCTACATGCTGATAAACTCTACAACTTGTATTCCTGTACCCTGCAAACGTGGACGATTATACTTTCCACAAGAGAAAACGTGTTACAAAATAGGAACCAGAGGGCCGTGCCTCGCCGGACAAATTGTGCTGTACGATTATAATGTACGACCATCGATCGATGGAATCAGCTACAATGGGGTATGCGGATGTAGAAATATATTGAGGGACTCTGAAAAGTGTTCTGAAGAAATTAACAACAGTTGCGAATCATCGCCAGGCATGGTGGAGGTAAATAAAATTTGCTACAAACTCTACACACAGGGTCCGTGTGCTGCCGGAGAATGGTTAGTTGCACGAAGAATGCCGAAACAGAGTTTATGGAAGAACGAAGAGTCAGAGTCAAAAGCAAGATGCGAATGCAGACCTGGATACAAAAGGATCGCGGAAGGATCAGAAGTTTCTGAGCTAGAAAGCAACAACGTCCTTTCTCCAGGAGGCTGTCAGCCACCCACGGTGAGCTTAGCGAAGTTTCTTAATGAAAGAGCAAAGTCGATCAACGTTTAAGTGATTAAGAGAACAATCGAACTATGGGTAACAGCACGTGTTAGTGATAAAACAGACTGTTTGAAAAACTGCATGCGAATCTTTCAGACAATATGTGTATATAACGTTGTACAAATGTTACGCGTAAAATATCTCCATTAATTTCCCACGAATACCGTAAAAATTCCTATTTATTTAACGTTTTAGCGCTAGTTTTCATCGTTCAATTTTATTTCATTTTATAGAAATATGCTCCAATTCTATAACTTATGCATATTTAAATATCTAATTATATTTCAATGTATCATAAATGTCAATTTTACTGCAATCACTTTGTAAATATATAATGAATAATCACACTGTGAAACATAACAATTATATTCCTGAAAACTGATAGAACTTCCTAGAATGTATCAAATTTTATAAATATAAATCCTACTCACTCGTTTTTGTGTTGTAGTTCTCGTATCTGTTGTTCACTCCCAACTACTTGCTGTTCTTTTAACATAATTTCTCTCTCTAAAGTAGCTATTCTTTCTGTCTTCTCATCCAATACCATCTGACAAAAATTATTCGTTATTATTGAACTTTCATTGGTAACTGTTTATGCAATGCACATACATTACTCACAAGTAATTGGTCTTTCTCATGATCCAAGTGTATCATATTTGCTTTGAGATTATTAATTTCCTGTTGTAATTCTTTGATTTGATTTTCAAGTTGCAACTGCTGCTTCTCCATCGTTCTATTGCGATCCAGTGTCTTATTTAAATCGGACTCTGATTGCGTTAATTGGTTCTGAACATCTCCCAGTGCCTGATCCGTTTGATCTTGTAGAGCCCTAACATATTTACTGATTATATACACATACATACACGTGTCATTCACTTAAAAAAATACCATATCGTACCATATGCTCGATTATACCAAAATTCTTTTTTATGTACAGTAGTATTTGATTTTTATAAATGCAAAACACATTTTTTATATTTTTCGTAGATAAATAGAAAAAAATTTATAACTTAATTACCATTAATAATGTTATAATATAATTACAATCAATATATTGTTTGCATTTATACCATAATATGACACATTATGACTACATTGATATATATATATTAGAATCTTTATACCGTTTCCTTTCGTTCTATGTTTCATTAAATATAAACAAGCTAATATATTTTCATGAGAAATAATCAAAGTATGTAACTCAGTATTAGTCAACGTTCCTAAAGTAATGAAAACAACACGGAGAAAAATTTGTAATTTATAATACTCTTCTTAGATGACTTCGTATTAAAAGAAATAATCTAACTGTAATACAGGTTAAATTAAGTAAACTTTTGCTTTATTTCCAAAGAACATTTTTCCTTGTACGAGTATGTGTGTTTGTATACTTTAATTTAGTAATCATTAACGATACAACGCCTAATCGCTAATATTTGGTACTCTAATTTATTTAATTTATTGCACTAATATACATATCTTTGGTGTTATGTCAATATCTGAGTTGTATACCACTCATACCTTAATGTATGTTTGAATAAATAAATAATAAGTTGCAATTTCTTAAAACGAAAAAGTAAGTAATACCGAAGTTGAAAATACTGTGTGCGTTGCGTTCCTAATTCTTGTTTAGTTCGTCTTAATTCTTCTTTCAAATCTTGCAACTGATCCTCAAGTCCATTTATAGTTGCTCTTCGTGTTCCTTGCGCAAGCAAAAGTTCTTGTCGATCTTTTTCTATTTGTTTCAACCGAATTTCAACATCATTCAAATTTTCTCTTAAACGATGCTGTTCAGATGTATGTGCTTCTGTTGCCATCTAATTTGTCATTATTTGTTAACAAACTTTTGTATACATACATACATACATGTTTATATAGCACATCAAAAAGTATTTCTAACATATATATATGTATATATATATATTTATTTATGACAATTAACAAATTGAAAATATTCGTTCCATTATAAAACTAACTATAATTACCTTTAATCTTTCGCGTAATGCATCACGCTCTTCGATTAAACGTTCAACATCAGCTCGTGCAATATCTCGTTCATGTTCTAAACGTTCAGTAATATTCTAAAAAAAAGTGCGCCTTTTTATTAATTTAATTAAAAACTCTTAAAAACATTTTATTGAAAGACAATTTGATTTTCAGATTTAAATTATACGGATTTTTGCTATTTATGAATTATATGATTTTTATATATTATTTACGATCTTTTACCTTTGTCTTGTCCACATTTTTCATAGCTAGCGGAGAACAGTTGCATGCAACACTAAGCTTGCACACGTTACAAGATCGACAGACTGCTTTATGTTCAGTTTTATAACTCTGTAAACGCATTTCTAAATTGGTTTTTTCGAGATACAATTCTTTCTTTTCTCGCTGCAATTCATCCAATGCGTTTTCTTTTTCACTTAATTGACGCTTTAATTCACGAATTCGTGACCACAGATCAATCTATTTTCAAAAGTAAAAATAATGGTATCGTGACAATACTTGTTATAAATATAAAACATTTATAATAAAAAAAAAAGAACAAAAAGACAGTTTTACATGATTCTTTTCAATCGTTTCACTGTAACTATCCTTAACATTATTGTACTCATTTTTATAGAAATCACGTTCCCTCCTCAATTGTTCAACAGCTTGCTGTAACTGATAAAATAAACAAATTGCAAGTAAGATGTTTGTATAATTATGTAGTAAACGTCCATATATGATAAATAACATTTTCTTCCTGCTTACATCATTTATTTCAGTTTCTGTTTTATTGAATTTTTTTATTATATTATTGTATTCTACACCATTTGCATTTTGAAAACTGTGTTTCTCTTTATATGCTTCTTGAAGCTCTATTCCACTCTGCCCTATTGTTTTTTTGAAAATGTTATAATGTCTAAGTATTTCAAATTTTCTTTTATTATTATTCATATTCATTTGTTTGTTTTATAATTATACCTCCATTGGAGTTATCCTGTTTTCTCCTTTCTTTACTATCTTCTAAAACCTTTCCATTATCATCTCGTAAAATTTCCTTCCTGTTTATTTGTTCTTTTAAGAATTTATTACCATATTGTAACTGAATAATATCTTGGCCTTGTTTCTCGTTTTCCTTAGCTAATCGTTCGATCTCATCATTTAAATTCTTTTCTATAATGACATTACAAATTACTTATTAATTATAAAACCATTTGACTATATTTATATTAGTTACACGAAAATGATGAATGATTCTATGTACCAATTATTGTTAGTTCATTTATTCTGTCGGTCATTTGTTTTTTTTCATCTAATGTAGATTCTAAAGTACGTTGAATATTCAATTTTTCCAATTTACAAGTTTCTAGATTTGCTCTCAATTCTTGTACTTCTCTACGTTCAACGGTTAGTTCATTTTCTACTACATGTACTCGCGCCATCACATTTTCTAATTTTTCCTATAAAAGCATAAATTTTAAGGGAATAATTATAATGAAACAGACCTTTATCCACCATCTAATATTAAAATTACCGAAACTATAGTCATGAAAGTTAAAGAATCTCTTTGAATTTACTATTTAAAAGATTACAACATTTTATTACCTGTAACTTAGAGACCCTTCTATTATTTTCTTTAACTGCTGAATTGCAATCAGCTTCTACAGCTAATGCTATATGATCTATATCTCTCAGTTCTTTTTCCAATTCCTCATTTCGATCGGCGAGTTTAAGGGCTTGAGTCATTGCATCATGTTGCTTGTTTAAGGCTTCTACATACATTGTAATAAACAGATGCTTAAATAATAAATAAGAACTTTCGTCGCCTTATAATAAGAAGGATACACAATTTCGTTACCTTTTAACTGCTGTTCTAATTCCAATTTTTCTTGTTGAAGAATTTTTAACTGATTAACATCCACATTGTGATCAGACATAAAATTGTTATCTAACTTTTTACAAGCACAATCTTTAAAACCAGCAGAATAGGGTCTACCTCCTTCCAACATTTTTTTCAATCGCAAAATTTCTTTCTCCTTAGTGGTTAGCTATAAATATAAGTTTGTAGCATATAAGTCTGTATGCTTTTCTACATATATACATATATCAATTTTGCTGATATAAATATTACAGTATATCAGTAATTACTAATAAACGTAGCACTCATGCAATATATACATCTTTTAAATGTAAGTAGACACAATGCAAGTTCATGCAAATGTAACTGGCAGTAATATACCTGACTTTTTAACGTTTGTACATTGTCAGTTTGTAAGGAGAGTTCTCCCTTTAATTGTGTTACCTCATGACTCAAACAATTCATCTTATGATCTGCCATGCTTAATAGATCAACAACTTTTGGCTCCACTGTGCTTAAATTTGGTAATGGAGTAGTTTTAATCCCTACTTTTGGTAATGGTTCACTTTCTATAACCGGTCTTCGAAGTGGAAAAACAGGACGTTTCTTAGAAGCTATAAGAATAGTACATAAAAGTAACTAATATTCAGATGCCTTTTTAAAACACCTAATAATACTTCATCTAAAAGCATTTACTACATTAAAACTAACATGCTCTGTATCACTTATTAAAAGTTAAGCTTATTTACTAATCTAAAAAACAATTTCATATCTCAGAACCATAAATATTATACAAAAGATAACTCTAAATATAGAATTTCATTTACCCAACCCAACATTGCTGACAGTTGGCTTTAAACATTTCCCTTGTAGTTCCAAAATCCTTTTTGACTTTCTAGCAGATTCAATCTCTAATTCTTTAATTCTATGTAAATTACGAGAAGATGCCAATTGAAGATCATTACATTCACGCTCCAATTTATGTATTTCCTTCTTCAAATCCTTAATTTGCTTCTGATCACTTTCTTTTTCTTTTATCAACTCTAAGTGAAGCTGGTTACATTCTTGTACTAGCCTGACATTATCACATTTATAAGGATCAATTGTTGATTGTAACTGAGTACATGCCTGCATATATATTACAAATTTTAAATTACACAAATATATAATAAAATTTATATAATTTACTTTTCATTATAATACTTCTATATTTTATTACATATTATTAAATAGTTACAACAATAATAATGACATATTTTCTGATCTATATAAAGGGTGTTTTAAAAATATATATTAAGTGTAATGTTTAAACAGTTATAGGTATTATAATTCACATAGTATTTAAATTAAACAATTTCAAGTTAAAGTTACAAAACGAAAAATTTGAAACTGAAAACATGCAAACCTCAATATTTTCTTGAGCAATGCTTTTAAAATGCTTTAAACTTTCTGTTGTCTGTATCAAATCAGTCAACAACTTTTCTATTAAAGGAAGTGCATCCAATGTAAGCGTCTGTTTATATCCTAAGGTGTCTAAATGCTTCCTAACAATTCTGTATCTTGTAGCTACATTATATTCATCTTCCATATTTATTTTTATAAATCTCATAAATAATTTACTTTACACTATTTCATAAACTTGTACTGCATAAAAATTTCATATTCTTTTATCTCAATATTTATAACACAAACATAATTACAATTTCGCGTTTTAACACCAGTATATAAATTTGTTCTACAATTATAAATAAAAAATAAATGTTTTGTATAGTAGACTTAATAATTAATTACAGTATAACCCAACGTAATGAAGCAGTATTTCAATGGGCTTTATCGAGTTAATAAATCTGCCATAAAATTTCTATTTTTAAAATAATATTAATTTCTGTAATTATATCCTATTATATACACAAATAATATTGTTAATTACTGTACTTTTCATGGAACAAAAAATACGTCACGGCAGAAATAAACATTATTCAAAACTGTTGCCAACATTACAAATTGTAATACTTGTTTACAAATAGTTTTTATGTTGAACTTAATGCAGTATTTAACATAAACAGAAGATAACAGAAACCCTAAATTATTATCTATCTCTATTTATCTTTTTATCTACTTTAAAAGTGGCAACAGGCTTCTCGTATAGGAACGCGCCCAAAATTATTCGTTTTTAATCCCCATGTCTCTGATGCCAGGTTGAGGACGGGAGTTCTCGAGAACACTCCCTTCCACTACGTATCCTACCCCAGTAGATGCGTGTACGTGAGCTCAGCGTTTCGGACGACTTCGGGAAATCGAGAGGGAAAACAAATGAAAGTCTTTCTTCCTCGCTATTGAACCGCTGAAATCTAACCAATGTGGAAAGCAACTTGCGACACGGGTCGCGTAATATCTTGAAAATTTATTACATAAAAAAAGAAAAATTCAATTTTCGAAAATAAATTATTTTTAGACATATATAATATATGCATAATTTTATTTGCATTTTTTTAAATAGCCAAACGGTAGATACAACTTCGAACTACAGAAATAACAGCTATAAAAGTTCTCAAATTAATTGACGAATCTTATATCATACCATTTTATTCCTTTTTTTTTAATTAATGCTCTACTTTTTTTACACATTGCAGTTCAATAAATGTATGCGTACATAAACATACAGTTAAGTATTAGTAACTTATAGCGGCATACAATAATTATACAATTTATCTTTTTGGAATATATAAAATGATTTTTAAATTTCCCGCATATCTAAACCATATTAAAAACTTTAATGATGCCATCTCTCCAAAAAGTGTTCAAACTGGTAACAAACATTTATCGACAAGTAAGTAAAAGTGATAACTGTCTTTGATGAGGCCTGTCATCTATCAAAGAAACCAGCAAACAACTCGCACATTTTTACCAACAATAAAAAGAGACAGAGAAGAAAGACATAGCTGCTCCCCCTATACGGTAAATAAGCGAACTACTTCGTTAACAGTTTGAACCAGTCTTCAATAGATGGAGCTACAAACTAACGTCACTTAATTTACGCGCGAAAATTTAAAATCTCTTTCTTCATTCACCTTTGTACTTAATTCTTATTTCTCCAAAGTCTCACCTGCTTTTTGATACGATATGAATATCTAGCTACGGAGATCTTTACCTTTAATTTGTGCCGCCAATCATCTAAATCGCGTGTCATTAACTTGAGAAATTTTAATATTTTTGCTAGGTTGGAAGTGACAGGTAGACGAAAATTAGTTCCACCTGTTCACCGCTATGTGGTGATAGTGTTTCAGTGTCCAAAAAATCGATCAAATCTACAGTTTGCAAAAATATATATTTGGAGCGTTTATTCACGAATTTTCACGCATGTACCTTCCTTTCTAGGCTTCATATTTTCTATTTATGTGGATTTTGTTACGATTCAGTTCATTTAAACGAATTTCTTAAATTCACCTACTTACCGTATGCAGTGTACAAACCTAACAATCGGCCGAAATGAAATGGCTGATTCTATGATGAATCTTTTAATGAGCAATAAATCCATGTAATAGACGTGATATTTAAAATGTATTACTATACTACATTTTCAACAAACAAACAATAAATTAATTGAAATTTTATGATGCAGCATAAAGAAATTTAAATAAAAAAGTATGAAGGTACTAATTTCTTCTGCAGGAACTTTCATTTTAATCCTGAATTGGTATTATCTTGGCGAATATTACATTTTATAGAATTATGATGGGGCCTTCTATATTAAACATAAACTAAACATAAACCTTCTACATTAAATATCATCCACGATTACTTTTGTATATTATTACGAAAATAAAAAATGACTTGTAAAATTCATAACGAAATAACGAACAAATAGAATACAGAGCTAAGTATTGAAGGTTCATTTATTAGCACACATTTTTAAATTGCAAAAATATAATTAATTCATAAGAGATGAATGTAATAATTTATGCGGATTACTGTTCATTCAATTTTTATTGGTCATCAATTTATAATGGCAACGGAACCGTGACTTTACTTATTTGAAGTTCAACAACATTTTTAACCATTAACTTTGTTTGCATATTTCAATCAAACAGTTTATTAAATAACACGATAATACAACTTAATGTTCTCTATATGTTGAATAATAGGACTGTACAACCGCGCTATACTTACCTTATCTTTACTTTAAAATTATTAAATGTCCAACAAATTGCAGATGAGAAGTTCTATTCAAAATTAATTGAACCATAAATTCCTTGCGCAGTACTTAGCTTGGCGTGGTATTCCACTAATTACTCAACGGAAAACCAATACCAATTTCCAGGTCTCACCACGAGGAGGTGACTGCGCTTCGAGACCCACCCACCCTGCCCCCCGTCCCAGCACCCCCTACCCCTGTACTTTTACACCAACGCCCAAGACTCAAATAACGAAAAAAACCCCTCACCCTTAAGCTATTACTCTGATCCTCGGAACGCGCACCAAAAAATCCCCTCTCCCTTATAATATTAACCCTGATCCCAGGAACCCAATACCAACAAAACCGGTTACCCTCATACGTGATCCTAAACTCTACACCCATAGAACCCCACGGCGCGCCTGCTCACCGAATTTCCTAAACCCACCACTCCCACGACCCACACCCGTTACCCTAACAAAAAAGCCCGAGTCCAGCCTGGTTATAACCTTTCAACGAAACAAGCTCCGCGTCAACGGAGGGCCCTGAGTGTATATACGCGCTAGAAACAGACTGGCCCCCGGACCAAATGTACCAAAATGTACAGAATTGAACAACTAAACCAAACTCCGCATAAACGGAGGGTTTGCGCCCACCCCCCTTCCCTACCGTACCCCCCACCACCCTACGGTCCCTTAACCAACCCCCGGAAACCGTTAGCAAATACAAAAGGAAATATAAAATCACCCCAATTCAACGTGGCTATAACGCTAAAACGCACTCAAGCTCCGCGTGAACGGAGGACCCTGAAATGCTGGAAGGATCACACCTGCGCACGACGGCCCCCGGCGGAAGGGTCGCATCACGGCCACAATTGATTATCTAATACAAAGTACTATAAAGTACTATAAGACTACTCTACTAAACCAACCTCCGTGTGAACGGATGGTTTGAATCCACTCCGGGTGAACGGAGGGTTTGAACCCACACCTCGCAGTCCGCGCCACCGAAGACCCGAGTACCCACAAAGCCCCCACCCTTATACTATTACCCCCTAATCCCCGGAACCTAACACGCACAAAATCGCGTACCCTTAAACGTGATTCTAATCTCTACACCCTTCGATTCTAAACCCACAAACCCCTTAAACGCGATGCACCCTCGTCCCACACCCCTAGCAAAAGACGCCCCGAGTTCAACCCCCACAACCTAGACCGATTGGTTGACGTCCCGTATTCCTACACCGATTATCTCTATACCTTTGCCCTACTAATACCCCTTGACTCTACACCCATAGAACCCCACGCGCGCCTGCTCACCGAATTCCCAAAAACCCACCGCTCCCACAACCCACGCGCGCGTTAACCTAACCAAAAAAGCCCGAGTCCAGCCTGGCTATAACCTTTCAACGAAACAAGCTCCGCGGTAACGGAGGGCCCTGAGTGTATATACGCGCTAGAGACAGACTGGCCCCCGGACTGAATGTACCAAAATGTACAGAATTGAACTACTAAACCAAACTCCGCATAAACGGAGGGTTTGCTCCCACCCCCCTCCCCCATATACCGTATACCCCCCACCCTACGAGGCGTTAACCCACCCCCGGAATCCTATAGCAAATAAAAAACCGCCCAAATGCAACGTGGCTGTGACCTTTCAACAAACAAGCTCCGCGTGAACGGAGGGCCCTGAGAGTATATACGCGCCACGGCCACGCTGACTGCTGGGCACAAGGTACCAAATTTAATGGTACTTACAAACTACTACTTTACTGAACCAAACTCCGCGTGAGCGGAGGGTTTGAATCCACCCCTTTGTTCCCGTGAACCGCGTACCGCGTACCGCCAACGTTACGACCACGTACCCCAACGTTACGTTCGCGTACCCCCAACGTTACGTTCGCGTACCCCCAACGTTACGACCGCGAAACCCACCCCCGGTACCCCTAACAAATAAAAAAGGACTCGAATGCAACGTGGCTATGACCTTTCAACAAACAAGCTCCGCGTGAACGGAGGGCCCTGAGAGTATATACGCGCCACGGCCACGCTGACTACTGAACGAAAAGTACCAAATTTAAAGGTACTAGCAGACTACTAAACTAACTTTACAAAAAACCAAACTCCGCCTAAACGGAGGGTTGAATCCATCCCTTAAACCGCGTACCGCCAACGTTACGTTCGCGTACCCCCAACGTCACGACCGCGAAACCCACCCCCGGTACCCCTAACAAATAAAAAAGCACGCGAATGCAACGTGGCTGTGACCTTTCAACAAACAAGCTCCGCGTGAACGGAGGGCCCTGAGAGTATATACGCGCCACGGCCACGCTGACAACTGGATAAAAGGTACCAAATTTAATGGTACTAGCAGACTACTAAACTAACTTTACTAAACCAAACTCCGCCTAAACGGAGGGTTTGAATCTAGATACTCCCTACCCTTTAACCCCCTATGCTAAACTCTCTAATTTGTAATCCCCTAAACCGTTCCCTCGTAGATCCTACTTTCCCTAAGTCCTAAATTGGTAGAACCTATTCACTGACTATATTCGAAACTTTCTGAAAAGCGAAAGAAAACCGTAGGCAAAAGCTACAAATTATTCTAATGCGCGGTACTAATTTCCAAGATCTTCTGGCAGGCCTCTTTGAGACTTCTTCATCGAGGGAAACATCTATGGAAAACCCAAACGAATACGAAATAGAAAATGCAATACGTAAAATATATGAAATATTAAAACTAATTTATAGGTCGTAGCAGTTAAATATTTTTTATTTTGTTCGAATTCTATTTTTTCAACATAGTTCGTCAAATTATAAATTTTCTTAAACTACACGTTCACTTAGAAATGTTTGAATATTTCCTACGTTCGTTAAAAAAAAGCTTCCGAAAAACTAAACAACTCTGAGAAGACTAACAGATCTTGCGAAGTACCCAAAGGAGTACTTATACTAATTAATGATTTAAAAAAATTTTTAATTAAAACGTTGAAATTAAAAAATTCATCATTACTTATAAATTAAGAATTTTTATGTTGGAATTCAAATTAATGTATTTTGTTCCAATAATATTATAATACTTTGGATGTTAACAGAGATAGTTTAAGCATTTGTCAAAACCATTGCATTTCCAAAATAAAGTGACAATTTTCAAAAAAGAAAATCGGGAACATACCCGAGAGCCTCTAACGATGCAAGACATTAATTTAATAAGTTTGAAATATTAGATAAAGTAAAATATTCATATCAGAAAACTTGAGAGGCTGTATTAATTTGCAACATCAATTTAATAAGCTTTAAATTTTAGTTAAAAATTGAATATTCGTAATTATGATTTAAATATTACATGAAACACCTAAAGTGTTCTCGAAAGTGAAAGTGAAGACGATAAAAAGAGACTTACTGTTCGCATTAAACAATAAATGACCCAAATGATCAAGAAGTACAAAGTAATATTTTAATTAATTAGAAATTTGGAATTCGAAACTAGTTGTGCAAAATAATATTACATTTTATTTGGGGACGACATTTGTGTTAGTACTTCTCCATCTTTGATCGTAGTGTACAACAGACAAATAGCGAGCATAGTGATAAAGTAACGTAAAGAATGGTAGTCCATGGTAGAATAGAATGCCTATTCTAATATGGACAACCATTATGTTGCAGCCCTCTTCGTGACAATATGTCGGGCCTCTTCGAAGATACAGCTGTAGATTGCCTTCTTCTTCGGCAAGCAGATGAGAATGAATTCGACAAAACATTTGCAGCAACTCGATATTAAACCATAGATGTTTATGCATTAATGGGAAATTCAAATAAATGTAGAAGCACGAAATACACTCAGTGTGCAAGAAATAAATTTTTATTTAAAAAATTCCTTTAATTGTACTAATAAAAATATTAATTTGCATAAACATCCGCAATTTCTTTATGAATGTTCGACTATTCCCTATGTGCGTTAAAAAAAAAAAGTTTCCGAACTAAACAACTTCGAAAGAACAACAGATCAAATAAAGAATCAAAAGAAGCACTAATTAATGAATTTTAAATTTATAGATATTATTCCTAAATTCAAGACTATAATATCTGAATGAAAATTTTCGAACTAAAATAAATCTCCTGAATTGCTTACTTGTAAATTTGTATAAAAGATATGTATTTAAATTGATGATTCAAACATTTACTTAATTTTGAACTGACAAAAAACAATATTTTGAATTTAAAGTGGACTTTGTATCATGAATAATTTGCTAGCCTATTACATGTAGCAGCTGCCGCTCAAGCATTCGAAGTTTGACATCGAGGAATAACGAATATGCACGAAGAAAATATTGCAATTCGACGCCGAACGACGAAATTAAAATGCCGGGTTTAAAAAATTGATATGTGTAAGAATGGATTCTAAAACGGCCAGTACTACACATAATAATTGAACACAAAAATATGACTAACCTTGCGTCTTCATGTGTGCTATGAATCCCAGCTAAAAATATAATTAGTAACATAGCTAACGATCTAAGACTTTTTTCAGAGAAGAGGATAATAAAACACAAGGAAGGGTTTTGTTTGTTTTATTCACTTTATTTATTTCACATATTTTATTTATTTTATTATTAGGATGGAGAAATGAAAAGGGCAAATATTCAGAGCTAGGTAAAATTTGGAAAAGAGAATATTTTGAAATCGGACTTTAATATTTTCAATATTAGTAAGACACTATTGTTACATACTACTTCAAAATTTCATTGAATCCAATTAACTATTATATTATAATGTGCTTATATATTAATATAATTAAAATATTAATATATGCATATTACATAATTCATGTATGCTTATACTTTATTATAACATTTGAATATAGAGTAGACTGCATTCTATTCACTACATGAAATATTTTTCCAAGCTCTGAATGAACATATTAAAAAAACCCTCGAGTGGTAGGTTATCGAAGCGACAATTCTAAGAATCGAAAACAATGAACAAGTGTTCAACCGTTGTCGCTTCAATGCCACCTGCCAGCTCGTCGCGAAATGCTTTCTTGTTTATATTACGTAAGCAAACTCGACCGTGCTTCGAAAGTTTTTGCGTGTAATAGATCGGAGCTTTATTATGAAATAATATGAAATTCTAATGCAAATAATGATACTGAGTACAATAAAATTGTGTAAAATTATTAAATCATACAAAATCAAAATGTATGTAATAAATTTATGCAAACGCAAAATACAAGAAAGCCCTAACAAATAATATATCAGTGTACACGAGTAATAAAATATTCGTGATCACTATGCTCGCAATAATAATGAAAAATACAACCAATTTCCGTGTCGTTTCGGACCATTCGTCCTACAACATGATTGGGAATTGGAGGAACAATGAAATGTGACTCACCATCATGAGTATGGCGATTAGCGTCATGCGTCTTCTATGGTCCCCATAGGTTGCACCGAGTAGAAGATGGTCAGCATCATGTAGTTCAATGTTGTAGACAGGAAACACCATACAATTCGTTGTTTAAAGAAATATAAAACAAAAGTCTAACACTCCCGCCGATCGCGAAATACCGTAGACGAATTAAATTTGTATCAAAAAGATGATTTAAATAAAAATAAAAATAGAAATCTAACACTTCCGGCTACTAATAGTAACGAACGAGTTAAATAACGCGAAATTACAAAGCTACAGCCCGTAGGAACGCATTTATGGTTGTAATTACACAATTACGAACGAAGTGCATTCCACCTGTCACACGATGCTATCGCGATGGCGTCCCACGTCGGAAAGGGGCTGACCAAGTAGCGCCACGGACCGGCAGCCGGCCGCGACTGCGCAGTAAGATACGGTGCGCAGTACGACTCAGCGCGAACTTCTAATAAGAGAAGCTATAATTTTCGTTTATTGTTCTTTAATATAAAAGTTAATATAAAATTTTGCATTTAATAATTGAAATATTATATTTCTTCGCGACTGTAATCCTTTTTTTTTTAGTTGAAAAAAGAGAATGAATCGAATCCATTATTAATTACATAGGACTTCTTTTTTCCATTTTTTCAGACAAATGAGTTTATCATGTTTCAAGTACTTCACCGTATACGTTGTGATAAATAATTTATTTGAATGAGGCCTTTTAATTTTATAACTTTTCGATGTAACTTTACCTTTAATTTTATATACATCTTATAACACGGGGCGCTACCTCAAGTAATAATGCTCTGAAAAGATATGTTGCATAATTTGTGCTCGTAATGTGCTTTCAAAAATTGAAAAATAACAAAATTCAGATTCAGAAAAGGCTCTTTTTTAAATAATCAAAACGTGGTCAATGGGTCTTAAAATCAATTCAAGCACATCCTTGTATACCGAAAAATAAGAATAATAGTCAGTCAAGATCCCGCGCGGCCCGTATCGCAGGCTTGCTTTCCACATTGGTTGGATTTCAGCGCTTCAAGAGCGAAAGAGAAAGATTTTCATTTGTTTTCTCTCTCGATTTCCAGAAGTTGTCTGAAACGCTGAGTTTACGTACATGCGTTTACTGAGATAGTGTACATAGTGGAAGGGGGTGTTCTCGAGAATTCCCGTCCTCAGTCTGGCATCATAGATTCGGCTTGGAGTTGGAGGAAATTATCGTTGCTTGTCGAGAAGTGGTAGAATGTTTTTCCGTCCGTTGGACTTGTGGAGAGGGTAAATCTAAGCACATTCTTTTACCGGTCCAGTCATAATATTAAGAAATTTTTGTATAATTGTATAAAACAGCATACATGATATATTATAAATTATTTAACCAAGTCACCTATACAAAATGAACTTTTACGTACATCTGAATGTTATATAAATATACTAAAATTATTCAAACATGGATAAAATATTTTAAGAGGAACCGTCAATCACGTAAAACTATTTAAATTATTACGTATTTAATATTTATATAAGAAAGTTATGTTTTCAATAAATGCAAAATAGGAAAGTTTATAAAAAGTGGCATAAGCTCTAATTGTGAGTTGCGCACGTCACTTGCTTATGTGTGATTGAAGAATTATGTAGAATGCAGAGCTCTGCAGAGGTTGCAGGAACTCTTTCCAGTGTGCTCCTATTCGGTGCTCTGACAGTCGATTTAAATTTAAAAAATGATAGACACAAATATTTTGTATATGTGTTAAATTACTTATAGACAACATTTAAAAACGATTTTATAACATATCACGAAACATGAAATCTGAAATAAACGTCACCAACAACCCGTTGTGATATTATTAACTCGTGTAATTCGCAATAATTTACCATTGAGAAGAAACGAATTCAATTAATTCATTTTAATAAAAATGAATACAATTAATTTAAATGTATCGAATGCAGAAAACATTCTTCTACTTCTCGAAGAGTTGTGTGATCTCCCTTATCCCCAAATACAACAAAAGTTAAACAAATACGTGAGTAATGTTGTCCTCATTTATATATGAAAAATTTTACGCGGCATGTTGCTTCTTTTTAAAAACGTAATTTCTTGTAGCAATAAATTTTTGTCAATAAAGTTGTTTCTTTTATAGAAAATATTCTTAAAATAACATGTAAGTAAAAACTTTTCATGTCATAAATACATCTAAATGTCTACAATAATACATATAACTACCAGAAACGCTAATCGTGTTTATAATCGAATGTCATTATAATCGTAATTTTTTTTTAAATTATAGATACAGACTGCAACAAATACAAAACTATCTTTCCTGGTACCGATTTTAGTAAAATCAGAGGAAATGGTAATTCATGTGATAGGAGACAAAATTTTAGATAGGGAATTAAGATTTCCTGTAAGTAAAAATTATGTGATATAAATTGTAAAAATAAAATTATTAGTTTCTTAATCTCAAATATAGTATTATGACAGAAACGTAATAATGATAAATAAATCATTCATAAAGTTGGTATCACATAGATATTAGTAGGATATATTTTCAGCATTAGGATGTGCTTTTTATTGATTTCATGCTTTTACATTTTTGTATTTTAATATGTTTATAATTTTTGATACATTTGCAATTAAATATATATCTTGAAAGAATCATATTTTGAAGTACCAGAGATAATAGTTTCAAGAATTGTTCCACATTTCAAATAGAGATTGCTTAGCAGTGTCTAATCCTGAACCAGAATACTTAGAAACCTACATAAAAGAAGCCATACAAAAAGGTATTATTGATATAACATCACAAAACTTTTCAAATGAGTTGTAGAGAGAACTGTTATCATTAACAACGATACAGTTTATCATTTTCATACTTTTTTAATCAAGGCTGCTATAACTATATATTTGTAAAACTTATTTTATTCCTTATTTTACAGTTAATCATATAATTCTTTTGATAAGATAATGCAATTTATAAGTTCATTACAAATAATATAAAAGCTTTAAACAAATAATAAAATATATAATGCATTAAAGATAATTACATAAGTGAAAATTTTAATATAATACGAAACAAACATAATAATCACCTCTTTTATAAATCAATTAAATAATTTAAATAATATATATATAGAAAATTTGTATGATATTAAAATATGATATATATTAATGATCTATACAAATAATTTATATTTTATTATGCATACAATTTTAAATAATTTTTCTTTCAGGTATCAAGTAATGTTTTATATAAAACTATACAAAACAAAAAGCCAACTGCTACAGATATGGCAATGCTTGATGAAGAGTTATTACATCACCTTCAATCAGTGTGCCCAATGTCAAATTCATTTCTAACAATTCCTATACAACATCCTAAACAGAATTATATAGCATTGCTAGTCTCCTTGGTTAGTAATGATACCAAAAATGAAGCTACATGTACATGTGCAATAGTTCAAGAATGTTTTAGGTAAATTATCTTCATCATTAATTTGAAAGATTGATCAATCAAAGCTTGAAAAAGTGGTAGTTTATGTTATGAAAATTATATGAAATTAAATATTTTTATGTTAGATATATTTAGAAATTTTTCCTTCAATATAGATTTTGCCTAGGATTTCTTTTAAACTCACTTACATGTTATGAGGAGACTCGTTTGAAACAGCAATGTCAGAATTTGCTTGCTGTTTCTAGAAAACTTTTTACACATTTAGGTAATATTATTATGACTCAAAATAACTAATACTCTAAAAAGTAATATATCTATTACATCTGAAATATTAATAAACAGGAGACATTCACGATCTCTTACGAGAAATAATGATTGAAGTTAAAAATCTAACAAACGCAGAACGATGTTCATTATTTCTATTAGATCCTGATCAACAAGATCTAGTTGCTAAAGTGTTTGATGGCATTGCTATGAAAGAAGTGAGTTTGGATTTTAAAAGTGAGATATTGTATTTTATAAATATAACTAAGAACATAATTATTTTTAGTCTATGAATGAAATGAGAATACCAATAGGACAAAGTATAGCAGGCCATGTTGCAACTACTGGAATGTTGCTTAATATTAGGAATGCATATGAACATCCTCTATTTTATCGTGGAATAGATAAAGTAACAGGCTTTAAAACTAGAAATATTTTATGTTTTCCGATAACAGATGAGAAAGGCATTGTAGGTAAGTACAGATTATTATTTTATAGCAATAAAAAGTTTTAAAGAATTGTTCTATCTGACATATTCAATTAAAATTTTTCCTTCTATTAAAATACTTTAGGCTATAAAACTGTATTTTTGAAAACAAAATAGTAATAAAAACATTATTTTGTAACTATAGGAGTAGCACAGCTTTGTAACAAAAAAGATGGATTATATTTTGATGTTTTTGACGAAGAAATTGCTACAGCATTTAGCATTTACTGTGGTATTTCTATGATGCATAGTATTGTTTATAAAAAGATGCAAGATGCTCAAGCAAGATATAAACTTAGTAACGAAATAATGATGTATCATACAAAGGTAGAAAATTGGTTAAAATATTCAATACTTCTTAATAATTTCTGTTTTCAATAAAACGTTATTTATACAGGTAGAAGAGGATGTTGTTCAAGCATTGTTAAGCTGCAAAGATGAACATAATATAAAAGACTTCAATAAATTTCATTTTAGTCCTAGATGTGTACCTTATAAGCATATGCCTTGTTATACAATAAAAATGTTTAATGATTTAGGCTTTACAACCCACTGGAAATTGAAATTGCCAACATTAGCCAGGTAATAAAAATAGTTAATTTTACATTTTTATAATATTCTCTAAAAATGAATTTTACAAAAGTAAGAAATTGATTCATACAAATGTTATAGATTCATACTATACGTGAAAAGAAGATACAGAGATGCACCATATCATAATTGGATACATGCATTTTCTGTAGCACACTTTGCATATTTGTTAATAAGAAATTTAGATTTTACTAAAGAAATGTATATGACGCATTTAGAAGCTTTAGTTTTTCTAGTGTCTTGTTTATGTCATGACATAGATCACAGAGGAACAAATAATTCTTTCCAAACTAAGTGCAGTACAGTTTTGGCTAGTCTTTATAGTTCTGAAGGTTCTGTAATGGAGGTAAATTATATTCAAAAACAAATTTATCAAGAAAGATTATATTTGAATAAAACTTATTATCCTATCATTTGGCAGAGACATCATTTAGCACAGACAATGTGTATTTTAAATACAGAAGGTTGCAATATATTTGAAAATTTTAGTAGTGAGGAATATAGTACAGCATTAGATCTGTTGAAAAATAATATACTTGCAACTGATTTAGCATCTCATTTTCGAATGGTAGACAAACAAATACTTATGATCAAAAGTAAATTTGATAAAAATGACGCTAAACAAAAAAGGCTATTTTTTGACATGCTTATGACATGCTGCGATCTTAGCGACCAGACTAAACACTGGAAGGTTTCTAAAAGGACTGCAGTGAGTAGACCTTTAGATTTGAATGAATTCTCAGAAAAAAAGATATATGTATATATTCAAAATACTACATTCTGTCGTTTCAACTTTACTACAGGAACAAATTTATGACGAATTCTTTTCACAAGGAGATTTAGAAAAGAGTATGGGCAGCTCTCCTATAGAAATGATGGATCGAGAACGAGCATCTATACCAGATCTTCAAGTTGAATTTATCACAAATTTAGTTCATCCGTTGTTTGTGTAAGTATGTTTGTGAATAAACCATTTTTATACAAAACATTTTTGTCCATGCATAAATAATGATACAATACAATAAAGATACAATTTTTTAAGAAAGAATAACATCAAAGATACATCTTGGACATATAGTAACATATAAATTGCTTATTCTTATTCAATTATTCTTATAGTTTTCTATATTACTTTCTTTACTATTTTGGTTTTTAGTAATCTTGCTATATTGTTTCCAACTTTACAATCTCTTGTTGATGTACTGGAAGAAAATCGACTTTTATGGGAAACATCTAAATTTGTATTTGAAAAATACATAAAAAATGGTATGAAAGGTATTGATATCTTGTTGGATCCCAGCTTTGGGGAAGAAGTACTACATCTTTATACCCAAAACAATATATCAAGTTAGAGTTAAATAAAGTATCAAGAATATCTGTGATGTAGATAAAAATATAAAAATCTAAGAGTAGGTATATAATATTTTTTCAATGAGTATAAAAGTTTTTAATAATTAAAAAATTTAAAAGCAATAGAAGGCTTCTTAACTGCTAGATGTATCAAAGTTGAAGAAAATTCTATTATTACAAGAGCGCTGGCGTTCTAAAATTTATTTATTACATATTTACTGTATATTGAAATGTTATTTATATTTGTTATAGAATATGTATATATATTCTAAAAACTTGCCTAGTATTATGTTTCACCATTTAATCTTAGAATACATAGTAACATCTTTCATAAAAATATTTAATTAATGTATATAATTCATGGCATACATAAATTTAGGAGAGGAATTTGTGCAATTTGAGGAAATCTATATTTTATATTATTGTAATAAAGTAGTCCATTAATATTAAATGTTATAATGTTTATATCATAAAATAGTTACTTATTTCAGCTGTATCCATTTATTATATGCTGCATAAATTTGTGTTTTCAGATTTGAATCTTTTATTTTGTAAAATTTGTTTTCCAAAGTATCAAAAATTACATTGTATGAAAACTATTTATAAATTGCATCAATTTCTCATAATGTATACTGTATCTAAATCTCAATTAAAAATTAAATTTTCTCGAAGTTTCACAAACATGTAGCTCAATACATTTTTATAACCAGTTGTAAACTTATAAATTTCAAATTTTATATTTCAAGTACGTCATATTCTTTTTTCAAAAATCCAATTTTGCCAATATAGAGGCAATTAACAGAAATGTATTAGATTCTATAAATATATTTTAATGAAGCTTTAATCTATATGAGGATAGTATATTAAATAATGTATTAATGTAATAATGAATAATGAAGTTGACAAAATGATTTATAGAAATTATAAATCTTACATATATTTCAAACAAGCTTGATCAACTTCATTATCATTAAATAAAGTTTTCTATAAAGAATACATTAACAGAATTATGTTTGTATAACTTAATTATTAAATTTCAAATATATAAAATTTTTAACATAAAAACATAAAATCAAAATCATTAATAGAGTAAATAGTAAATTTAGTAGGTGACAGTAAAAATTTAATTATTTATAAATAATATTATTTGAACTTAAATAACTTATAGAATATGAATTTTAAAGTAACTGATGCTTCATCATTTATCTAACACAGTTCAGATATGCTCGAAAAATTATTAACTATATATTAAATAGTTATACAATAATTCGATAGCTTTCTTCAGTTTTTTATATTATATTAAAAGTTAATGATAAATACATACAGATAATAACAAAAGCACTAGCATTACAAGTATTTAATGTCTATAAAAGTCAAGCTTTAAAAAATTAAAATAATGTTTTCATCATTTATTAAATTAATGAGTACTTGCAAAATAAAAAATTTTATTTTATAATTATAAATATTTATTAGATAATTACAATCTTTTTATCGTATACTATTAAAGTCATATTTTATATTTTTAGATGAAAACAGGACCACATTAATTTATATCTTTTATAATTACTATATCAATATTTAATATTTTATTATTATGCAATAGTTTCAAAATTAAAATAAATAAATTTTGTCGTTAATAACATAATTTGAATTATTTCGTAATAGTAAAACCAACACGTTCTGTGTGTTTGTAAATTAAAACATTGATTGAACCAATCAGAAAACAAGATGTGCATTAAACTCTATGTGAAGAAAAATGGTGCACTCGAAAGAATAGATGGCGTTGAATGCAGTGATTTAAATTATAAGTTTGAAAAGCCGTTACATACTTGAAGGGTGAGACTTGTACCATCTTGTTTGTGACTTCAAATGGACACTGTGTTAGGATTTTCGCTTCTTTTATGCACTTTGTCGTTAGAAGATATTAATCGTATGATTGTTTTATTCTTTCTATGAAAGCTTATTATATTTACAATTTTTAAGTTTATATGCAAGCATAGAAGGTAAGCAAATATATGTTAATACTCGATTCATTTCGTTTATTATTCTTTTTGGAGTATGTTGCGCTTTTGTATTTATTTTAAATGTTCGTATAAATTATAGATAAGTGTATAGATTAATAATGGTCAATAATGATCTCATTATTAATTTGATTATACATTTTAAAAAATTTATAAAGGAAACATTATTAAGAAACTGCAGATAATTAAATGTTTACTTATTGGGTTGTGGCACAGAAACTTTTTCACTTATAAAAATTAATCTATATGTATTTGTTTTCAAATGATTATACTGTTGAGGTAGTATTATAAGTTACTTTCTTAAGAGATCACATGTATATATGTATTATTAATGTTTTGGTAAATATCTTAAGCATCTAAAAAATCTTTACAGATTTGAAATATGGGTACTAGATCAAGAAATGAAATTAGGGGAATGATTGCAAAAGATATTTTGGACATCCATAATCGTAGCATGGAAGTTAAACAATCTATTAATGACAATTTAGAAGATACACTGAATTATTTACGTGCTTTACTTGCACAAATTCCTCAATCAACATCTGGTCCTTTAATCACAAAGACACCAAAGGTTTTAAAGAAAAGAGGCATACAACGTATTGAAACCATTCCAGAGGATGATGTTATTAATATTGATAATACAATATCAAATTCTATTATAATGTATGATAAAACAGGAAATATAAATATAAAAAGTGAGAATTCAAAAGAGACCGTTGGTCGATCAAAAAGGGAAGCTTCAAGGAAAGCTGCAAATAACATTAGGATACAACAATCACTTGGACTTAGTACAAAATTACGAAGACCATCAGATTTTAAGGAAGAAACTAATACAAAAGTTTGTATAATAACTTTTTATATTGTATAATGAAATTTAATATTAATACTTAATTGTATGTTATATTGTGATAACCTTTATAATTTATATGTGATATTATATATTATATATTAAATTTTATTGCTTAATATACATAATGACATAACACATATAATCACTTACATTTTTTTAAAGCATTTTTAAATAGTTTCTCAATTTTTAGAAGAAACGTGAAAGTCATACTAAACGAAAAAAGCCTACTAGAAGCAGTTCAGATGAAGACACTATTCAAGGTCCTGCTAAACACAGTAAAACAGAAGATGAAACTACTTCAAAGAGAACAATGGATGCAAATTTAGAAAATCATTCTATAGTAAAGGATACAACACAACGAAAAAAGAATGAGTCAGTTAGATCGTCGATAACAACAAGAACTACAAGTAGAAAGAGGACATTTTCAGAGAGTGAGAACTTAAGAACTGAAACATCTAACATTATGGATGACACAGTCATTGCACCAACAGGGAATAGTATTGAAGAACAATCGATGTATGAAGATGCAATTGGAAAACCTACTCCTATTATGAATTCTACAATGAATATTAATTCTACTTTTAATGTGCAAAACATAGGAAATGCAACAGTAGTTTTGGAACGTTTGTCAACGGTAAAATTAAATGAAACTGTAACAGTTAATAAAAATTTGGCCAGCAGTAGAGGAAAGAGCACTGAACAAAACGCAGTTGAACAAAAAATTGAATTTAAATCGCCTAAATTACCAAAGTTTGCATCAGACTCCTCGATACCTTTACAGGACAGGATGCAACAGTTAAAAGAAGCCATGGCGAATAAAGAACTTGACGAATTACTTACAGAAGATGAGTCATCACCTGAAGCTAAGAAATCGAAAACAAATACTAAAAAACGTAAAAAAAGATTAACCATATCAATAACATCGAGTGAAGATGAAATACCTAATACCCCAGCAAAATCAAATTTAAAGGAAGTGAATACAGTTGCGGGATTTCAGGAAGTAAAAAGCATGTATAGATCGAATGCTTTATTTAGTCCGTATGCCAAAGAATCCGTAAAGAAAAGAGTTGAAGCTTTTGAACAAGCAGGCATGAATAGTCCAAAATCTGTAATTGACATTAATGCATCTACTAGAGTAACCAGAACGAAGACACGTGCCAGAGCTGCTGCACAAGCAGAAGCTTCAGGAAATGCAAATATTACAGAGAAAGCAGTTACTCAGAAATTAGCACGAAAATCTCTCGCAAAAGCTAAAAAGATTTCATTAGCAAAGCAGAGTAAGGACATAGATGAATATAAAGAGGTAACAAAAATACTATTAACTAAATGTTGCAATATGTAATATAAAGAAGTTATTTAAAAAAAGATACTAGTTTTATACAGATTTGTTTACTAATTACAAATTTAATTATGTTTTTTAATGTTACTTTTAGAATAAATTGCAATCGGTACAAAAGATTAACAAAATAGTTCCTATCGAGAGGACGAACAAACAACAACTATCAAGTAAAACAACTCCATTAGGCAAAACAAAAACTCAGCTGCCAATGTCTGTTAGTCGTATTCCTCATACTCCGTCGAATCAAATTAACATAAATGTAAGAATGCATACTGTTAACATCTAATATTGGAAATTTTTTGAAAAATTAAAATATTCTTTTTTATTAATATTCAACATTTAATTTTAGCACAATAAAGTTTCAAGTGCTACGCGTGCGAATATTATTACATCGGTGGATTCTTTCATTCAAGCTCCAAAATCAGTCAATAAACGTAATTCAATAGACAAGGTAGAAGAGAAGAAACGGAAACTGAACGACGAGGATGCGAGGAAGAAACGTGAAGATGCACTTAGACTTCAAACAGAAGAAAAGAGAAGGTAAGATTAAAGATTACTCAAGAATCGTATATCGTTAAACTTTAAATTACCATATATTATTGCAAGATATGTAAAGTATATTTTTATATGAAGGAAAAGACAAGAAAAAGAATTAAGAAATAAGTTAGCTAGAGAAGCAAAAGAAAAGCAGGATATGGAAAAACGTCAAAAAGCTGAAAAAGAAAGAGAAGAAAAAGCACGCTTAGCACAACAGATGCAAGAAAAACAACGCGAAGAAATTGAAAAAAAACGTTTGGCTCAGTTACAACGAATTCAAGTATGAGTTGAAAAATGTTTTAAATAAATCACAAAGTTCATTTAAATTTCTCTAAATTTATAGGAAAAAGAAGAAAGAAGAAGGCAAGAGGAGCAGCAGCGTTTACAACGTTTACAAGAACAAGAAGAAGCAGAACGTTTATTAGCTGAGCAAAAACGTCGAGAGCAAGAAGCTGAGAGACGAAAAGAAGCAGAAGTAAGAGCTCAGCAACAAGCTGCAGCTGAAGCAATGAAAGCTAAAAGTCAGATGCTTATGGCACAAGTGAGATCCAAAATCCTAACAGAATATTTTTATTATTCAAAAAAATGCTATCATTTATTTAATATTTCAGATGAAATACGGATCTAAACATCACGGTCCAACAAATTATGTATTGGATAGTGAACCTGATGATGATGAATCTGACGATGAATCTAAACCAAAGCATGTAATACCATACTGGGCACAACGTAAGTATATACTACTTATATAAAAAGTAAGCTTTTGCTTACCTTGCACAAGTATTTATACCGATTAACAGAAGTAATCATTGCTACCATATTTAAAATTGGAAATTTTTAGAAAATATTATAATACGTAGAGTAATTAAATTTTCAATATTTTTAGCGCAAGTACGCAGAATTCAACTAGCAATCCAACGATACATTCCGGAGAGTGCAATTTATAAATTCTTCGACAGTAGAAAATGTACACCAGACTTAACCGAACTCTTTCAAGGTATAGATAGGAGCAGATTAAAGCGTACTTCCAGTGCAATCTGGAAGACGCCACCGCGTTATTCCATGATGGAAACCGAATAGAAGGTATAGTTTTTACGAATTCATTGTTGTTGGTTTATATTGTGACTTATAACAAGTGTTTGCCTTTACCCTCTGCATGTGATACAGGAATGATATTATGTCATAATCGTTGTTGAAATGATGATACATTCTTTTTGTCATATATTGATGAATGTAAAATTACTTCATTTTTTACTTTTTTAGGATAATTAACGAATATATTATTCCAACCATGCTGATTAAATTTCAGTATGTTTTTTTATTTATATTTATCGTTTGTATTGCATTAAGGTTGATGAAAAAGTGAATTGTTATAGTTAACGAATAATAATTAATAAGTAATTATATGGATACGATTTTTTAACAAAAAATAGATTTTATTTAATTCCATTAATTTTCATTATTTTATAAAACGTACAGTTTATTTTTTTCAAAAAGTTTTATCAACGTGCGACCCTAACGGGACAGTACATTTCATATTGAAGGGTGTCGATATGTATGCCGTCTGCTTGTACTTTCTTTTGTATGATTTTGCGACTGTGTTTTTTTACTAAAATATTATAATTTCATATTTAAAAAGAAATGACTAAGTAAATATATATATATATATACATATTGGATTGTGTCAATCTTACAAATACAAGTTAATTAACTTACGCTAGTTCTTTTTGTTCTTGTAGAAGTGCTGGTAATTTTGGTGTTTGAATGATTTCCAAAGGTCTTAATTTTAGATGCGTGTATATAGGTATCTGTAAAATTGTACTCTAATAAGTTAGTTTTGCTACAAGCAAAATGCCATTGAATATAAAGATACTAACATATGGTAAAGAAGTATCTAAAACTGGATAATCTGCAAAAATCATTAATATTGATCTATCCATAATAGTGATAGTAAGTCTTCTTCCATCAATTGTAAGATGTTCCTGTTCAGGAACAGCTTTCAAGGAATTAATTGTATCGTTTTTAGAGTCAAGTCCCGCTTGTTTAATACCTCCTTCCATAACCTTTTTATATTTGTGGAACAGTGCAATTTAATAATCTGTTATGTTTTCATGAACTTGAAAGATCATTTTTGAAAAAAAAATTAACTACTTTTAGAGTAGTAGAACTAGTAAATCTTTTAATGTCTGGTGGATGTCTGTAATTTTTAAAATACCGATAAGCTGGAATTGTTGGTAAAATTGGTGACCAGGGTCTAAAGGTACCAAAGGTTGAAATATATTGCCCACCAAGTGTCCATAAACGTACCGTATGATCTGTGCTGCCACTTAATACGATAAAAAAGTTTTTTAAAATTATTTTTAATGTTTTTAAGCTTTTTGTTCTTTGATAAATAAAATTTATTAAAAAAAGATTTGAAAAGAAGTTTAAATAGATACACTCAAAAGGAATATATTTTTATGATAATAATTATTATGATGTAATATAAATATATGTAAAAGTATGCTTAAAATTTATACAATTTATACTACATGTAATACAAGTGTAATACAAGTAATATTAATAACGTAGTTATTACCTAATAATGATATGTGCGTTTGGAATTATTTGAACGGATACAATAGGTTTTAAGTGACCACGTACGGATGTAAGCAAAAGTGGTAAAGGCTGATCCCTTACAGCTCTTTTTGCCCTACCGACAACTTTTTTTTTCCATAAGAATGAAAATTCTAATCGTAAAAGAGGCATAGATGGCTTAGGAGGGTTTGGTATTAAGTAGTTCGCAAGGTACCAAACTTTAATATATCCTGCATTGTGTCCTAAATTGTTTCAAATGAACTTATTATTCTTTTTTATCTGATTTGATTTTTTTTTATAACACTCCTTATTATAATAAAAAGTTAAGTATTTTTCATTAAAAAATGATTAACAAAACGTGAATATACCGAGTTAAAAAATGTCCGTTTTTACAATATGATGAAAAAAAATAAAAATTTTCTCTTTGTACGTCAGTATTATTGATAATATATTAATATAACTAAACATGCTGCGTAAATTGCATTAAGAAATTGATTTTCTCCACATATTATAAGTACTTAATTTAATGTGTTTCATGAGTGAATTCATAAAATTGTACTATAGAAATGAAACTAGTATATTTTGTTTACCTGTTACAAGAAAATGATTCTTAGGATCGGTTGTTAATGTTAGTGCGCAATCACCTGCAGCATGAATAACTGAGAAAGCTTGCAAAAACCCACCGGCCGGGTGATGAGTCCATGCTTGTATTAAACCTGAATCAAGAGAAATTAACAGTGTTCCAATATCAGGTCCAACTGGTCGAGCACTCAAAAATATCATAGCTCGAACAGCAACAATTCGTGTAATATTCAATGCAGATTCTTGATGCTTAGAATCTACTTGAGATTCACTGAAGATAAATAAATATAATTGTAATGAACAATTGTTTAGAAAATAATTGGCGTAATTACAGTATATAGAATACCTTTCTTTAGAAACGAATATTTTCGTACTTTCTTCTAGATTGCTTAATCTCATTGTTTTTTCATCTTCTTGATATCTTATGCTAAATCTATATAAAATGAATTATTTTGTACTCCACAATATTTATTACAGAATCTAATTACATATGAATTTTTATTCGGTTTTTCATATTTTAGATCTTACCTTGCCATTGGCTCGTTTACTTTATATTTTCGATAAGGTTGACCTGTTTCTAATCTCCAAAGTATTATTTCTCCATTAAAAGTTGCCGTGGCTAATACTTGAGGATACCACATAGCCGAGCAAAGAATGTCATCGGTATGTCTTATCCCCCAATTTTTTTTATACACATCTGCATCGGAAGTCGCGAATTCTACAACTTGACGGTTCCAACTACTGCATAAAATTCGATTTTCCAGCCACACTAAGCTTGTTATTTCACTGCGAATGACATAAAAATATTTAAAAAATATGTTTTTTATTATTATTAAGACTTCATCATATGATACAATGTTAGAGTAAATAGGTACCATTGAGTTTCAAGTGCCATGTTCCGTAAACAAGTACCGGTATTAAAGTTCCATATTTTCAGTGTCCCATCACGAGCACCTGTCACTAACAATTGTTCAGATTCATCAAAGCAAGCGGCAGTGATCTCGATGTCGTGAAATTGGCCATACAAGAATCTACTGTGTGCATGAGTAACTAAGTATAAGCGATTTCCAAGCCATGGATCCCAAATTATTATACATGAATCTATCCCAGTTGAAACTACCTGGTTTTAGAAACAATTCCATAAAAGGATACTTTTCTTTTCATTGTAGAAATGTATGAATATAAGATAATTAAAGAAATACCACTTCATAGAGTTGATTATATAAAACACAGCTGACAGATTTTGTATGTGTAAAACCATCAGATGTGGCTTCATCGACCACAGGATCACAAACGATCACAGCAATCATTGCGCCAGCGATAATCATTTTACGATTTAATGTATTGTACACTACAGTCATTGGTATATGTTCACATAATTCACTAGGAAGACCATTGTATGTCTGTTTAAAGTAAAGTAAAATTTTAATTACATTGTACTTGCTTTTATAAGAAACAACAAACAATGTATATTATGAAACGTTCATTAAAAAAAAGAAAAAAAAGATATTTTTTCATTCTAACAGAATTTGCATAATGTTGAAGTATTAGTGGGCCTTGAAAGTATTGATATCCTCTTAGTTGCTAATTTTATGATAAATTGTTGAAATATATTTTTAACAATACGACTTATTATTCGAACCAGATAAAAAAAGAAAGAGAAAATTAAAACATCAGAAATTCAACACAAGCATTAGGAAATATTCTCTTAATGTTCAAAACTCAGAATCGGTTTTCCTGATCACCTGATTAGTTCAATGTAAAATTAACAGAAATATTATGAATACCTTCATGACTCACTGTAGATATGAAAATGATCATTATTAAAACCTGAATACAAGACTGAGCTAATACATCCCAAACTTTGATACATCTATCTTTCGAAAGAGAATACACGCGTTTACCAGCATTCTGAACAACTAAAGCACAAATAGCTGCACGATGACCCTGAAAAGTACTGTTCGCTCTTCTCGTCACAAAAGGGTTCCAAACCCGAACGATGCAATCTGGTCCACCAGTTACTAACGACTGACCCTCTAAGTAATTATTCTTTTAGTTAATGCAATGTATTTAACTAAACGAATAGAATTTATTTTAGAAGAAACACCTTCGCAAAAGGTGAAGCAAGATATACCCATGTTAACTTTAAATTTGTACTGATTTCTTGACCCCGTAAGATCACTGAATAATAAGGAACAATTGCAGCATCTACTGCTAGACATGAAAGCTCTTAAGCTTCCATAATAGGCTACTTGTTTCACCCAATCTGAGTGGACGTTATTAAACTCTAATACTTTCATCCCCTTCACTTCACCCTATAATATAAATTACGATACATTTGCTTGTAGTAATAAAAACTTTAAAAAGCAATTAACAATTGGCAAGACTTTAAAAATGAATTGTTTGCCTTAAGAACAGATTCATAACGAATAAATAACGTGTCACGTTGAGGTTCTTGTTTAAATGGTCCTCTTTTCGTAGAATTAAACGATATAATTTTAACAGATCCACTCATATCTCCAAGTACAATGTATGAATCCTCTTTAATATTTTTACTAAAGTAATAATCCATACAAATGACTGCATTTTCTAAGCCTGATATCTGATTGAAAAGTTTGTTGATATAAATGTATAATAATTTATTTAAATTAAGTCGATACTTATTAAAAAAAAGATATGACATACCATTACTCGAAGGTCAAACTTTTTCGCTACCGTATCATAAAATCTTAAATCACATTCAGTAGAACTTGTACATACTACTTGCACATCAGGCATTACTATCATATCGGTTATTAAAGTTTGCTGAACTTTCAAAAATGCTGTAAAAATAGATCTTTAGAAAACAAGTGCTAGTATATACATATTTTGAATAATGTTTATGTATGTAATGAAAATACTAACGATTCACGGATTGTACACTACGTTCGTATTCTAAATCCAAAGACCAATAATTTATAATTCCTTCTTTAGTTACTGTTAAATAAGATCCCCTGTGAAAACTTGCCGTTCTATCCTAAAAATGCACAAATGAAGTTTTAACTTACAATATGTATATCATCATCATCATCATCAAATAAATCTATTCGTTAAAAAAGCAAATGATCTGTTTGATTCAATTTTTATACTTATTATATGTATAAAATTTAGATCCTGTTTATTAAATATATTTAGATATAAATATGTTTATACAGGTAAAACTTCGGGGCAAAACATAATTTTGTGTATAGCTGTACGATGATGAGATTTTAAAAGTTGAGGAGTGCCAATTATCGGAAGTCTCAGTATTTGCCATTGCAAAGTAGTATCTTTTCTCTGAAATTCCACTAATAAATAAGAAATAAACTCGTTCCATGTAATGTATCCATCCCTCTTTAAATTCATCTAAAATAAATGAACGGAAATATATGAATTATATATAACATAAAGTCATAATTAAACAAAAAAACAGGGAAAAATATATATTATTACTCTTTTAAATAAAATTTGAAATTCATCCTCTGGCATTTTAATATGTAATATATTTTCAAAAGCATCATTTAATTGAATTATATCCATTTCCTCGTTTGCTGATGTCTATACGTTGATATAAAATAAAAATTTTATTATTAAAATACTGGGAAAATGTAGCGAATTTGAACCGTGTACCAAAAACGCTTCGTGCAAATGAATCAAGGATTCTTCCGTACATTGTTCTTCTATGCTTTTCTTTTTAAAGAAGTCGTCAAAAGCTTGTTGAATTCTAAATAGGAAAAGTGAATACGAATATATCACAGTGCAAGAAATTTTACAAAATACCTTAAGTACGCACTAACCTGACGTCATTGTTATATAAATATTCCATTTTTATTAATTACATAAATTGTATTACGGTTATAATGTCAATTACAAGTTGTATACAGTATAAATAAAGAGGAAAAGAAAAACAGGCAGATGAATTTTCTTTGTTAAATTTTAACTTTATAAGTATTTAATATTGATTGAAGTTATAAGACTTTGTTAGATTTATTACAATATTCATTTGCATCAAAAAGCTCATGTTTCTACTTCAAGAAGTATAAAATTACTGTTATCATTATCAATATATACAATAAAATGTACTACTTGAATATATGATGGTCAAGTAATTAAATTAATTACTTTGTATCACTGAAAAAGATATTTATTTAGTTGTAGACTAATCTAAAAAAATAGTAGTAATAATATTATTTTCTATATAATTTTAATTTATTTGCAATTTTCTACATGTGTTTATATAATGTTAATGTATGTAAAAGAAGTCTATATATTTTATTTGTAGTACAAATTGAGCAAACATTGTAAGTAAGATAATCAATAACTTCATCTATACTGTATAGTGAGACTTATGTAGATACAATAGTATAATAGTATAGTCTGTAAAAATATCACTTTTTCTTACCAACAGCTAACAATTTCTATAATTATTTTTTCTCTCACCTACTACTGAAAGCTATGGAATTATTTAAAGCTTTAAGCTTGTTTAGTCGTGGAAAATATGAAGACTGTGCAACATTATGTACAAATTTATTAAGAAAAAACCCTCTTGACCAGGTATAAATGTCTTTCTTATTTCTTTAAAGTGATAGTTCATGTTCTTTATTGTAGGCAATATGGGTATTAAAAATGCGTGCCTTGACATTACAAGTATATATAGATGATATAGAAGGAGAAGAAGAAGGGATTGCAGAAAATCTATTAGATAGTTATACAATATCATCTATGCCTAGGCCAGGAACATCTTTAAAAAATCCTGGCACTTCTTACACAGGACAATATCTTCGACCCAAAACACAATCAGGTTTTTTTTGGAAGCTTCAAAATAATTTTAAATAATTAGAAAAGAACAAATATAAAATTGTAATACAAAAAGGTAATACACTTTGAAGGTAGACCACTCACAGGTGTTGTTCGACCTGCTACTCAGTCTGCCATGTCTCAATCAATTGAACAAACTTTAAGGACACCTAGGACTGCTATGACAACCAGGCCAATTACTGCAAGTTCTAGTCGCAGTGTTAGGTATAATCATTGTATTACTAAACAATAGGATTTTAGCCAAAATATTTAATTGATCTTTTAATCTTCATATTTATTTAAAATTAACACAAGTATGTTACATAGATTAGGCACAGCATCTATGTTGACAGAGCCTGGAGGACCTTTTATACAATTATCACGATTGAACATTTCTAAGTATGCTAGTCAGCCAAGTATCGCTAAGCCACTATTTGAATACATATATTATCATGAACATGATATAAGATATGTAAGTAGATACACATATATCATTCAATGTTTGTAATAAGAAACATTAATATATGCTCTTTAACTTATCATCTGTTACAATGTTCTTATACAGGCATTAGATTTAGCAGTGCAAGCAACACAAATTTGCCAGTACAAAGATTGGTGGTGGAAAGTACAACTTGGGAAATGTTATTATAATCTAGGATTAATACGAGATGCGGAACAACAATTTAAATCAGCATTGAAAGATTCTAAAACTATTGAAGTAATCCTGAGATTGGTCAGAGTTTATATTAGACTTGATCAACCATTAACAGCACTAGATACATGTAAAAAAGGTCTTGAAGATTTCCCTAATGATGTGAATATTCTCACTGAAATGGGACGTATATTCGATGGTTTGAATAATACTAGTATGTCATTAAAATATTATAAAATTATTGCTCAAGAAGACGCATCTCATACAGAAACAATAGCTAGTATAGGAATGCATCATTTTTATAATGATCAGCCAGAATTAGCTTTACGCTATTATAGGTAAACACAAATATAAATATAGAAGTTAAAAGTAATCGAAAATATAACTCCACTTTATTTATTTGAGTAGGCGATTGTTACAAATGGGTGTGTATAACACCGAATTATTCAATAATCTTGGACTGTGCTGTTTTTATGCTCAGCAATATGACCATGTAATATCTTGTTTCGAGAGAGCGATTAGTCTCTGTACTGATGAAAGTGCAGCAGATGTATGGTATAACATTTCTCACATTGCTCTTGTATGTATACAATTTCTTTCAACATTCAATTTTATTGATAATAATCGAAATAGTATAATAAATTCATAAAATTTTGATCATCAGAACTATGAGATGTTTATAATTAATAATAAGTACTTAAAAATATCGGTAGACCATAGGTGACATAATCATGGCGGAAGAATGTTTAAAACTAGCTATTGTAAATGACAATAGACATGCGTTAGCGTACAATAATCTTGGGGTCATACAAATACGAAATGGAAATATAACAGCGGCAAGAACATATTTCCATGCTGCAGCCAATATTGCTAATTTTATTTATGAGCCTCATTTTAATAGTGCTTATTTAGCTTATGAGGTAATATCATTATATATTATATTTTATTTTAATGTTATTTTATTATTACTTTGAAAATTTCGTAGGTTGGAGATCTTCAAACAAGTTACATTACTGTACAGAAGTCGTTAAATGCATATCCTAATCATTGTGACAGTAGAACTCTTTTGAACAAATTAGAGAGGTATTTTTCATACATGTAAATTTTTCGATGAAAGGAAAGAAATTTATTTACATGATGTAAAATGTATTGTTTTATTAACATTTGATTCCAATTTTACAATGAATATTATATATTATATATATATATATAATATGTATTTACAACATACCAATCCATTCATTCACATAGTTTGATCCTGTTTCATCACATTCTAATACTTTTAAAAGACTAATAAATAAATGAATATTTTAATAGGAATGTTGAACTGTGATAAAAAAAATCGATATAAAATAGTTGTTCAAACTGTACATTATGCACATCAATTGATAATAGTTCCCAATCAATGGAGTAACAATTTTTTTTTCCGTTTCACTATCTGCTTTCTTTTGTCAAAGGATTCATTACTTCATACCTATATTAGAGTATTTTGTATGTAAATAATTGCAGCTAACGTACAAACTTACATTTCTCTAAAATACTCAGTAATAAATAATGCATGTAACTACAATATTTTTATCTACAAATGTTAACACCAGACTTTCTACTTCAATTTTGTGTATTTAGAAGTATAATGTAAGTAATGTTTCATTCGATTTTCAATTTTCCTTTCACCTTGTACATGAATATGAAACAATGTACAGTTTTGTTATTGAAATTACCTTATATTTTACTTTATGTAGTATGAGATATAACCAACCATGAAATTACAAAATAGAACAAAAATATTGGATACACAGCTAAAGCTTTCCTTCCTACTGGTTGACTGTCACCAAGAAATGCCATTGATGCTAAAATATGTAGATATAGGTCATACTTGAAATTGAATAAAAAATTGAACGCATACTGATTACTATATGCAAAGATAGAGTGAACTACTAACCATATGTTGCCCATACGAATCCAATTATAGTGATAATAAATCTTAGACTAAATAAAAAAGTAGTCTGCTCTGCCATTAATATGATTCTACATAAGATTAGAGCAATAGCAGTTGGCAATAAGCAGTATCCTAAGACACAAATACTTTGGAAGAAAGACCTACAACACATTAAAATATTTTTTAAATATAACGAACAAAATGCTGAAATACAACATCCATCTTAAATTATAATGTTTTTAATTGTATTTAAAAATTTATTTTCATTCTTTTTCTGAGTTAGACAGATCTATATGTGTTAGTAATCTACATGTTTATTTACATAAAATTCATGCAAGATTCTATAGTGCTTGTTAATATAGAAGAAACATTCATTATCTTTTGAATCATAATTACTTACATATTACCACCTAATAACTTGGAATTTAAGGTAACAACCATAGATCCAATCCATACAATTACAAAAACTTCAGCAAATTCTGGTCCCCCATCATTAAAATTATTTGCTCTATCAGAAGTACCTTGTAATATCCTAAAATAATGAAGAAAATTTATTACCATAATTATGAAATAATACAATTTAAAACATTTTAAAGAATATTGGATATACATTGCCATGAATGTACATAATACCAATGGTCCCCAAAGATCCCCTGAAACAAAGAATATTTCTCATTAAAAATTAATAATTTATATACAACTACGTGAATAATTTATAATAGCTTACATTCTTTTAATAAACTTTTCTTCTCTTTGGGATATAAAACATAATAAAATTTTTTGCCTACTGCACGAACATCTCTGAGCTATAACATAATTAGTTTAATATTATTATAATGTTACTACTACAAATATAATTATAACAAGCAGATAATATACTTTTTTAATTCTAAAACAATGTTGTCATACAAATACAATTTTTGTAAGCTTACAATTGTATCTCTAATTGGTTCATCCAAAGTATTAAATTCAGGCTCTCCCAGATTTGATTTATGTTTAGCTCCTACTGTTAGCTCACCTTCAATATTTTGAGGATCAGCATATTCCATTGTAACTTTAAACTTGAAATTAAAACTTTACATTAACATCATTCTATTAAATTCATATACCATTAAATACTTTCTACAGAAAGTGTTTAATTATATAAAACAAACATACAAAAATTAGATGCACTCAATGAATAATAATAATAAATGTCTTAAACGTTATAATATTATAGGTACTTACATCAAGTTTTGTATCATCTGTCGCTGCCATGTTTGTTGTCGATATGAAGTTCAAATTATGTTATCATTAAATATGTTACTTGAACATTAAATATGTTATTGTCATATCAAACTATATCATTGAACGATATGCGCGGAACAAGTATTAAATCTTCACTTAATGCTTCTTTAACAAATTAAGTATTGTTCTATTTACTGTCTATATGGAAAAGTATAGCAATTTAATATTCTTTGCAATGTTAACAATTGTATTTAAATCGTCATCTTGATTTAAAGCATCACAATTTTTAATACCTGTCACATAATTAAAAAATAGTTATATCCTTTAATTATTTTTAGAAAAATCAACAGTTACGTTCACACATTCGATGTAGAGAATTTAATAGATGGCAGTAGTCTCGTTAAATCACGCTTGCAAACTTGCAACTTTCTCTGTCCGTTAAATACTTTTTCGAGAAGTAAAGGATTGGCATTCAACCAATATTTCTTATCTTAATACATTAGTATTTTACTGATGTATCGTTTTGTATTTTAAGCGATCTTCAATTCATACAATAGGATGCCACGCGTTCTCGTTTGTATTGTAACCGTGTCAGCGTTGACAGGTATTGCGCATGTACCGTATGTTTCTCCAGCCGCAAAGGATCAACAAAATAATAGCGGGAAATCGCAAAGTAATGGTTCACCTGGAATTAGAATTTATGAAGAATTATGTATCCATTAGAAACGCAATTAATTTTTACTTATCAGAATTTGATTGTTCTAAGTATTGAGTATTCCAACATTTATATTCGATATTCTAAATAAACACGAACAAGTGCAATTAGAAAAAAGATCATATTTTAAAAAATCGTATTCCTTGATTCTATATTATTTCAATTTTGATTTTTCCATTCTAAGAATATGATAAACATAAATAGTATTCACTGATCCATTATTCAACACATTTCTAAGTACACCTTAACTGATATCTTATTAGTCAAAACATCGTTTGCTTATCAACGCAAAGAGCATACAGAAGCTATTAAACGTCTGCAAAAAATAGATAATTATGAACATCTGTACAAAATAATTATGGCTCTTGGTGAAAAGATGGTTGATGTGATCGGAGGGAGTATAACATTAATTGAGAACGAAGGTTTCAACCCGGATAATAGATCTCTACCACAAAATGTTACTATACAAAATGGTAATTCCTTTATCGTTAATCTAGTGTGCTTGCTGTAATACAGAAAACATATTTCTAATTTATGGAAGTATATGTATTCATAAATAACGAAGAATTTTTTTAATGTCATGAATTATCGATGTATAATATTGGTTTTAGCAATATCTGCTATATTAGAAAATACAGCATTCTTTGGAGATATTCTTCTTCATTTTCCTCACATTACTCATCGTATACTTAAGACGCAACAAAAATGGAATCCGATCATAAATTGGTCTCTAAATTTCACGTATCGAACAAAATATTTGTTGGACAAGGATACATCTGTTAAAATTGACTTAGCGTCTCAAGAATTAAACGTGATAAAACGGGAACAAGGATATTTCAATCCTTATTGGCAACCTATTAACTCTGGAAATAAAGATAAAAGGGAGGCGAAGAACAAAAAATTGGTGAAAAAAAAACCGAAGAGAGGACCACAAATGACTAAGATCGAGCTTTAAACATACTTATGAAACTATTAAAACTATTTTCTATATTTCTGTTGTATATTTTAAATATATTATTACAATTGAAAAATCTAAGCGCAAAGCAATAAAAAAGTTTGATTTCACAGTTTTGATTCTACAATGATGGTATAAACACAAAGAAGAAAGAATGTCTGAGAAAGAAAAGTTCATTATCTTCATTAAAACCTTTCACTGTTTGAATTGTTTTCGGTTCACTCGAAATTGTTCTATAAAATTTCTGAGGAACATAAAAATTCTAAATTTTCAGTGGATTTTATATGATACTACTGTTGCTGCACCGAAGCAGCGAATAAAAGCGAAGATTTCTTGAGAGATCGGGACGACAGTAGAAAGTGGTCAGCCAATGAGCTAAGAACAATTCTTGTCGTCCAACTTCCAACTTCTCTAGAGCCCTCATGGTAGACACCATTGCTGGTGAACTCTGGGTAGCAGTTCCGCGACACTTCTTTCACCTAGTGTTCCGTCAATGACGAGTATATTCGTACAAAATACAAACCAAAAGAAAGAGATTTATTTTGTTTTACGGTACAACAAGTGTAGTGAAAAGTTTTACGAAACTGTGAAAGCAACTGCAAAAAAAAACGAATTTTTGTAAAGTATGATGTCAAGGAAGAGTCGACTGTTACTTTGTTTCATTGCGTTTACCGTTACCACAGGTAAGAAGACACAGCTGCCCGTTCCATGGAGTAATTGAACGAGAAATCGTACCCACTAATCAACAAACTCTTGGCAACTCTTACATTTCGAAATTTATTTTCAGTAGCTTTTAGTTTTTGAGGACAGAAAATTTATAAAATTTATGGCATACTTAAAAAAATTGTATTGATAGATACATTTACTTCTATTTGGAGTGGGTCTTGTTGAATTACGATCAACTTAATATGGAAAAGTAGTACAAATGAACAACATCTTGTACAGATTATGTTAAAATGTTAATTCTTGTAGGTTTTAATTTTCAAGTTGATAAATAATACACGTGTCTATTGTAAGTTGAAATGCTAACGGTCCCTGTTTCTTAATTCGTGACTAAAAATGTAGAAATTATTCAAGATTTGTAGTAATTTATTACGATAAAGAATACTTCGCGTAATACTTCGGATTCGTTAGAAATGTGGACGCAATGAAAGAATGACCTTCTGTGGACATTCTCCTATTAATTTGCAATTGCTGAATATAGTACAACTGTACAATATTCTAATAAAAGACAGTTAAATGAAAAAATTCATTTAATACAGTTAACCCGTTCAATATTGTAATATATTGATTAATGATAGTATATATGGTATCAAAATTAAAGAAGAACATAAATTTGTAGAAAATGTTTTAATTTGTCAGTGAGGAGTTCGAAAGAATCTTTTTGAGAATTTACGAAGCATGTGTAGCTATAAAAGTAGCAGTCTCCACAATAAACAAGATTTCTACGGAATGCTGGAAGTTTCACGTATTGTCGGTGTGTGTGTGTGTCGTAAATAAAGTTGACACGGATAAAAGGCAAAGAAATCGGAGGAAGCAATGAACCAACCAGCATGCTACGACACACGGACGCGACACTGGGAGAAGCGCCGTTAAATTAGGTTTCCGGTCGGTGGTTTCACTGCTGTTTACATAAGTATGGTCGTTTACGCATATGGTTATAGCGTACGATTGCGATGGTGTGCGTGTACCACGGTCGATGGAAATATTGCACCTGAACGATTTACCACAACGTCATTGCCAGAACAGTACCTTCACTTTCCACTTTGCCATTAAGTCAATTTTTTTGGCATCCATGAACACGCGTAACTCGTTCCAGCTGTGTGGGAATTCGTATGGGGATTTGATGTTCCCCGGTGATGATGATCAGTTTTATCTTGCACGCGTGTTTTATTGGTACGGGCCAATTTTACGAATAAGATTTTTTATTTATTATGTGAAAATGCGTTACATCGGAAACGAAAAATCGAGTAACTCATGCTTGTACATATCTACTATAAGATCATAGGAAAGTGTCTTCCTGGGGTACTACTTTCTCTTGACAATTTATCTATACAACATTTCAACGTGTTCAAATCTGAATCTTCCCTATCAAATTGAATGTTTGCTTCTCTTTGTTTGCTGACTCGATCATAGTTTTACCTGTATTTTTTCTTTTACTTTAAATGCATTTTACTATTTCTTCAATTTTATAGTTCAGCTCTATAAAATATATTAAACACATTTTTATATAAAAATTATTAAATGCAACACGAATTTTGAACAGAGATCATATTAAATAAATATGAATTGGATTCTGAACAATTTTTGAAGCCTCTGTTGTAAAATAAGCAACATAGATTTAACGATGTTTTACGTAAAAAAAACGTATTTGTCAATTGCATGATTTATTTTAAACAACTAATATTGAAAATTAATAAAAATAAAATTTGGAATAGGAATAAAAGATATTCCCAACATGATTATTGAACACAATAGCCTCTAGTAGAATTTGTGATGCTTAATGTTGATTAAAGAAAAACAGGATTCAGTGGCATTTTCATACCCTGCATATTTTATACAATTTTCTTAGTCATAGATGCATAATGACCACCTTCTTTATAATAATAGTGGAATGAAATTCCAATTAGATCCTTGACGTTATATGTATTTTCTAGCAGAAAAAGCTGGAAATTAATTTTTTTTTTCTGTTAAAATGTAAAATGTTACTAAGGATTTTTACATTTTACAAAAGAAAAAAAAATAGATAAATAAATAGAAAAGAAGTGTTTTACAGCATGTATAAGACGATTATCACTCAGGAAATTTTAGGGTTCTTGGAACACTATCTATGTACATACCTTTATATTACTGTTACCAAGGTATGCAAGTCATGTTGGTCCTTGATCTTGTTACTGACCCACGCACGTACAAATATACTTACCTAATATATGTTTAATACCCCAACTTTCGTTTTCGAAGAATGTTCCTCCGTAAATTTGTGTCTTTACAATTTTCTCTTTCAGTGTAGCTCAATAGCTAATATTTAAAACTTTGTTTAAGATTCATATTAATATATTGATAACTATTTGTGTGAAATCTCATTTATCATATAAGATTAAGTTGATATAAAATTAACGACAAATTAACTGCAATACATCTTTATACTTTGCAATTTTTACCATCACGTTTCTCGTTTTCTCGACTGTTTTCTTTATCATATCCTTGAAATTTCTTTTGCGCATCTCAAGTTTGTTTCATTGATACAATACATACAGTGCATCTTGCAAAAATTTCTCTAGTTAAATTTCGAAGATGTTAATTACTCTCTATACCTTTTAAATTATTTATACGGTGTAAAAAAATGGTTATTAATTGTTTGTTAAATAATTACATAAGTTTATATGATTGTTTGTTAAATAATTATATAAGTTTCCCTTTTAAATGTGACGTGTAAGTACCGTAATATTAGAGAAGCAAAAATAGAGAACCATTTAAAACTAAGAAAAGAATGCAAAAAAAGAAAGAAAAATCATAAAAACATTATTTCAAAGTATATGTATACCAGTTTGCTCATACAATGCAATGTTTATAAAATACATTTTGTAGTTTACGGACAGAAACATACTAAGAAAGAAGAAGAAAGAAAAGATGAAGAATTTAGATGCCCTGAAGGCCAAGGCAATGGTAATTTTGCAGACCCAGCAACATGTAGAAGATTTTACCAGGTAAATACGGGCAAATACATTCAAATTCAAAGTTAATCATGCTGATTTTTATTTGAAGTGCATGTGATGTTTATAGTCCCTTTGTGCTTTTCTGATTTTCATTGAAGTATCATTTCTTTCTGCACATTTTTCTTTACGTGTATTAATATTAATTCTTGTAAGTTAAACTATAAATTATTATTATTATTATTATTACATTCCTATCTGTACGAAAACAGTACATGTAATACAATATTATAAAATAATAAGCATTCGATGGAAAAAAAGGTGATATAGACACATTTCAATAAATCTTTATGTAACTTCAACAGTGCGTTGACGGCTACCCATACCTAAATAGGTGTCCGTCAGGATTACATTTCGATGATATAAGTAAATTTTGTACTTTTAAAAATGAAGCTCGTTGCGGGCCTATTGCTACAAGTGGGTATTTTTTTTTTTTTTTAAATTATTAACAACTACAGCATCATATATTAATTTTGTACTGTTGCAAAATTCTTTCTATTAGCCCAGGCACCCATCACTGAACCACCAACAGATTTAGCAGAAAAGTGTGATCTTGCAAATTGTCAATTACCTTATTGTTCCTGCTCAAGAGATGGTACACTAATTCCTGGTGGTCTTAATCTAGAAGAAGTAAGTACTTCTTCCATTTATTATTTTAACAGATTGAGAAACTTTAAGTAGTAAGAGCGAAATCAACAAAACGTTCTTGTACCTTTATAATGTACCAATGATTGTTTCTTCTTTATTTTTTATATATTAGAAATTACGAATGTATCAAGCAGACAGTTGTAAAGTTAAAATTAAAATAGAGTGGAAGCTGTGGAGTTCTTTAGCTTTAACTGTTTTCAGTACTCTTTACACAACTGTTTTCAATTTCAGACGCCGCAAATGATAATAATGACATTTGACGGAGCAATAAATCACAATAACTTTGATCATTACCAAAAAATATTTGCTACCGATCGATTAAACCCAAATAACTGTCCATTGAAAGGTACATTTTTTATCTCTCATGAATATTGTAATTATAATATGGTTCAAAGTTTAGCACACGATGGTCACGAAATCGCCACTGAAACTATATCGTGAGTACAACAATGTTAATTTCTTTACTTTAAACAGTTTAATATAAAATTAATTTTAAGAAATTTTAAAAAACAAATTGACATTCAATATTTAGATTACAAAAAGGATTGGAGGATAAGGGATACGAGGAATGGGTTGGTGAAATGATAGGAATGCGAGAAATACTTAAGCATTTCAGCAATATTTCAAGAAGTGAAATTGTGGGGATGAGAGCTCCATATTTAAAACCAGGTCGAAATACTCAATATAAAGTACTGGAAGATTTCGGATATATATATGATAGCAGCATTGGAATATCTCCTTTAAAAGTACCAATTTGGCCTTATACACTTGACTATAAAATTCCACATGAATGTAAAGCAGGCACATGTCCTACTAAGTCATTTCCAGGTAATAATGCAACTTTAATTAATAATTATATAAGAATAAAAGACACGATCCGTAAAGAAGTATCTTACTTTTTTTTTAGGAATATGGGAGTTACCACTGAATGCACATTACGTTGAAAGCTATGAAGGAGGACATTGTCCTTACTTGGATCAATGCGTGCTTCATAATCATGATCCTGAAGAAGTTTTCGAATGGTTACAGGAAGATTTTAATCGTTACTATGAACAAAATAGAGCACCATATATGATGCCTTTTCATACTAATTGGTTTCAAATAAAAGAACTCGAACGTGGATTATCAAAGTTTCTTGACTGGGCAGTAACACTGTAAGTAAAACATAGCTTGTATACTTTACATGCACTTTCATTAACGTGTAGTAAATGTGAAATTGTGTGTGCATGCTAAAATTTAAAAAATATGACACAAAAAATGATGCTATTTAAATATTAAATTAATTACATATATGCTTGTAAAGTTATCATTATAAGCTTCATTGTTGTTGATATTGTTTTATTTTCATCTGAAAACAATTTGTGGATAAAAGAAGAGATATGAACATAATCTGTGACCAAAATAACTAAATTATTTAAATAAAATTTATGTTAAATACCACAGAGAACAATTTGATAATCATGAAAAATTATAGAAAGAAGTTTAATGAAACAATATTAAAAAATGTTAATAAATTCTTATAAATTATTACAGGCCTGATGTATATTTTGTAACAGCTACACAAGCACTCACATGGATAACTGATCCAAAACCAATAAAATCTCTGAATAATTTTGAAGGATGGTCGTGTAAAAAGAAAGAAAATCTTCCTGGACCACCGTGTAACAATCCAAATAAATGTGCTTTAGATTTTAAACCTACAGAATCGAATTTTACTACCACACGGTAAATATTAAAAAAATATATGAGATTTTTTATAAAATTGTATTTAATAACCTTAAAGCTAAAATACCAACGCATATGTTTATAGGTATCTAGAAACATGCAGGGAATGTCCTAATAAATATCCTTGGTTAGGAGATTCAAAAGGAACTGGACTATATAATGATAATTACAATCCTGAAAAAAAATAAAACTATTTAAAATGATAATTAGAGCTAATTCTTTTAATTTTCGTTTGTTGTTGTTTATATAAATAACATGTATAATAAATTTAAAATTCAACAACTTGAATACATTCCAAGGTGATATATATCAACAAAAAGAAATTTTAAGATGTGGAATAGTAAACAAAAATGTAAGTTAACAGAAAGTCTTGAATATTAATAATGATAAAATGTACTTATGCAATAAAATATACATGTAACAAAGCTAAAAATTAAAATATTTCCAAACTACAGTTATTTTAACAATTTTTATTTAACTACTGTACATAATCCATTTTATGCGTGTATACATTTCACTTTTGTTTATTTTATTAAAAAAAAAGGAAGTCACTAAAATCTTTCTATTGTATAGCGGAAAAGTTGATTATAATAGTGAAAACTATATCTTTCTAAATGTGTGGTACAGCAAACTAACATATATTTTCTACTACATTACATTACGTTGGAAAGGCATCTCAATCTTTTTAACGTACTGGAATCCATGGTTCAAAAATATCTGCAAATTTTCTGTTCTCTAAAATATCAAAAATAAAATTTTATAAATGATAATATTCAATTAAAAAATAGAAACTTTATAAATTTGTTTAGTGACTTACCTGGTGGAGGAAATCGTTCTGGATGTTTCATTACATAATCTATTATTACTGCATCCCTTCTTGCATGCCACAGATTACTTACATAGTTCATAACAAATCCAGCAGTAACCGCATATGCAATCACACGCACATTTTTTGCTAGATCTAATTGTTGAAAATTCAGTATTTATTAATATTAATATTAAATTGATACAAGAGAAATTACATTTATGTTATAGAGAAAAATAGATAAACAATAGACTACATAATAAAGTTCATTTTATATTGTTGGATCTTATGGTTTAATCACCATTTTATTTCATTGCCATCACATTTTTTCATATTTCAACTGTTCAATAATTGTTGATTTATGTAGTCAAAAAAAGGATCTAATTATGTTTGATGAAAAGGTATCAAATGTTTTATAGCGTTTCTTGAGCGATTCTAAAAACACGTGTGAATTCTTATATCCGATATTCACAACATTTTCATATAATGGAGATTAGAATGAATACAACAGAGACAACAATTTTGATCAAATATATATGCAGATTGCATAGAATGTTTTCAAAAATTGACCAAACAAATAATGTTTTACATTTTGAGCTAAGAGAATCGTGTGTATTATAAATGTATTATTTATTACAAAGTTATAAGAAGAACACGATGTTATAAACTTATTTTCGTAAATATTGCTAAAATGGTTATATTTCATTCCTGGACATAATTATATCTAATATTTTGAGTTTGATATTTAAGTTTGCATGTTCCATAAGTCTATGAAAAACATTACAATAATGCAGATTCTTGTTTTTTGAAAATGATAATGATGTAAGCAAATTATAACACTTCTATTAAAAAGGAGCAGGAAAATGTAATGGTATATTTTTCAAATTTAAAATTAAATCAACTTGTATATAATTCTAATAATTGTAAACTACAAATTATAAACAGTTGTTCAATAATTGTTTGACACTAAGATTAACATTATTTGCCACAATAAAAGATGTGTTTGTAAACCAAAAATCTTCTAAAACTGAGTAAATAAAAAATTAAATATTCAAAAAATAAATAAAATTTTATTTAGCGTACCAAGAGAAAAAGTTTGTCAATATTCTTTCAGAAAATATTCAGTAACATTGTTAGGTTAGTTTTCAATTGTAATAAAACGAACAGTATTTTATCAACTTACCATGACGAAATGGATATTTGTAATATTTAGCTTTAAATATTAATCCACCCACGCCAATAGCCGCCACTGCAGGTACTAAATAGTACCTGCGAACGATACCTGTATAATCTGTAGGTTCAGGTTCAAGAAGATCAAGAGCCCACTGAGCAGGAAAATTGTCCTCTTTCGTTTCCATTTGTTTGTTTTTTAACGTATAATAGATATCACAAATAGGCTGTCTGATTTAAATGAAAATGTTGATCGCTTATTTTATTTGACTTCAAAATTGTTGTAATTTAACTTTCATGTTATACGTAACGGTACTATTTTAATTCAATGTGGTTTGCGCATGCTCGGATTCTTACTGTATTGTAGGTGGTCAAAAGAATTATATACTTACGGGAATAATTAAATAAAAAAATAAATAAAATTAAATCGATTGTCTTTCATTATTTAATTATTTCAATCGTATACGATAACTCTTTATTTAACATTTATTTTGTAAAACTTGCAAGGTTAAAAACATTATATATATTAACGTTTTGCTACGGGTAGGTTCTCCGCCGCTGCGCTCCACGAAAAAACTGCACGGTTCACTAGAACTTGAGCCTATGATGTCAGACTGAGGACGGGAGTTTTCGAGAACACTCCCTTCAGCGTTTTGGGCGACTTTGGGAAATCGAGAAAGAAAACAAACGAAAGTCTTTCTCTCTCGCTCTTGAAGCGCTGAAATCCAACGAATGTGGAAAGCAAGCCTGCGACACGAGCCGCGCGAAATCTTGACTGCTTATTATTCTTATTTTTCGGCGTGCATAACTTATGCATAATTCTATTTGCATTTTTTTAAATAGTCAAACGGTAGATACAACTTCGAATTATAGAAATAACAGCTATAAAAGTTCTCAAATTAATTGACGAATGTTATATCATACAATTTTATTCCTTTTTTTTTTAATTAATGCTTCACTTTTTTTACACGTTGCAGTTCAATAAATGTGTGCGTACATAAACATACGGTTAAGCATTAGTAACTTATAGTGGCATACAATAATTATACAATTTATCTTTTTGTAATATATAAAATCATTTTTAAATTTCCCGCATATCTAAGCCATATTAAAAACGTTAATGATGCCATCTCTCCAAAAAGTGTTCAAACTGGTAACAAACATTTATCGACTAGTAAGTAAAAGTGATAACTGACTTTGATGAGTTCTGCCATCTATCAGGGAAACTCGTAAACACCTCGCACATTTTTACTAACAATAAAAAGAGACGGAGAAAAAAAACGACATAGCTGCTCCATCTATGCGGAAAACAATCGAACTACTTCGTTAAAAGTTTCAGTCATTCTTCAATAGATGGAGCCCCAAATTAAAGTTACTTAATTTATGCGCGAAAATTTAAAATTACTATCTTCGTCTATCTCTTTACTTAAATTTTATTTCTCCAAAGTCTTACATTTAACAATAGTTCTCAATTTCAACAAGCAGCATAAAGAAATTTAATTAAAAAATGATGTAATTGTTCGTCATGTAGAGAAGATGAAATTATGCTGTTTTGTTAACCAATAAATCGTTTGATTAAAATATGCATGCGCGATGATAATTAAAAATTCCGCTTTTATTATCCGAAACAGATAATATTGAATATAAAAATAAATATCGTTACAGAACTCGTCTGGACCTGGAAATGAACAACGGAACAACTCCCAGCATCGGAAATCTCCAGAGGAAATTGCACACATATTACGAAATCAGATTATTTATTGAAAAATTATTTTATACAATGTATTTGACAAAAATCATAATAAATTAGATTAATTTAACAGTATTACAATGCATTATCATTTATTCCCTCTCCTATCTTATCTAAGATAATAATAAACGATACCCTGCAAAAATTAAAAATAAGATTCGAAAAAACTAGGCGAAAAAAATAAAAAAAGTAACGCAATCTGTTGAAAAATTCCGAGAAATGACGTGACGTTGATATAATACGATATATGTAATAGAAGTATATAATACGGTGGGTGTAGGCTAGGCATTATTTATGTATGGGAAACGCACGGTCTATAGGAATCGTGGAATCAACAGCTGGACTAGATCTTTGTCAATCTTCGTTTTCTGTCTCTCATCTTGATATTACGATGAGACAATTAATCCATTAACTGAACAGGTAAAAGGAGAAAGGCACAGACCCTTTATTTCGATGAAATTTGAGATCGGAAAGACCAAAAGAAGATTATACGGAAGAGAATAATATGTATGTAAGTACAAACTTTCAGTTCGATCTTTTGAAGAATAAAAAAAATTGAGACGAAGCAACCCGGTTTTGAGGCAGCAATATTACAGTTGCTTCTTTCTGATTAGACTATCAATGTTTATGTGGTTATAATATCTCGATATACGCGCAGAAGTGCATAGACTGGTTGCTAACTGGTAACTGCCGATTTGTTGAAATCACCGAAATACTGGCAGGTATAGGGACGGTTCTACGTAACCTACAATACTATTAAAAATGTGTATGTTTTTACAATCTTTAACAATCCGAAACATCAATGGACGGTACAGTTTCGAAGAACCGTGTTTCGTCAACTTTCACGTGCCGTTAAAGGGTTAATCGTAAATCCGGATGCAAAATGATTTGACTCGATTCATTTGTTGCTACGCGAGAATCGTCACGAGCACCGGCTGTCGCGCGAGCAGATTGCAAGCACCTGTCCTCCAGAAAATATCTACCGGTGGATATTCACGACGAGACTGCCAGGCAGAAGGCTTGTCAGCTGCGGTAGCAGCTGAAGTAACCGATCGCCCTCGCTTGAGATTACGATATATTCATGTATAGATCGGTGGGTTTACATTCGCGATTTCTTCTCAAATTTCTCAACTGGCTGACCCTTAATCCACAGATTTTTCAATCTGTCGATCATTTCGCTAGCTGCGCATTTTCTATGGATCGTATTTCATGATCAAGCAGTCGAACGACCACCGTCATTGTTTCCTTTCCGGTATGCAATGATTGAGGAAATTAAGGTACTATGGTCCCCCAATTAACAGTGATACACCTTGATATTGTTTTTCCGTTAAAAAGTATTCTAATTGGAAGGTTTATTTTTTGAATAATCCGATGCGCGGATTTGTTTGACAGGTGTGAAACGAAAGAGTACTAAAGCCTCTAAAAGAGGCTTATAAGCAGGAGAAAATAAAGGCTAGTAGGTATACGTAGTAACTGTAGAAGAAAGAAAATTTACGGATAATATAGGAAAATGTACCCCGTCGACAGAACAAAGTGCAACGTAATAATACACAAAATGTTACATGTACGATGATATGAAATGAACTCTTATGGCGCGTGGCAGCGTCAAATTTCTGCAACGCCTCCATAAAAATTCAGCGTTTTTTGTAAAGTCTTGGAACGTGCAGGTTGGTTTCGAGTTTCACATTCGATTACTTGAAAAGTTTTCAATATGATTCATAGTATTTGAAATAATTTATATAGTCAATGATAAATAATTCATATTATAACGATGTTCAAATTATTTGAATCAGCAATTAATAAGCAACCATGTATATAATACTACTACTAATAATAATAAAAATGATTTTTCGTTTATTATTAATGTAATTGTAAAATAAAATTATTTCAGTGCACCGAATAAGAATTGAGAAATAAATAAATGATAGAAAAAGTGAATACCGTATTGGATGAATTAATGAATTTATTATATAGTAATCATAATGTAATTGTATTTTAAAACAATGCGAATTAAAAAAAGATTATAGACTTGATCAATTTGGAATGCAATTATTAATCATTATTAACGTTTTAATTGGGTATCCCTGCTCCATGTCGATGCAAAGTGGTGGGGAAGAACCACGTGACCGAGCGCGTGTTCAACAACAACAGCTGCACTGTTGCTGTTCCTTCAATTCCCGCTCAGCTTCCATCGAAGTCGGTTGTTACTCTCATTGTGCTTTTGAAATATAAACGTTTCGTTACTCCTAATAAAAAGGAACGAAAATTTATTCGTCACGTCTGATCGATATAACTGTTCAAACTACCTAACACGGACAACTTACTCTACACCATAAATAGTTTTGAAACACCCGGTGGTTCGTTCACATATCGTGGATCAGATCGAACTAATCGACTGATCGAGCGGTGTAGTCAATCGAAGGGAGGCCACGAATCAGGCTGTGCCGCAGTCGATGAAGTATATTATAATCGTGTAACCAAGTCGTGGATCGTGGAAATCGGATTTTGAACGTCCCGTTCGGTAATATAACGATAGTTTCGAGTCAGTGTTCGTGATCTATGTGCACTAACAAAGAATCGCTTGGGATGCTGTAAGCCGAGGCAACTGCCGGCTAACATCGCAGCTCTCTACTTCGACGTGAAACGTATCGAGAGTGAACTTAAGCGGAGGAGCATGCTTTCTGCTCGAGGATCAATCGTTATCGTGTTTGCCGTCTGCTCGTTAATTGCTGTTCTCGAGGTAAACAAGTATTTTTGATTTCACATATACACCAGTATGCAAAACTTGTAGACTACCAAATTTAATTCTAGCATTCATTCTAAAACGTGATTATATCGAAAAGAAATATCAGAATAGATCCCTCAAAGGCGAGTATAAAACATGCTAGATGTATATTTGTTTAATTGCAAAAATATTAAAATTATTAAATAAATTTAATTTTTTTTACATTTAATTTAAGACTAAATAAGTTTAGCACGTTATTGACATAAAGTTCTGAAAATACAATTTTCGAAATCGTAGACAGGCAAATGAAAATACCAAATAAAAGTAATTAAATTATGGTTAAAATTAAATCTAAATATTTGGCGAACAGAAACTAAATTTTCATATGGAGGAATGGTATCTTTTGTAATATAAAATTACTGCAACTATTTTATAAACACAAACAAAATACGTGAGGATATTACGAAAAGAAACTGAATAAGAATAGTTTGAAATATTAAAAGATGCTTGAGGCTCCAAAGAAATCCATACACGCACAACAGGACATGATTTATGGTCAGAGAACGATGAATTGCGTAAGTTACATACATCGTGATGATTTTGAGCTGCGTAGGAAGTGATAATTCTTAATAATTATCATTGATAATCAGATAAATCCAAAGTTTCGAAGGTATGAATTAATGCAATCTTTTGCCTTCTTTGTTATCGTTATCCGTAAAAAAAAACGAAAAGAAAAAGAAAAGAAAAAGAAAATTAAACAATTGGTACAATAATACTAAATACATCGAAATAGGGAGACTGGAAACCACCGACAAAGTAATCGTCTATTAAGCGAAAAAGAAATAAAAGTAAATGAAAGGGGAAGAGAAATATTTTTAGCGAAGGTGTAAAGGAAGCGACGTAGACATGTGATTTCCTATGTCTGCGAGCTTTCTCCCGTTTCCTATGGGCTAATTATCGCCGTCGCAAAAATCATCGGCGACAGATAAAATCGGTTCTCATACCGAGCCCGTTAATAACGAGCTCGAAAGAACGAAAAGTGCGAGACGAAGCGACTCGAAAGCGTGAAGAATAAAAGAGAAGGGAAAGAAGAGAAGCAGGAAGAGGAGAGCCCTTTATTTTGAGCGTTCGTGTGTGCATGCATATATGCATTAGGATTCAGGCCGAAAGGTCGACGTACAGCGGAGATAACGTTTGCGTGGGGTGACTCGGTTGCCCGGTGAAAATACGCGTGGTGGAAATTAACGAAAGCTCGCGAAACGGATGAGGGGTTGCGGAGGTGGAAAGGGAAGCGGAAGCCGGAAACGCGGGCGCGGGAGGAAAGTGGAGAACCCAGTGGAGCAACAACCGCCTGGGGAGGGGACAAAAGGAGACACGCGGAAACGGAATAGAACATTAAACGGGAAACAGTGGATGGAAACGATGAAAAGACGAAGGAAAAAACAAAGCTGACCCAGAATACGTACGCATCGACGATGTAAACAGTGTGCACGAAAGGAGGTTTCTCCTTCTTATTTTTATTTCTTATTTTCCCACTATTTTCTTACGTTTTAGATAATACATTTACGTATACCGTGGAAGGATACTCCAGCTATTTTTCAAGGAATTTTTTTACTTTTTAATACGGTACCCTTCGGTATAACAGGGCTCTGTATTGTACGATTCACGGTCATGCATGCAGCGGATACAAATCGTATTCGTGCACTATATATAATCAGATCCAAATCCGAAACATTCCGTTTAATTATATTTTTACCTAATTATACCGAAACATGTACTTGTTTATAAATAATATCTAAACATGGAGTTAAAAAACGGACGAAAATAAAAAGAAATAAAGCATTAAAGGTATGAGTGAATAAAAAGGATGCATAGGTGGTAAGAATGGATGTGGTAAAGTGGAAAGGAATCCAGTCAGAAAGATTGGCGGCTACGAGATGCATAGACGAGCGAGAAGTCGTGGGAGCTGACAAAAGGCTAGCCTGTTACCGACAATGAGAAAGCTCGCCGTTTCCTCTCGTTCGTTTATTCCCGCGTGTGCTAACAAACTGCGAAATACTGTCTGAAATACTGTTTACTTGTGTATCAGACAAGGGAGGGATCGGCATAGGGACATCGTCGACGGTCAAATATCGTGTTAATAATTGTTTTACATTTTCTGGATAACTGAACGATAAACTCGGGCTTATCTTTTCTTCGATGGCAATAAATAAAGTGAGGTGTTACGTTTCAATCTCAGCAAAAGGTTGAACGTGACCGATTGCCACCAACGTTCAACGTATTAACGCGAAGAAATGATTGAATACCGAAATCAAAAGAAAGGAAAGAAAATGTTATAAAAAATGTTCAGGTTCCAGCTCGATATGGAACACGGAATAAAGGGATATCCTATACAAAATTCGAATTAGAAATTCAGTGTTATATTACCGTTTCCGTTTGATGATTTTCAATGAAAGACTGTCCCAAGTGTCGTAGCCCAGTTTCATGGACACGACGCGACGCACGCGTTCTTCCGAGTTGCCATAAATAGGTCACCTTTCACGGGAGACCATTTCTTCCTCGCGGAAAGCTTTACGGACCCATTGAATATTTACCGATTTTAGTCACCGACACAAACTATGCACAAAGCGCATCGCTAACGTCAGAAGGTAACGCGTGCAGTCAGGAAAATCGATTAGCCTGTGAAAATTTGGTGGACGCGTATTTCTGGCAACATGTACGAGCGACTGTTAGCATTGTGTACATATGTATATAGAATACGCATTCCATGAAATTGTAGCCCAAAAGGTAGTCGCAGTTTGAAACATTCGCACGAAGACGAGTGTAATTAAAGCGAAAACAAACGTGTTCGAGAGAAATCGAAATGCTCTAGAGATTGAACACTGCGCTGCTGGTGAACAAAACAAAAATCGAGGAGCACTTAAAGTTTTTCAAACCAGTCGATAGAGAATGCACGAGTCCTTTTTTTTTTTCTTTGCAACGCCGATTCCTAACGCGTGTTGTTTTCTACATTCTTTTCGAGCGTTTTTAATACCTTCTTCCTCGCTTTCATTTCAATAACTGTTTGTAAAGATAAAAAGTGAAGAAGCTCACGGTTTAATTCTTAACTTAAGTTGTGGGACGAACATTTAGTTTTTCCAAAAAGCGATTTGTTTGGCCTCTATTTCAAATAAACTGCACTTTTTAGAACTTTAAAAATAAGATTTACCTTCAGTTTGATTACTTTAAAGACTGCTTTGTTAAATATCTACCACAATTTTCGTCTCTCAATTTCGACGATCTAAGCTAATGGGAAAATTGACTTACTGCTGCACGTAAACCTCTAAGATCGTCCTCCTCTTGTTTCTAGAAAATCTTCTAGGTAATACATTTCACCTTTGTTATTTAAAAACCATTTATTTTCACGCTTCAAAGTTCATTCCTCCGTGTTCTAATTTGATTTTCTTCAAAGTCGTGTAGCATTATGTTCTTAACGCCAGCTGATCCGATTTATCAGCAAGACGTCTCTTCGTTCATTCGAATGTTCATGAGATGCTAGACTTTCGTTTAATTTTATCCTCTGTGATATAAGTAAGCTTAATATTGAATCAAATACGATGATACGGTGACCGAGTGATAACATTTATTATGAAAAGTAGATGTTTAATATTATAAAGAAATTATTATGTCGCTCGAGTTCATATTTTGTAATTTCGAACAGAAAACCCTCTCTTCGATTCAAAGAGGACATTCCTCTACAATAGGGTTTGCCAAAATGAAAAACAAGAATTAATTTGATTATGAATCAATGACAGAAGCAAATCATAATAAAACGACAACGTAAACATTTTGATCATGATCAAAGCACATGCGGCATTTATTGCTGGTGCACTGTGGCAAATCGACAAAGGTCGCCTCAGGGATCCACCGGGAATTCTATTGTTCGCGGTAGAAACGAGCTCTCGCGCGCCAGGCATACGCGTGCACAAAAATTAATGGATCGAGCGGAACAGGCGGAGCAGAGAGTATCAGTTTCCGTGGCAATTTTAATTCCCTTCGCGGCGGGTAGTTTTGTTTCGTGAAAGTAAAATTAAACGCTCACCGTTTTAGGTGAGCAATCTTTACAGAGTGACGCAAAAATGACAGGGGTACAAATTTAAAAATTGTATACCAACTTATATTATGAAACGCATAATAAATTTATAATTCTGTCATAAATGAAACCTATGAATTTATTATGTTTTTCCTAATATAATTGAAATGGATGTTAAAGATGCTTAGATAATAAGATAAAAGAACATCATTATAGAAAGCAAGAAAGAAAGAAAAATCAATTTTCTACTATTTATTTATAACTTCGTTTGAGCATTAAAATTTTGAATAGCGTAATATTTGTGTCATTCTGCGATCGTATTGCAACGTAACTTATGGCAACTTGTAAATTCTTGTAGGTTGACGGCGCGTAGGCTAGAGCTAGGATCGCGAAAACCAGCAGGATCGACGGAACAGGCGACTCCTAGTTCCCATGGCATGCTAATGAATCTCGTAAACCACGAAATACTCCGGTGAACTGAATGACTCGTTGATGATATCTACGAGAAACCAGCTGGCATGATTACACAGGCTCTAGGGGTTCAATCATGATTTTTTGAACGTGTTTCGTTATTCTATTAGGGGGGCCGGAAAGTAATGTTGTTTTCTTACATTAAATTCAAACACAGAAATTTTTAACGAGTTTTTATTTTTAATCAACGATGTAACCACCCTCATTATCAATCTTTTTCTATGATCTTTTTCCATCTACCGTGCAAATTTTCAATGCCGGATCGATAAAACTCAATTGGTTTTTCAGCAAAATATCTACAGATGGAATGACAGAAACGACATTACTTTTTGGTCTCCCTAATATATGGTTATTTCAGACTATTATTATGATTATCATCATCATCATCATCATCATCATCATCATCATCATCGTTATTATATTATGCGAGTGAATAGTTGATGAATGACTTTTGTATTTTATTTCGTTGTCCGTGAGAATCTTTAGGCTGTTTTAACCCATTAAATAACAACGTTTCCATTTAGAACGACCCACATTTTATCGATTAATTCATGGTTACCGGTAATAAAAAAATAATCCGTTTAACAGTATAGAAAAAAGTTGGTATTTAATGGGGAATGAGAATGCTGATAAATTGGGTATTTTTTGATAAATGAATGCGGTAATAGGAAGGTAATCTTTTAAAAGGACGTCAATAAACAGATGTTATTTTCAAGTAAATGCGGAGGTTCATCTCTGTAGCTTGAAATTTATAAATTTATTTTTAATTTGTCGCGCAAAAAAGATCCTCCGACTTAAAAGATTATCTAGTTAACTAATTAACGGGCTATAAACTTGTTTGTAGCATATGTTTCGAATAGCCTGCGGTCCATTCAACGAGTACCTCCGATAAGTAGTTTTCTTAGCTATCGCCAACGTCTTAAGCTATTCGCTGCTCGTTGATTTTGATCGCCTCGTTAGCGAATACACGCTAGAGTGATTTGCAAAAGTCTCTTCAAACCTTGATCCTCGCGTATCAACTGTCGTTACGAATTTTCACGACCTAACTTCATCTTTTTACCATCCCTTTAAAGATTCCCATATGTACGTAAATCCTGGTCCTCTTCCACGTGTCTACTTTCTCGTGATGTTTCTGGGCATCGTTCAACTTTTACCGAAACACATGTCGGTATCACAATTCCAAATTCGTTCGGATCGATTTAAACAGAATATTCCGCGTATCGTTTCTTTTCAGAAAGTTGCTTATGTTTTCATTTATCACCACTTCGTAGTATGAAAGCGGGCTAATTATTAAAATTTGTTAACTACAATAATTGAAATTCATTCGGTTACGACGGTTTATACCTGGTAGTATTCAGTTCTACCGCGACGTTTATTTTTCGTGTTCCTCGTCTTTTCTTTCGGCAAGCGAATTCAACGGGCTCCTTTGAAAAAATTCTGTAGAGAGGCGCTGCGCTCGAAACACCTCTCTAAAGAACCGCGTTCCCATTTTTTTCGCGATGCCGTGAAAAAAACCGTCAGAAACGCGGCTGATCCTTTTTTTCCTCTGCATCTCGAGTGAGCTGCGGCTCCTTTTCCATCGAACACGGGGAAACTGGTGCAAGTATTTATGGATAAACAATTTGATTTTTACCTGGAGAGATCTTTTTTCTTTCAACGTGAAATTTTAAGAAGCGAGCTACTCTTAACTCTTCCCATTGTGCCCTTGTGCCATTGTACGTTTCCAGTTTTAGGCATAATCGAGAACGGTCAGATTCGTCGGAATAAGCAGCGTGTAGGCGATAGTCAGGTGGAACACCAGGTTTGGAACGGAATAAAGTTTGTCCGAGAGTTTATTCGGTTAGAGAAGTTGTTTGGCAGATTCCAGTTTGAATAATACATTAACGGCCTGGTTGCCTGATTCTTTATCCTCCTACGCATGTTTCATGTTACACACGGAATGGGAAGATATCTACCCTGCTTTCGTTGCAGATGATCAGTATTATACGCGTTTCATCCGTATAAGTACAACAGATAATGTTAACGAAGAATACATCGAGATGGTGAAATAAAATTGGTCAAAAGTTCCATCGAAATTCGATTAGAATTTTCGAGCTGTTAACACGGTCTTGTTCACCCCCACAGTTTTACATAGCCCATCGAGATGCAGCTGCGTAGGAGGCGTAGGCGCGTCGAGGCCCGCGGGCCCGCGAAAAGATTGGTACGTAAACCAGACAAAACGAAGCCAGGCCCTCGGTAGGAGGAGGAAGGGCGGTTGAAGGAACAATGGGGTGGTAGCGAGCGGAGATAATTATCAGAGTCTGACGGCGCAGCTGCGTCTATTCGTTTCACCCTTGGGGCCGGGGACGATCCTCGTGCAACAGTCAAAAGCCATGGGGGAAAGTTCAGCCTGCCGTGACACCGCACTTCGTCGACTGGCCGGCGTGTCCTGTCCGCTCGAACACGTGCGCAACCCTTTGACCAGCCTCGAGCTCGTCGCACAGCCTCTCCACGGTTCGTTGCATAAATGCAACAGGCTGCGACGAATCTAGAGGACTGCTCGAAAAGTTTGCTGGTGCCGACTTGTGCTGGTTGTTTTGGGGTTTCAGGGAACTTTTGCGAAAGGCTCGAGCTCTTATAGGATCGGCGGTAGGGTAATACGCGCCATAATACATAGTTTTACGAAATGTCTCGGTATTGGATTAAGTACACGATGATACGTTGCTGTAAGTGACGCGTTTGATCGTACTTTATAAGCATTAATAGATAACATAAGATTGAAAAGTTCAAAGGAGCAGTAATGGCCGTCGGTGAGTTAATAACTGTGCCTTCACTTTGGCCAAAAGTGCGACTTGAAAGAGAATTATTGGATTAACAGTTTTTAGTATGCACTTTTTGATACCTGCCTAAAAATACAGAATCCATTAAACAACAAAATTTTGAAAGGGATATACAATTTTCGAATATTCTTTGATACCGTTAAATAAACTTGAACACGCGTAACTTGGACAAAAAATTAAGTTTTGTCGGAATATTGTAGGATAAAATGGTTAAAAAGAATTTTCGTTTTTATCACGATGACAAAATAAAATTATTTTCGGACGCGCTGGGGGAAAAAGTAATCTTTTAGCTGACTTAGCAATACAGGAACGTGGAGACAAAAAGTTGAATGAACGGTGCACGCGCTACTGCATAAATACGGTAGAGTGTAGTTAACAATTTAGCTGGCTATCGAAATATCAAAGCAACAAACATTCGTGTAACCAAACTCAATTTATCTCGTGTTCGCTATTTAAAAAAAGGAAAAAATGATAATATATAGGATGAGAGAAAAATAAATCTTCGAATTTGCTTTTATTATAAACAATAACATCTCTATTTGTATTCCATTCTAATTATCGAAGATTTATTAATATTTACAAGATATGTATCTATTTTTTATCTGAATGGTAAAAATGTGGTACACGGGAAAACATCTTTGATCGATGCCAAAAAAGGAATTTAGAGCGAACGCCCGAGCCAACACGAAATGCTGTTGAATGCTGTTCCTCTTAAATCGAGCGATGCTCGCGTTGCCAACCATAGCTGTTGCATATATGCACCGATTAAAACGTATCCTCTTGTTTTGTTCAATTTGCGTAATTTCTGAAAGATAATCGATAATTCTATACCCGAGAGTCAAACTAGATTATATGTAGATTAGGTCAATTCTTTTTGAAAATTGAATTGCGTGTAAAATTGAAAGAAAGAGCTGTAGGAAGGTATGTAGATCTGCGGTTTCAAAACAAAGTAGACTCGAGTTAGTGTGACCATCAAGTAAAAAAATATGAATGATATTTTACAATATCTGTATAATAATAACAACGACAACAACAATATTCTTTTCTTTCAGAAAAGAAAATAAATAAGTAATCTTCCATTCCATAAATTTTCTTTTTCTTTTAATGCGAATAACCAAGTGGTATGATTATAGATTGGAACATAAATCGAAGAGAAAGTAAATGGTTGAAGAGAAAAGGTTAGGTTCCGTTAGGGAGGAAATTAAAAGGAAGAAAAATTTCTATGCCGCGCCGCGGCTAGGAAGGACCGATTTTCGATTGGAATTTATCGGCAGGGCTGTAGCATACCGACGCGACGCGATGCGGCATCGGAAACAGAAAAAGAGAGGTTCACAAAAGCCACGACAATTGCAGCTTCCGCTTTGTCCCTCCTGCCGGAAATTCTATTCATACTCGTCACTATGAGTGCCGTTACTTCCGTCATTGTTGTTACGGATCTACGACCGATTGTAAATCACTCTCTTTCTACTCTTTCTTCTTCACCTTTCGTTTCACGATAACCGAAAAGGCGTTTTGCGTGACACATGGTGTGAAACTCTTTACATTTTTATGCGTGTAATCTGATTAGAGAAAAGGTTTCGATACCTTTTTAAAACGAATAAAATGTACATTGGTTTAAAAGAGTAAAAAGTGAATCGATGATAGCGAAAGAACGATGTGAAATATTTTATTCGTTATTTCGACGATTTCTTTATACGTTTAATGAAAAATTTAATATTTTCCTAATAAATAAATTTAGTTTTCACCAAAGTTAAATAGATCGCATATAGAACTGGGAATGAAATTATTTACCGATTGTTCCCGCCTATCCTTCGAACTATAGCCACAGGGTACGACGGAGGTAGGAAGATCGAACATCCGACAGATTTCATTTGCGAATACTTTGAGGCTATAATGGCTGCCGCAAGCTCGACAAATCTAGATCATAGCTAATCCCGTTGGGTTATGGATACAAGCTGACCTATGCGGGCTGTAATTGAGTTTGAAAATGATGTAGCCCAGTGAAAGGTTGCCCAGCAACATCTGTCTGCGAAACAGAAGATCCGTTCTCTCTTCCTAGCCTTCGACCCGAAAGCTTCGAATCTTTACGTGCGTGAACCGATCGATCGCTTTCAATTTCTCTGAACTTGTTCTCATGTTTTTCTCCCTACGTTATTTACTTGCCCGACTAGTTTTACGATGAAAACAAATATTTGAATGTTCTACGAATAAATTTTGATCCGCAACATTCTTATTTTAGATGCGTTCAGAATTTTTCGAGCGGGGTAATACGCGCAAGAAGTATCTTAAGATATTAGATATCGCTGAAGTGATCCGAACAGCATGGCTTGGCCGATGTTAATGCAACATCTTTGGCCGTTCAAATATTAAGTGTCAGGACATTAATTTATCATTTACAATAATTTATTGTTTTCCCGAGTAGCTGACTCGCGACCCAGATCAAACACTAACGATGGGTATCCTTGGAAACCCGATTCGAAGATCATGTCGCGTCTTCGAGGTTACTTCGTTTTGCTCTTCGTTCGTTCTCGGGTCGGTCACTCGAGCCTGGTGGTTAGAGAGGCGGCGCAAATTCCACGGATTTGCCGAGCTCACGTTTCACCGCGGTCGAGCGACGACGTTTCACGAAGCATGGACCGAGGGGATGGCGGGAGGAGAGGGGTGGAGGCGTAGCAACAAGCGCGGGAAAATGATCGGAAATTGTTAAAGGCCGTTTCCAGCCGCGGCCACTCAGCTGCTTACACGAGCTCCTTTCGACGATGCAATTTCCGGCTTGCTCTCTTCCCGTGCTCCAACCCTTTTGTTACCGATTAAATACGAGGAGCTCTCCGGACGCGGCACCCCTCCGCAGTTATGCTTCATCGGTTCAGGGGAAAATTATTTTTTTCGATTCTGCGAATTACACCAGCGGGAATATTGTTCGTGAGAATTGACTGGAATGAAAATTTGTTTCTGTATAATCATGAAAAGCTAATGTTATACCATAGTTTATGGTCTATGAATACGTCTAAATACATAATAACGTCTCGAGAGGTAGAATTTAGAATATTTCATTTTTATTGTTATTTTTAAACAATCGCACAGCATATAAAAAGTTACCCTCAAAATTAGTTTATCGGTAAGAAAGATCACGATCTGAAATCGTGATTTGCAACCCTCGTTCCATTTCAAATCAGTTCCTTTTCATCAGCAACAGAAGGTGAAACAACCTACTTACATAATGTTGCATGCAGTACCACTGCGTTTTCTTTTTTTTTTCCTTTTTTTTTTTTTGCCGAACTGGCTGACCGAATTACCGTCCCATCGTGTCTCAACGGTTAGATCGCGGTTGAAGTAAAGAGAGGAGAAAGAAAGAAAAGGAAAAAGGTGGTGTGCCGCAAAAAGTACTGGTGTGGTCAATGGATTCCCGTAGCTCGACCTTTAAGTTTTCTTATTAAAGTGTTAGCATATGTCGTGCATGCGATGACGAGCCAGTCAGATAATTTAAGCTGAACGGATCGCTATTATTAACCCCTTTCACCGGACTCGTTCTGCTCGCAAATTGACAGGGCGCATCCTTACGTGAAAGGCCGGGGGGCTCGTGTTACACGACCGATAAAATGACGGTAACCTACGTAAGTACTTACGAGCGTGTTACCCGTTTTAACGCAAGTCTCCAAAACATATTAACGCGCTTTTGGTTTGAGAAAGCGACTAATTGAAATGATAGCTTCAGTTGAAAATGTAACTTAAGCTCCATATCCGCGATACAAAATTTGTTTCAAAAGGCGCGCGAGAGAAAAGTTTGCCTCGTCGCAGTTTATCCCATAATCGAAGATGGAATGCGATGTAACAAGTAAGTTTTGCTAGTGATATTCGAGTTCTGTTACTCGCGATCGCGTCAAGGAGACAGAATCGAATGACGGCCGTTTGATCAGAGGAGAAAACGAAAGCAGCGAAAAGGGAAGAAAAAGACTGACTGGATTTCACGAATGAATGGGGCCCGGTGCAATGATGCACCTGATGGCTTGGTGACCGTTGGCGCGTGCCAGCAGCCGGCTGTTGCCAGCTGCGACGAAACACCATCGCTGGACCCGATCATTCTTTTCATTGGCAGTACATCATCTTTGCTCTCCTTATCTCTTTATCCATCTGAAACTAATGGGCGTCGGCGAGAAATCTAATCTCAGCAAAAAAGTTTCTTATCCGTTCACTTTCATTCTGCTTATTTTTATGCGCACTTTTTATTTAATACGAAAACGAGCATTCCTTGACTTAAATCGTCGAAAAAATGTCTAGTCACAGTTTTAACACAATCGGTGCTAATTTTTATGAACAAGCTGAACGAAGTGCCTACGTTTACTTTGAACTTTATTATTCGAACAACTTAAATTTAATCATCTTGAAAGTACAAACCGTGCCGATTTATTTAGGAACCACCATTCCGTTTTATTTGTTTTCAAATAAAATTAAGCCGGCCGATGCTAGCCGAGATCGAAAATAAATTTAAAAGCTTTCGGGGCCTGGAAACTGGCTCGGCAATAGTGTACTCTGTTTAGCTTCGTTTTAGCCGCGAATGTAAGTTACGTCAAGATAACGTATAAGATTACTTTAGACTGTTTCCGAAACGGATTAACCGTTTCTATATAACGAGATTATTTCTCATTGGTATTTCAAAGGTTCGTCAGTATTTCAAAACACCTTATAACTAACACCTACTGACGCGAAGTTACACAGCAGAACAAACTTAGCTGCGATTATATTGATAGTGATAAAACTGAAACGGATACGGTACAACATAGAGAGAAGCGTTTTCTAGTCATTTCATACGATGAATACGGAACATCAATTGTTGTAAAAGATCAAGAGAGGCGATTAATTGATTGATAAACTATACACAGAGGTGAATTAAATTTTTTACTTTATTTTATCGCATATTTTTGTTACGAAGTGGTAACTTCCAGTCGTTAATCAACAGATGATGCTGATTTCAGAATTATTGTATTGTCTGCTACATACATAATGAATTTTAATTCTGCGATCAGCGCCATCTGTTGTTTGGCGACTGGAAGCTATCGCTCGTTAATAGAAATGTAGAACGACCAAGAAGGACGTCACAGACAAGGACCGCTAAAGCTGAAGACCTCGTCTTTCTATCAACGAGTGGTAACTTCCAGTCACCAAACAACAGATGGCGCAGAATTAAGATTCATTATGTATATAGTAGATATTAAAATAGTTCTGAAGTGAAAATCAATGTAATTCAAAACGTCGTTTTCTATGTTTAATAATACCGACGCGTTCAGCCTGCCTTCATTTTATTTTTTGTACGTAAATCATTTTTTTATACGCTCTGAAACTGAAAGTATTTCCTTGCAATCAGTTTATAGCGATCGGTTGTAAAGTTATACATATAGTTAAGATCGCACGATTTCCTTATCCCGTACGGAATAAATATTCTTGAAAACCGCCGCGCCCTAAAAGCTGCCGCCTTAGGCTACGGACTACTCAACCTATATCTAAATCATCCGCCTATGCGTTCATATGAATACATCTTATCGTTTTTATCGTCTTTCAAAGAAAAGAATATGGTTTTCGATAATCATACTACGTTTAAACGTATGAATCTTCACTTCACGGTCTAAAATGTTCGCTTGGGAGTTGAGAGTAAATGTTTCATTGATTCCAACGTTTCGGGAAAGAGAACATCCTCCGGCCTGTTATGCTCTGTTCTGTGTGAAGTAAAATCAAGCACGGGCTGAAGGATGATAAAAAAAATATGTGAGAATATAATGAGGGGGATGGTAAAGCCAAGAAAAATCCTAATTTGCATGTTCACCAGACGCGTTCTCTGCTGTACGTACCTATCTCGATCGTGGTTCGAGGCACAATGAAAGAAAGAAAGGCGCAAGGTGTTCTCACAGTCAGGTGGCTTTATTCTTTGCCACCTGTGCCTCGGAGCTACGTGTAAATTTATAATAAAATGGCTTCCAGCTCTATGGCCACCGTAACATGGTGTATAGAGTTACGTATACCTAGTATATGTATGTATACGGTAAATTGACTGTTCGATCGAAAATCGATATCGAAGGCTGCTGCGTTGCTGATTATAGTTTTATTCGATTCTATCATTTGCGTTATCGTCGTCGCTTGAAGCGATAGTTACGGTCGCGATACTTCTAAGTATTTTATGTAAACGGTTGTGTTTAAAAAAATTTGTACTACTCCTAATTCAACGCACGATTTGGAATTCGGAGCAAAATTTATTATAAAAGAACATCTGGGTAGTGGGGGTACTAACTTTTGTTGTTTCACGTCAGGCCCCTCGAAGTAAACTGTAAAATAAAATTACAGTACTCCTAGAAATCGATAAAAAAAAAGCATTTTTCTCACGAGTACAGAAGAAGAAAAAGTTGGGATATAATCTTGCAATGCGTAAAGCAATTTAACAGGACATCAAGTATTTATCACGCGATATCATTTATAAAAAGATCGCAACCTTTGGTGTCGCCTGTTTATCGGGGAGTGTAATTTTATTAACTACCTTGTTGACCCTATTGACAGATTACACGTTTAAGAATCCCGAAAATGTTAAATACTTCGAAAAATTCTCTGCTACAAAGACATAGCATAATTTTCGATGTTCGAAACGTCGAATTCCTTCTGATCAAGCGCATCTGCTCTTGTTCCAGACGAGCGAAGCCAGACCTCATATCAGGCACCAGAAAGGCGGCAGCCATTGCAGCAGATGCGGTCCAGGTTGGGGCGTCGTGAACCATTGCGTCCGCGGTCGTGACACCGAGTGCGGCAAGTGTGCACCGGGCACCTATAGCCCTCATCACAGCATTCAACCCTGCTGGATTTGCTCTAGGTGTGGTCCAGGCCTCTACGAGGCTCATCCGTGCACCTCTAAAACGGATACCGTCTGCGATTCCTGTCACAGACCGGCTCCGGATAATTCCGATTACAAGAGAAAGTGTAAGGGACGAACGAATTTATTCCTGGCGCCGGAAGATGCCTTAGGGACCGGGGAGGAGAGCGCTTTAGTCAATGAACCCGACGGGGAGGATCGATTGGACGACGGCGAGGAGGTTTTGGAGAAGGATGCCGACGCCGTGATCGTTAACGGAGAACCGATGAACGCTTTCGAAAATCTTTAACGATGGACGCTCGACAGAGCTTCGAAGATCAAATCGCATTACCGATGAAACTTCCGGTTTTGGAAGTTGCACGTCTCCTTGGATCATAGACAGAGCTGTCGTTTCCTAACAATTACGATTCATCTTTTTTCCGGCCCGTGGACGAAGCTTTCCGTTTTAAAACGTTACATCGTCTCTTTTTAGAAGGTCGAGAAGTTTCTGTAGGTGATGTTCCTAGAATTTTCCAATTTTATGTTTGATACTCGAATAAAATAAGAGCGGAGAACGGAAATATCGGAATTGGATTTGATGGAAATTGAAAGACGCGGTTAAAGTATTTATGACACTGCGAAAAGAAGAGGAGCAGATCGTGCTTCGAATAGAAATTGGATGCAAGCAGAGGATTAAGAATTCGAATTGAATATCGAATTTGTTTGTAATCTTGAAGATTATGAATGAAATTAGAGAAGGAAAATGACTGGATGAAACCTGATTACAAATGCTCGTCAACTCTGGTGCTCGTTCTTTTTAATTCTCTTATTACTTTATTCTTGTATATGCTAATGATAAATATAAATGTTCGATGAGGAAACGATCAACCTGGATCTATCCTCGATTGCTAGTCAGTTAGCCACTAAGTAGCCGATAAGATTTTTTCTCATTACAGATCCCTTTATAATATAATGTTACATCTACGGGACATAAGCATACTTATGTACACATACATCCAAAGATTTCTTGTTTGGTGCCTGGATGTCTCTCTATCTCTCTCTCTTTCTCATTGGATGTTTCTTATCTCATTCTAATAAAATAAACGAGAGTTCTTGTTTAATTTTTCTCCCAAAAATGATACGAAGAACTCTTTTTCTTTCAAAAAAAGAATTTGCGCACATTTGTACGTGTTTAAATAAGTGTCCACTATCGTTCAAAAATTTCACCCAGAAAGCATTATCGCGCGTAGCCGCATATTTTACATTGAATGCTACAGATTCGTAATAAAATGAGAAATAATCAGGTTTTCAACAAAATAGTGAACGTTCAGAAACCACCAGACGCTCTCGTTCTCCTCATTATTCGTACTTTTTAGAGAAATTCCGTTTGCCCTTCGATGTTACTTCTAGCTGTCGGAAGTAAGTAAATACGTGGGATTGTTATTCGTACTCGTGTTGCCAGAAATCATTCGCACACTTACGCGAAGCGTGTAAATACACTTCTGTAAATATAAAATTATAACGATACGATTTAATTATTGCGTTAATAATAGTAACTAGAACAGAATTAGAGACCTCCCGGCCTTTGTTCGATACTTTTTTTTTTCCAATTTTTTATTCGTATATCAATTTTTGCGAATACTATATTCTGGTTCTGCAACGAAACAAAAGGGAAATACGATATGTAAGATTACATTGAATTTGCAATATTTGTTACTTAACATTGACCGACTGCTTTTCTTTTCAACTTTTTAATTTCAGCTATCGCAAACGAGCAGACAATGTTTATTATTGAAGCGTACTGTTCACAAAATATTTAAGATTTATTTATTCCTTTGGTTATTTAACTTACGAATCGTACTTTTTAAGATATCGGACAGTCTTGTATTATTTTAAGCAGCGCAACATTTCTTCGTTACATACGATTCGAAATTAATTATACGTATAAGCAGCAGTGGTTTCAGCATGGCCACTAAAGGATCTCGATCGCGGATGGAAATTCACCAAAGCACCATTGTACTTTCTATCCGTTTTATTTATTTACGTCAATGTTCATTCCGTCAATGGACGTAGCCGCAAGAGACACGTCTACTGAACACACAATAAAGTACAGATATAATAATCTATATAAGTTCTGTTTTCGTTATTTTTTTTATTACACCCTTCTTCTCTATTACGTTTGCGCTCGAAAAAACCATAGAAAGAGCCTATGTATGCTTCTTCGATGCTCTGATATATCATACATATACGTTGGTGTGTACCTATAACTTCGAAGTGAAACTATTGTCGCGTGTTTATGAAATACATTACGCATCAGGTATTAATTGATGTTGTTCGAATTATTATGCACGGTGCACTACGATGTACACAGTAATCGTATCATATCGGAGAAAAATAGAAATAATTGCTCTTGAAATGCTACATGTAGTATGAGACATATACATATATGTATGTAGTTTGATGGTAGCTATATTTTTTGTTCGATTTTATTTGTCAACAGGATACGATTCTCGACTTATTTTACTTTGAGAACGATACACATTCAGTTGGAATCGGGGCTCATAATTAGGTTAACAAAAGCTCGAACCATAACGATAGTCTCACGGAAAAATCAAAGTTCATTAATATGAGAATTTCAGATTCGTTAGATTTCTCGTTGTCACTGCTACCGAACGCTATACGAATATGATTTCAATTTTTGCGTAACATATTTAAGATATTTAGAAAAATTTGAATAATCTTTTATAACAGCGTTCGCGTTTAAAATTGTATTCTCTCCTCGCTTAACGAGAATATCAGTCGGTCAATTGGTAGCAATGGAAACGTTCGTATCGCGATCAACGCAACGAAAGAAAATCTCTAAATGATCAAAGGTACTTGTATACCTCGCAGTGTATTCGTTTGTGTGATCAAGAATCTTTACATCGATAATAGTGTCGGTAATATATAATGGTCTATACACGATGTGAAACAACGTCGTTATACTCTCGTGCGGTAAAGTGTACCTACAAAAATAAGTCACTGTAACGTATGCCGTAATGGGATCGATACAAATAAAATAATCCTCGCATCGATTCAACTGTATTAATTATTCTCTAGTAATTAAGACAACCTCAGCTATATGTTTTCTAGCTTTCTAAGGAACTTTGAGAGTACATACAAAATGTGTTCACTGTTAAGTTACATACAGTGTATGTTCTTTTGTCAAATGTATCGTGTCTTTTAATGATATACAAAGCATTTTTTAAGCTACATACTTTCTTGCGGCAAACGAATACCTTGTTTTCTTTTCCCGTTGCAATTCCTACCTCGCATCATCGGACAGCTATTGCATAAAAAGTGTCAAAAACGAGGATCGAATCAATCCTATTGCTACCGGAAAAACGCACAGTAACGTGGAATCACGTGTTCCAGGACGTTCTTGAAGTTAGGCGTAAATATAGGTCGCGAACACAATGACTGATGGAACATTGTCGGGCGAATTCACAACACTCTCTATACAGCGATATATTTTGCTTCTGCATTAGTATAGTGTGGACCCGTGGAAAATTCCATACTTTCAAATTCAAGAAGAAACTGATCACATTTTTTCTTTTTGGTTTCTTTTGGCACGATGCTTGAATGCTTTGAATAGTTACATCTACAAAGTAAGTATATCTTAAGTTTTGCGCTCTGGAGAGTATTGAAAAAAAAGCGTTTAAACGAAGATCTCGATAAGACGTTGAAATTCTTGCACGCTTCATAATTCGAACGATAATTCGAATAACTTTTAAGTGGAAACTTGTTTGTTTGCATCGTTCGTTGTACTTTTTTAAGCGATCAGTGCTTTTTGTTCCTTTTTTTTCCTTACTTTTCTTATGCGGACGAAGTGAAAAATAGAAGAAACTTTTTTTTCTAACAGTCCGATACGACTTTCTACAGATTTCCAATAACTCCAAGATTGTACAAATAGCAGTTTAAGCCAACAATAAGCTTATATTGTCAAGTAATTTCAGTCCTTGAAGGAAGAAATGCGCAATCTTAATTTCAATTGAAATTTTATCGATCATTCGACAAACAAATACTTGACAATAAAATAAACTTTTGTGTGCCTCGCGCACAGGCTATACGAATATGAAAATAAGTTCGATAATCGAGAGAGCACATTTTATACGAGATTATATATGTATATATATATGTATAGTTTAATAATATAAATCAATAGCATTTTACAAACGTACATGTACGTAGAGCTAAATGATACAAAATAACGTTCGCAGAAAAATTGCAAAAGATTATAATTTTATAAAGTCATTGACAATGGAGGAAAAAAACAAACAAAAACGGAATCATTATACAACTTGAGAATTTTCCAATTTTCCTCGCGTAAAGATTAAATGTAGAAATCTCGTTTATAAAATATCTTACTACCGATTGATTGATTAGAGATTAAACAAAACATCGTAATATGCGAACGCCCCCTGTATTTATGCTTTGTGCCGCGAACAAGTTGAATTTGCCCTACACTAGAGACAATCGAGGAACTACTCAATTCTTTTCAATGGCTCAACAAATAATTTTGTTACATTTTATTTTATTTTATACAAGTGTAACAGATTTCTATAGAATTTCAAGGAAACATTGAAATTTAGTAATTTTCTAGTAGTATATGCTGTTTACCATTTACTTTGTTTACCTTTTTAGAGATATTTCCGAGTAAATTGAAAGAAAAACTCGTCCAAATCGTATTCCTGATAAGTTGTACCATCGAAAGGATAATTAAAAATTGAAGTTTGCCTGTTTTCTATTTCATGCCAGGTAAGTTTCAATAATTTATCGTGTTTAATTTTATTTTCATCGATTTTCAGATCTATATTTATTGTCGATTTCTTTATTTGTTTTGATGAATTTTTTAATTTGTTGCATATTAAGTGTAATAACATCAAGGATTGTATCGCGTAAACGATTTGAAAATCTGAACAATTCATTGAGCCATCGAATCCTACTTATGCTACGCTTTTTGCATACTACAAACATAAATAAATAAAACGAGCATATGGTATAGTTACATCAAATAGAAGGGACTGAGATCTATACCGAAAAATACACTGTACATTCATATACTGATCGCGGTTCTGAACGAGGAAACTTCTGAAACGAAGTTTATGAGCGACAATAATAATCAGGCAACTTTATAGTTTATGTTGCATCGGTGCTAATTCTAACTGGTTTAAGCTCGATTTGAGCGATCGATTGCAAACGCCTCTGTCAGAGTCCGCTAGTGATTCGGGTTTCCTATAGTCGAATTCCTACATTAAATCTATACACGGGGATAATAAAGGAACAAAACATAGACAAAGGATCGATTTATCGGAATAAATCTCTGTAGCGTTGTAACAAACGCGTTTCATTAATATATGTAACGACCGTCGTTTGATCAAAATACCGCAACATAATAATCTAACAATCGCGGTGCGTTATCCCACGCATCTCTTTCTCAATAATTCGTGTTATATATATTCATATGAATTATGTATACTTTATTTATATGTATATATGCATCCGCGCGCGCGTGTATATATATAATATATATATACGTGTCATTTGAATGGTAATTCTAATTGAATGAACATGATTCATACTTCCACGATGATAAACACAGTCGTGTGAAAATGATGGAATAATAACGTGAACCCCGTTGAAAATCGTTTCGAAGCGTAAATCATAACAAATCCATGACTGGGCGATTATATTTGAGAGTATCTTATGTTTGATCACCGATTAATTAGTAATTACATGCACAGTGTTCATTGGTTCGCAGAATTGTTTTGTTCAGAGATCGAAAATATTACGATACAGTGTATTTCGTTATATTTACGTATGCGTGTATGTACAAAAATTGAGTGATACAACTTAATTACGAAACAAAAGACTTGATTCTGACTTAAGTTAATAAATCTTGATCCTGCGTGTTTTTACTGTGCCCATTCATATTTCAATATTCGAGTGGGTGACGCGTAATTAAAAATATACTTTCTCGAAACCAACTTAAATATAAAGCATCTTTCATACATACGTATTATATGAATGAATTTTCTTCGCTCAATCATCTAAAGTTAGGAATGTTTGCTCTTTATATAACATATAATGTCGTGTTACCATAAATAAAAACAGAATGTAATGTCATTGGCGTTTGATAAAACTTTTCAAGGTACACGTATTTATACATTGCATTATTGCTGGATGTAATTTACTTTCACTGTACTTACTTTATTTCTAAATTAAGAATATTAAGAGAAAATAAAACAATGATTTGTAATAAAGTCGTACGATTTAAAATAGCATCCGAATTAAAATTATACAAGCATTCTTTGTGCGAATTGTCGAACAAAATAAAAGAAAAATTGAGGGTTCAATAAAAATAAAGTATTTTTCGTCAGTTTTCCGATTCATTCGATTCGTCAGTGCCCAATAAAACGCTCATGAAACTTTAACAGGAGACACGTGTAACATCAAGAATACGTTTCGAGAATGCAAGCGTTCTTGAAACTTAAGTTTTTAGCACTAATTAGATCTATGATCCATTATTATCGGATCTTCGCAAATATTTAGGATGTCTACCTCTCTTTCTCTTTCTCTTTCTCTTTCTCTTTCTCTCTCTCTCTCTCTCTTTTTCTCGTATTTTAACAGCCATTAAAATTTAAATTAAACACTGATAGTATTAAAAATTGAAAATACTGAAATATTTCAGTATTCCTAACAACTCATTCTCTAAGCAGATCTTTTTTTAGGTCATGCTAATTTCCGATTCATGCTGATACGTAAATCATATATGATCCAAAACGATAACGGGGAATGAGGAATAAGACATCAAATATTAATTTATGCTATATACGAACATAAAAAAATATACATCTCGTGTTCGCATGATTAAGAAATATATAAATGAAATAGCAGGGACAAACGATATAGGATCGTTGCGTCTGCGAGTGCTAATTTCTGTATGACCTCGTGCAATGACTTCTTCTCGGTAATATTTAATCAATGGATTTCTTATATACAATTCAATTAGAGCTTTACAATTTGCATATAATAACAGACAGCGTAATCGTGAAGCATGTGACTGCAATACAAATGCGATCTTAATATCGCTCAGAGCTGCTCTAGTTCTCATTTCTATTTCATCTTTTTCTATGTTATCACACATGGAACAAATAATCTTCAACACATTTGTAAATATCATCTGTACAAGATATACTATGAAAATATACATCTCACACAAGATTCGTTAAAGACGATTAGAAAAATTTCTCTAATGATTATTTTTTCATTTATTTCCTTCTTTTCCTTGTTCGTTTACCTCTCATTTAACTTAATCGCTCCTCTCTGTGAGTCAAAGAATGTAACCAGCCATGGATTTTATACATCGACGTGTGAGGTAAAGAAAACCATGTGAAAGGGACAGGAAAACAAGCGGATTACGGGAGAGGGGGGTCGGGACGGGAGCAATAGTCTCGAACCTACTAATTACAAGATAAATTTTGAGCTCCGTTAAATACAAGGAAAAGTCTACAATAAACAACTAATATCATACAACTACTGTCATCGTGCCCAAATCTACTCTCGCTCACGCAACAATAATAATCTCAAAAAAGAAAGGAAAATTGGTACGAAAAACATCGTACATACAAAAAAGTGGAAGGGTAAAAAGTATAGATGAGAACACGCCACGAGTACGCAAATTAATACGGACCGATAAACACTGAATCGCTACAACCAACGCAGCTGATTGGTACACGGTAAACCCATCAAAAATACATACGAGTGAAAATAATAACTATAAAAATCGTTTATAAAAAAACGTACATTACTAATATGAACGCGTAGCAGTGTGATTCTCGAGGGTTTCTGATTTCGCAGGTACTCGCGGTAATCATCTATACGCCATTGGATCTATACGAATTACAAGCTTTTACTAAAGATATATGTTAAATTAGAAAAAAAAAAAAAAATAATAAAAATAAAAATAAAAATAAAAGTGATATTTATGTTTGTTACCTTCACTCGTGGACTAATATTGTCCACCATAGTCATTATACATGTTGTTTGACATTTTTTACTTTGCTTTTTTTTTTGTTTTTGTTTTCACGTACACAATTCTCCTCGATTCTTAATAATCCTATGTTTTGTTCGTAGGATTACACGTGGTAACAACGCTTCGCCTACACAAGGGTTCAGTTCTTATGACCGCGCTGTGAGTGTAAGCTTGGGTACAACGAATATTTCTTAACAAATAATCATCAGTATCTTTCTGAACGTCGAGAGACGACATTCTTTAGTGACCACGATATGTCTTCCCACGGCGTTTGAATATATCTTAAATTAGTTTCACACCTGCTAGGCCGTTTAAAATTGGTCCACCAGCAGGTCACAGATCTCTACCGACATCGATTCTTTACTTGAACGCACCGTCAAACGGAACATCTATAAAATTAATGCAACAAAAGGTTTCGTTAAAAAATGTATAAAAAATTATATTTTCTTACAAAATTTGCACATTACCTGCGCTTGTTTGTTAGGCTCCAAACGTAACAAACATCCTACTTGTTGTGCCCTCATATGTACTATTCCTGCACAGACGAAATTATCGGGATTCGGATCAATACCATCGAGTAACTGCATTCCAAATCCTTGTAACTTTGTCCGAACTTGAGCAAGATCCATTGGCTGTTGTGCTTTAAAGATCTTTTGTGAACGTTGTTGATTCGCTCTAAAAGTATGCGTTATTCATGTGTTATTCGAAATACTGTTGATTTAAACTATTACGTATTCGAATAGTAAATATGTTAGGGAGTTTCTAAAATTATCTGAATATACATGGCTAAACATCGAAAAATAATAATAAAATTAAAAAACAAAGGAAAGTATTTCTTGGAAAATATTATGTACCCTCCAAGATTTTTCCAGCGTGCAAAAAATGATTCCCCATTCATCTCCGTGGGCTCGAAGAATTTGTTGATCGTTAATGGTAACTTCATTGTTATCTTTTGTGGCACATTATTGTAAATAAAGGAAATAATCATGCTCGGGGTATCTGTGTGGAAAAAAAATTTAACGATGTGCTTAATAATCCTAAATTGGATAGCATCAATTTAATAGCATTTGTTCAGCTTTTCTTAGAATGTTATGTAACTCGTCGTACCGTTATAGTCGTCAATACATTCTGCATTAATCATTTGTTGTATTTGAGCACCAGCTTCTAGCACGGGATCGACTGGTTTTACTTGTACAGCTAATTTTTGTTGATTTTCTTCGGACCAAGATAATTGTGGCTGAAAACTATGTAGAGCGTATTGAGTTTTATTTCCGTAAAAAAGACCCACTCGACCTAAGTTCTGTCTAAACTCTGATTTTACTCCTATTTGAATCAAGTCATTTTCAAAAAGCACACCATTATTCTTGCAAACGAACCTAAAAAAAAATAAATCAAAATTTAAATGTTAGAATAATTTACTTCAGAGTTCGAATTAGATTTGGTTTTTTGTTTAAATCAACGTACTTCTTAGGATTATATGTGTTTTGGGCACCATTGGTAGCGACCTTGTTCGGCATATTATAAATATCTCCTAATACATCAAGCAGAACACCTGTATTGCTAGTTGGCTGAGAAGATGGAGGTGTAGAAAGACCTAATAAATCTGCTGATGTGTTGTTAACAGTCGTTGTTGCGATAGCAGGTGTTTCCGTGTGGTGGTTAACATTTGGTGCAGGGCTTTTACTTTCCCTGATTTCATTCTCGGGTACTCGACCTGGTTTCTTCTTTTTCAAAATTGCGAGAATGGAAGATTCTCTTTCTGGAAATGCCGGCATTTCTTCTAAAACAGTGGCCTGTAAATAAAATTACAGATGCTTACTACTAATATTGTAAAAATTATATAATATTTCGTGTTTAATAAAAATTTAAACAACCCTCACTAAAATTACTTTTGTTTAGAGTTATTTACCAAAACATCGCTAGACGCAATAATGCTTAGTTGAAGGTATTCCGAAGCTCTTTGCTGCAATTCTGCGTTCGCACTGCGCAAGTTACTATGCTGTCTGAAAACATCTTGAATTTGGCTTCTCATTTCAGGAAACAGATTAACAAATTTAATATATGTTGAAAGCAGTAATGCTCGAGTCATTGGGGAACATAAATGATACTGGAAATAAAGCCGAAGTATATTAGTGTGCTATGTATAAATCTTTAAATACATGAAGACATATAAGACTTACTTTGGAATGTAATAATTGAAACTGTACGGCTGGAGAAGAGCGTTGATCACCAGCAATGAGGTTTCCAAATTCTCCAAGTATATAACCACCAACTTTAACCATATTTTCATGGCAAGCTGGTGCTTGTAAGGCCTAACGAATATTGTAAGTATTTAAGATAAGATCTTGTTTATTTCAGAATACCTAGATGAAAAAATGTATGCGAATCTACACCATTTACCTCGAAAACCGTTTTTGCAGCATACCCTTGCACGTCGTCTCTATTGATAACAATTTGAATAACTCTGTACCATACTTCTTCTGAAACGTAGTCACCGGCTATCCTGATAAGATTCAGAATGACGTCAACGTACCAAGTGTAATCGGTAGCATACTTTTCAGCCAGAATCGCTACCTTAAGAACCATCTCTTCTCTGATAGAATAATCAGCCGTTTCGAGGTAGTTTAACATTTCTTGTACTATTTCTTCTGCGTTACTCTTATCACACATGGCATACAAAAGGTCGACAGCTTGTTGTCTAACAGATACGTCCTTTTCCATTTTCATAGACAGAATAACTACTTCCTGATGCTTTTTTACGGCTTCATGTGAAAGTTCCGATGTGGCCAAATGGCACATAGACTCGAGTGCTAAGTAACGAAGGTTGGTCTCACGATTTGTTAAAAACTGACCGAGTTGATTGCATGCTCTGACTGACAAGGGCAGCTCACTATCATTGTGAATAATTAAACTAATGGCCTCGAATAATACAGCGTTCTTTGCATTGGAGTGTTGTACCTTCTTTGATTTTGGCGGTTCTTGAGCTTTGTTTAATATCGTTTCTAGGCATTCATTTAATCTACCCTTTACTCCTGGATCTTCAGCTGCGAAGAAATTATAAATAAAATAACATTATTTCGTCAATTATTCCGGTTTGCTGTAAAATTTAAATAAACATAATTTACCGGGTGGAGTATAATTCTGTAATAACCGTAGCAGTTTAACAGACAGCCATGGTGCTGGCACAAAATAATATGTATAATCCTGTAGATCTGTGTAGCTCGATGTCACAATCTAATGAGATAGAATAAAGATCAAAGAACTAACTTTCGACCATCGGCCGGACTAACAAATTATGCCATACCCTGCTCAATCTTGATACTGCTAAACTGACACATCCTTTATATTCATCTGGATTTCTTTTTACAAGAGCATCGATAAGAGATGCAGCTGCGGTAACAACACCAAGATGTTGATCGTTTAAAAGATGGACTATACGCGAAGTCCATTCTCCACCAGGAACAACATCTGGCGCGGTACGTAATAACCGTAACAAACACAATGCTGCACTTTGTTTTACTACATCCATGGTGTCTCTGGAATCAAAAAAATAATTCATAATTATCTTAAGTTTTATAACCTATTGATAAATAACTATAAAATATTGATTGCATTTAGATACCCAGAAACCAGAAGTTTTGGTATTTCATTTCCAAAAGCCTCTGCCATTTCTTTGCTTCCAATATTGGCAATACATTGTAACGCAAGATTTACATGAATTGGATTACGTGATGCAAGATCATTCTTTATACTCTGAATTATCAACTTAATGAGATCACTATTTGTATTTACTAAGACTGATATGAACAGGTAACCCTAAAATATATAATGTAAATATATTTAAATTTTTATCTCAGCCATTTTATTTTAACAGCCAACTTATTTTAACGAGTTATAATACTTACAATTTGTTTTTCTGAATACTTGTTAGATGAGAGTAGATTAACAGCCTCCATATGCCCAAAGTCAATATCATGACCAAGCAGAAAAATAAAAAGGAGCTTGCAAACATATTTTTTTTTCTGGTAACCATCAAGTGTTTTATCTCCTTTAAACTTACTACGAATGTTTGCCAGTTCTTTATTTATTCTCTTAATTTCTGCTTCTTTGCTTTTACCTAATAAAATGAAAATAAAAATAAAAACTAATTAAAACATATTTTAATCTTTTTATTTGGATTAAATTTATTAATAAATCATTTTTCTGAGTATCAAATAAAATTAAAATATTGATAACATGTAAAAAGCATATTTATATATTTACACATGCATATATGTTATATATATTTGTCATAGCTTTTATAGAAAAGCATAATGGCTACATGCCATTTGGATTGGCATCAAAGCACATATGTATTGATTTGCATAGTAATTGTCAGTTTCTTATCCTACATTTGATGTAATTATCTCCTATATTATGTAATAAAAATATTTTGTAACTATAACCCATATGTTGTTCTATGTTTTATACATATTTATAAGAATTTCTGAAGGAAACTAAAAGTGTTAGTTTCAGTAATTATTTATAATATTATGCCAAGTATTACATATTAGTGTTTGAAAGAGAAGCTATATCAGAAAGATATGCCTATATCAGAACTCCGCCCCCTGTCTCCTACTCTTCACTGTTTTAAATATGTTGTCTGTTACAGTAGTTTCAATGGCACCATATCTCTTAATGAAACATGGATTAAAATTTCAATGAACCAAAGGTTAATTTGTACTCATTATTTGATGGTATTACAACAAATATGAATATTATGATTAAATATAAAATACAATTTGATAGATTTTTCAATAGCTTAAATATATAATAACCAGAAAAATATTTCAACTTACAATTTCTAATATCAGAAATGAATACAGCCAGCCCACGCATGCCATCTCCTCTCACAGCCGGCATCTTGTCTTGTTCTACTTAAAACCACCTGTAAAATAAAATACATTCAGAGAAACTTGCACTTACATGCACAAGAAGTATAACTTTAATTTATAAAATTTCACTTATGGCATATGCTAACTTTTTCATATAAGCTATGACTTTTATGACAATCACACATCTTAATTATCTAAAGATTTATAAAAAAATGTATAACACTATTTTTATTCTATAAATAAATTAGTTGAAGCTGTGATTGATAAAAATGAACATGAACCTGTAATAGTGAAACAAATATACAGTATTCAATGAGGCTTCATATTGCTGTTTAAGGATTCATTTATAAAAATTTTCTTGTAGACTCGAAAATGTATATTGTTATTTAATGGCATACAATAGATATACAGGGGGAGACTCAAGAAAACAATATTCATTGATTAAGAGTACTTCAACCAACGAGCTCTACTGCCTCGAAAGCAACTTTAAAAACCTCGCTATACTAGATTCGTGTAACATATTAGTCGATAAAACGAGCATATCAAATTCATATTAGAAACTAAAAGGGTAAACAGTGCGAAGTAAAGGTCTCTTCTGACGCTTGAAAGGAAAATCGAGCGATTAAGCCGGTACCGCGTCCCAGATTCCGACGGCAAACACTTTTTGACAGCAGTGCCGTGCAAATAGTAATAGAGATTTCTATTATATAGAATCTTTTCAGATTACGTTCACAGATAATAATACCATTCATTAAGAAATCACTTGAGAATCACTATGCATCAATCGAGCAAGCAGAAAGAATATTTCGAAAGGGATAGATAGGTCGAACGGTGGCTTTTTGCCTCTTATGACCTGTCGCACGGGTGGTGAGCGCAATCAGCACAATTACAACTTTTGATAGAAAAAGGTTGTCTACTACGCATCTGAATTATCGGATCATTTTTAAGTACATACCGATCTACGGGTTAAGGTAACGTTCACGCACAGCTTGATCACGCAGTACTCGGTAGGCGTGAAACTATTCGCGAGTCGGTGCCAGAGATTTCGTGGCTGTCGCCATTTACAACCGCTGACTAGCTGACGGCTGCCCGTCAAATGCCACTACGCTTGCGCTGTAAACGTTGCGCGGGCAAATTTGTATTTCGAATGCGGTGCAATTTCATCGATCGTTTATTTTTACGATTATGTCTTCGTATACGACCTACGTTTTAAACAAATTTCTACTGTTTTCTCAAGAGATTTATCCATCATAGGAATATTTTATATTTTAATATTTATTTAACAGTTAGATATATAATTTTAGCCTATAATACTTGTCAATTATTCCTTGAACCAAAATTTTGAATAGAGAAAATGTTATTCACATAACAAAATTGTTTGGGTACTAAAATTCTGATATTTACATATGTTTTTATCCATTTTAATTGTAACTAGTTACATAAGCGATATTAACTTACACACATAAAGTATTACTTGAATAATGTATTAAATATGATTCGTTTTATAAAAGGTACTGAATTGAAATTATTTATTTGTCATTACATGTATATTTCTTAAGTAACAAAATTAGATAACGATATAATAATTTGAAAATATCAAAGGTTATATACAGAGAGTATATCACTCTGATACTTGTTGCTGTATTTTTTCCAATAACATTTCTAATCTGTCTTTCATCACAGGTTGTCCCTTTTTTGTTTTCTTTGACAGTTTCTTATATGTCTGTATCCTTTTTTCTTTATATTTTTTAAGTGCTTCCTCTTGTTCTGCTTTTGCTCGTAAAGCATCTTCCTTATGTTTTTTCTTTTCATCCTTTTTTCGTAAAAGTTCCTGCTTAGCTTTATGAAAAGCGCTTACTTTCTTTAATTGTTCCCTTTAAATAAGTAAGTCGCTAATATTAATATTTAAACTTCTAACTGCATTAAATTTCATAGATAAGCGTACATACTCATTTTCATTTTGATTATTTTTGAAAGTGGATAATTTCTTTATATTTTGCTGCTGGTCTCTATTAAGTTCTTTATAGAAACCTCGTAAAATAGCTTTTCTCCTGCGATCCTCCCATTGATTAACTAACAAAAGGTAATATAATTGAAAAATAGCAGTAAGTAATTTTTGTGTATATAATATACTCAATAATTTCAAACCTAACCTATAAGCAAGTTATATTAAATACGTAGTTTTGAACATACTTTTGTACTTATTACTATACTTCTGTAGCCTGTACTTCTTTTTATCAAATGGTTTTCTTTCTTTGTTCATATTTTCTGATTGTTCTTTATGGGGAGCACCTTTTACGTTCTTCTTCATGATTGTTGACCGACTTCAATTTAGTGTAGACAGTAAACGCAAGGGGGACTGTAGATCAATTAAGTATCGCGTTAAGTGATGGCATTTCAAATAAAATTCTTTCTTTGTTTCTGAAAGATGAGCACATTGATCGTTGTAATGATCAATTTAAAAAAATAATAATTCTAAAAGGAAAACAATATAATACCGCGGGAAAATGAAGTGAAAGTAACAGGATTTTATAACAGAAATTTTATGTTTATAGTTTTTCAGGTTATTGATTTTAAATATCATATTATTAGATATATTATTTTATTTAATATATCAGAAGCTATTAGGATATAAAATGTAATATTTTAATTAAGTTCCTGTAATATTATATTTAATAACTCAGCTGAATGAAATGCATTAACGCTAATATAGTAATAATGTAAATGCTGAGGATTTTGGTACGACTATAATGTCACAGTATACTAAGAAAAGCGAATTAAAAAAGAATGGTACTTGCACAATAGGTTTAGTAGTATATTATAGCCGCCTGTCATCGCATTACGTATTGTCAGTTTATTCGTGGCAGTGACATTGGCCACCGCTGCAATTTACTTGTGTGTACTGACATTTTTTTCACGCGTACGTCGAGCAAATTGAAGGATGATTAGTGATTGGTATTAAATATGGCTATTAATGTTACACATTGTTAAATACATTGACAAAATAGTTTTATGTTCCTACTTTGATCAGACACGCATTAGTTTTCATATTATATCTTGCTTAAATGAAATATATAATATGATTTAGAAATATAAAAGTTATTGATAAAACTGGTATTTCTCAAAAGAAAAAAACAAAAATTGTCTGTTAGTTGTCGTATATTATTAACAGTAATACTTAGATGTCTGATATAATTGCTGTACATTGCTATACAAACACGGTACATTGGAATATGATTTAGCAAACGAAGAGTTTGATCATTGAAAATTTATTCGAGATATATCGTTTATGTAGCAAGTACAAGCGTGTACAAATGCTATAAGTAATTACAGCCGGATCGTATTGCAAACCCACGTAGTCGCGAATGTTACAACAAACCGGTTAGGTTTCTGTTTCATAGGTTTGTAAAGAAGTGGGTTAAAATTCACTCTTATTATACATTTAACCTTCTTAAAATAGTAAACTGAATGATTGTGCTTTAATTTGATACCAGTGCAAAAATAAACATATCATTCAAAACAATTGAATGTCATAAATTTGGAAAAATAGATACAGTTTCTGTTTTAATCAGAATCTTCAATTTTTAAAAATGCGAATAGAATTTTTTACCAATCTTTTAATTTTTTCTTTTTCTTTAATGTTATGATAGTACTGTGAAACAAATAATTTATCCTGATATACAGTTATTTTTTTAATAGAAAAATGAAATGGTAAAAAATTTAAAAAAATTCTTAATGATAAAACTGAAATGTTGCATGTAAGTAATTACGCTTATTGAATCACGTGGAAGTTGAAATTGAAGGGGTAATCTGGACGAAGCGAAGGTTCAACAGTTTTGCTGAATTTTTTTTTGACAGACTGCCAAAGTAGAGGATCTATGATATCAGACAGTGACTTTACGGCACGTTAACCTCAGGCCCCATTTGTACTCAAGTCAGTGGAGTGGAGGCGATGCGAAGTCGTACGACACCAAGCAACCTCCTCATTCAATCGTTTTAAGTAAGCCAAGTACAAATTACTATTAAGTGGCCATTGTCTGCTTGCTAGCGAAACATTGAATGAAAGTACATTACCTCTTACCGTTCCGGTTGTGTTATCAACACAAACTTTCCTTTATAATAAATTGTTGGCGATTTAGCGTACGTTCAGTAAAGTAGAATTTAATTACATACACTTGTTTTATTCTTATATTTTTCTTGTATTCTTTTAATTAATTTGCATTACTTCAAGGTTGTAGGTAGTTGATATAGAGATAGGTCATACATAGTTCGCGCAGTACCCTCGACATTGAATCGTTGAAGAATGGCGGTCGAAAGGGTCGAATGGCTAAAGAATTCCTTCAGATGAATCTGGCCTCGGATACTATGGCTCTCTCTCTCTCTCTCTCTCTCTCTCTCTCGGACTTTGTCAGCTATTAATAGTTGGTGGCTTGCAGCGAAGAGATGTACTATCTTTTCTACAACCTCTGTTTAGTTGTTTTCTTCTGTATACCATGCTACATATAATTGCTTGGCAGGCTGTTTCGTTTTTGTGTCTTGTCTGGCATAACAATGTAATTATTCAACGAATAATGTTTAGGTTGCACGAATAACTCAATTTCGACATATGCTCGAAGCTTTTAGAATTTAGCTCTATTAGATCCTTGGAAGTAGGATCATTTGTTAAAGACAAGATTATTTTCTGGCCTAGTACATTTTAAACCTTCAATTTTTTAAATAGTTAAATTTCCAAAATTGAATACAGTTTTAAGACAGAGATAAATAAACTTATTTAACTATAATTTATTTCGTTTAAATTGTTGAAAAATAGGTACGCTTTATAAATTATCTTTGTAGGAATACGAACAGTTTTCGAAGTACCTATATGTTTTCGTTATTGTATTGTTAATGCGATAAGTTGTAATTAAGCCAGTCTTATGGCCTATCTCAAAATGGCGGATCAAATGACCACGGGGTTAATGATGCGAAGTCAGTGATTAAGAAAAAAAGGTGACCAATGAGAAGTTGTTTTCAATTTAATACATATCTTTCGATCGATTAACAAATATTTTTAAATCATGATCATGTATTTCCGTAAAAAAGCTCTTCAGAGATGAAACAACACGAGTAGCGGGGATTTACTACGTAACGAACGAATGTAAGCTCGAACCATATTAGGGACCATTGTGACGCGTTTTATCGATCAGTAAAACCCCTACAAAGATGACGTCATTTCAGCCAAGTCTTCCTACGCAGAGCCGACCGGGTAACTTAAGGATTCCGTGGTCGTTTGAGAGAAACGCACAAGGAAGGAGCGAACGAACGAATCGTTCTCTGGAAGAGAAGCCCGAGACGTTGTCTGGAGGCTCGTACAGTTTGACATTGACACACATTGTCATCGTTTTCAACATCGGTCTTCACAGTTTCTCTCTACATAGCTTTTATGCTTTGCTACCATAAATTTCGATGTTGCTGCTCGCAGGAGTCTTTGTGTTGCAACTAAAAAGTGAAGAGTTATTTAATTTTAGGAGATGAACATTAACAGAAACAGAGTAAATTGAAACTGGTGTTTGAATCACCATGTTTCCTGAAAATTATGAAAATTTAATTAATCATGCTTCTAAAATGACTAACGTAACTCGATATAGACAAAAGTTATTGATCACCCCATTTCATTGAGCAGGGTGTGATTCAATCCTCCCTCGTCTACGTTTACTGCTACCCCGTGAATAATACCGTCTGTGAATAGATATCTAAGGAAACATTCCACACGGTTTGATTCACCGGAAATTGTTGACGAAGGCGAAACTGGGCAGAACTATTTATGCGCAATAAGGAGGCGTTGTGACGCGTCGTTCCATTCAGTTCAGCAGTCGTGACGCGGTGCAACGCGCGAAAATAGCGACCGGCATCATTTGAGACGTGATTTAACGTGGCGAAAAAAATCTCGCAGTTCCACGCGTCGTAAACAGAAAGTTATGTAGTAGCAGCGGCCTTCGCGTCTCCTTGATGCGGCGAGGCGTGTACGCCTGTCCAAATTAGAACACCTGAATGTTCGCGCGTGATTAACAAGAATGTAGAACGACGAGGAAGAGGCGAGACAAAATGCAAATGATCGCGACACGATCGTGATACGATTACGATTCGGATGATGCTGTGTGAAAAATGTTGTTGAACATTTTTATTCAAAGGAATTTGTGCGGATGATTGGAGTTTATTATGCGACATGAGTCACGTAAAGCAGCGCAATATATCTACGGTTTTGGGAACTGTTACTGTTACGAGTAATAATGATCAGTTTCTTTTCTTTTTTTGGTTCACGAGAAGTCGGAAATTCTTTGTAAAGAGATTTCGTAGATGGAAAGGGGAGAACATTTTCCCTACGATCATTTGTGTGTAAAGTAAACCATAAGATACTCGGAAACCACGTTGCAGGGGTGTTTAATAGTTATTGAGAAAATGAACATGAATATTGTTTGGTTGTACCGAGGATATTAATTAATAGCACTCTTTGCAATGTATTCCCTAAATTTCTAGACTTCAAATAGTCTTTTCGTAAAGATTGTGATTTTGTGATTTTAAGAATACTTTTCTTGGTACTCAAGTTTAAGCGATTATAAAATATAAGTTAAAGTGTGTGAACGTAATAAATATAACACAGTTCATTGGCAGAATAATATTAACCACAGCAACTGTGAAGTTTAAGTAAATTTACCGAAGACGAGCCTTTGTAATTGGGTTAACGTGGTAATTGAGGTCTTGACGCTTTTATAAGCGTTATTGACTCCAGAAAACCCTTGATGCGCCATGTAATCTAATTAGCTAATTAAAATCGTAAAAATCGAATGATCCATGGATAGAACTCCTGTTAAGGCGTGTAATTCTAAAAAGCAATAAAGTAATACTTTATAAAATACTACAAGCTTAATAAATTACATTGCAGTAGCACTTTTATGTAAAGCTGACGAAATGAAATTTTTAGAAATCTGATCTCGGTAGAAACAAAATCTTCTATACTTACATATGTATATTTATGTACATCTGCAGCAGAAAGAAACAATCGATAAGGAAATGACAGTATTAGTCATCGTTTGTCGTATAAAACACAATCATTCGATATGTGTGTGAAATCGCAACTTATAGATCGCGTGTTTAATCAAAAACTTTGCGCGTTATGTGGACTTACGAACAATTTGTTTCTATACTCGTTGGTCCATGTAGGAAATCCTGTTTACTTTAAAAATATAAAACTTCAACAAATGTTAGATAATTCTTTTAAATAGGGCAAACAACCCTCAATTTCTAGCACTTCTATTAAAGCAAATATTACATAATTTACCGATAAAAGTATTCTAATAAATTTTCAATAAATATAATTTATATTGTATTTAAATATTCAATATTTGTAATACTGTACTGCTATCCAGAGTTCAATTTAGTCAATTTATTTTATAAAATATATCAAAGGAAATGTTATTTAAATCATTCGGTAATCTGCATTATTTATAAGATCCTTTTTACCAAGAATTCTATTAAGTTTTGTCCAGATGTAGTCAAACTTCGTGAAATTTCGCCCCCGGTTTGGACCGCGTGCATTAATCCGAGTGTTTCCGAAGAACACCGAACAATGACGAGCTCCCACGAATGGCCAGGCGATTGCGACGCGACTATTTAAGGAGCATTCGGTAAGCCGCGCTCATTCTTAGGCGAGACAACGTGCAAAGTGGTTGTACGTGAGCGAGAGTAGAACTTGCGACAATTAAAGCGGCCGTATACGAAACAGTGCTTCTTATTGATATACTAGCGATTACTTCGTTCAGTGACTTTTGGTGTAAAAGAGAGACTCAAGTGTGATTAAAGCAAAAATCATGGCTGACAGTGGTATCAAGCGTAATATTCCCATCAAACTCGGTGACTTCAGCGTGATCGACACCGAATTCTCCAATATACGAGAACGTTTTGATGCCGAGATGAGAAAGATGGAGGACGAGATGTCACGATTCCGTAGCGAGCTGATGAATCGTGAAAGCAACAACTTCTTTAAAAGCACCACCAGGTATGTGGCTACCGGCATTGCTACCGAGACGTACCTAACCTTTTAACACGCGTACACCCGGCACGGTTACTCTTTTACTCTTTGATTTTGATGAGCTTTTAAAATAGAATTGTTTGGTGTGTTTTTAGAACACGAAATCAAGTATGCTAAAATTTCAGATAAAACGTGAACATTTGGAGTGACTTTTAATATAGTAAAAGAATATTTCGTTTCAAATTTTTGAATTCCGTCGGTTACGAAAACAGATTGTTTATGATGTTCTAGAAACTTTTGTTTACATAGCCATCATTTCGGATACAGATGTCATTTTCCCTGTGTTCAGCTCTACAGTGGTACTGTTAACGAAATTCATCATAAACAGTAGTAAAAGAGAATCGGTGTTCAACTTTATCCTAATTATGTCGAGTACTTTAACGCTGCAGAAATATACGAAATATTCGCTTTACATCAAGCCTTTGGTCTTATTTTATGCCATGTTTACTCGAAGATTCTGTATTTATTCGTCGGATAAATATATGGGGATTAAATCGATCGATGCTGCAAAACGCGTTCTGTTTATACACGTGACTAACATAAAAATTAAACTAAAACGTGATTGATTCAGGCGGAAGGTCGTTTTTCGAGCTGCCTGATACAATTAATCAATTTTATCGTTGATCGGGAAACCATAACGTTCTCTAGTAACAGAACTTATTCTTCAACAAAAGTAAAAGAAAATAATCTGAAGATTTCATTTGATAAGTCAGTTATACATATTTGTCGGCTAACCTACCAGGGATTTGGCAAGGTTCAAACGAATGTGGAAATTGAATGATCAGTCGTTTGAAATCAGTCGGTAAACGTTAAATACTCGTCCCTACAGGAGGTACAACACTGTCACAAGTGCCCATCATTTAATTTTTTTTCTACAGTAGATATTTGTCCGGTTGCACAACGAGTGTTGATTTTTATCTCGAATTAGCATAACACTGCGTTTACGTTGTCTCAACTACCTACACGTAAACACGCTTTATATAAAGTGACACAAAAGTAACTCAACTCGAAGGTTGAACGTTATGAAAAAGCATTTTAAAAATTTTAGTGGTAATAATGATACGAACAATTTGGCGCTAATAACTTCCAACCCGTAATAACTTTACATTTACATTTTTCCGTAAAGCTTCTTTACACAACTTTAATATTTTTGGTTGCGTTACTTTTACGTCCTTTTGAACGAAAAGATTCACGAAAATGCTTTTGTACACAATGTGTCAAACTATTTAGATGGTGTCGAATGTTTTTCGTGGAATGGTGAGAAAGAACGTTGTGTTGACAGTTAACTCGTGGAACGTTCGTGCAGACATATTTATTGATGGTTGAAAACAAAATTGTAACTGCCATTTTTAGGTTTCGGCAAAGCGTTATAAATCTCTTATGAGCCATGAAGTAGGAAACAGGGAAAAACAAAACAGGCGATTGAATTGCTTTTTTCTTCTTACTGCAAAAATTTGATTTTGTCATTTGCAACGGTTTGGTTTTCAACCATTATTATTGTAGTGTGATAATCAAACAGCGCGAGGCGATCCTGATAGATGTACGTACTTAAATTAAAGTCACGTCTCTGCCGGTTCCTTCTTTTCACGCGTGCACACATAGGTATGTAAGTATATACGTATTCGTCGTTACACGTATTACGGTAACGTACGTTCCCCCTATTTATAGAGGCTTCGTCAGTGCGTTTGGTGTGAACATGCGCGGCGTACCCCCTTGGCGTGCCTTCCTTGCCAGGGGGTAAACATAAAAATTACGTTTATTCGTTTAACGAAAATTTGCACCTCTTCCTCCTCCTTCTCCTCCTCCTCCTTAATTTGCCTTCAATCCCCTGTCTCTAGGTCCGCGTGTCAAGGGATCTTGAACAATTGAGGAGATAGACGATGGTAATTAGTCTGATTAGAACCTTTTCAAATTCTCAGATTCTGGAAAAATGGGGAAATTAGGAAAGAAAGGATATAAATTTGAAGGTTAGTTGTTGTGCAGCTTATAGAGTATTCAAAACTTTGGAGTATCTTGTAAAGGGTATTTTCGATTATCTCGAAGCTTCTCGCGGATTCAGAATATTCGCATTAGAATTCCCTCGGAACGAGTTGCGAGTCTGCAGGATTGAACGACGAGTGGGTGCCCATTTACCATGGTTTTTGCATACCAGCACCGCGAATGGTAACAGTCGTGTTATTTTAATAGGAGGCCTGTTCGATATTGGATATCCGTTACCCGCTATCCTTCGAAACTACTAATTTTAGAATCGACGTTCTAGATTTATTACTCGACTATTTGAAAACCGGTATTTTCTATACGACTTCCAGAAGAAAATTGCAGTCTACCATTCCAATCTATTTTCTCGCTTAAATTTAATATAAATTTAAGTTTCTCAGTGTAAAAGAAACATAATTTTCTTGTTACTTTAACATAAATTTCCAGCAAAGGAAAACTGCTAGAATTATAGCGCTCAAAGTTTCTCCCTTCGGTCATAAATTTTGTAGAATCCTCGTTATCCAACTGGGCGAATACGTTCTTCCCCTCCGTTCAATAAATTTCTTCGACCGAAATGTTGTACGTAGTAACTCTGACAAAATTTTACAGATTTGTGTTCATCTTGGCAAACGCGAATTTGGGTCGAGCAAAATTTATCCTGAATTTCGTAATTTCTTAAGCTTCATCGAATATCTTGTGCGTTTGAATAAAATCATTCTGTTGGATGAATCGATACAGATTTGGTTGAATCATCTGTTTTGAATAACGCGCGTTTTCACTCGTTTCTTCTCGCCTGGGATTTTTTTTGCGAAGCGCCAAAATCCTTTGAAGCGGGAGAAGCATGTTTTTTTTTTCCGTAGATGAAAATAGCCGAGTAAATTAGTTGGTTAACGCTTAACATAAATTATGTTGTGCCGAATAACATTAAGTATCTGATAATATCTGTAATTTATGAATAGCGATAAAACTAATACTAACCGAATGTGTATAGTAGCTGGTAACAATTGGAAACCGCGGAGCATAATTAAAAAAAAGCAACAATTGGTTAGGCATTGAACGGGGTGACAATTTTTCGCCTGTCAATTGACGATCATTATGTAAATGTAGTACGACGTGTGTCAGCCATTAGACGAAACGATACGTTACATCACGGATGGTCGTTTAACGCAACTTGTTACGACAACAAAGAACACGCTTCTTCCTGTAATCTCGTTTAAATACCTCACGATACCTCGTCATCCCGTTGTTAAACAGGAATATGCTTTTCGGCGTGAGATTCTTCATTCGATCGAGTTCATTTTCGTTCGATAACAGCAGCTACCGTGTCGCGATAAGCTGAAGCAGTTTTAGATAAGTCGTAACAGGTAACCGAAAAAGTTTTAAATAAGAATCGTTAAATTTTTCAAGCTAAAAAGATGATGAAAGTCTGCGATAGGAATGGGATAATGATAATTATTATTACCCACCGCTACGGAATAATATCGATTCTACTTGTACGAGTAGAATCGCTTATACTTGCGATTCTAGCCTGGAATCATTAGATTTCGAATCGATTCCGAATCTAACGCGAACACGATACGATACGATACTGATTCTTACATTGCGAACAACAATTAAAGACCAATGCGATCGAAGTTCGGTTAAAAAACGCACCGGCAGCGTTCTTTTTCTACCGCCAAAGTCCAAAGGATGATTAAACTGCAACGTTATTCCATAACAACGACAACCGGTCGATAGAGATCGCTATATATCGGTCTATTGCGTCAACGTCCATCCTTGACAGTGACAGACGCTGTTACAACACCGGTTCCCACTCGCGAATCGCGAACTAAATTGTGATTGCTACGCGCGAAAAAAGGTGAGGAGGAGCCTCGCCTCGATGTTTCTGCTGCGTTTTACGCAGTAATTTCCTCGTCTCGTTCCAAGCAACACGCCGAACGGATTCATCCGTTCCTATCTTTCCGCCTATTCGATTCGATCTGTCGGATGGCTGCTGTCGGTGATTCACGGACGAACATGATCGTTGATCGGGATCTATATCCGCCGGATCACAAAACGGTGATCAAGTTTCGGTAGGTGACTAGGCGTAAGCGTCGTTTCGCATCATCCTGCGAATCGTTTGGCTTCTCTCCGAGCCAGCAAACGTTCGCGCGTACCTAATGGCAGGCGTAGAATTATAGGGTTTCTGGAATCGATCGATTTTGGATGAGGCATGCACGAGTCGTAATTTAGTCGTAGAAAGAGTCGGAGAGCGGGCTCATTCATATCCATGAAGCAAGTAAGTACGTAGTTACGTGCATTCGATCCGTTAATAAAGGATATCGTTAGATATATGTACCGTTTCAATATTAATCGCCATACACGTTTTTTGTGTATTTTTCATGACGAAAGATAAGGCGATAGTTGTTACGGAATTTTCTTAAGCGTCCTTAAGAAAGTAAAGCTGCCATCGATACAGTAATCGAAAATCCATCGAAAGCTTTTAAAGTAACGCGAAGAAGGCTGCCCGTCAAGGTCTTCGTTGCTCGAATATTATAAATCATTCAAGCATTGTTGAGAGCACGTGCAAAGCGAGTATTACTAGCGTTCCTGGTATACCGTCACCTTTAGTTAGAAAAATAAAACGGAAAACAATGTATCGTGTGGTGTTAAGTAAGTTACGTTAAAAAGAGAAAGACAAAGAATTCGTCTCCAAAGATGCGGGGATCGTTTTATCGTATTTGTTGTAACCGCGATAAACAGGTGCTCGAAATCGACGATCGAACGATCGTTGGCCGATCCGTGGGAGGCAAATATGGACCGTTACGAAGTCCGTGGGGTCACGTGGCTCGGTGACGTAATCGGTGTTCAGGGACAGCCTGGCCGCAAATAGACAAAAGTGTAGTTCGAAATAAATGCTCTTGCGAGCTACTCTTTCGAAAATGTTCCCTAGTATACTTGCTTGCGAAGGATGATTCAGTCGAAAGTACTTTAGTCGTGAGTCGTTTCGAACATCTCTCTCCCTCTATTTTTCTTTTTTAAGACGTCGCTTCGTTTCAATTGTGACTCGATCGATCGGATCGTGCGAATCGTTTGATGATTATAGAAGAAGGGTTGGAACGATGAATCGTTATGATAAGAAAAAGATGATCCTTTTCGATAATATGTAATTACCGTTAAAGGTTCCCGGAAGAGTCGAACGTCGTATATTTATAGCGGTGACCCGGGCGTTAAGTTAACCGAAGGTAACGTAACGTTTCATGGAAACTCGAAGTATTAGATCGCGATCTACCGAACGGATAGATTGGACGCGTGTAAGCATCAGCGGCGAATTAATCCCGCTAGTAGTCGCGTGTAACACGTTACTCCTCTGTTGGAGCATACCGAATCGATGCTCGAAAGTTTGTAGACGAACTTCTACCGGCAAGATTTATATATGCTCACGGTTAAGATGGGGTGAATTGTGAGTTCGAGAACGACGAGCGTAATGTTTCACACAGCCCATGTGCGAGAAAACTCTTCTATGTAGGGTGTATCGATAAGAATTAGTATGTAAAACTTAACGAAAAAGTTCTAGCAAATAAATTGGCGGAACGATAGTTTTTTTTTTATACAGACTACATAACTTTTATTCGTAATATTTGCCTCTTGTTTCCATATCATATGAACGTCATACAGAAGCTGGTAATTTTTGTTGATCCACTTTGCGTAGGTACGAGCTTCCTTTGAGAGTCTATCGCGATGATTATTCTATTCATTTGTTTCGTGACGTTGCAAGAGACATGATTTCCCCTGGAATTTTTCATTACGATCTAGTAAAGAGATGAAGGATAGACAAAGCGTCCGGAATTTATCATTGTATAATTTAAAGGAAGAAGTTGTTGCTAATTGTGATCCATCGTTACATTTTTATCCATATGTAGGTAGCGCGAACAGGCGCAGGATAATCTGTTGCTTCCCCGTTTGACCTATCCTAGTGATTGAATTAAACGATTCATTTGCCGTTCACTGCTAACAATGCTCAACGAGAAAATATGATCGGCAACAATTGCCCTATCGGTTAGATTGCATCTTCGCTAATCGTATAAACCTGTTATCGTCATATCTTATAGCATTTCCTAGTGTATTCAAAAGCATTACAAAGTTTTCCAAGTGATTCGTCTAAAAAAGTTCCCTAGGTGTCGGTTCCTTTATTGGCAGTGTCAAGGATTGGTCATTGATTTTTTTTTTCAGCCGACCGTTCTAGATCAAGAACAAGTTTATTTACATTCCATACCGCGACATTTATGAACTATACGTTGTAATGTTGCCACGAACAAACTGATCGTCCTTCGTCCTATCTTTGTTCTTTGTTCTCAAATTATGATTATCGTTGCATTCGATAGACACGATTCAGAGTTCTAAATAAAAATTGTGTTATTTATTTAGGCTAGACGATAGTTAGTCGAAGTCTAAGAAAACTTTGGTACAGTCGGTCTGTTGTTATATATGTTTATCGATATCAAACATTTTATCAATATTTTTGTAAACCGCTGAAAATATTACACTCTATGCGTGTACAAATATTGTACATGTATTACAATTTTTACTACTGTCATTATTTTTCGTAAGGTCCGTTTACAAGCATGATTTCCTAATTTAAACTTCCGCCATTAGAGTTACTTACAATCACGATTGTTCGATCGTGAAACTTTCTCCGTAACAAAGGAAGCCAGGAAACCTTTCGAGATCTAGTCGAAGAAGTCGGTGAGGTATCGCGTGGCCTTTCCAGTTCGACGATTTCGTGTTCGAGAGATCCTACTAGGCACACGGTTGACCTCTCGTGACTCCCCCACGACAAGACAGCACCTTTCTCCTGCTAAGGATAATTCTTATCTATCGTGTTCATCTATACTTCTCCATTCCTCTCTCTCTCTCTCTCTCTCTTTCTGTCAGAATACTTCCTGCACCTTTTATACGCGTCTACGAGACATTTTGACAGACATTCTAGCGATTTTCTCGATATGAAGTCGGTTTTGTTCCGTAAGAAAAAGGGCTGCCAGAGAGAAAGGGCTCTTTTAACTTCTTCCCAGTTTTATGCCTCTTCTTTTGCTAACCGTATGCCCAGTCGTTACCGTCTCTACTCTTCCTTGCCTTTTGTGTCACTTTAAACGGATGTTTGCCAAAACACGCGCCCCTCCTTTTGTACCTTTCATCGTGGTCGGCGAGCGAATGAAGCTTTTTTTCATGGTTAAGTTCAAGGTGCTTCGCGAGGTGGGGATATCTTCTTTTAGCGGTTGTAGAACCACTTGAGGTTTCATTTCAAAACGGTCGCGTATGTCTGCGTTGAACTATTATGATATTTCATAGAATACCTTCTTTCGATGAGAATGACGATAACCAATTTTACCGAAAATAGATAAAGTAGCCATTTATTAAGGAGACTTACAGAAGCTTCTAGATAATTTTTATTCATAATTTTTGGAACCCTCTCAAACACTTGGGAATTTTTAAAATTTTTCTACACAATCACTGATCGAGTTAAGTGTTCTGATTTAGTTAAATACAACATTAACGTTTCTTAAACCCTCGTGTATATATAGGTATTTTTAATTAATGGGAAAATTACCATTGTTCTTACATAACAGATTTCTTCAAAGTTCAGAAACATCAATTTGCAAGAAAGTAATCATGCGACATGCCATTATAGGATACAGAAGGATGCGGTCTAAAGAATGAACTCTGTGGGTGATCATCGATCTTTTCGCTTCCTCGTGATCAAGGAATGCGGAAGCGGATAGACATTGTGACCTGGATCAAACAATCTTATCTCGTTCTTTTACTTTTCAATAGAAGATCGTTTCGCTTTTGCAACTATAATATTAATATATACTTACATAAAAAGAAAGAAATTCCTCTTTTTCGTTCTGTTACTACCCTAGAGGTTAAAATATGTAATATGCGCAAACACGATACGTCGCGTGACAGGATGCAGAGACATTTTCTACTCGAAATTGTTATCTTATTACAGACAATTTCTTCTTTGATTACTCGTCGACGGTTTCTGTTCATTTTGTTTTATGCAATTCGTGATAATTTATCCTTGACTATTCGTATCGTTTCATTTTTAAACATTCCAAGGCAGAGAGATGCGTTTCATGTGCCAGGAGGGTTTAATTTTGAGGCCGATACGGTGTCGCAGCCGTGGTGCACTATTTTAGAATCCTCCTTGGGTCGATGACCTCCCCGAAGAGCGAGGAACTAACCGTGACTTCCGGTTATCGGTTCTATGAAACTTGCACCGAACTGACATTTAGTCGCGGGTTCGCTATAGCTAAGGACAATACTCGACCCGAATCAACGATAAGATACTTTGGGTCGACCGAAGAATCGGTTTTTAACATCGATTAACCGGTGTAATTAGTGCGGCATCGATCGATTAACGAAGGGGCGAAATTTTTTTGGAGACAGGATCAAGAAACGTGAATTAAAAACAATACCGTGTATCTTGATTTGTGTTACATTATAAATTTGAAGGTAATTGATTTAAATAAAAAACCGTAAAGAAATAAGTGAAAGTTCGTAGGTAATAAGAATACAGGTAATTAAAATGATATCTTCGGCATTTTTTTTGTCTCATAATGAAATTAATTAATTGTTGATCTTCTTAACGGCAGCGTTAATATTCCTCGGAGAATTGTTCGAGTACACGAAACATTACGAAATTTTAGTAGCTTAAACAAAATCGAACGCGTTTAAATGGTTGCGTAAAATTTGTTTCGATTCGACTGGTTCGAATATTCGAACGCTCTCATTTTCTCAAATAATCGCGCCGCTTCTTCATAAATGTCTTACTTTCTTCTCGGGTACTCGAGCAATTTCGAATATCGTGTCCACATGGATAAAACACGCAATACATAATTATTATGTTGGACAATTGTATTTCCAGTAAGTTAACGGAAGATTTTTTACGTAGTGCGTTTTTTACGCATCATAATTTCTACCTTCAAGATCTTTCTCTCAGGATGTAAACCGTGATCGGTTGCTGGCTTACCGAAATAATATTTTTATGGCTGATTGGCATGGCGCGAAAACTTGGTTTTAGCCTACCTAATTACTGAATTGCTGAGTGATGTAACATCGTGTAACCTGCGTGTGACGTAAAGCGTTAACGAACAGATTGCATCAGCAGTTCCTAAATTTGGCCTTTCTCGTATCGTCCCAAACTCTGTAATCGGATGTTATGCAATGTTTATAAATTAATCAAGAATTTTCTCTGCCTTTTGAAAAGAAGAAAAGTAATTCAACGATTTGGGAGCTGCTAGATAAATTTGTTGTTTAAACGTGTCGTGTTTTACATCGCTTTGCAAGTCGCAGAGCAATAAGAGCACAGAGGTTCTAAATAAGAGTGCCTTCTATCATTCGGTGAAATGTATTTTGACCAACTTTTTTTTTCCAATAACTTTCGGGGATATTACTTCTTCGATGCTATTCTCGCACCTTTTTTTACACATTGTAAAAACAGTTTCTAATTTTATCCTGGGAATGGATCTTCTTTGGAACACCTCTTGTACATACTGTTTCTTGGCGACAAACTGTTCTAAACTAAACGCTTTACATCTTATACAATCTTTCTTTTCGCTTCTCTCCTTGAATCGATGATTCCAGTTTTCGGTTTACGATATTAATTCTAAAGCTAAAGTTGAAGCTAAAATTATCTCTTAACTCCGATCGCCGATTCAACTGTACGGATTAATTCTCAGAATTAATAGCTGAATGAATAATCGATTAGCGACGGGAAGAGACCACAATGGACAGCTCGTTTGACGCCAGGAAGCAGCAGAAATTTGTCGAAAAAGAGAAAAAAGGTTAGCGAAAAAAGCAAAAGACAGAAAAGAAAGAGCGTTGGTAACTTTGTCGCTGACTGAGAGAGGAAAACAGCGACCAAACGAAACTAACTACCGAAGTTAACAAAATAATAATGTCCCCTGTTCCCCCTGCTCGACTTCTGTCTCGCCTTCTGATTGGCTCTCTGCATTGGCACGTTGGTGACTAACTTGAAGTCGACATCACACGAGCTCCAGCGAACACCGTACCTCGACGACTTCGAAGACCGAAGGTTGGGACAAGGTCGACCCTGCAGCACCGCCAAAGCGGTCCGCATTCGACAGCTTTAAAAGGTGACGCTACCGTAAACACAGAAAAAAAAAAAACGAACGATCACTCTCTTTCTTTCTTTCTCAGTGTCCAAAATCGTCCCTAGTCTCCTCCAATTCCTTTGGTAGACACCCCTGCCATTTTGTTGTTCGCCTTCGCGATAAGAGCGTGTAATGGCGGCCAGTTGCTCTATGGCCTAGTTGTCGGACCGAAGATTCTGTGTGGTGTCAACTAACGTATCGACTTTTACAAATACATTTTTACATACTGAAACTCGCGTTTTCAAAAATCTGAACATCAAATTCAGATATCGATATCGAATTATTTGATTCGACCGCACAGAAATACTGAAACTAAATGGCATTGTCGACACGACCGCCTCACGCGTTAGTCGCTACGCTATTTTCTACTACATATATATGTACTATTTTCCTCTCTACCTCTTCCTCACCACTAACCGTAGGTCACACCATCGACAAGAAAGCACTGTCAAAGGTAACCGGCACGAATTATTCACTTAGATCGATTAACCCTTTGGTGAACAATTAACCGGAACCCCCGGTAGTGTTACATATTAAAATAACAAATGCTTTTGGTGCGGTTTTTCATGTGCGCGTGTGAGGCAAAAGTAAACGCTATCGAGATCGGCGAGCGCGTGACACGCTGTTGCAAATCGAGCCCTAACCTGTTGTAGCTGGTCCGTTTAAGTAGATGAGCACGATTTTAGTTAGCCTCGTTTATCCTGAGTCAGTTTCTAAGTGTTGTGTTGTTATTGTTTTCGTTACATCACCACCACCATCGTAGGTAAGGCTCCGTTTCTCTCGAAATGTCCACCCAGGTCGTCACTCGTAGGCGAACGAGTCTTCGTTGTCGAGTCGCGTCACTTTTCTCATTTTTGTTTCTTGTTTTCGGCCACCGTCGCATCATCCTCGACGCATATTATGTTCTTCGATTTGTGTTTTTCTTTTTTTTTTTCTTCTTCATCGTTCGAACTCGTTCACACGCTAGAGGCCACAATCTTGAACTTGTATATTCGTAAGACACTTGCACTCACACGGGACACGTGTAACGTTGTATTTGAAAATAAAACATCTGTACACGTGTTCGGATACTAAAAATGCAAAATACACGTTTGTCCCGTAAATGAAACTTGTTAAGGGCAGCCAGTATAAGCGATAATCGACGGTTGATTGTGTTGGACCTTTCAGCACCACGACGCAGAGCACTCAGAACAGCAGTTCTCTGAGCCCTCAGCATGATTCTGCCTGGCTCGATGGCCTGAACAGCCCTCTCATCCAGGACGAAGGCGATAGCAAAATGCTGAAGCTCCGATTCGATGTCTCCCAGTACACACCCGAGGAGATCGTTGTTAAGACCGTGGACAACAAGCTACTGGTGAGTACCCTTTCGCGTTCTTCTCCATGCTGGAGAGATCGGTTTGTGTTAGACTTTATTCAGTTTGCCAAGGGAAACACCAACTATCTAGGGGATTTATTTATTTGGGAAACCGAGAGCGAGAAATCTTAGCTCTTAGCTGTTCTATACACAGGAGAACCTTTAAATGTTCGATTAATGTTTGGAGGGTGTGTTTTATGAATGATGCGTCGCGCATAAGTGTTTGTAATCTTATAAATGGATCTATAAAAACGGTGTTTTTGCATTTGACTGTAAGAAGAAAAAAGGTCTGATTTGTAAGCAATAATAATAACGAAAATCAAGATGATAGTTTAACGATAGATCAAGTTAAATTAGACGTTCACTAGATTCGCCTAGAACATCTGAAATGTTAAATGTTTCGCTTGCGAAGACCGATGTATTCGAAGAATGTTACGGAAGAATTGGTGACGAAACGCGTTTCAAAAATTTGTTCAAATGCTCTAGAATCCCGTCGCTTAAAATTCAAAGCGTCGCAACGCATTCTGAAATCTTGAAAGTCGGTGAACCGATATTCTTAGCATTCTGAACGCGACTGTGTCGATGTCAAACGCGATATTTCCGCGCCCATATTGGCCCGCTGACAAAGACTAATCGTCACCACGAATTCGTGACTTCGACCAGATCCCATGAACGCTGCACCTACGGTTTAAATTAAATCGAGCCTTCCGTCGCGCATTATACGTCAGATTTCGCACGCTTGACAAATTGAACCGTAACGGAAACTACTTTATTCCTGTACTTTATACATTGTTGCTGACGATGATGTGTACCTACCATCCTATCGAGTCAAAGTTTTCGTGAAATTAGATCGTGAAGGTGGTCAGGCGTCAATGTTTCCGAGAATAAATTGTCAGAAAGTTAAGAAGGTGCATCTACAAAATCATTCGACATTTTCTTCTAATAAAACCAGTTGGTAACTAATCAAAAGTAGAATCGATTGTGACCAATTCGCAGTTTTGTTTTTACATTACCGTCCTGCTAAAACGGACCTTGAGTCATTCTCGAGCCTATTTTCCTCGACCTTTCTTACCATCGAAAACTTTTATCCGCTTTCTGCGAATGTAAGAAATGCGAAATTATGGTTGACTCATCACGGTATACGCATAATTCGCTCTCTCTAGCACCGCTTGTTGCACAACTTGGCAACCGCCGAATCTGGTCCACCACTTTACGCAATTGGCGCCGTATTTGCAGGCCACTCTGGTGACACCCTGCGCTCTCTCCCATCAACGGTTTCATTTACTTTCCTGAGATTATCGTTGCTCCTTTGAGAATCTAATTTTGGTTTTTTAGGTAAACTCATACATCGATGTATGTCCGTTGGAGAAATTTAACTATAATACTCGATGATTTATACGTTGCATATATTAGAATACAAACTATTTTCATATTCTAACATAACTGTTTGGTTGAAGGACCTAGAAGGGGTCGCGTAACGAAAATCGTTTGGTAGGTTTAGGACAGAAAAAGAGAAAGAGGGAATTCTTTCACCTAAGATAAACGATGGCCTCTCTTACAGCGAATCCTCGGGGTGTTCTCACACGAATGGAATTTATCGACGGTTTATTTGTTAACATCTATTTCGAACGCGAGCAGGCGGGGTCGAAATCGACTACGCGAAGTATTTCGTGCACGGCCGGCTAAGAACGGCCAACAGGAAGTGGCGGAGAATTTTACGCCGGTTTACTGGCACTCGTGCCTCTTTATGAACGACGTGGAACATTTTAATTGTTGTTGTTACGTCACTTCCCGGTAGAGGAAGCCGGCTGTACTGGCAGCGGGGTACAGTTCCCCGCGTAAGGGTAATTCTTGTTACTTAAAAGCGACGCGCCCGCCTTTCGTAATTAAGCACGTCGCGGGAGTTATCGCATTCTGCGTTTCCACGTCGCGACACGCCAGCTTCTCTCTGTTCAATTTTGCGATGGAGCGCACACCTCGTTGGAAAGTTAAAATTAATTTGCATTCGGCGATGTTGAAGAATGATCAAAGGAAGGGAAGCTGTACCAAAAAATTTCAAATTTAAATCCATCGAATTGAACGATTTAAATCGAAATATTCAAATTCAAATATCGTCGATCCAAGTTCTATCTTTCGTTGGTCGCGACAACAGCATGCTCGACAGGAAAGAAGAGGTTTTCCGAACCGAAGAATTTGCTCGGGGAGCCGAAGCCAGAATTTTCTCCGGGGCGCGTATGCGCGCGTTCAAGTTTCTCTTCTCTGGCTAGCATTCCCGTCGACCTGGACGAAAATAACTCGGACCAAAAATAAATTTACGGTGCTCGTCACGCCGCGACGGCTTGGAATAATGTTCAACCATTGTGGGTCTTCTGTGCGTTCGTTCTGTGACAATGCGCAATGTTTTGCGATTTTAATTTCGTCAGCCTTGCGACGATTTTGTATACAAGACGATTTTTCAACCGTAGGAAAACTAGCAGCGAAAAACTCGACCCTGAACCGCTATCGATGGTAACAGCTTGAATTATCGTCGAGCAATATCGACGCTATTACTTTTCTAGTTTGGTATATTTGAAAAATGATTACACATCGTTGCTCGTGTCTTCGAGATCGTTGTCAAGTAAAAATACTCGTAGAAAAAAGGTATCGACGGTTAATGATTTTCAAATTTTCGCGAATAATGAAGTCAAAATTCACGATATAACATAAATCGTGGTTTTATAAGATTCACAAAATTCTTGTACGTTTGAAGTTCGTTCGGTTTGACAGTTCAGCGTAGCGTGAAAGGGTAAAGTTTTCGAGGTACGCCGGGCAAAAATCGAATCCTACCGTTATGCAAACTCGAGAGATGTAGGTAGGTACCCACTATAAGGTCGTTGCACCGCGATAGCCTGTCCGAGCGCGATGAAAAGATCAAAGTAACGGAGGATCGCGTACACCCACGAACACAGGGACTGCTTTATTCCGATTTCTTCGCTAAACGGCTGCTCTGCCTACCGATAAACCGCGGCCCCTCTCTTTCCTCGCTTCTCGGATTATAAAACAATGACGGAGGCTGCTGGTGTTATTAACCCTTTCGTCACCGACGGTCACTCGAATTTATCTGTTTAGTGGTAGTCGTTCATCGACCGTAGTTATATCACACTTACTTATATCGCAGATCTATTAAATTCTTCGATTCTTCTTAGCAATGGGTACGTATTATTTATCGCGTAGATCAGAGTAAACCGGAAACGGTCGTACGTAATAATATCGATAATTGGTTTAACGTAAAACGCGAACCTGCGCTACTTTTGAACCGGTATCTAATTCATTGCATAACCAAACAAACGCCCCCAGTTTCACTCCATCGCGCGACCTCGCCAGACGCGACAAGCGTCATTTTTGGTAACAGGCATGAATCGGCTCGATCTTCCTTAACCGGTCCGGAATATATACGAGGGGGGAATTTAAAAGAATAGCAACCGACTCGAAACAGGTTGGCCACGGTTGTGTTTTATCGTGGTCAAGGTCTGAAACCCGTGAATCCAGGTCGCCCCTGGCTGACGGGTATCACGGTACCTTAAAGGGTTGCTTCAAGGACGCGTTTCGAAGGATGAGCAACAGACCGAGCGAAGAATGCGATCTCGATCCCTCCCCCTCGCTCGTTTTGCTCATCGTGTACTACGTTGACGTCATGTTCGCTCGATAAAGTACTTATATACGCGAGTTGGTTAAATAGGACCAGGGACCGGTTTGTACAGTGGTTTTATTTAAACGAGCTGGAACAGTCATTCTTCGACGAAACGAACGCGTTGTTTGTTTGCCCTTTTTTAGGCCAAACTAGGCCGCCTCCCCGGTAGAAGGAGCCGTTCAATTTTCACGATGAGACGAACGATCGTTGTTGGTCGTTGGTTTTGATGTATAGGCTCTCGAGTGCCCGATTGTTCCCGATAACGACAGGTGACTACGAGCGTCTGAACTCCTACGTTCATCCAATTCTTACTCTAATTGTGCTCTCTTTGACATTTGTAATTTATTAGGGGTTGCCAGCAAGTATGTAAGTTAGATTTTTGCGGAATAAACAGGAAAGAGCAAAGCGTACAAAAGGAGAGAACTAAGCTGATCGAATTGGTTAAAGTGGAAGTTGTTGAGACTGTGCTTAATCCTTTCTTAAGCTCGTTACTAGAAACTGTTTGTCGCTTAAGAAACACCGTTCCCTTATTAGAACTTATTCTTTGCACCAGCCACTCTATTTCGACGCTATTTTCCTAACGTATGCGATCTTTATAAGCGAGAAACTCGTTACAACAAATTAAAGCCGATTCGAAAGTTTCGCTATTCATCGTTCGATACATTTCAGAAGCATATCCTTTGCGTGAACGAATTCCAGCCAGTTCAGATTTCTATAACGGTAATGATCCGTGCTCGCGAAACAGTTATTAATTGTTATCAACAACTATCCACTCGTGCGGCGTTCGAACGTTCACGCGAACAAATGGATCGTGAAGTATCTTTATCCTCCCTCCTTTTAGAGATATAGTAACAGTTCGATTCGATTGCTGCGCCTGCTTTTCAGTCGAGAACCGCGGATGCTTTAATTGATACTAATTAACGGCAACGATGACAGCTCGAACGAAAATAAAGATAATTACCCGTTGTTCAAAGATTATAAAAACGAACAAAGCGATGAACAATCTAAGAATCGTGCTTCCATAAATTTATGTAATTTTTGTAAAACGTTATTACCGAGTTACTTTACTTACCACTAAAACTCGGCGAATAATTTGAACGATTCGGTGTGGTCCGAAGCTTGACTTTTATGGTTCGGGTGAGCAAGGTGAAAAATTTGGGTCGAGAATGAAGTTATTAAGAAAACGCGTGGCGTGGGTCTCTGCGGTGTTTCCTTTTTCGGTCAAGGAGAGAGTGTGCCATTAGGCGGTCCGGAAAGGAGAGTCTCGTGATACGCCGACGCGACGCTTTGATCGACTTTCCGAAGCTTTGCCGGTTCAAACTCCCGTTTTACGTGTTGCATCTGTCCAGCAGAACAGCCCGGAGTCGGGAACAGCGTCATTCGTTTCATACGGCTATATTTAGTTACCGAATCAGAAGAACGCTTCCGTTCTTTTTCCACGTAGGAAGATCGAGAACAGCCAAACGGCAAAATCGACGAATCGAATTATTTTGGAAAGGTCTGTCTGTACGAAAATGTCTTGAAAATGGTAAAAAATGCTGGAGAATGGATTATTTCCAGAACTCGTGAAAAGAGTGATCGCGTGACATCGGGTGTCGGCCGCCAACGCATCGGAATTCGTTTCCTAATGGAACGTCGTTCGAGCAGGTTGACCACGATTTGCGTAATCCTCGTAGGTCCGTCGTAAGACGATCCCATTGTTGGAAAGGTTAGATCCGAGGCAGAGTTAAATTACCAGCAACGTTCATCGGTGTATCCCTTCGCCGTGGCTGCCATTTCCCTCGGTTTCCCTCTGTCTAGAGTTACCTACGGCTAGCTTGCTTCCCGGCTCTGGCCGGGCTCGCGCTCGCTTTCCTCCGTTCCATGCTGCTTTTGGTCTTACACGGCCGGCAGCCCCGATCGATATCATCGCGAGCGGCGCCAAGGAGCGCGGATGGAGCAATACACCAGACACGCGGCAAGAAATTTTCTCGCTCGTCATCTACTCCTGCGTGTACACATACATACCTATACATTTTTCTATTCGATGCCGTTAGCATTTACTCTCGATGTGATTTCCATCCGCGAAAACGTATTCTACTTTTTACCGTAAACAGTGATTCGTTGACATTTCGATGCTTTCATCTCGAATTTAGTGATTCGCTAAAGTTCGATGTAATTGCGAATAAAATTATTCCTTTGCCAAGCTTTCTCATCGAAAACAAAAAATTTATGTTGGCGCATCTAGCACTGCTACGATGTTTCACGTGTATTAGATATCCTTTTAGCAAAGAAAGAGTACCTATTTCAAAATATTGAAGCTTCGTTAAGAAGCGATACGCGCAGGTACATAGATACTTTATCAAAATGTCAACTTCTCCAACGCAGCCAGTTGGAACTTCCGAAACGAAAGTTTTCCAGTAAATTTCATCGTAGCGTAAAAGGATCCGAAGTACGTCTCCGTAAAGAATTTCTGCTCATTGTAACCGCTGTAGCTCGCAAACAAAGTGCAAAAAACAAAGGGCAGCAATTCGCGTCTGATTACAGAATTATTTGAATACACCCGGCTTCCGCGCGAGCTGTTTAATCGGCGACGAGACCGGTGGTTTCACGCTAGCCTTCTTCCCGGAGAACGCTCGAGTTCCCAAGCGGATCGTTCGTCTCCGAGGAAGCAGTCTTCGCGTTATCGCTGCAATACGCTCCGTTTACGCAAGTATCCCGCCTTTCACCTGGCTGCACGCGTGTTCCTTCGCTTTTTCTTTCAGCCTTTCAACCGTAACGCGATCCTCTTCTCTTCGTTTCCTTATCTTCTTCATCTTCTTCATCTTCTTTATCTTCTACTTGCATTTTGTAAGAAGGAAAGAGCGTGCGACCTCGAGACCGCAGCAGACTCTGGATTCCTATTGCTTTTGTTGGCACGGGAAACCGCGATTCTACGCTCGCTTTACCCTTGCTCCCCTTTCGACGGGCAAAAGGTACCGTTGCTGACCGCGTACCTTGGGGTTTCATGGTCCGGTTGCTCGATCGAAAAAGTTTTCGGGAGAAGGAGCAGGGAGTTGCTTTAACAGCTACAATTTCTTACCTCCTTACATCGGTAATTTTACTCGACCTCTTACAAATCCAATCCGAGACAAGCAATTATAGTCGTATCGCAAGCTTTACTTACAACATTCGTCTATTCGACGATCGCTTTCATTTCCTTTTTTCCTATTCTACCGTTCGAACGAGCAACAAAACCCGATACTACGATCGACGTTCGCTCGAGATCTGTCCGTTCGATGAACGAAACACGATCTGTGCAGGAAGCGTTGCGTAACGAGGCGCGCGATACGTGGTATATCAGGGTACTCGGTAGACGAGGGACGTTCGATTCGGTCGGCGTTCCACGACTTCTCGCAAGGTTAAGGCCAGGTTATTTGGTTCGTTGGCAAGCGGAGAACGCGCGGACAGATCGGTCGAACTGGTCCAAGAACGGGGGCACCGCGACGCTTAACCTCGAGCCGAAACGCGACTCATTAGCGTCGTTTGCATAACGCAATTAGCGCGACCAGCCTCGCCCACGCCGGGCTAACGCGCGTATCAACCTTGTTTCTGCTCGCACATCTTGCTGGGTGCGGTTCAACCTATCCTGCACCTGCATTTTTTTTCGCGGCGAACCCATAAAATTATTCGAACCGTGTCGTCCCTCTTGTATCAGTGTTTCCCAACCTTCCTCGGCGTCCGACCTTCGTTTACGATATACTCTAAAGAGTAAGTAACCTGCGACACCTTCTCTTTTCTGCGCGTTAAAATGTTTTTTAGTTATTCATTAAAGGTATTCGTGTAAGTTGCATTTATCAAAAATCGCTATTAAAACGGTATTCGAATAAGCGAACTTGAAAATTGGCGAAGTCGTTACTATTTGAGAACCGAGGGTGCAAAGGGTTAAACCTTTGTTGCGATAGAAATCGGTGACTCGGCAGAGAAACACGGATGCTCGAGCTTATGGCTAATTACACGATAATTAATCGAGATAAGTAGCCGAAGTTGAGCAGACACGCTAAATAAGTCGATGACGGACGTGCTATCGGCTGTGTATCGTGACGTAATGCGCTAATAACATTCATTTATACGGAATCCCGTAAGAAACGGCCTGCCGTGGCACAATATTTGCATGGTCGCTACTTGAACGCGGCTCGATGCTTGCTAGTCGCGGCTAGACTGATGTAACGTCTATTTTTGATGCGTCTGCCAGCATTATTAGCCAGCGACTAGTTGCTGCCCGATTTTACGAATCGACGCGAACGTATGTAAGTTTATAAACGTTCACTTCGGATAATACGATCTTCAAAATGGTCTAGATAACCGATGAACGGTTCGTTCTTTTTTGAGAACCGCCCCACGTTCGGGGGTGGATACGGTTTAATTGATAAGGGACGAATATTTTCTTGAAATTAGAATCAACGTAACCATTAGCCTGAGGTTGTGTACGAACAGGTGCATATAGAGAGAAAATAAAAGAAAGTAAAAATGAAGACGAAGGAAAAAATTGTGGGATCGGAGAATTTTTATCTTCTTTTCCATTTTTACCGTTTCGTTTATCGATCGGTCATTTTTTGCGGTTCTGTAGAATATTGCTTCGTGGTAGACAAAACTTTTGCAGCAACTTAATGTATTTCGAGCGAAGTTGGGCGATGGTATCTAAGAAACGTTTCACGAATAATAATGATTTCGATAGCGGATCACGCGAACTTGACTAGTTCCGGGAACTTGGAGCTGCGTGTATGCCGAAAGATGAACGATTATTCGGCATAACATGTGAATGGCCTGTAATTAGCAATAATTTCACCGAAATGGGAATCGGTCTGAAAAGTTTGCTGTTATCTTTCTGGAATGACGGCTGGTGGTTAGCCTTTGAAGATAGAAATCGTACGTTTCGACAAAATTTTGTTATCGTAGCAATTAAGACTTTAGGCGCGAAAGTAACGGTACGATGATTCGTCTAACGTTGGACGTGTACTGTTAATGAGAATTCGAATCGGAGAAGTTGTTTGAAAGGTATCGATAAATGTGAATGGAAATTTGAAATTCTACGCATAGACGGATGTATCGAGCGTAGGTATCATTAGAGGACCGCTGGCTGAATCCCCAAAGCAACGTTAAAACACGTTGGCAGCCACTACGAGGCTATCGCAAAAGCGCACATTTGCCAAAGGCATCTTGAAATTATGGTAACAGGTGGCATAATCTGTTTTCCATAGAAAATCGTTTTACTAAGCTTTCCCTATATTATCATTTGAGAATTATAAATTGTGCGATAAGGTTAACGGTCCTTAAACGAGGGCAATATTTCATGTATTACAAAAAAGGTAGTAATGTTGTACCATTATTGGTTGCACCATCTTGATGATAATTAATAGAACAGTAACCGTTAGCACCGCTTCAATGTATATTTTAGCATACGGATGATAATGAAGCGAGATTAAATAATCGGTGATTTATATCCTTGATAACCCGAAATATAATCGATCGGTTACTAATTCCGTATCGTCGTTCGTAAGATACTCGATGGCCTAGAAGCGTCCATAGCGACGAATGTATTTTTATTCGATCGCGTTCACCTTTTGTTGCCGGGTCGATCATTCCTGTTCGTGACATAAGCTAATCTGTTGGGCTCGGGAAAATTGTCGGTCGTCGGTGTTCGTTGATTAGCGATAAAGTAGAGATGGTTGACGTTCTTGTTCGCGATAAAAGAAACGCGTTTTTGTTACTTTAAAAGATGACGACGATGGACAATTAATCGTATTCGGTATTTTTGTTGCCGTAAGTTAATATAAAATTCATCCAAATATTCTTCCTAAACAATCGCTTGAAACATCTGTTATCCAAAATTGTAAATAATAGGAGCGCATATATCGAAGAAATCTGTCGTAAATAAGGTCCAGCAAATACTGACGGACAACAGAAGGGAAAAAGAGAAGGACGAACAGAAACGAGGACGCATTTCATGGATATCGATTCGAAGACGCGGCTGGGATACGGAGGTCGAATCCACGGCGCCCTCCGGCCGCCATTTTTCCCCGGTTATTATTTCACCCTTGGCTTCTTTTCTTTTTCCCTCTTCACCGCTCTTTTCTACGCAATCTTTGTTTTATCGCGAGTCCGACCGATAGTAGCTCCGACCAATGAGACTCGTAAAACACATCCCGATGTTCCAGCTTTATCGCCGCTCCCCATAACCTAGTTTCCCGGAACGCTCGCGTTACGAGCTACACGCGCTCTATTTTTCGCCTCAACCCCTGCTCGTACTCGCCCTTCCCGTTTTCGAGGACGTGACGCGTCTGTGGTACCTTTGTGTGCGTGCGTGTGTATATACCGAGGATTTGCTGAATCGTTCAGCCAGAGAATATTTGTATACGTATGTGTATGAGTTTGAGATTGATCTGTTTCTTTTTATCGTACGCTGGACGGTAATACACTGAAAATGTATACGTTACACGTACAATAAGAATAGAAATTTTGAAAGCGACAGGGTTAGAAGAATTAGCATGGTTCTTCCGTTTCTTACGCAGCGAAACGGATAAAAATGACAAATTAATAAGAAGCTAGATTCAGAGACGAAAACGTGATTCGTCGGTCGTGCGTGTAATAAGAAAAGAAGTTTTAAAAATTAACAATGACGGGATATTTTTTCGATGCATCGTGAGTTGGGTTAAAATTCGAAATTTACCGTGTATAATAAGGAGAAACGGAAATGGTAGTGGTTTGACGGTATATGATCGTTGGCGATGAAGGGATGTTCCTTCTTGAAGGATAAATATTATACATATACGGTAATTCGGAGGTAGAAATAGACGCGGTCAAGGTTGATACAGGATGTATATCTTTTCTGAATTGTATATTAGATGCTAATACAGCAGGAAGCGCGCACCCTCCCTCTTTCGCCAACGCGAGTGAGTCACAGGGGGAACGTTTTGTCCCGAAATAGAGGACACACGCTATACTTCTTGGAAAACAAACGAAACGTGAAATCAAATACATCCAAGTTTTTTTATTCCTTCGATATTTTCGTTCGAACGAAAGATCTGCATCGGTGCCAATTTTTGCATCGTCATTACAACTTCGCGCTGTTTATTTTTTCATTCAACCGACATTCAGATTGCTGCTCTGTTCAACGATTTTTATTTTCCCGATAATTGTCAGAAATATTATCATTCTTATTATTCCCACGCTTAATATCGATTAAACAATTAGTACAAATTTAGTAATATTTCTAGATAATTAGTGTCGCGGAACGATGAAAGGGGGACGAAAGCAGAATGAAAGCACGACTCGTTGACCCTTTACATTCAGAACAGATAAGAAACTTACCACCGATAGACGTTTGAATAAAATACGCGTTACACGTTATCGCGTCCGCTGATCACAAACAGAAGCGATGTCGATCGCTTTTAGCATGCGGCTCGCGTGATCGCAGAAACGGCCATTTCCCGGCTGATTTATTAATACGGACGCTTAATCGAACAGATGACCTGAATTCGTGCTCTTTCCTTGGCGTATGCGCGCAACAAAATTGATAAATTTCCCAAGAAAATAGGTAATCGGTCGATCTATTATTACACGTCCATCGAGAGAGTCTGTAAGTAGGATGAACCGAAATTTACGATGGAGGTAGAAATATAGTTTTGGGTGACTCGTTAATTTGCGATTTGCGATTAAGATAGGAACTCTATTTTTGCGATAAGTTTTAGAAATTACATAAATTAGCCCGATAGCTGTATAGCGATGCGCACAGGGTGGGTCAGTTTCGAAATGATCGAGTACTACTTCTATAGCTACGTTATGTTACTTATTTTCGTAATCGAGTTAACGCGTTCATGGTTTCGAAGATCGTTTCAAACATATTTTTTAATCTGTAACAAGAAATAATTGAATTATAAAATATCCTATGTTACATGGTCTTGGGACGCGAAATTCAAGAAATATGCGTCCAAGTTTTCTCAAGTCTGTAAACGTATTAAGGAAATTATAATTCTAGAATGATGTTATAAAATGGACGACTTGAAAAATGTACAACGAGAACAATTTTATGTGTTTAGGTCCACGCGAAACATGAAGAGAAAACGGAGAGCAAATCGGTGTACAGGGAGTACAACCGCGAGTTTCTGCTGCCCAAGGGTACCAACCCCGAGAGCATCAAGTCTTCGCTGAGCAAGGATGGTGTGCTCACCGTCGAAGCGCCACTTCCGGCGATCGGCACAGGCGAGAAGCTCATCCCCATCGCGCACCAGTAAACGTACAATCCAACAGACGAATATACACGTTGACACACACACACACACACACACACACACACACACACACACACACACACACACACGATCCTTGAAACCCTGTTCGAAATTCCATCGTTCGCGTGTCCGTCAAATCGCTCCCTTCCTGTCCCTTCCATCAGTTTCGGTAAAACTCTATGTCTCTTTTTCCTTTTTCCTCCATTCTCTCGTTGCGAACTTCCATTTTCCATCCTAGTTTACTCCCACGTTTCTTCCTTTTATCGATCCTGATTCGTCGATTATACGTATTTTATTCTTGTTTTCCCACTTCCCGATCAGAATACTTCATAAGGTCTCTACGGTGTTCAACGTACAAATTCGGAGATAAGAAATAACGGTAAATTATGTTGGAGCAAGTGATAGTGGAAAAATGAGGTTCGCAGCGAGGAACCCGCTTGCAAAGCGCGTTTAACGAGCGGCTTCCCGTGCGACAGTTTTCAATTGCAGTTTTTCGATCAAAGTACAACACGTCGGGCAGAAAATGTATTTAGACACCTTAGCTTTCTCGACGAAAAAACAACAGCAACGATAAGAGCGTTCGTTCGTTGATCGTTTCGTCGAATTGATTCCAACGGAAGCGATGTACAGCCTGAAAAGATTAGTATATAGACGATATTCGGATGTCGGTGGATCGAATTATTTATTCGAAGTCTATACGATGATACAGTATATTTACGGAAACGTTCGTTGTCCGTTAACCGAATCGCCTAATTTTGTATAAAAACAAAAAGTTACCGTATAAGCGTTTTGATATGCAGCGTTTCATTTTTCGATTAGCTTTTTACCGCTTTGATATACACTCGTGTGTTTTTACGATTGTTATCGACTAATGGTAACTTTGACTGGCAGGGAATCGATTTGTAAAATCTAAGTACTCGAAAATTGTAATTCGTTATGATCAACGAAGAATACAAAATATCGATATATATATATATATATATATATATATATCGATCTTAATGTTAAGGCGTAAACGCCACGTGAACGTCATGTAAAAATAGGAAATCAAAAGATATTTGATAAATTGTTCTTTTTGGTACCGACCAGCTTTTTCGACGCTTTGATATGACACTCCCTTTTTAGAAGTAACACAATTTTTTCTTTTTTCTCGTTTTTTTTTTCTTTTTTTTTGAAAACACGCATTGCCTTTGACAAAGAGAAAATGATATAACTCTTGTTTCGCGATGAGCACGAATGAAATGTGAAGAACACCATCAAATTTGTGCACCGTGGAGTTCATCGGAGAAAAAAAAGAAAATTCGATGTGCAATCGAAACCGTAAAACCAGAACAGATTTTCTGTAAAACGTTAACTTATGTATGTGTTAGTTTTTAGGTGTACTACATTAAAAGACTATAACACAAAGATGCTTACAGTATGTTAAGCATTGTAACGATTATTGCTATTATTATAATTATTATTATTATTATTTATGAATATTTTACTATTATCAAGATATACGTATGATGTTTAAAAGGTAATGCGAACAATGTGGAAGTTTAAATAAAAATAAACTTTAAATTCGTCTGTTTATAATAATTTCCTATCTTTCCTGGAATAGGATAGTAGTTTCATAGGATTGGTAGAAATTAGAAAAATTTGTCGCTTCGAAACAAACTGATTAAAATGTTTATATATATATATATATTATTTTAAAATTATACATTATACGTTAACAAAACAAATTCACCCACAGATTATCACAGCTTATTGATTTCGAATTCTTTATTAACAAAATATTCTATTCTCCTATATACATTTATAGATAATAGTTTATGTTGAACCATTATAAAATTGTTACACCGAACGCGGTCCCATCTTCCAAAATAACATCACTTTAAAAATTTATATAACGAATAACAAACGCTAGCAATCTATGTGATCGTATGCAACTAAAGTATTTTCAAATATTATGTTGATTTATCCTGTATTTTAATTTAAACAACAAATTACGGTGAACGTATTCCATACACATCCGTTAAATGCACGACAATAAATAAATTTCATTTAAAGCAATTAACTCTGTTGGTAAAAGCGTGCAGTGACTCCCAAAGCAACTCCTTTTTTGATCTTTAGATTGCAAGCTACTTAGATTTATCGCGTAAAGTATAAATCGATTTTGAGATCACTGTGCTACTAATTTGTACAATATAAACAGAGTTCCCTGATACAAATTATAAATAGGTACACACATATCTTTCAATCAATTCGATCGTTCTGTTTCACGTCTCGAGTTTGTATAAAAAATATATACGATGGTAACACGTAATATACGATTTAAAAATAATTATGTATACAGCAGAATATTACAAATTTCAGTTTTTACACAAAGTGGTGGCACGTATCATCCCCGAATAAAGAGATTAATTATTTTCTTTCATTATTCAGTTCCTTCTAATATTTCAATTCGACGGCTACGTAAGAATACCAACGCGGGGGGGGGGGGGGGTGTGGCGCGCGGCGAATCTAAGACTTAAGCTACGAGTTACTGTTTTGGTATATTATATACTGATTAGGATATCGTTATGTCAAAAGTTGATAAAAAGCACCGAGGCGATAGAGTTGACAATAAATAACGTATAAAACAAAACTATAGGCGACTGAAGAGAAATCTTAAATGTTCATCGATTTCAATAGAAATTCAGTTTAAACTCCGCACAATTCGACTGGATTTTATCTCTGAGAGTAAAATGTCGCTTCGAATATATGGAAGAGGAAGAAAAAAAACGTACAATACGTTAAGCTATTCCTGTTTCACGAAACTCTAAGCGTATCTGAAAACCTTGTATATTTGAGAACAAAATTTAAATTGATTGTAGAAATTCATATCAAAGTGTTCTTCGTATAGGAAATCTATTGTTTCGAAAAAGAGCATAGTTAACGAAAATTTATATACTTGGAATTTCTGCGGAGAACAAAGGCGCGTCCGAAGAGGTGAATGTCGGCGACTTTCCTTCCCTTGCAATCCGTAATGCTTGATGAACGGAAACGGTGTCCAATTCTTTCTGATTCGGTTTCTCATTATCCAGGCAAATGTCCGCTGCTCTTTTTCCGAACGGTTCTAGTACCTTTACTCTGTAATCGACGATCGTCGATACCGGATTACCCGTTAATCTCAAGTTCTCCAAACAAGGCAGGTGACCGATATTTTTCACCTCTTCGATCTTCTCGATACGATTGCAACTCACGTCTAGACCTTCCAACGAATACAATTTCGAGAAACTTGACAATGAAGTTAACCTGTTTTGGGATAGGTCGATGTACACGATGTAGCCCAATTTTGTATGTAAATCGTCCGGTAGAGTTGTGAAATTGTTCGACGCCAGGTACAACTGGGACAGCCGCGGTAACAGAGTGACATTGGAAATTTCAGAGAGCAAGTTATTATTTAACGTTAACCATTCTATGTGCGGCAACAGTTTGATCGCTTCGTCTATGGTCTCTATTCGATTATCGCTAAGATCTAGATGAGTCACCTTCATCCAAACATGAGAATCGTTTGCATTCTCGATATTCTTATGCACTTCTTCGCACATTGCTAATTCGACGATATTTCTGAGTTTCGTGTTATTCACCGTTAAATATTTTACGGTATCTCGGAGGTTACCCATGTGGTATATTTTATCCACTGGATACCGATTTATGGTTAAATCTTCTACGTTTTTGAAAGTCGATAAATCAATTGACAGCGCAGAGGAGTAAATATTACTGGTTTTATAGGGCTCTGAACTCCCTTCGACTATCAGGCCAGTTAGATGAGAATTAAAGTCCAAGACATGACTAAAATCATACTTTTTGTCAACAACTTCTAGCGGTGGGCAAGGTTGTTTCAATCTCTCACTAATTGCATATAGCTGTAAACAAATAATAACGTTAACAGTTTATAAACACATAAAATAGGACACCCGCTGATACAGAAACAAAATATTCATACGGCTAATAAATAATACGATTCAATAATTTAAGGTTTATAATTACCTGTACTGGATTAAACTTGTAACACTTGGACTTTTGTAATAAAGTGTCACCCTCGGTAAAAAATTCTAAAGCCATACTTTGCAGTAGGAAAAATATATCGTATACATGCATATCCAAAAATACAGCTAGTTCTCTGGGCATTGCTTTTTTCAAGTAGTTATACACTTCATTTAGATACACCTCTAAACTTTGTCTACGCTTTTCTACAAAAGCTTCGCATTTATTTCCGATAAGTTTCTTTGGTGGCAATATATCCTTCTTAACATAATTTTCTGAGACAAGTTTATCGTGAAGCTCTGCAAAATCATTGTATCTACAAAGAACAGAACAAACGACAAACCTGATTTATAATATGACTCCAAAACGTTTCATCGTATGGAAAATAAATTAACGTGACGGTACGAATTAATATTCATCGTAAAAAATTGATTAAGAAACCAATGAAGCTTTTTTAAGTTAAAAAATACAATTGGATAATGAACAAATAAAGCAGTTATTATTAACTCGGTTTTTTAATAAAACAAAAACTCAGGTGTAAAATTTAAGTGGATGCTTGAAACCGGAGATAAAGAACTACGTCAGAATATGTGAACGCGTCGGCCCTCACCTGTGCTGAACGGTCCATTTGATTGATGCAATCCTAACCTCGATACAGTAATAAGTAATACCGTCTAAGGCGTCGGCTGATGGTATTTTGATGTGCACGTTTTCCTGATTTAACAAGAGACACGCCATTCTTTCGTCTCCAAAGTTTCGCTAATCGTCAAGTAACAAACGTGGCAAGATTGTAGATTAAGTCCAAGAGGTTATCCCGGATCGAGGCAAGAGCTGTCAATATCGACTGTTTCGTATCAGAGGGAGGGATGTCTCTTATCCGTTCGGTGCATCGTACTCTTCGTGAACTTACCGCGTTGTTTTTTTTAATGGACCTTCTTTCAGAATTCACGATATAACGATACAAGCGTTCATGTTTTGACAGTACACTTCGGACAGAAAAATGTGATATAGTGCTACCACCTTGCGATCAAATTACGCACTGACCCGAGACAAGGATATAACCCGCTATTTTTTTTTACAGAGGTTCTCAGATTTTTTCAATTCTCACATTTTCTTTCCGTTTTAAAAATATGGTTTTAATATCTTTTAAAAGACATAAGGTAGATAAACATCGTTGTAAACAATAAATGATTTATTCACATGTGTACGTAGGTATGAAAAAACAAAGTTTTATATAAGTTTCATTCTATTATTACCGAAGCAGTTAACATCGAACAAGTATACGCGTATATTACAGTTCCATACGTTAGAAGTATAGAAATATGTTGATTACCCTTTTAATTAATAGTTGTATTCGAAGAAAAAAAATGTACAGTTGTAATATCCGAGTTATTGCTTGCCTGTACAACATTACCTTAATCATTATTTTTAGTGTGTTTGTTGATTTATCGTGGCATTGATAATTAGTCATACTTCTGATAATATTGGAACATTTACTTTTATTATCACTGCCAAGCCCCAGCGTTTTCTGTTCATTCTCGATTCTCTGTAAATAAATTTACCATAAAAATACATTTAATACACCGTTTTAATTATCTGATTAGTTTATGAAAAAGAAATGTATATCTAGATATATGGATGGATTTTATTTTTAATCAAGTCTTTCGAATAATTTGGAAAATTAGTGTTTACATATTTACTGAACATGTTAATTGGTAATAAGATTTACAAAGATTCATAAGCAAAACATCGCCTTGTTTGTTTCTAGTGACCAGGTCGTGTTGCTATCAAATGGACGAACGCGCCCATTCACGGCGGTTCTCATTGGCGACAACCTGTTGCTGCAGTGGCGTAATCAGAACTTCATCAACATAGTTTCCGATCGATGTTCCCTATCCTCTATTAGCATTCTAATGGAACGCTTCTTTTACCTAGCGAATTACATTACGTGTTGACTTTCAATGAAGTTTTACTCGTAGATTATTTAAATGATTTTTACTGTAATCAGAAAAAATTAGAATATGAAATTAAACGATTTCGATTTTGTTTTGCCGTTGCGTTCAGTCAACGTGTAGGTATAATTCCTTATTAATTAACTTTTTTGTGGGCCGCTAAAATGAAAGATTACTTGGTAAAATTCGTTTTCAAATAATGTCATTTATTGGTTTGTATGCTCGATTACTTTAAGCGAACGCGGTAAGTTGGATATTGAAGAATTAACGATGAAATTTTGCATTCTGAGAAAAACAGTTAATTTTGCATACGATACATTCTAAATGTATATTTTAATCAAATTCATCGTTTTAAATATCTTCTATGATTATATCTATTCAAAAGTTAAATTATTTAATTTAAGTAAAAATATTAGTTAAAATAATTTGCTAAATAAAATTAATATACATACGTATTGATAATATATAGTTATACAGGAAAGAATCCCGTAGGATCCGTAAAAAACGATCAAATAAAACTATTAATAGCCGCGTCAGCTGTTGTTTCATGCATTTCGAATACTATAAATCGAGTAGCTAATCGTTGATAGCTATTGAATACTGATTCTCCGATGCTCTTTCATTCGCTCAAGTATTTCTACGAAATAGTTAAAAATTCTAAAAATAAATGATGTTAAATTGTATGAGTGACATTACGCCTTCGATGATTATTTACAGGCGGGATCTAACTGGAATAGCTGTGAGAACTGAGATAGGGTAGAGGATGCAGTTAGTTGGTCGTAAGTTGTGTAAAACGAGTCGAAGCAAGAGGGAATTTCGTTTTCGGTAGGATATCGACGTGTTTACGCCACTGCAAATCGGTGGATGCTGCGTCAGGAGCAATGGCGGCACTGGCTTACCTGGCCAGTACCTTACCTCCTCCCCTCTTGTTCATACCGTCGTCACGTTCCTCAGGGCAACCCGACGAACCTGTTGCCCGTTCTCATCCAGTGTCGTGTCGCTTTCATGACGATCGTGCGCGGTTCATTGGTGGCCGTTCTTCTGCTACAAGAGGTGACTGTTGTAACAAATTTGAAAGAATTTGTTTCCTACATATCTAGGGATCTTGATCGTACGTCATCGAACTCTTCTTTGTTCCCAATTTTACCGCGTGTTCTGAATCCTCTCGGCATTCGTATACGATGGTCTGCGAGCCAGGCGAGTGGGATTAAATTGAATTTACATAAGATGTTAACTCCTAGATATACGTGTCGATCGAATGAAATTTAAATGGATTAAATTTAAACGAAATACATAGGTATATAGATATATTTTGGTGGAACGATTCGGTGGTTGGTGCGTTTATCGGTTTGCTGTGGTGCACGCATCTGCGCGAAGGTTTAGAAACTTGTTTTGTTTCATGCATCATGATCGGTAAATTAGGAGACACGTCGAAGATGACAATCCTGTGGGAGAGAGACTACCGACTGGTTTCACTGAGAATGGACGGGAGTGTACGCGGCCTGAAGGAGACTTTGAGGATCGCACTGTAATTTCAACCTCGATGCCACCGTGGAAAGCGGTATCCTTGTCTTGCGCTGGCGTCCCTGATGTTGTCGACGATGATTTACGAGCGCTGCTAGTGAAATTTTTATCGTCTCATGATTTCATCACTTTTCAATGCAACTATGATATCGAAGAAGATTTAATAGTCTGTGCTCGTGAAATTGTGTGAATCAGTGCAAAATGGTACGCTATGTGAAAGGTAATTGTGTTCTCTTTTAATTGAAAGCAAACGTTACATATGGAAATTTCGACGTTCTGTCGATAACAGTTTTTATCTTCAAAGTGTCCGCGTATTTGGTTAATTGAAACGAAATATTGGCGCGGCAAGCTTCGACGCGGCCGCGTTTGCGTATCGCGATTACTATTTCCATGGGTAACAGTTCCTTTCGAATGGCAATTCGAGTGTTGCAATCACAAATCAATCGGTTATATTCTTCACTTTGTTCCTCTTCCGAACGTCCAACTTATCGTCCCGGAACTGTAAACTAACCGTTGATGAAAATTTATGTTTTTCTTTTCGATTAAAAATTCGATATCGTTGCTGCGCTAACTCTCCCGCGCTTCTTAACTTACGCAACGTATCGAGTTAGAAGGTGTGCGGATCGCGGAATTCGACAGGTTAACGCGTCTTACCAACCAAGTGTACATATTTCGTTAAGTGAGTACAGTGAAATAAAATATCGAAAGACTTGCATCGATTACCCCTGGAGTTCCACCGCATGCGTTTCGGTGAGTTTTGCATATTGTATTACGAATTTGAATGTCAACGATGTTAGTTGTTGTGTTAACCCTTAGAGGGTATCGCGAACCATTGTTCACTTGTATTCGTTAATTTTAACTTTTTTTTTTAATCGAGATATATACTTGTTTGTTTCTACCTTTTCTGCTTACAATTGCTCGATTGCTTTGATTAATCTTTTTACTCGCAACGTAACCGAGGAAATATTTTAAAAGAGTGTTCAACATAAATGTTTATTCGTCCGTATCTAACACGTTGAACGCGAGGCTCGTTGAACGTGCCGCGATCGAGGAGAGAATAACGCGTGACAAAATGTCGAGATATTTAGCAAAGCGTGTGACGGCCTCGTGACTCATAACCTCGAGAGAACGACTCTCGGGCAGGTAGGTATTCGAATGGTGGGCGGCGTACTCTCGAATTCTTGTCGTGTTGTTAGCACTCGACTGTACCACGGAAACCATTATTCGATCATTCATTATAAAAAGGAATACAGATTTTCCTATTTTCAACATTATACGAGTTGTTTGGTAGTTAAGCGTATACACGTGTATGCTGTGTTACATTAATCGCATTATTTTCATAATTTTATCATTCGTATAATCGTATTTATAAAGTAATTGAATTGAATTTGGTAACGGTAATTTTGTGAAATTTAGTAACAATATTAACATTGTACAATTTGAGTTCGCGAACGCAGAAATGTGAAAACTGAGTTATAATTAATATTACTTGATACAACGATGCACTCTTAAGTACATAGCGTTTGTTCGTGATCTCGAAAGTAACAACAATACATTCTCCGGCAGGACCGAGTTTCCGATTACGCGCGTGCACACGTGCATCGAGCGGTGGGAGCGGATAACAAGGAGCAAAAGGACGGAGAAGAGCCGAGGATGGTGACTGCCGTGAGGCTGTTCGTTCAGGTAGAAGCTGAGACCGCAAGCAAAGGTGAGTGGCCGCTCTCTTCTGCTTGGAATGTTGCGTCGCCTCTCGCGCCTTCTTACCAAACAATAAACTTTATCGTTTTGGTACGAATCATCGGGGACCAGTTCCGACGACGATTGATAAATTCGTGGTTAGTCGGACGGCCCGAGTTATCGTTGTTAGGCAGAATATGACATAGAGCGCAGAGCCAAAATTAATCGTTTATCGGTGGAATTTCTGTTTCGCTTATAAACAAAAATTGATCGATTGCAGTTTACTGTAATCTGTTCAATGTTATTTATAGTAATGTTATTAGTGCTGTCGTAAATAAACAAGGAGTACATATACTGAACCTAGATTACGTACATATTGGTAGTTAACTCGTGTTAACTAATTACCTGGCAGTTTCTCGAATAACATTTACCAAAATGGCATCAACGAACGTCAGGAAATAGAAATATCTTTTATTTTGTTGTGCCTCGTTGAGAAAGCAAAATTGCATAACGAGTCGTCGTGGGTTACCTCAACGAATAGACCTGTCTGCTATGCCGGCGCGCCGGTTGCAGCTGTACCTCGCGTTTGCCAAAATTCTCCTCTTCTTCGCTTGTCAACGCGAGAAATTCGTCTCTTTCTTCGTCCAGGTTCGAATAAACGTGTTTCTTGTCGCTCGTCCTTCGTTGTTCCGTGAAACACAGATCGCAGAAAAGATAATCCATGGTTGGAAGTTGACGAATAAGAATTCAGCGAAGCTGACGTTGAACCGCGAGTCAGCTGCACCGGAACGGCTGATGATTGTTTCGAGAAGGAGGCAACGATTTTTTCGTTTCAAACTGTTTTATAGCGAAGTGAAAATTGTCGCGAAGTCGGTGCAGTTGTTTGTTATTGAAAGAGCAAGGACACAATTTTGATCGATGCAGACATTTTATTAGTAGCTTCAACGTTTTAAAGAGATCTGTAGTACGTGGGATTTTCTTTGTCGGAATTTATGCTTGTTCCAGTTAGATAAATCGTAAAAGTTAAGTTTCAACGGTCGCTATTGAAGCTAAGATTATTAGCAGTTGCTCGAAGTATTTTAAAGCTTTCGTCGAAAAACGCAATTTTACGTTTGAATATTCGCACGTTAAACCCTGTAACATTTGCTACTGCTCTGCTGTCACGTATTTATTTTACAAGTATACAAAACTTTTGTTTACAACGTATGCAAAATAGCAAGTAGTGGTAATAAAATGATCGTACAGCTGCACTCTGTACACGCTAAATGCTCCAGGACAATTGTTAATCTTTCAAGTTAATCTTTCAATCGTCGAGCAATCGAATTTATTTCGATCGTACGGTAGAGGACATCGGTCGTAGGTATATCGCGCGTAGCAGCTATGCATTCGATTTGATCGATCTATCGATCAATCATGAATTTCATCGATCGTATTATTCGGTTAGAGATTTAACCGCTTTCACCTCCATCGAATCTTTGGTGTTAAACTTTTGTTAGTTACCGTAGAGTTGCCGATTCCACCGGCGAAATCATGGAGCCGCTTTATCCAGTCGCGGACAATAAAGCGAGTTCGTTTCAGCAGCCGCGTACCGCGTATCCTTATCGGTGTCCAGCGTGTCCGCGAGTCCGCATCGATGCTGTGCCACGTAATCGCCTTTCGCGGCCGGCCACGTCGAGCAAGAGTCCGTAACGCGCTCCGACGGTACACCGATTTTTATGCGCGATACCCTACGTTGTGTTGCAATCCGAATTAGGTTGTTTCAGTGCTTCACGGTACATTCGATAACTTTGTTTCTCTCGAGCGATGCAAATTTTCATTGTTCATTGTTCACTATAATTGTAATTTTGTTTACTTACGAGCAAAAGCATATCGACCGATTTATTTGGAATTAAAAGTTAGTTAGCAAATATTACAGTTTCTCGGTGTAGATTTCAGCTTTTATTTATAGCGACTGGCCAAAGAGAAGAATCGGAGATTAAAACGAATTCAGAGTGCGCTATTTAAAAGTCTACAACACATTTGCAACGTCACGCGTTTCCGATTTTCTTTCGACGAATGCATTCGTCCCAAAGCTTCGGGCAGACAGACATCAACGAATGCGGTGCATCATAATACCTGTAGCTTTATAATTGTAGATTATGCGCTCCGAATTGTCCGCCGTTGAAAATGATAACTGTCCTCCAACTGCAATTTAACTCCGCTTCATATAATTCTGTTCGCGAAATCTAATCCCCTTGCACGATATACGTATGTGCAGTTGCATCAATTGCACACGTATAATTGTGAATGGTATACACTGAATTGTCTACAGTTTATTCCTTCAGCTCGGTATATATTTTCATTTGAAGATACAACGTATCATCCCTGTCGGTAGGATCACGTTCTAATATAGTACCTTCATATTTTGAGATAGCTAACACGAAATTATACTTCAGATTTTGATCTCCATACCGCATTACGAGCGCTATCGTTATTACATTCTAATTACCAGTTGATATTGTTAAGCTTCAAGTTCATTATTACGATTTTGTTGGCTTTTCAAATTATTTCACGCAGGAATGTATTACTTTAATGCTATTCCTTCGAAAAAAAATATACAACGTATTACGAAAGCGGAAAGGAAAAAAAATAACGCATCATCGCGTTTAACCTTAAACCTGTTGCGCGATAAAATTGGTCACTGTCGGCCCACAGATTTCTCTTCAGACGGAGAATATAGGATTGTGGATTGGAATATAGGAACCATAGATATCGGAATTGATGGGAAGACCGGAAGTTGCGGGAATAGGATCTGTCAGAGGGCCCTCTGGTGACGGGTGGGGCGCAGGTGTTACCGCGATAGCTATCGATGAAATTCTCATACGTTTCTATTTCCACATTTTTTCCCAACGGAACCCGGCGTTATAGCGTTATCGATTCGTACCACTCGCTAAATTGGATGTTCGAACTACTTCCGCCGATTAACCGAATTAACAAACCTTTTTGCGTTCTGCTGAATTCGTAGGGGATTTAAAGCTTAAACGAAAACAATGAAATTTTCCTTTACCCTCGTTTTATAGGTATCTATTATCTACGATTCAATTTTAATATTTGCTTTCGTTTTAAGCTTACCGAATTTTTATAAACATCTTATCGCGATCGCTTTTCGACATTTTTAAAGCATATCGATAATTCGTTGAAAGCTCCGGAAACCGAAGTTTCGTTGTATGCAGAATAAATTGAACGGTGTTGTAGCGAATCCAATACATGATAAATGTTCGTTTGGTCTGTACAAAGAAGAAGGAAAAGATAACGATGACGACGACGAGATGAGAGAAACTGCAGAACATGTTGCCTTTTATTAAAGATAAAAGCGCGACTCCGTACTTCGCTACGGAGAATCCCATAAAAATCCTCGACACGCCGCGTTCCCAATAAAACGTCCATTACTCTCGCTCATTCGTTCCGTTCGCTTTCTCCTGAATGCATTTATTCTGCTTGCGTTTAGGCTCCGATCTCGTTCGCCGCTTATTCTCGCAAACTTTTCTTTACAAGTCGCTACCATTGTATATCGTATATATTTACAGATGCACCACGTGGTTATAGCGAGTAGAAGTTTGAAAGTAACTGAACTTTAACTACGAGCTACCTTTTATATTAACCGCAATGCGAACGACTGATACCTATGGTTCATTTGTAATGCATTTTATGCGGAAACTTTACGAACGCATGCATACTGATATACATAGATTCGTCAGTGGTAACACTGGAAGGCTTTTCTCGCAAGCGGCTGGCTGCGAACCACAGATTCTCTAAGCTGCAAAGAGGCCTTGGATTGAAACCGTTCCAAGATCAGGATGTTGGAGGTAGAAGTTAAACCGCATAGCCGGCTACTACTATAAGCGATATTGGTTTAAGCGAGATTGGATTTGGCCGCGGCAAGCGGTGCACTTTTCCGCGGATAAGTATAGCTTGAAAATTGAAACGGAGTTATAGGTCTTCTGCCGCTAAAATAAACAAAATGCCATCGATCGGTCTTCCGTTAAAGAGAGACATCAATGTTTTTAATCCATGAAAATAATTCCTTAATACGCAGTAACAATTCATAAGAAATGTTTAAGAAAACGATGAATATTCTTTGTTTCTCGAAGAAAGCAAGAAGCTGTTAAACGATAAGCTTTTGGAAATATAGCTCGTGTATATTTTCGCAATGTTTTTAATAAGTTCGCCTTTTATTCTGTAAACGTATAAAATCGAATTCGGTAAAGCGTTACATCTCCGACGCACCGACAACCAAAGAGACCCCGTTTTGCAATCGCTGCAGATGCGGTCACTTTCACAAATGCACTCGTTCCAAACTCGATCATTAGAGAACGCCCGATGGAGTTTCTCTGAAATTTTTCTGCGGCATTTAGCCGTCCGAAGGTTTTTCCAACGTTGCACTAAATCTGCAACATATTCTGCGGAATCAGATTTTACTTCTTTCAATTTATTTGCTTCTTCTTTCTTCGACGAATTTTTCTTCAACCTTTCCGATCGCTTTGAAATTAAGGTGTAAAGATTTTTGTAAACTAATACAAAGAACGATACCGAAAACGTTCTCTTCTTCCAATTACCTACTTTTCGTATACGAAGAGTTCAACCCTAACAATTAATTTTGCATAGCGTTTCGAAATCCTCGAATTTCAGTTGTTGAGGACACATTAGTAAAAGCAAGCGATATCCGTGTATTCATAAATTCGCTCACGTCGCGTTCCTATTTTCTCACTTTTCGCTCATTCTTGCGAATCCTACTTCTCTGAAACGACCTACTCGCTAATCGATAGAGCATCGAGAGCAGCGATGCGCCTTCTTATAATGGAAACATTCCTCCGTTTTTTATTACTCAAGCAAGAACATTTAAATTTTTTAATAAAAACCACGATCTAACGATAGACTTGGAAATCGTAGATACTAATGCGTTCGTTTGAAAACGATAAGTCTGTGTTTTACATCGCATTATTCCTACGATTAAAATTCTTTATTACACATTACATGCTTCTAAGGAATTAAGAATCAGATAGAATTCGTAAAAAAATTAGAAGTTCTACTCCTTTAAAAAATGATGTTGTTGCGTTCGTTTAAATTTTCGAGACGAAGCAAAAAAGTTTATCTGAAATTTAAGGATACAAACGCACGTACGTACTTACGTTGGAGGAAGAGTATTTCGGGTAAATTTTCAGGCAGACTTGTTGCCGTCCTGACCAATATCTTTGTGCACGAGAAGTCTGAATTATTTACCGATGCATTCGAGATCCGTTTCAAATTGGGCAGACGTTTTCGTGGGAATTACAGCGAGTCACGTAACCGCCGTGTTCGTGTACAGTGGATAAAGCGAGGGGATAAAAGCGAGAGGAAGGAAATAGAGATACAAGTAATATAGGTGAAAAATTAAAAATTATGGTAATTCAAATAGAATTTATCGTTGCGATTTTAAAACGCGAGACATTTATAAATGAAACGATTTTCGTGTATCGTAATTAAAATAAGTCGATTCGTAAGAAGTAAAAAGATATGCGAATGTAAAAATGAAAAGATAAACATCGGTTGAAAGAAGTATAAGAGGAAAATAATGAAGAACAAGAAACAAAGATAAATATCGTAATAGGGAATTGATATCCTTATTAAAAATACGATTCGTTGGTACATAATGGGGAAAGTAAGAATAAGAAGTAAGGATGAAAGCGAGGAAGCGTATCCTGGCAGGTTTTCCTCGATTGTTAACTCTTGGAACGTGCTTTCTCAGACGGTTAAACTGTACGCGTGACAATCCGCCTCGACGAGCAGAAGGAACGGGCTGTAAAAGCGGCAGAGAGGAATTGGAAAGTCCACCCTTAACGGAAGTCGGGTTACTTCTTATTTTTGCTCACCGTAAAGTACCCTTTTAGTACCTTTCTTTTCTGGTTTCTTCTTTTTTTTTTACACCTTGACGAGTTCGTTTGTTTGAACCGCTTGTTTTGTAATACCGTATAACTATGCGCTATTTTGTCGAACATAATCGTCAACCGTTGAATTTATGATCGATAATAATAATTATAATTGTTGTTGTTATTATCGTTATTTTTTCCGGAATCGCGCATTCCTTCAAGTTTCGTATAGAAAATAAAATACTCCGTGTCTATGAAATAGTCCGTTTCGTCATAAAGAACACGAAGTATCGCAGAAAATAATGGGAACGATACCTACAGTGGCGGACAAAAGTTGAAGACCAAAGGATTAAAGAAAACCAATAAATTAATTAATAAGAAATAGCACGATAAATGAAATTCGTATTCTATGCTAATAAATAAATAGTGTTCTACCATAATGACGATAGAAATAAGTATGCGAACAATATTTGCAGACCATAAAATTATGTTCTACATTGTCCTGCCGTGTGAAACTTTTGTCCGCTGCTACTGTATGAAATATCGAAACAGCGAGTGATCTCCGTCTCGGTGAAAAATAATATCGCGCTATTTTCATTTTCGCGTCACCCTACGCGTCGTCCTCATCCGGAGTGGTAGCCGATGCTTTTCAAGAGCCACAAGGCTTCTAATATCCGCGCTTCCAAGGCTGGCGGAAGTGGCGGCGTCGCTAGACGGGGGACGGGGGTGTAATAATTTGTTTGTTCCCGTCCTCCGCCACCATTGCCGTCCTCGTTTGCGCGGCAATAATTTCGTTCGCGTAATTTGCACCCCTTAAACGGTGAGCCGAGGAACTTTTTCGCGAGAGGGCGCATTTTTCCTCGACGCTTTTGTCGCGGCATCTAGGTAGTTACGAGCGTCGGCGAAATTACACGCCGATGAGAGATACGCGTGTAACTTAATTTGCCGGGCAAATGGTGAATAAACTGGTTCTTTACCGGAACTGAAGATCCTTTAAATCGGTTTTTATACGAATGCTTCGTTGTTGGTTGATTTAATCGGCAGAAGGGTTCGAATTTCTAACGACGATTAATTATTTACTTGGACGAGTGGTAAATGATATCGATTGGATTGGCTTAAGAGGGAAGTTTCCGGTAGTTCGGAAAGGTTACGAAACGGATCTACACGATACACGTGTAACGTGCTACATAAACGATTGGATTCGATAGAGGTCGTAGGTAATTCGGTAATTTTCTGGCCGACATTCGAACTTCTATTTGTTCAAAATTGGTCAGAGTAGGGGCGCCGATAAAATAAACAGGTAGTAATCGAAAGTAGGGATACAACGTTGGCCCCGTTGTGGGTAGAACGTCTCGGTGATACATCGACGGCAATATCCACCTGTTTCGCATGAAATACGAAAGCGTTGCTGTCACGCCGCGCCTCCGTAGATCTTCGATATTGCTCGCCGGCTTGAGTTACGGGACCGTTGCCTTTTTTAACGCGGGCCCCGCTCATTGAACGCACGCGGATACCAACCATTTGTTCGAGAATCGACTTTCCCCAACTTCCTCTTCGTCGACGTTCACCCTTTCGATCTCTTTGTTACGCCGTGTTTTCTCGTTCGACTCTGTTATTCCAACATCGCTAAGCGTGTTCACCCCGACCTCCTTCGATTTTAGCAACGCGCGTTACGCAAATCTATCCATAGAATATACAGTAGCGAACCAAACAGTCAACGAAGTTAAACTAACTAATTTATCAGGACTAGCGTGATAAACAAAATTTGCATTCTGTGACTAATCGATAAACACCGTTCTGCCGTAATTAAAATCAAAATAAATGTACAGGCAATGTTTGCAGACCATAAAAGGGTTAGAAGTGTTCCGTGACGTGAAAATTACTATAGCGAAGCGCAGTTCTATAAACGAGAATTCCAGGTTGGTCGTATATCATTTTGTCTGGGTCTGACCGAACGACCTCTCGAACCGTTAATCTTCGCAGGTTGTTTCTAGGAATCCTGAAACCGTTCGAGGTATCATTTTTCTCTGCACCTGTCCGAGGTTAAGTTACTTATATCAAATATGTCCGTCTCTATCGTGTACAAGTTATAAGTGAAAGGATATACCGACAGAGACGGGTTTTCGATGGATGGGCGAATTAATGTACCATTACTTAACGATTATTACATACGCGACTTTGTTATAAGATACATGCATGCTATGAATTACAATCTAATTTGCTTTTCAACTGAGACGTTGGGATTTACCAACTAGAAAGTATTAAAAATGATACAAAATTTATAAATATTTAATCATTTATCGTTGTACCCCGTTAAAAACCGAGTGCGTGAGTAGTTGGAAAAAGAAGCGAAAGATGTTTCAGGTTTTCGAACCGCGGTAGTTGTTAAAAAAATCGTTCGTCTAGGAAGAAAAAAGACGGCTAAGCACGTTCGACGATTCACCGATGAAAAATCGATCGTGGCCAGAGTAGCCGGTTCCGTGCTCCTTCTCGTCTCGTTTCATCGTCCTTCTGGCTTCTAGCGAGCTGCACGCGTCATTTAAGCTCGCCTCGAGAACCGGAAGTCGATACGTCGGTGCTCGGTCTCTCTACCATGCTCTTTCGCCGACACGCGATATTCGACACGGTCGCTTGTAAATTTCAAACAATCACGGTTGAACAAATTTTCAATTACGAATCGAGGCGTAGCTCAATTTTGATTCTGAGAGAGTTCTGAAATTTGCTAAGGTATCGTATCGTCTATCGAGGTATCGAATAATTTTCGAAACCGGAGGAGAAATGAAACATCGATTCCACCGGTGTACATATTTTATTTATCTTCGCGACGAGTCGTTACGTCGGAGGAGAAATTTCGCGGAGCTTTTATTTCCAATGACGCGACGACGAACAAAAAGAGACATCCGCATCGGCCAGGCGTGAGATTCTCGCGCTTCTGCCGAGCATGTGTTCTCGTCGCTGCGTGCGAATTTGTCTCGCTGCATCCTTGCCGCGAAATTTCGAGCTGTTCTCTCTTCAACCCGTTCGCGATCTCCATGTTCACCGCTGCTGCTCGTGAAAAGCTTCCCGCGAGAAACGCCTGGGAAATGTTCGTGATGCTAGGTGGTATTTTAGAACGCCATTTGGACGCGTTTATTCGATTTCAGTGGTTCGTCGGGGAATAGGTCTGATGCCTGCGGAAAGAGCGAGTTTCCAGAGAATGAAGAAACTGCTCTAAAAAATTGTAATTCAATTCTTTTTTTTTCCTTTTCTTTTCCCCCCCCCTTCCAAACGATTAATGCCCTTTCGCGCTGAATTCTTCAACTTTTTTCGAGCTCTTCTACAAATGTATGAACAATATTCACGAAGTTATAAACGATTATACGCTTAAGTTGCAAATGGCCGAACACTTTTAGAAGCATAGTCAAGAAGATCGAGCGCGTTTCATCTTAATTACTGCCGTTGGCAAAGGCTCGTCGACCTCTTGATCGTGATCGAATAAAGTTAATTTCGGCCCTGATTTCATTCCGCTTCTGGACCACTCGGGAAAATCGCGACTGGCTGATGCGAAAACTAATTTTAACACCTTTTGCGCAGATGCACGCCGAGTTCGTTCGTTAACACGCTCGACGTTAACGACATTGTACGATCGCACAAACGACTATCCGTCGTTTATTCGGTTGCGTATATAAAAATGTAAATTTGCATAAAAGATAAATTGCATGGAATATATGTATAGCAGATATGTAGTGCATCGCGAAACGCAGGGACAGCGGTGGCAGTAAATAATTCGGCGAATCTCTTTGGAAATTCCATATTTCTCCTCCTCTCCCCTGGCAATTGTACGTTAAATCGATCTCTCGGGCCCGATTGTCGGGCAACGACATTCATTGTGGAAATTGCATCCACGCCGAAACTTGTCATCGCGGTAAACGAAACTGCAACTAAAACGAAGACACTTCGATCGAGCACAAAGGGAGAAACGGTAATGAAAAATTGTGCTTGAACGAGCGTCGATTAAGGTCACAGAGAACGATGCGTTTCGATTTTGGGAACGATACGGGAACGAATAATTCGATGGATCGGAAGCTCGAGATAGGTGTATTGGAAAATTTAGAGTCACTTAGAGTCCTTGTAATTACGCGTACTATACATGTACTATGACTTGATAAATAATACTTGTTGTTATCGAGGCGGTTTATTAATTTTTCATCGATGTCACTTCGAACGTTTCGAACAAAATACGTTGTTCGTCGTTTTCCGTTGAATCGATGCGATCGTTTCGCGAAAGCGCGGCAAAACGAATACAGAAAAGGTATTCACGATGAATAATGACCGGGGGAGAGGGCTACGCCGTTGCATCGGCGGACGTACTTACGTACGCGATGCGATCGCAGAAGAAGGCTCATCGGCGAGTGCGTTTTCTCTCGACGCACGCGCTTCTGTAATTCCGCCGACCGGCCGGATCAACAACCGGACGTTCCCCGCCACTTTGCCTTCCTTTACGTTCCATCTACCACTGTACACGCTTCTTGCCTCTTCTTACAAGGAGATACGCACCGATCGTAGACAGTATTTTAATCCTTTATTTCAATTTATTTGGAAGTTACGTACTTTATTTGAGGAGTTACGCGTTTGCACAAAAATTTTCCCGTTCGCGATACATGTCCCATAATTGCGAAGCACATTTCGTTAAATTATCCCTAGTATGCACGCTCGATTACATCTTAAATAATACGTTAAGAGATTTCCAAGCTAAAGTCTTGATATTTATTTATTTATTTATACAAGATTAACCCATTAGAGAAGTACAAGGAAATTATTACAACGAGGTATGAAAGTATAATAATAGTAAACAGAGAAAAGTAAAAATATACAAATGGAAAAGATGTATAGAAAGATAAGAAAATGTTAAGTGTATATTATATAGGGAGAAGAGATTTGCTTAATAGAAGAGGGATAGGATAGGTGTTGTTAATATTATATTGTTCGATTGATACATATAGTTTATACAACCCATTAATATGTAATAAAACGACAAAGGAAATTAGTTTATGGAATCCGATTATCCGACGCAAGTTTTACACGAAGCAACGGACAACGTTTCCTTCGACAGGGGAAAGAATTCCGATGTCCTGCCGAGTGTCTCCGCAAGCCGAACACTGACATTTCTGCACCGGCTGCACGGTTAATTACCCGTTAAACAGATCGATGTCAATTACCATCGGTTCTCCGAAGCGCAACAAGATCGATTCCGTTCGTCCTTTAAACGAGATCATTTTACGCGCGAACCAGACCCTTTTTAAATCCCGTTTATTGCACCAGTGTGCGCCGCAAGCACAGAAAACCGTTTCCGAGAACGCGAACTGCAACCACTTCTTCTTCTTCTGCTTGAAAACGGAAATAAGGATCGTGGATCTGACCAAAAGAGGTACGGAGTGTTTCGTGGAGAAACGAAAGGCATTGGCGTGCGAATAATTATGGGACGTTGTTTCATTGAATTTTTACATCTAACCTGTATACACCTTCGGTTCGCTTGCTGGCAACGCGTTGCTTTTAACTCCGTCTTGTTATCAATGCTGCATAGTAAGAATGTTGTTTGATTATACGATAATCATTTGGGGTTTGTGGTCATCATCGCAGAGTCTCAACTACCGAAGCTAGAAATATGAAATTTGGACAGTGGGTTCCTTTTATAACGCAGGTATTATCCACCAAGGAAAGATTCTTTGATATTCTACCCTTAAGGAGGTTAAATAGGGATTGAAAGGTTGTTTGAAAATTCGCTGATTTTGAAGCAAACGCTATAAAAATTAGCAAGTATTTAACTTTCTGGTTGAAATTAAAGTTAAGGGCTTGCAAAATTGGATACCTCTTGAAAATAGTTGAAATTGAAATGAAAATAGTTTAGCGCGGGCGACAGCTAGTAGCTAATAATTGTACGATATCCTAAGTGTTTCAAAATTATAATCGAAGTTTGAGAACGCATTCGAATATCGATTCTCGAGTCGAAACGTTGGAGTCGGTCGGTCGCAAACATCCCCAGCTGACATACGCGCAAACACGTGCGTCTTGCCCGTTTCTCGTCTCCGCGCCGCGACGCTTCTTTCATTTCTTCGTTGTCTGCGCTTCTTCTTTCGGCGCGAACTTCTGCCGGCCAGTAGCGTTCGAAACATCCGCCGCGAAACAGCTCGAGGCGGCCGACTCGATCACCCGCGAACGTCCGCGACCTTTGAAAAGTCGTTCACGAGTTTTCACGTTGTAAACGGTGCTTCGTTTCGGGCGTACAGCTAGGAAAATTCGCGAGCCGAAGCAATGATTCACGTTTATTTATAAGACGCGATCGAAGCATGGAAACGCGCGAGGGTGAAAAGTCAGTCGCGTTGACCGGACGGACGTCGCTTCGCGGACGTTGATTAATTTTACGTCTGGGTAACTCGAGTCGGTGGTGTGTATACGAATCGAAGTGCGAAGTGGGATCGGCTTTCGCTTTTAATTACGAGAGCAATTAATCGGCCGATTATACGGTTCAGCTTTTTTCAAGACAGTTCATTTTAAACGTTTTTTCATTTTATCTTCTTTCGACCGTATCGTCACGTTTTATCGATACAAATCGATGCAGATCGATGCACGGTTCTATCACCGATACGGTGTGTTTTGTTATGGACAACAGTAGCTTCGGTGAAAGACGTATAGGAAACGTAGAAAAACGATCCGACGAATAGGTTAGAGAAACAGGTTTCGTTAATATCCACGGTGAAAGGCAATCTGTTTCTTGGTTGTTATCGATGATCGTGTCCGGTTTATCGATCTTCGCCGTTTCTCCCTTTGTACCTCGTACGAGCATTTCAGTTCTTTGAACTATCGAAATGGTTGGATAACTGCGAATTCCAAGGTGTTCTATTTAAGAGACAGGTTTATCGCTAACGTTTAATTTAAAATCTATCGGAAAAGCGGTCGGGCGTTTCTGAAAAATCATCGAAAAAACCCGAACCGTTAGCGTCACGTACCTACTCGACGTGGAATCGACGCTCCGGTCGTTGCTTGAATATTAAGAGTCATCGGACAATTATTAAAGAAGGCGGCGGCCAGTCCCGCGTAGAACGAAGGAGCGGGGTAAGAGAGGAGAGGTCGAAGAGAGGAACGCGAGAGAAGAGAGATAGGGAACGAATAAAAAGCCCGTAGCTGGAACGACGTTTCCTATGTACGTGTCTGTAATACGGGACGAAGATCCAGCCACGCAACCGGTCTCCTTGTCCACGTTGTTTCGCGTCCTCTGCACTCTCCGTCTCGTGCACCGACGCACCGAGTCGAGTCGAGTCGTGCCGTTTCTGAATTTCGATCGTGCTCGAAACCGCGAGCCTGGATCGCTCGATCGCCTGCCTATCCGACCGATTTCGTCGATCAAACACCACGCGTTCTTCTTCGTTCTCTTTCGAAGCGACGCACGCGGTTAGCCTTCTCAGCGTTTCACAAACTCACGAGGCTTAATAAACGACACGCGGAAGATTATCTTTGGATCTCCGAGGCAGTTTCTTGTTTCGGATTCTTATTGTTAGGAAGTTGCGAGCATAAAAGCGATTCCACGCCAAAGTCTCTATTCGCTATCGATAAAAGCAAACAGATATTAATATGTTATTGTTTCGCATATTTCTTAGCGCAGATCGTACAAGAAGTTTTTTTTTCATTTTGCTAAGCTCTGATTTCATGTTCGTATACGAATTACAAATTTCAATATTTAACCGTAACTGAATTTGTACGTTTCAAGTTAATTTTCTGCTTTCCTTGCATACACGTGTGCAGCGTACAGAAGACAAAGTATCGTTATCGTACGATTAAGCTATATTCTTGGTGAAGAAAAATTTTTATAATTCATGCGCATACACTGTCGCGGGTACCATAGGGTATGTAATTTTTTAAGCCGACAGTTTATATCTGAAGTTATACAGGAATTTATATATGTACGCGGTTGTTTAAGATAGTTTCCACGCATTCCGTTCACTCCAGAGACGGTCATCTATTAGAAAGTTTGTACAGCGTGTCCGTTTCAAAAGCGGCATTACTATCCTTGCGGACATCCTTTGCACATAAATCCACCCACCATCTATTCTCGACGTACCGAGTTATATTCTATCCACTGAATTTCCGAACAGCCTCATCATCGGGTCAATGGATGCAAACTCGTTCGACGATGAAAAATATACACGAAAGTTTGTCTCGGATGAATGTGAAATATAATTTTCGTTGGATCACAGATAAATTGGATAAGGTGGATTTACATTCTTATAACCATTCGACAAAATCTTCTCGTGTTGCGGATGGAAACTAGTTTTTGTTCGATTCGAGGAATTCATTACAAACACGTTACAATTAATTTTAGCAATCGTTTTCAATTTTTAGTCCTCCGCTAACAAAGAAATGAACAAATTGAGAAATTGAAATTCAGAAAATTAAAAATGTTAAAATTATTCGAATCGAGAAGCGAAAATCAAATTATTATTGTTATCATTATTTAACTAACTGTGTGAACTGGAAAAGCTACAAGATGAAATTAACGAATCGGAAGAGAAAGAATATAGAAGAAAGAAGAAACTCCACCTTTTCAAAAGCAATTTATACGAATGATAAAGCTTAGAGAGAAGCGAGGTCCTTAGAAAATAGCGGAATCAGCGTATCCCGTGTCCATCCCGAAAGGGCTACGCTCATCGGATGAAAAAAGGCCACGCGAATTTTGCGAGGACCGTGCAAAAGATAAAAAGAACCGTTCCTCGAAATTCCAGCGACCGCTGTAGAGATACCGAAGAATCCGGTCGCGGGAACGTGTCAAGGAACCCGGAAGCCCGGTGTGTCGCGTTGCGATTCGTAGCTGCTCGTTCGAAACGCGTGAACCAGAACCAAGACCGGGTCGTTCCTCGCCGAGAGATCTCGTTCGTTCACGGTGATCGTCGATCCGCGAATTTTCGATAGATTTCCGCAGCTTCTCGAGAACTGCGCTTACCAAGGGAACGTTCGGGTCCACACGGTTGAACGTCTTCGAAAGGAGCGTTCCAATTTTAGCGGAGTAGATAGTAGCGGATTTCTGGGATGTCCAACTGCTGCGGATGCATCCGCGGTCGTACCGCGGACACTTATCAGCCGCTGAGCTCGCAGAAATTTGCGAGCGGTGGCGCGAAGCTGTACAGAGACGGCAGAGAGGCCTTCAGGAGCCCGAGGAACCAACGGAGGAAGCTCAGCGTACGATACGACGCAGTGAGGCCAGCTGGTGCAGCCGCAAGGTTAGATAACATCGGATTTCTGTGATATACGTGCAAATATGATTGCGAGCACAAAACTGAATCGTATATACATGCATGCGCTAGCCGATGGTTTCGAAGGATCGTGAGTTTTGGAACGGAAGGAAGTTCGGTTCGGTCGTTGTTTCAGAATGATCTATAAATTAGTTTGCAACATCTGGAGTGATTAGCGATAACCAGCAAAGCCGCGTGTGTAAACTTTCAACGCATCTTTTTTTTGGCCTGCTTAAATATATTGAAATACTTTATTTACTTAAACAGGCACGATGTACTCGGAATAGCGATGGCATTGAGCCTAGGTTAGGCTGGAATACCAACGACGAGCTTTCTGTCAGTTTGTTCGTGGGAGAATCTTATTTGACATTGAGAATATTCGATCAACGGAACGGTTGTTGTTTCAAATCTAAACCGATGAATAATTTCATACCGCATACGTATAGTAATATTTATAGTCTAACGCGTTCCACCCTCTCAAAAGCTTTGAGGTAGGAGCAGATTGACGTAGCAATTTAAAAGTTTCAACGATAAAAGCGTATTCGCATCCACAAAATAAACAGACGCGTCGATGTTCAAATTAAAAGCATACGAATGATCGATTAAAAGTAGTTCGGTAGAGGATGGAAGTTCGTTCGTAAATCGTTAATTTTTGGAACTCGTAACAGAACCTCTCCCTGTTCTCCGCCGCCATTCATCCAGCACAGGGTTTGCGTGGCATGCACTCCGAACTGTGTAGCGTACACCCCGTAGTCGTGGAGGGTGCGCGAAGGGTTGCCGTCACGTGACCGTCTGCTCGAGGAGGGGGTAGTCTGGTAATTTTTCCGCGATTCTGCGGAAGTGGCCGTCAGTTCCGCAGGAACTCTCGCGCGGTTCGGATGTTTGCGACATTTTCCTCGTTTTCGCTCTTCTTCTCTTTTCCTCTCGCTTCGATTCTTCCGCCGTACGTGACCAATCGTGATCTCGTGTTCGCCAGTGGTTTCGCATTGTCCGTTTCCGTTTATCGATGTACTTTATCGTTCCTAAGCGCTCCTATTTCCTACTACCTTTTCGATTCTTCGTGTAATTCCGCTGTATAATTTTTCTTTTTCTCGGCTGACATTCTGTATTTATTTCTTCTTTCTTATATTTTTAGAAGCTCATTTGGTACGATATTTTTTACTCGCGTTCTGTGTTTCATTTTTTTCTTGTTTACGTCTCGCATTACGCGTGACCGCGAGCACGATTTTAGTTCATATTTTGTGGATTATAGCGTTGACATCGAATGCTATGAAATTCAATACAATGAGACACTGCGTTTTTAATCGTTGGCGCTAATTAACAAATATATCGAGGGAAATACATCGTTTATGTTTGCAATTCGAATAATTCGTCGGTCCTGCGTATTTTCGTGACATTGGTCTTGTCTTTGAGATACGTTTCTGTGGCTTGCATTTTCTTTCTTTTTCCTTTTTTCTAATCCACAGTTTAAGCTGATGTTTCATAAACGTTAAAGTTTCAATAGTACAGAAACCAAACGATTCAGTGTCCAGCAAGGAAATCGCTATTGTGCTTTCATCAACCGACACCATTACCTACGCATTCGAAACATATTATTTGATGTGTCGCGTCGGAGTTGGTTAATCGTAATCGACAAGATACATTGTGCAAAAAGTAACAGGACAAGTGGTGTGTCAGGACAATTGATTTACGGATAAGGCAACTAATAATTTCGCGATTGCTTCTTTCGTGTTGTGATTCAATATTTTGTCTTCTCGAATATTCATTCGATCTTTCTATCTTACAACGATAATGTATAAATTTTAAGTTTCTATTTTTTTGTCGAATTTAAGGACTATCGGAATTTAAGTTTTAAGCATTTAGACTTAATTTAATAATCGTGTATCAATAGACGTTGATCAAGCTAATACGTATCGGATCTTGCTCCGTATTCGCCTCGATGAAATGTTACCGTTGGCTCCTTAGTTGGGTCCATTCGTGACTCCACCATATTCTCGTCTCTAAACAAGGTTCAGAGACTCTCTGAGACTATTGGTAAACGCGTTAACCGAATTCCACGCGTTCGATCGAAGCTGGCTGGTTTCATCAACGCACGTGAATGCGTTGCAACGCAAACCTGCCAATCGAGGATTGTTGCGCTTTCCTCCAACCGAGGAGTTTCATTCTCGATTCTATTTACTTTGCCTTCCTTCTGCCTTTGTCGACTATTCCATTCGCGTTGAAAACTGGATTACGATCAGTTTCAAAGGTCGCGTCTCTTTTGTACGAATTCTCGTAAAAATTTATTTATCGTCGAATGAAAGTTTCTCGAACGAAAATTACTTGCCGATCAACGCGATAAACGCTAAACAGTTACGAAGAGAAAGGTAAAAAGTCGCATTTTCAGTCGCGCGTTTCGATTCCACGCTCCTCTTCGCACGCCAGCCCGACCTTTCGTTCTGGATAAATTCCAAAGGCGGTGGTTTTCACAGGAACTTCATTAAAACCTGGCCGAGCGTCTATGCGACTGGGGGATGTTCCATTAACAGCCAGTGGTATGCAAAATAACGGGGACTTCCTGACGGGAATCGAACATTTTGCCGGAAAAGTCCCGCTTTCGGCATCTGCTCGCTCGGTTCCAGTTTCGCGTTTCACTTCTTTTTTTTCCACCTGTATCGTCGTCTCGGTCGTGCTTACGGGCTCGTGTCATCCATTCGTCCTGTAAATAGCGCTCGCAGGGACTGGCGATGGAATAAATGAAATTGCTGTCGCGCGTGTACTCTTAGCCAGCGCACTGGGAGCACTCTGATTAATGCCGGAACATTGTTCGACTATCTCTGGATCCGGTGGCCGGGACGACAAAGCGACTTTCATTATGCGATACTACCACGATTATGCCACGACGGAGCTCCGTCACAGTGGCTGTTTCATACCGAAATTCGCCCGGACTTGCTGACAACTTGCTAATTTCGGAGCTATTTCTTCGAGGAGTCCGCTTTTTCTTCTTCTATTCCTTTTCTTTATCCTGCAAGGATTATTATGAAGTCGCAACAAAAATTCACATCGCGATCTCTGTTTTTTAAACAACGATGAACCGGTTATTTTTCTCTACCGTCACAAATATTATGCGTCGCAACATTTTGTTTGAAAGGAATTTTGGTTACTCCATCTAAAATGAATACGTTGAAATATTCAACGTACTAATGCCGCGCCGATGTAAATATTATACTCTATTTTGCACCTGACTTTATGCGAACTTTTTCCAAACTCTATCCATAACGAACGAGTCGAAATATATTCGGTACCGTCGAAGGAGAATTCACGGAGAAGGAATCCGGGAAGCTTCGAGTCTTAGTTTAAATATGTATGCGCGGAGAAAAAGTCCTCTGTAGAATGCAACGCTCGTTGAAACGTGCCTCCTGGCATTTGCATCGCGTTCTCCGCGGTACTGTTACTTCTGCTGGCCTCGTTGATATCGTGACGATTCTAGGACGGTTACCCGTTTCCACGAAATTTCCCAGAAAACGCGTTCGTTTTTATCGCGGAGATGCGTATCGCGTGATACAGTTGCCGAAACCGCTGGACGCAACGTCGTTCAGTTTGCGTAACCGGACTTCTATTACGGTTTCGTGTTTCAGCTGTTAAGCGGGTCAAGGGAAACTTTCCTTTCTGCGATATGACAGAACAAGAATTCGGAAAATCTAAAGTCAACAGTTTTCAGGCATAAGTAGTGGAGTAACTTGCTCGTACAAGGTGAAAAATTGCACGCGCGATACAGTCAAATGTCTGGTTCCTGGTTAAAAAAAGGATGCAGTCGCGCTTATCGGATGCATCGATGCATAAAACTGCATGAAAGTTAGGAAAGCGCTTCGATGAAAGGTTGTACCGTGTTATTGTATCTCCTGCGCAAACGAACGATAAAAATGTGTGCAAATTGAAGGAAAGATGCCCGGTGACCTTCGAGCGATTCATGGCCGATGGTAGGAGGGACTCCAGCGTGTTGCGAATAATGCACATAGAGTAAGAAACATCTGGTTCTCGTTCGTGAGAGCAGAAAACCGAGCCGTTCTAAATGCTTCCCGAAGCAGCGAAGCAGCGAAGCACCCTGCAAGTGTTCTGTACTTTATTTGCACGATATTCGCGTCTTCTCTTTTCTGCCCTCTCCCACGGCCGAATTATTTTAGGAGAGTCATCGGTCGCGACTCTGTCTCGATTCCTTCTTTATTTTTATTTTTCTTTATAAAACCAAGAGTATCGCGTTTCGTTCTCAAAAAATAAAGCGCAAAATGAGCGAAGGTTTGAAAAACGATTGGTGTGTACGTGAACTCGAATCATCCGAAAATAGGTGTTTCATTTCTGAGTCATCAACGGTGACATTTTCCATTTTGAATTTCAACGGTGTACCGTTCAGAGTTCGAATCGGTCTTTGCAGTTATAGAATTGCTATAGAACGGAAGGATAGAAAATTACAGGAGCTACAACACGTTTATCGGGAATAAATAATTGCCGAATCAACAAATTTATGGCAAATACAAATTCGTCGATAATTTCCGTTTTAATCGCGAACCGTTTTGCGCAACATTAACCTAAAACCGCCATCTAACCGAAAACGATCGAAATCTCGTTTGTCCGGTGCGAAACGACTGCGTTTTCCGGCATGCAAATGCGCGGGATCGCGAAACTACGAAATAATTTCGCGGTGATTGCGCTCGGTCACGTTTGCTTATGCGGGACGTCTCCATAAATATTCAGCGTCCCCTATTTTTTTCCTCTCCGTTCTCCGTTTCCGTTCGCCCGGTGCTCGGGATATCCCGTTAGGGAAATCTTGGAAGAGTTCGCCTAACGAGGTGACGCTGTTTCTAGCTGTGCTCGCGCGAACCATCCGTTCCTTTCAAGGAAATCCCGATGACTGTGCACCGGTGAAAGTGAAAAAAAGGTGGTGCGCGGAGTTTACGTTGTACAGAGTGTTCCGTTCAACCGGATCAATCCCACGGACGGATCGATCGATCGATCGGCCTCCACTTTGTATACGCTGGATACTCCACTGAGGTGAGATCCGTTTGGAATTTTGGGAAAAGATTCTGTTGATTTTCAAAAGCTCTATCCGTTGTATATGTTTTCTGGCGCAGTACAGCGATAGTACCGTTCTTTTCGAATTTTTATTATCCTTTTTTGTTTCGTAAGGTTTCATCTAAAATACATCTTCCGTATCTTCCATATAATATTAGGTAAGGCATACCTGACGCATGTTTGTCCTTTGTAGATATCGATAGATATACAGCAGCGCATATGCACGTGTTTCGTAATCAAAGGGGTTAAAGACACGACTGCCTCCGTCCGACGACGCTCTCAGGTATATAGGAAACGAACCCTTGGGTTATCTGTACGTTGAAGTTCTACAAAGGTTCTCGCAAGCGGTAAATTCGTAAAGTCCTTGGGCATGGAATGCGCGCGATCGAGTGTTTGAAAATTTTCATAATTATTTCGTTTATCGCTCGAGTTACACGATTCGAACGAATAATAACTGTGTGCATTATAAATAGAAGTCGAAAAAATATCGAAGCTGAATTACACGATAATTAGATTCCATCCCTTTGATCAAATTTTTAAACATACGAATTAGCAATTTATTTACTGACGAGTTAAACGTCTCATACGTGTACCACACTTTGCGTAAATAAAACATGGATGACATCGAACAGGAAAGTGATTTATGTACCCGGTTTCGCGTAATTTATGACCGGCGAAATGAAATTTGCAAGAGTACGCTTGGCAATAGTTATTTACATATCGAATGCTTGATCTTTAAACGATCAGAGCAGTTAATAGGTCAATGAATTTGCAGTCAGCAAATTTTGTCGAGAATGTTCAGGAATACGTGCTTACTGCAGTCTCTTTCGAATTCGTTGGTGCGATATATGCCTTTCTGAAATCGAAATGTATTTGGACGCGTCTTCGCGGTTAAAGAGGGATATCGGAAGGGATGGATCGGCTCGATAAAAACTCAATTAGAAACCGAGGTAGGTTGTCGATGGTCTACCCCCACCCGCTCTACGTCATATCGCGGTGAACCCGACAGGATTCGATTAAAAGTTGGACCCGCGATTAGATTGCTCGTACGTCGTGTTTCGTCTTCGATGAAATTTTTATTCCATCGATCTTCGTCTCTTCGTCGGCTATGTAATCTTATTCGACCTATTAATCGATATTCCTTCTGTGCATTTCGCGTTCAATGATATTTTTACAATTGATCGCTTTCATATCGATTCTGTTGAAATTTGCCGAACATTCTACGTTGTTGTGCTTGAATCAGACTTACCAAACAGGCGTAAAGTCAATCAGAAGTTATAGTTTATTCTACGCGTTCAACACGATAATTCCTAGAAAAGTTTATCCAAAAACATACAAGGCATTTGTCGTAGACCCTCGTCTGAAATGCTTCTCCGATAGCGCTTACCACCAACGCCATAAAACGTGTCCTTTGAAATAAGGTACCGCCGGATAAATCATGCCACGTTGAATGGCCGAGATAAACGAACCACCGTGTCTCTAGACCGCCATCGTTAAAGAGTTCACGGTTGTTCGACCGTCCATGCCACGACAACGAGTAAAGGAGACGTTTTAATTCGATTACTTTCATTAAATCAATTAGTAGCTCCGTCTTCGACGAAATTGGTTTATCGAGGACAACGTAATACCGCCGGTGCATCGGAGTGGAAGTTACTGCATGAACTCGTGTGGTAATCAACCATCTCGAGCACACTGGCTTCTGATAGCAACTTTCAGTCGAGTTACACGTTGCACGGCCAACGGAATCGGCAAGTTTGCGGCTAAGTTCATGCCACCTTCGATCACAGACCGTTTTCTTGGTGCAAAGGACGAATAATAATTAGATACGCTTCGGTTATCTACCGTTTGTTCTGATACTGGCCAAAGTAATTCCGTTGAAAAGTTTTAATTTTTATAAAACAGAATCGTTGGAATTATAGATTTTAGTTATACGAATCTTTTCTCAAGATTATATTAAGATTATAGAAGATAATCGAAGATGATGCGTTCTTATTGGTATAACGGTAATAATCTCGATGAAAGTTGAAATTGATGAAAAAGTGATGCAGCAGTATGGAAAGCAGGAATGACAATTTCATCTAATTGGCTGAACAAATTTTGTTTTTAGCGCATCGTATCGCGAAGGGATGTTTATTTCATATTTTCACAAAACTGGTAGGCGAAACTCATACTTTTTGCCTATTTAATTGTCCAAGTTTGGTGGATTTCCAGACGCGTAGTCAGTTGCCGATGTAATTAAAAGAGGCTGCGTGGACGCGCGTGATTAAACAAACGATTGAAGGCAAGTGGGATTTAATTGCAGGCAATTGATCAATGCCTATCGTTAGTTACGCGTTTATCACGAAATATGCATAATATGTTTTGAAAAATCCGAGTTTCAAATACTTTCGGTTAAAAGTAATCGTTGAATAGAGGAATTCGGGTTGTCGATTTTATGCCAGAGATGGCGCGTTAAAACAAACCTCGTCGGTTAAAAATCGCAACGGAGGATTAAAAAGCAGGGAGAAATAGAAGAAAAGTGTTTGTCAGCAAGAACAGCGGTTTCCGTGGCACGGCGGAACCCGAAAAGAGGAAATTAATACGTACGAGCGTGCCTTCTGACATTTGCACGGTTCGCGCGCCGCTTTTCAAATGTTCTTTGGCTTGGAGAGAGCCGCGGGTCAAAATTGGGGTTAAAAATAAGCCGAAGAAAAAGAAAAAAATAAATGGTAGACGAGGCGAAGATAAAGCCGGAGGATGAATGGGTCCTTTCCTGAAAGGAAGCTCAGGGTCGCGGTGTTACTTGAAAAGCTGAACCAAGGAAACTGGAACGATTCTTTGGTACCCTCTTTTTTGTCAGCTTCGTGAAAAACTGCGAAATCTTTTTCTTTTTTCTCTTCCTCCCGTTTTTCCTCGCTCAATGGCCACGCGAGTCGTTAATTTTATTCCTCCGTTTGGCGCTTTCTCATCGCACTGGCATCGATGGAATTAGTTGCTCGAGATTTCTCGTTACGCGGTACGAGTCAAAACGTGGGGATAGAAAGAATGCAAATTAATTACGAGTTGGGCGGTTGGAACCTTGTTTGCTGGAACATTTGCGAATGTTCAACGGTGTTACGTTTACAAGAGGTTGCGTAGGATCGTTCTCGAGAATGGTAATTATTACCTGGGGGATGTTCGATCTCTTTGACCCAAATTATCCCGGACGCGATGATCATTGTTTACCGAGTAACTTGATTAAGAGGTTTGAGAAATTTCTACCCTCTCTAACCGTGAAAATCGTGAAAAGGCAAAACAACGAGACTCCAATTTTTTCACGTAGAAGAATAATATTCCGTAAAAAGAAAGGGAAACGTAAAAAACAAAAATAGATATCGTTGCATTTTTCACACGAACCGATCCAAGAAATTATTTTCTTTCGAGCGTTACTCGCTATGTTTGCTGTTGACTTACCTGGAAAAGTAAAGAAACAGAAATTATAGAGAGACCATAGGATAGAAATCTGTGCGCTTTCAAACATCCGGTATGTCCTAGGACACAGAGGGGGCACACCAGATGCTAACGGCAGGGAGGACTTTTTAGCCGACTACCTGCGGTCAGGCAGGAATCTAGGTAATTTGCTTGACGTTCCTTCCGTGGTTCTCCGGCTAATGCGGAAAGTTTCGGGTTCCGTAGCCTGCTCTCGTCCCTCTCAGCTGCGCGCCTCTTCTTTTATGCATTTCCTGGATGAGACCAGGGGTTCCGTGGTCCGTGGTGCGACCCATCGCGCGAAGGTCGCGTAATTCGCGCTACTAAAGATCTATGGAGCTCGCCAAAACCGACGACGACGATGATGATTTGAATTTGGGAAATTACCGTTGATTGGGAAAGTTAACGGTAACGAGGTTCTCTGGGTCGCGTTAACTTTGGCATACTTTTTGAATTTCATTTTCTTCGATCGTACATCGAAGGTTTCATCGAATAAACAATTTTTAAAGGATCTTTGTTTATTTTTTTTTATTTTTTCCAAAGTTGGAGCTTGCACCAATGATTCATTTAGCATTATAAGAATGGTTTCATCGCCGATATCTTGAATTCGGTGAAAATTATTGTAAAATTGCTTTTATAGTCGCGATGAAATCGACGCCAGTGTGGTGTAATGGAACCAGTTACGACGAGATCGGTCCCTGCAATGCGCTAATGAAATTAATCGTGATATCGCTCCGATTCGCCAGATAGAATTGGTCGCAGTCTTCTTGACGGGATTGTCTCGTATAATTCAAACAAAGTGAAATTCATTGTAACGATCGCTCCTGGCAGAAATTAGTCGTGATTGTATCTCTGGAATTTAAATGTATACCTGTTACGTATGTAAAGTATGTAAAATGAAATTCTTTATACAATTAAGGAAATATTTGGGCGTATCCAAATTCTAAATTACATATCGAAATCTCTGATTATAACGAAAAAGAATAACTTGGTTCTTGCGTCATAAGTATTAACGTTATAAAACTGAAAAGCTCGTGGGTGGTAACCTTGTTATTAAATATCCATTAATGGCGTTATTCTCGTAAAATGTTGAAAGAAAAGAAAGCCAAAGTAGAGACGACTTTACTGTCTGCAAAGTATCTTCGCTTCTGTAAGGATATTCTTGGTTTCACGGTATTCCCAACCGACCTTCCATGTTTTATTAAGTAAATTTTACTTAAACCAGTGCAGTCTCGAAAATAGTAAGAACTTCGCCAGCATTTCTCCGGTTGTTATTCTTTAATTTTCTAGCAAAATTTGTTCAAGAAACTTGATAGCAAAGCTGATGGACGATATTTAGTTGTTTGTTAAGAATCTAAACCGCGTTAAAGTGATAATAATCATGTGATCGCGTGATGTATGTACATAGTCTACCAAGCGGAGCGTCGTCCAATTTGTTCTTCAAACGTTTGCACGTGGTTATTAAAAATGTTGCCTCCCTTCGTCGAGCTTATAAGGAATCTGTTTCAACAAAGTAGCGTTTCGCTTCATTCTCTGGTATATAAACGAAGAACAGAGTAAAACATTTATTTAACTTAATTTCTCATTAACGGAATAGCGTTGTTATAGGGTTTAGAATTAAATTTTACTTTCCTAAAAATTACGAAACAAAAATGTTGGGTTGCGCGGCTACAAACTGTGCCTATCGCTTGGTACAAAGGGGCTAGGCACTTTGATTTCATTTGCGCTAGAAAAACAAGCTGAAATTCAGCACGAAAGGGAGTAATCCGAGACCGCGCGGAACGGCATCCGTTTAATTATCTAGACGGTGCCGGGCATCGGGCCGACTGGATGCTCGCGAGCAAATCGGATTAGCCCGCTTGAGGTTCGAAAACATCAAAGGAAATCGGAAGAGGGATTAATATCCGCGCGACGAGAGCCGAGCCAAGACGAGACGAAACGTAGATGTATTTAGTTGGTGATCGAGGCTCGTTATGGTCGCAGTTTCAATGAAACCGCGTGCATGGAAACAAGCCTGTATGTTTCGCAGCTGTTTTTTGATATCGTGGCTGGTTTCCGAGCCAAGGTCGCGCGATAATTTCTTTCTAACGACTCTGTCGTTCATCGTGATTACCGCTATCGTGCCCTTCTCCCTATTTTGATGTTGTCGTTCAATCGTACGCCATGAAATCGTTCCGTTTCTATCGCACAGTTTTCTGGAAAACCGTCTCCTGCCGCAACGCAATATTTTCTAATCGATTTTCTTTATATTAAATTACGAAAGATTCGCTATATTATATCGGTAAAGATAAAGGATTTAAGTAAGTAAGTAAAAAAAAAAAAAGGAAAACACGTAGAACTTGACGTAACTCATTGTACAGTAAATGTTTGAATTAAAAGGTAGAGCGTTTAATAGTTTCGTTTGTTCTCGAGGGGACGGAAATGCTGACAAGATAGTTACAGCGACTCTATTATCGTCACGCAAAACGCCAGATTTTCTGGTTCGAGCGAACGGAATGATCCCGCGTGTGCGCGTCGAGGAAAGTAGCGAACGAGTGGATCGAATCAATATTTGCACGCAATTATCGACTATTTCGGTAAACGAGCTACTGCCAAAAGATTTTTTCTTTTGTATCCCAAAATGCTCTTTGTTTCAAATTCGTAAACGTTTGTAAATTGCAGACAATGATCATATCCGCGTCATGTTTTTTAGTTTTGTATTCAAATTGAAAAATCGAAACAAAACGAAGTAGCTGTTCGTTTAGTTTGTTAATTAATGTCGCCAGGCGTTTATTAACTTCTGCGAAGGAAAAAACGAAGGGTTTTAACAAGACTGGGGTAAATGGAAAGTAAATCGAGGATGCGGAACGTTTCCACGTGAAGATGCAAATCACGATAAATTTTCTTTATTTTGTTACTTTATTTTTCCGAGTTTGCTAAATACCATATTTCTTCACGAGTCTTCGACGTATCCCTCTCTGCATTATGATTTTCTTGAAATCGAAATCCCTTTTCTAGATCCTTTTATAGAAATACTATTAAAAATTAACGTATAAACGTAAGTTAGGTTATAGCGAGGGTGAAATAAAAAATAAAGATTATCTGATTAATCTACCCTGGATAACGCGTTACAAATTTCGTTCAGCGTTCGCTCGCAGGCTTTTCTATCGACCTAGGGATATTACTTCTCGGTTTACGAGCAGTTGGCAGAACTCTCAGTTACGTCGTTTCACGTTTGGCAAGAGGATCGGAAATCTGGGAGCTGTTCTCCACCGTCGTCGCTGCTTTCGTCGCAGACCTTTAAACCCCCGTTACTATTTATCGACGACTGAAATTTCAGGAACAGCTAGAAGAATCTTGGAAAATGCTCCTTTCCGTTTATCCCATAGAAAACCGGTCGAATTGTTATCAAACAAATTCTGTATTCCTTTATCGAACAATTTACGCGTGTAAATTTCTTCGTATACTTTACCAAGTTTTAAGTAATTTGTGAAAAAATTAATTTTTTCACGGTCGAGATTTTTATTCGTTACTGGCGACTTTGTGTTTCGGATATAAATTTAAGAAATATCGAGCTGTAAAACAGCGTTGCGTAATATTTTTAGTGTATTTTGCCAGAAATGGTAGATTTCCTGCGCGTGGAAGCGAGGTAACCATAAATGTCTTATCTCGCTTTTGTTTGCTTTCCATTATAGTATGTCATAGTATCGAAGTTACGATAGGTTTCCTCTAATATCGGAAGCGTACGTGTTATAATCAAGTTTTTTACCATACGTTACATTCTAATACGAATGAAAACATTTGGAGGGGTCGATCAAATTATTACAAAAGTATTAGTACTTTAAATAATTTTAAACGGATAGGATACACGACACATGGTTACGACGTAACTTCCATGTGATCTATTAAACCCCGTTACAATCGATCGACGAATAGTCGAGAGAGGGGTGAAGGTGGATCGGAAGCGGAGCCGCGATCGGAACATGGATGGTGGTAGAATGCGATGCGGCAAAACGGGACGCGATCGTTGGCCCGTTATCCACGGCACGGCGATATATCGGATGCAAACGAACCTGACGCTTTCGGAATTCGCGCGATAATGATAATTGATCGCATCCGTGCAGCCGGAGCCAATTTCTCTTTCGGATCGCGTCGAAATTTGTTTATTAATCAGAGTGCCCTTTTAATTAACGTATTCGCTGACTGTTATATTTACTAGATACGGAATTTGTCGTGCTTCCCTTTTGAATATTGTAAATAACGCGATCGAGAATGAAACGCTTCACGATTTTATGCGTCGCGTCGCCTTGTAATTTGTAATTTGTTGTATTTTATTGAAACTAACGAAGAGGATGCAAATAAATGTTTCTGATCGTACAGTAAAGTATTATAGTCGTTAATTTCTTCGTTCATTCTCAATTTTCGAAGCTCGATGATTTGAAAGAGCAATATCTGCGCTGTAAATTCGATAAAGATATAAGTTATGGAATATTTCGCTGTCCGCTCGTCGATAAAGTCATAGTATCGTTAAAATTTATCATTGAAAGAACGGTAAACGGGTTTAGGGTCCCGTTTATGGTTAATTTACTGCTTGGTGGGTCACGTTTGCCACGAATTTCGATAAAGAGGTAGCTTATAAAAATTCACGAGGCGAACGATTTCTCGCAATATCCTAGTCCAACATAGCATGCGTCTCGACGCATCGTGGTCGAGCCTGATCGCGTTCGCGATTCTCTGCTTCTTGCCCGTCGAGCATGGGATCGCCTCGCCGAATCCTGACCCCCGTGGCATAACTTACATCATCAGCCATGAACCACGAAGGCATCCAGAGGAGATCATCGTGATCCGAAGGCGTCCCAAGCGGAAGCACAAGCTGAACATCGTGCTCGTCAACTCGTGAATGGATTCCGAACGGAGTGTTCCAACTTGGTGTAGCTGCCCGGACAAGATTTCACGCGGAAACTGGTGGAATTTTAGCTTTCAAACGGTATCGCCAGCGATCGAATACACATCCGGAGAATTTTCTTTTTAACTGTTACACTTGGTTCGGGTTAAATTGGATTTGTTGTTTAATCGTTGAGATAGATCGTGGATATCTACGTAGATTTATATTTTCACGAAGAGAATTACAGGAATGGAAGTTTGTATTGTGATTAACCTTCGTGTAACAATTCTATATTACCATCGATACGGTAATATCGATGACCTGTAATTATTTATTATAGCGTTACAAATAATAACAAATGTCGCCGTAAAATTTGATATCACTCGCAGGTATTTAAGCAGGCGAAATCGTGAAAATGACGTGGTCAGCAACGAGCGTGCATAACGGATACGCGGTTCACCGTGTTGAATTGAGAAGGGAAACGTTCTTCTATCGAGAGTGGTGAAAAGCGAGGCCGAGTACAAATGTGCAGGCTGCGTGCGCAAAGGCAACGTCTTACCTTGACCGAGCAGCTTCCGGTGTTCCCCTTGCTCTCCGTGCTTTCGCGTAAACCACTCTTACGCGATGCATTGCACACCTCTCTGTGCTTCCCTCGAATCTCTGGCTACGAATCCTCTCTGTTTCCCTCCCTCACCCTCCCCACTTCACGCTCTCTCTCTCTCTCTCTCTCTCTCTCTCTCTCTCTCTGTCTCTCTGTTTCACTGGCTCGTTAAGCAAAAGCCAGGTCTCTCGCTAACGAAAGCGAAATCGTCGGAGAGCATGCACTGTGGATAGAATCGCACGGTTATGTGGAAATTTGCCAGCGAGGCTTGTCGTTTAATCGATTAATGGCGCTTTCATTACCGCTGCACTCCGATCCGACTGTTTACGATCCATTTTGAAGCATGGACAATACTTTCGTAATTTACTTTTCTTAATGCTGTTGAAATGCGCGGAAAACAATTTTTTTCATCATTTACTATGTAGGTACAGATGTAGAGATAACTATGATATCTATTTGTGCGGCATAAATGTTCTCTAGTAGGATTAAAGAACCAGTAATCGCTAATTTTATCGATTGAAATGATAAAATATATTAAAATACGCTTAAATACAATTTCTACGAAACTATGGCCTCCGTTGTGACGTTGAAGTTAATAAAACGTACTACTCGTCTCTGTATTTGTCGATATCATCAAATTTCTGGTAGGCAGAATGAAGATAGCGAGCAAGTGTAACCGAGATTCACGGAACAGATGCTCGTCGTTGAATTTCCGGCCGGATATTTATTAATTTCCGGCGGTGTCACAGGCAAATGCCTGTCGTTAATTAAATTCACCTATCGGTCTCGAAGAAACGACGCAAATGACGCTTAATCGGTTCGTCAATTTTCAACGATAAACACGAATCAACATTTTGCGTTGGAGAGAATACGAGGAAAAGCGTAATTGTTTCGTTGCTTCGTGGGGTTGAAACACGAAAAATATGACTGTTTAATCCGTTAGAAACCGAAATGTTCATCGGGTCGTCCATTGAGTTGGTCCGGTTGCAAAAACAAGTGTGTGGACTAGTCGTTGGTCTCGGGAGAAAACGTGGTCTTGTTCCATTTGTTTCGTAGCTAGTCTCGTGGGAATTGTCTTTGTTACTGGAAATACTATTGTTGTCCTCGGATAAGCTTTTTATCGTGTATCCGCGAGAGATTTTAGAACAACGCGGCCAAACGAGTTTAGCGGTGCCGAGATACATACTTGGAGAAAATGATTAATCCATAAGGTCTCGATATCGATTATAAAGCAAAGCGATAAATTATAATTGTCCCGTCGTAAGCAAGCGAGTCGTTGGTCACAGAGAATTAATTCAATGTTGGTACGACTAGGTTGATACTAAAGTTTGCCAATTTCATAGCGTAGTCGGAAAAACCGCGTTTGGCGCGAAGAGTTTGCCGTCGAACTGGTATCCACCGGGATTTCACGAGAGTTTCGAGTTTCCGGCGGTTCGAGACGTCATTTACAACCGCCACCGGAAACTTTAATCGACGTTCCGGCTAGCCTCGATTCTCTCGATCGCCTGACAACGGCCGATCGCTGTCGAAAATTTGGAAAACATTCGTCGAGTTTTTGAACGGAGCGGAGGAGTTCCCTCGAGGCCTCGCCCCAACGAAACCGTTCCCCGTTCCAAATTATGCGAGCAGTTTCGTTTAACTTTATCCCGTAAAGCGTTCCCGTTGTTAAAACGTATACGTTGCAATACGTTTAGAAGCACACTCGTATGATGTACAATCTGTAAATTCATACGAATCAAATTCGATACATCGAGACGGTGTAGTAGTTATATTTTTTTAGTATTTTAAACGTCGACAGGTTGGTGCAAACATAAATTTTCAAAACGTAGCTTCATTTTGAGAAAAGAAAACGGTCGAAAAATAGAAATTTCAATTGAATCTTCGTTCGTTCAGCACTCGCTTAGCCTGTACGTCCGTCGAAAAACAACAGCTGTCACGCGAAACGGAAAACGCGGAGCGCCAGAAATTGCGACTCGACTTGCTTCAGGAATTTCCCTGGCTTTGCGTCGCGCGACATATTTCACAGAGCGCCGCCTCGCCTCCTTCTCACGAGAGTTGTTCACGCTCGGCGACGCTGCGACAGGGCCGAACGTTTCCGGGTGTTCGCGAGCGTACCTAAATTTACAAATAAACAAGATTCCTCCCATTCCTAGCCAGGAGTAGCTAGCTAGCGTGTTTCAGATTTTCGTCGAATATCCGCGATGGATTTACCGAAAAAAAAAGAAGAAAACAGGGCGTTTGAAGTCGGGGGAGTCCCTAAACGAAACCCTTCGTCCGTTTTCGAACACTTTCATGCTCGACGCGAACAATTTTCCAAACGAGGAAAAGCGTGATAAAATCTCGGATCACATAAGAAATAATATCGCAGCTCTGCTGGCGGACGATTGTTTTTCCCTTGGTCCAGACGGCACGAATAATACGTTACTCTACGATTCAATTAATAAAACGTCAAGGACAGCCGGTCGCGGGCCTTTGTCCTACGGCAAAACCGACAGAAGGTTCCGCGAGGAAAGAATTTCAACGCGCGCAGACCGGCGGAAAATAGACAGGTATTTGAAACGGATACAGTTGTTCGCAAAAGTGTTTGAACGATACCAAAATACGTTGCAGTTGTAAAATAGAATTTTGATCCTCGATTAGTGTACTATCGCGGCATGCTAACTAAAGAAAAATTGTTGTTTCCCTTTCACAGCGAATAAACGTTAACGATATTGTGATTTGTATCTGGTAAAGCGGTAGCCAGACGTTTAGCCAAAGTTTTTTGTGATAAAAGTTAGATTTATCGATTGTACACAAATTTATGATGATACGTATGTATGTATGTTTCATGTGGCTCGTATAACTAAGAATGCGTGTATTTCTTCATGATACACAGGGGTCTATCTTATTTACATTAGATACGAGGTATAAAAGTTAAAAGTATATCGATGTTCGAATATTTCTACGATACACCCGATATATCTAAGTGGCTCGGACGTCTATCTTTCCAAATTCTCAAGCTGAAACCCGTTGGAAAATTTTTCGTTATCATTCGACGGCTGGGAATAAATTGTCCCCAGGATCCAATATCTCTGAGAACTTTCCGCCACAATGGCGGCGTTTTCCAGCACGGTGGGGTAAGTTTCCGCGACGAGGGGTCCCTCCTGCTGAGCTTCGATCGACCAAGAAGTAACGCACCGCGAGGAACTTCCGACAATGCGCGGCTCATTGTTGGCAAATGATTGTTCCCGTGAAAATCGTCCCCGTTCTATCGACGACGCGACGTTCCGTCTGTCGCCCAAGCAAATTTATAATCGAAGCGGTGTTGAACCAAAGCGACGACGATGAAATAATTCGTAATTGTTTCCGTGAGAAGGCGTATAAAAGTTTCCGCTCACGCACGAGTGATATTTGCCGAATTGTATCTCTAAAACGGATTAGGAACAGAAAACATGCATAATCTAGCAAGATTAAATCGTAGGTAGTATTTTCATTTTATGCAAATATAATTCATGACAGCTGCGATAAAATACACACCTTATGCATCGTAGAATCAGAATTTCCAAATATTTGCCATCTCTCTCGTTTTATTTTCCCTCTACGATTTACCGAAGAATCGTTCTATCATACTTCCGTTCTCTACAAACTATCTCCGAATCTAGCAAACATCCCGATTCGATTTGCAATGCATCGCCTCTTGTAACTTCTAAACTCTACGCTATCGAACGCTCTTCGTGAGTTTCACTGGAACGAAGGAAATTTCAGAATCGCAGAAACCCTATCGTGGCACGATTATTTCAACATTCAACGCTTTAACTTCGAATAAAGCTGCCTCTCGATACCTCTTTCTTTCTTTTTGCAATTTCTACTCTCCGTAAGGACAACGGCGTCGTTTTCCCTGACACGATTCCCGATGAAAACCGTCTGCTTGTCGCAAGACACGTCCATGGTCTCTCTTTTCAAAGAAAGCTTCGAAATCGGGCCACCATCGTCGAGGAATTATCGATTGAAACCGGTCAACGATGCGTTTCGTTCAATTCTAAACGTTGTTGAATCTTGAAGAACTGAAATCCGATGAATCCGAAGACTGGACACCTATTTATTTTTATTCAAAGATAAGATGTGCATGCTTGTACGATAGAATAAATACGGTTGTAAAATTCGGATAGATTTAATGTTTTGTGAACGTGAAAACGCGTTACTTAATAGCGTATATATAGCTAATTTGACTAAGCCTTCGCAGACCCATATACACCGCAGATCCTTTCAACCGACTGACGTTTAGACGTTTCCGCGAAATCACCTGGCCGAATTGCGCTAATTAATATTAATGTTCCCGACACCGGTTTGTGTTCGTAGTCAAAGGGTTTCCATTCCCTGGTGAAATCAATTCGAGTTCTAGCTACCTCCGAATGGAACATCCTATCGGAGACAATGCGTGGGGAAGGTGTAGTTCCTTTAGTTGTAAGAATTCGTGGAATTTAACACGATGTAATTTAGTTGCATCATCCAAGGGCAAAATGCACGAAAGAACTCCGAACCGAACGTATTACCGCGTTTTCGTTCTTGAAAATCTCGCATTACGTATCTCGGATTATTTACAAAATTATTTTTTTTGTATCTTTGAAAATGAAATTGTCGTTGCAAGGCGTAAGTCGCAGCATAGTATTATATGAAAAGTACCGTACTTTGGAAAAAGGTACCTTAAGCGCTTCTTCTTAGTGGTAAGAAAAGCTATTTATATTTCTAAAAGTATCATTTCAAGCGTACATTTACCGTAACATATTTTCCCCATCGGATGTAAGTCATATTACTGTCAAGTATCGTTTCTATGGTACTGCCAACATGAAAATATTTTTCAACCAAGGTATTCGAACTGTTTCATTTATATTTAGACGTTTGACGGTTTTGTACACAGGACTACGTTTCGTTCGATAAAGCGTAGGAAATATTAGACGAATATTATTTAGAACATTTTGCTGGTATACAGAACGTCTAGAGTTTAATATCGTTGCTTGTCAATGGCAAAACCATACCCGGTACGAGCGGCAACCGAAATTTTCGATATGTACTCCCGTCAGCTTTCAACCAGCGTTTATCGCTACATCTGGAAATGACAATATCTTAATTCGAGTGTTTTCAAAGCTTTCTTTTACTCTTTATAATTAATTTTATCAACGGAAAAATTTATAATGTGCTTTTAAACACCTAAAAAGCTTGTAAACGCCACTTTTTCGCTCATTACCGTTTTAATAATAGCGATTATTTCTTGATCGCGCGAAAGTTTCTTTCTCGGCAACTTTCTCGAGAAACCTGACCAGCTTCAGAAGTTTTGCACTTTTCTTTGTCTACTTTCAAAGTATTACGTATTATCTTAACAACTTTTAAATTGATCATCTTAACAACGAAACACAGCGACAAAAACGTATCGCGTTCTTAATATCAAATACGTAAATAAATACGTTTATTCTATCGTTGATTATCGTTTAAATATTGACGATACTCTAACTCGCACCTTCGACAAATTTTTGTTGTTGTATTCAAGTCCGGAAAGGTGAATGAAAAAAGGAAACGATGATATAGTTATTGTTATTACTATAAAAGAAAATCCTGTACGATGCGAAGATCGACGGCATCGAACCGGGCTCTGTCCCATCGCTAACTATATCTGGTTGCAGAAAGAGGAACGACGATTCTGGGTAATAACCGATATCCGGTGTCAGTTTTCTGGCGCATCGTATCCGACGCAATTTTTCAGTAGGTATTCCGACCACGAATCGAGAGAAATAAATGTTGCGATTTTCGTCAGCGATGCGCGCACGCGCGGATTTCGTTCGGTGAAATTCCGAAAGTTGACCCTCTGCTCCCTGTCCTCCTCTCATCCCGTTGGAAAACTTCGAGGATTCTCCTCGCGAGGAATGCGTCGCGTAAAGATACCTTCAACCCCCCCTCACCTTTTTTCTTCTTCTTCTTCGCAACTTTTATCTTTTTTCTCGATTCCGGTGGAACGTCGCCACTCTTTCCTCGCTTCGCAGCTGTACACTTCCACCGGAAGTTCCTCTTGCTTTCTGAACTTTTAGCGAAGCACGAGAGAGTTTTAGTTCGCAGTCATTTTCGTTATTAGACGCGTATTTATTTTTTCTTCGTTTTCTCGGGACTACTGTAATTATCAAGATCGTTGGTTAGTTTTAGCACCGTAGATCATTGGATTGGTCTTAACCAATCGTATAACAAAAGTGTGTAGTTCCGTTAAAGAAACATCGATGGTTTTATCCAAGAGAACCGACTGCCTTTCGAAACTGTTGACTATCTTTATGGTAACTATATTATTCTAACCTAACCCGAGTTACGTATAACATACGTCGAGTGCTTACCCTCGATTAAAGCTTGCCGCAAACGAGTAAATAACGGGTTAACGGCCGAACTTCCGGCCAAGTCCCGAACTCCCGACTCGCGGCCATCTTCGTTAATCCTCATAGGGACTTTGCTAAACCAGATACGTGTAAGTACAGAAGCAGGAGAAAGAAGATTCTTATTCAAGGGGAGCTAGAGCACGGGATGAAAAAGCTCTCCCGCGAAATTTCTCTTACCGCAATTTGCTCCCGTTGCCAGCCAGACGAATGAAAAATGAGATTTCCAGAAATTCGCCAAGCGCGAGCGAGCGAGTGGCTTGGGGTACATGGTAACTTTAGCCGGAATTAAGTCCTACCTTTGCAGCTCCGCTGCGATTGTTGTTCCTTTCTTTTTTTCGGTTAGCAGACTCGTTCTGCTGTTATTAATCGTGCGTTCGGAAACGATGCGTAAGGAACGAAAATGTGCTGTAAGCGATCATCGAATGTCCATCTTTTTATTTAATATTGCTCGGTACACACGAGACTACGGTTTGAACGCTTATCCGCGTTTCCAATCGTACGTATTCGAGAACGATAGCGAAGTCGAAACAGCATAGGTACTCGTTGTAATTTCAACCGCGAGAAAACACCCCAGCCAGGGTCCGTTTTACCGTTGCCTGGTTTTCCAGTTGCGAAGAAAAAATGAGCGGTCGCGAAGCGCGGGAAAGCAAGTGCATGTATTGCATGTTGCACGAAGGGAAATTTACAGCGTGGAACGATCGCAAATTTGTCCGACGGCGGCTGCGTACACTGTTTTCAGGCGTCTCCCGTTAATAAGACCGAGCCAGCTCCCTTGCCCCTTGTTTTAAGCCTCTTACCTACCTGTGCGATAACGGCTTAACGATCCCATCGAGTCGAACTTCCTCCTGGTATACGTTTACCTCGTGTGTCGCAGGGAGACTAACTAAGTAAATACGACTCCACGAAATCCTTCAAGCTGAGGTTAGCCAGCTTTTTTCAACCCTGTAACTAGCGAACGAAGAGGAGTCGCTGCTCGATATTGATTGTGGTGCGTGTTGTGCAGTGCGGGGTGTAACGGTAAATTATTATTTTCGACGGGAAATATAATGTTTACCATTGGAATATCGTAGATATTTATCGACTCGTAACATTTTATCGGCTTAAAGATTACGTTGCGCTTAGAAAGAGATCTTCTACAATATTCTAATATTTTTCAGTAATTTCGATCTTTGTTTTGAAAGTTAAAATATTAAAGGAAATCTTCGAGTTTGACAAGATTTTAATACTAAATCCAGATGTTCCTTAAAACAGTGATAGCTTCGATCTTTCTCAAATTATAATTTACAAAATGCTTTTGCACATTTCAGATTAAAATATACACTTTTCGTTAATCCATACCATACATAAGTGTATGCGGAGGAATGACTTCAGAACCCTAAAATGTCTTAACGAGCAACGAATCGTTCATTTGACAAATGCTAAATATTACTCGTTCCAGGTAGCATGGTTCACCGTTTCTTCAAAAATATATGCATACGTTATATCTTGTTCGCGAAAGGAACTTTACCCGAGATCGACAAAGCCATTTTCAGCCATCGACGAACTAGGATGCCCCTCGTTATTCCAACGAATTTCTGTCCATTAACGAGCCACGTTCCATTTCAAAGTTTTCACCCAGAGTTCAGAACTTATGATTACCGATGGACGTGTTTCGAACATCGGGAAACTCGAAATTTGTCGAACAAGATAGAGGTTTCATCGATTCGTTTGATCGCACACTCTGCAACTAATAATTACTACTTTTTTGATTACGATTTTTCCCCCTTTTATGGTTCGTGTCGCGATGGGATATACATTGTTGGTCTTCCATTTCTCCATCCTTTATTTCGTTGCAGCTTTTTCCATTTATTTATCTTTCATTTTGTTACAATTCGTTTCTTATTAATTTTCTAATTTCTACAGGGACTCTTGATGATTATAAAAAAATAATATTTAATATTCCGAAGCTTTTTTTTATCGATAAAAGTGTTGGATATTTTCTTATAGCAGGAATTTGCTGTGTTCGTTGAATTTTTCTTTCACCAAATCATGTGCTTTCATAGAAATTTTCGATCTAGTTCTAACAGGCATTTTCAGCGCTGCGAGTCTGCCGCCATAGCGTTCGTTGGAAATGAGCGCACATTAAACTATGCAAACGTTCTCGTAGAACGGTTAATCTGGAAAATTCAGATCAAAGGATCAATGGTACCTTTGCATACAAGTTTTTTTCTTTCCTCCTTTTCTTTTTATTCTGTTCGCGCTTAATCGCTGTTGCATTAGCGATCCGCGAAATTAATTAAAAATATTTCATCGCGAATTGCGAATCGTTTAATGCGTTTCTCGATGAAATGTTACAGCATTTTTAGTCGCATACATCCGTTTTACGATTAAAAATAGGAACGTCGCTTAAAATAATCGGTGAAGTAATTATAATCGTGAAATAGTAACGAAGGGAGAGCTGCTGGTATCTATTTTTCGCGTAGCATTTGATAAAAAAAAAAATGGTTTCGTTAACCTTTGCACTATAATGACTTTGAGAATAAAAATACACGTACTATTTTTAAAAACACCAAAGGATATTTAAATGTGTTATGCAATCAACGAAGTGTGATCTGTGAATAACGACGCACTGTTTCATCCAAATAGTTAATTTTCGTTTTTTTTTCTGAAGGCTCCCTATGTTCACAGCGTGAAGGTTAAAGGTGATTCACGAACAGCTCGACGTTTTTTAAACAGAGTCGCTATCGTTTTATCGACATTTTCTTATGTAACAGAAGAATGAATTCAGTGACCCCTCGCGTAAAGCAGTTGTTAAAATTCAAGGCTGCATAATCGTGCACAAAGTCTACGCCGCATTGATAGATACGTTTGTATGCCGTCAGGGTATAGTATTCGGTGACTCTATTTCTTCACTTTGACCGCTACAAGTCTTTCACGTTCATTCGCTATTCATGTTTTGCCCTTTAAACTCGATTTCCTTTGGCTGCTGCAATTATCGTATGAGTTCCTTTCTCTCTTCCTTTCTATTTTTTTGATCGATTGCCAAGAGAACAACAACTTCAAAGATACGTTATAACTTTGTCCTCCTCAGGTATTTCATAATTGGTTAGAAAAATGCGTGATTTCTGTTAAACGAAGGCAAGCTAAGGAAGTTCACTGCACACGGTTCGCGTTTTCAAACGGTCCTCGTTGTTTCCTCTTTTCCTCTAAACATCGTATGCACTCGGTCGAAGTAGGAGATTCTTCCGCGGTGACACAAGTTTTCTAGACAAGTTCGGATTTCAGTTTTCCAGCAGCCAGACCACGTGGCGCGCACCCCGCGGCCCGAATTTCCATGAGAAGCGTTCGCAATTGGTAGGAAAGTTTTCGCGCCACGCGATGCCCAGGCCAGAGCGTGAGAATGGCCAAGCAGCTTCGAGGATGCTCTGTAAATGGGTACAACGAACTTCTCGAGGCATTGTTTCCGGCACAACCGAGGATTCGCCAAAGGAAGAGCCGGTCCGAAAGTCTCCGGTCGAAGTTCTCGAGGAACACAGACCGGACGTCTGTATGTACGCTGCTGGGGATTAAGTCGTCGATTCCGACGTTCTTTTGTTCGTTCTCGTCGAAAGAGTGAAAGGAGAACGTTTCCGAGATTTTGGGAGCTTCTGTGAGAAGTGGCGTAAACGCGACAGAAGAAATGCTTTCGCGCGTAATTAGGAAGATATATTTATCGATGTACTTTCGCAGCAAAGTTGCCAACTTTTTCTCATTCATATTATTAGATAGGTAGATATTTATGAGGGATCGAGTCGTCGATTCTTTTGTTTCACTGCCGCTAGTTTTCACTAGCGTTAATTTTAATTTTGTTCTATTAAAAGAACGAGAGGAGAACGATTTGTAGGTATTTGGACATGATACGCATCGTTGACCCAATAAACATAAAGAAGAGTAGAACTTGTGATGGGAGGGAAGGTTAAACAGCTGAAATCGAGTAGATTGCATTTAAATATATTCTATGGGAGATTGAGATTAGATCTTGATTAAGACTGAAAATGATTAGCAGTTGCAATTCTTTCTCACGCTTTCTGCTCACTTAATTAGTGTAATGTGGTTCACTGGAAATAAACGGTTTTCGGGCCGATAGTACAGAAAGTGTGTTAACTAAGAGTAAACGAACCGAAGAAATTTACGATGATTTGCATTAACTATGCAGTCTGCAGAAAAATAGATGCTTTTCCTACCCGCAGAAGCATGCATTCTCGCATTTTAAGCTATGTAAACAAACGAAATAGGTTTAAACTAAAAAAAAGTTATGTTAATCACGTGGTTCCGAACAGAATAGAAGGGTTAAACAATCTCGCTGCATCGCCACCTTTCTTTTTTACGATCTATCCTTTGAAATCCACCGTGTCGCCTCGCGCCAAAGCATCCGTCGCGAGTCTTCAGACTCGATCCGAATAAATTTATGGACGTCACCCTGACGTTTCTACGGAGGGTTGGCATTTACCGGTCATTTTTCCATTCAACGACGCCACAACTTTCCCCGTAAATATGAAATCCCGGGGAAGTTTACCGGGCCGGAAGGAACGAGTCGTACGTGCCCAGACTTTCGACCAGCAATCCGCGTCCCTTTGCTTTCTTCTCGTGTTACCTGTACGCTATCGAGCAAAAGATAGCGATTTCACCTTTTGGGTTACGATCGATATCAATAATCTCTCGCTAAATTCTTATCGATCGGAAATTTGCAGATATTAATATCAGTTTCTTTTGTTTTAGGAGCTTTTCAAGAGAGCGCAATTGTACATTTTTCTGTTTCTTTATTCGCCGATCCGTTGATATTACTATAGGAACTCGGAATTTTCATCGGTAATGCATAGACTATAGCGCATTCGTCTTTCAGGGAGCACCTGTCTAAGTACGTAGCGGTAATTTTAACAGCCAAAGCGAGAACCTACTTCGAATGCTTCCACTTCATCGGGTTCGACGCGATGGCGACAAATTGTCCTCGACCGAATTCGAAACGGGTGGAAAAGGGTTGGGGGCAGGGAGGGAACGTTCCTTTAACTAAATTAGGTTCCTTTGTTTCGATTTTGAAGTTGATAGGAGGACTCGAGGGAAATAGGATTAACGTTTCAGCATGTACTCGAGCTCGTTCGTATTGCGTATCGAATATTTAGATTTTCTTATTGATTTACATACATACGTATGTGGTTTCAAACATTTCCAAGTGCAAAGGGTTGAATAGTTAACGAGTAGTCGAATAAATAGTGTTCGTTTCAAAGACACAATAATCACGCAAAAGCAAGAACAGTGTAGAACATTTTCTACGAGTGACATTCAAGACTAGCTGGCAGGTCGCGAACGCGTGTACGGGCGCGTTCCTAATTACGCGGCGAAAACTCGGTCTTAATTGTAAAACTTGTGTTCCACTTTTTCTCAATACGGCCATTATTATTTCAAAAACGCGTAAAAAGAACCGTATATATCTCCCTTTTCGTCTCTCGCCCCTCTGGCGCTTTGACCGGTTGTTTTCTCTCGAAATAAATTAACGAGGCCGCGCGCATACCTGCGTCCATTCGCTTAGCTCCATCTGAATATGAATTTCGACCGATTCTCTTCCCTCGGTTTCATGCAACAATACTAGTGAAAGAAAAGGGCCCTTTTACCTGAGGTGTGTTCACCTGTGTGTCCTCGTCAGGTGCATTCAGCGCGAGGAAACGCGTTTGTTTTGCGCTTTGTATGCCTTCTGTCGTGTCTCTGCTCTGTGTACGCAACTACGTGCACGTTCTTTTGTTGCTTTATTTTTAGGGTCGATTTGTCTCTCGAAACGCTAAGCATTGGTTACTGTTGCGTATCGTGGTTACTAACGATTATCGAGGTAGATCAATAATGGCAATCCAATTGAAGCTACCAAGTAATTTCATCCTAACAGTATCTGCGTGTATCGAGCGTTGTTAACTGTTATACCATTGACGATTGAATGTTTATAGCGTAAAGCGGAAACAAGGACAAAGAAGAAGAAATGCGCGTAAAACAGACAGCAATTATGAAATCATTTACGAGCAACGAGTCTTTCTATTTATTAGAAAAGTAATTAATAAAGTCTAGTCTCAAAAATACATTGTTCTTCCATCAAGTTCTCTGATCGCGAATCGATAAACGCATTATTCGCACGATTTAATCGCGATCGTGGGACGTTAGGGAATAATGGATAACGAGTAACACTGTGGGGAATTAGTTGCGAAAAAGTAGGGCATGCATGGTGTGCATGAAAAAGAAAAGAGAAGAAAAGACACCGAGGGACCCCTAATTACCCAGTACTCTAGATCCGTGCAGATATTAAGAACTGTTCTGCTGCTAAAACGTGCAACGAATCCTTCGCAGCCCCATTGTGTTCGTCAATTCCATAATGGACTGGAATTAAGAGTAACGCAGTTTAAATGCATATTATTGAAATACGCATACAGCCTTTCTTATTTCTTAAATGCTAATTCTCTGATTTCCCTATAAAGGTCAAACGATGGCTTCAAACTTTTCCAGTTGAATCGTACTTATTGCTATCTCAAGTTCGCATAACTGTTTTTGTTATTCTTTTATTCAGCTCGCGCAAACGTAGCGGACGCCATTTTAGAATGTTTGGAACGACTTGCGAGACGTTTCCTCGGAATTCTACATCGTTCTTTATTTGTTGTTATCCGAAAAGTTGCTGGTTGCCGAGTCGAAAGGAACGAATTCCTCCTCGAAGGAATATCGACGTGACGCGAAAGTTCGATCCGCCTCTTGAGGACCTTTGTTCCGTCGCCTGGGGACCGCCTCTAACGAAGCACCCGACGAAATTAACGTCGTCCGTTTCGCGCTTTTCCTTACACCTTCGGACGAACCTCACGCGAAATCCTGATTTCGAGGAAGAACGTTTTCGAAGTTGTTGGATGTTTGCTTGCGCCAAGTTTCGCTTTCCAATTGAACGGTATAGCTTGTCTCGCGAGATAAGGGTGAAAGCTGAAAGCTTGCAAGTTCCGAAAGTTCACAAACCCTGAAAGTTTGCAAATTCTACAAGCTCTGGAAATCCTTCTGGAATTTGAAAATTTGAGCGCTTCAAATCCAAAAGCTCCCCGATGATCGATGATGCGTACTTATTGTTAGTATGAAACGTTAACGGAACTATTCCGCGCATCATTGAATTATTTTTTATTTTTACTAAGATAACCCGAAGTTTGTTACGTTGCCATTCGAGTTCTTAAATCCTTGTATACAATACACCGGCATACCAAATAAATTATGTACCGCATTCCGTCCTGAGTGGATCACCGATGACCTATGATATTTTTCAAAAGCAAAGTTTCTCTTTTTTAGACATCCGCTGCGTTTTTCCTTTTGATATTAAGCACGAAGTGTTATTGTTCGTTATTTAATTATTCAGTAATTTAATACAACGACATTTAACATTTAAAAGTTAACGGTATAGTATTAAATGCAGATATTACATAAATTTGCAAAACCGAGGTATCGCACATTTTTTGTAATTGAAACGAATCACAATTCGTTCAAGCCGAAGGTCGTGACGTAAATCTTTTGCAGTTCAATCAAGTTAGAAGCGAGTTTCCGTCGTTTAATCGCCAAATATTTAACGTAGACAAGTCGGAATATTTCCATCCGCCGTAGCGAAGGGAGGACGAACGATTCGCTTTGATCGGGCGAGATCTTCCAGTTTCAAGGGAGAGAGATATTGAACTTTGGCTAGAATCTTAGCTAGAAATTGAGATCGTTTCACGGGAACAATTGTACTTGACATCGACGAAGCTTTTATTTGCGAAACGAGTCACCTTCGGCTTTAAACAGAATTGTTGTCTACGGGCGGTTACCCTCCGGCCATTGAAAATCTATTATTAGTCCCCGCGAGATTTCCACCGACCGAAACGGTTGCACTAGACACAGGTAGACTATGAATCGTCGTTAAAACTATGAATCATCTTTCAAGACTGCTCTTAAGGCTCTTCGGACCTTGTCACGCAATGGTTTCTTTTCTTTTGAGAAAACAATTGCCGAATTCGCAAGTTATAAAACAGTTCAGAGATACTCAACAGGATATTTCTCCGAACTTTGCCGTATAATATAATTTGGAATAGTTTGTCAATTAGAACTAGAAAGTAATTTCGCTGATAATGTATAAGCAAAAAACAATAACTTTTTGTAAATAACATTTGCAATTCAATAGCTACACGATTTTTGGAATAATCTCTCGACAAAGAATAATTTTGAATAATCCCTGATCCCTTATGATACATTTGTGTTCGACGATGCAATTATGACAGTTGAACTTAATTCTGCTGATGAAAATAATTACGATTTAATGTCTGAACGAGATGTCTGTTCGTAGCTGCGAATGTTTATCAAATGTAACGAAGTCGATGGTGTTTGGCCGAGACTCTGATGAAAGTAAAGAAGTAAATCGTTTCAAGAATTGCAACGCGTGGATAATGGCTTGTTTCGAAAATTCTCTATACGTGATTTTCATCGTTTGTTAGAAACGATGGTGCAATATTACGGAACAGCAACAAAGATTGATGCGCTTACTAATCGAGGCTCGATCGTACAAGTTCACTGAACGAAAAACAACGTTTGAAAATGTAATCGAGGTAAATGAAAATGGTCGGTTAGGGGTAAAACTCGTGGACTTGCAAGACGGCCGTGCCAGGATCTGAGCATCGCTGCCTTCTGTGGTAGTGGACTTGCGAGAAGAGGTCGAACGAAAATTAACGTTACTTTGAAAAAGTCGAGCCGCGACACGGCATGTGCGCACGCGGCTCTTATACACTTGGTTGTGGTTGTGGAATATTATGCTTGCGCGATACAGAGGAAAGCATAGATTACTTAAATTTCGTTTATTAATTTATACATCCAACAAAATTTAGTGCAAAAATACAGTGTACCAAACAATTGTTCCATTTCTTATTTATATTACGAAGTTAATATCTTATAATGTTACATAAATTAAAACAGGAATTTGTGTAAATATAGACTTGTACGATATTAACTCTTCAACGCCTACCTATTTAACAGGTTCTAATAATCGGCGCTTACGGACTGTTGTCCTAAACTTAATAAACTTACTACCGATTTTGTTTGTGCCTTTACTTTATTATACTCGTATTATACCGGGTGGTTAAGAAACATGCAAACGTGACCTCCCGACAACTACTGTCGCATCCTGATCGGTTGTCATAGGAGACGAGTCCAGAATGACAACAAAAGGGAATAAAAGGGAACGTCAGCTGGTCTCCCGTTGCCGGAACCCTGCAATTGGATACCGATGGTGGGGGAAAGTCTCGGCAGGCATTGTGGTGGGGGTAGACTGGCCGCGAAGCGTGGCTCCTCTTCAGTTTGTCCGGAAACGCGGTCCCGACAGGGTCTCTCTTTTCGATGCTCGTTCGCTTGTCGCGTTGCACGTGACGATGTTCCTTTGTGTACGCTTTGTGTGTTTGTGTTCAACGTCGCGTCCGGTGGTTGGTTTGTTGCGTGCTAGTGCGTGAATAAGTGTGCAAAAAGGTGCATGGTTATGAACGGAGCTACCCCGGGGAGTGGGATGGTCAGCTTTAAGAGCAACAACGTAGACAGGTACGGTTGAGCTCATTTCTGCGGATTCCCAGCCGCGTCTAGCGCGTTATACGCGGGAATATTTTAACGCGCTGTCGTTGAACTCTGCTCCCCTGCCTTGCGTTCGATGTAACGAGGATATTCAACAGTTTCGTTATGGAAACGAGGAGGCACCCTCGTTTCCCCCTGTCTAGGGATTATTTGCTTCTGGAGCACGTGATTGCATTGGCGAATGAAATGCAAGCGAATCGGTTTTGAACGGATATTTGCGCGCGCACGTATGCGTGCACAAGTTGTAAAATGTCCTGTTATATCTTCACGCTCCGTTTTTATATGCTAGCAGTCTGCTTTTGTTGATTCTTGTTTGGAGAATTACGTAACCCGTTGACAAATTTTAAGTTGCGAATATTTTGTTTTACGAACATCTCGTAAAGCGGTATGTAATTATTTGGCAAACGCAACCGAATTACAGACCAAGAGAAAGAAAGGTATTGTAATTGTATCGGAATAAAATATGCGAATGAAAATAATTTTACAGGATCGTTGCAAAATGGGTTAAATTTATTTAAACCTTGAGCTTGTTTTACGTAAGACGATGCTCCTTGTTTGATAAGCCAAAGTAGATATTGTTTTCGATAAAGTGAGGACGATATCCACAGATAAGATTTTCGACGGTATTGTTTAAAGATAGATAACTTTGAACGCATCGGACGCTATCTATTTCTATTTTTATTTTTATTTCACTTGTCAGGCGTAACAACAGTTTATCATAACAATTTCTCAATCGAAATAATTGTTTCAATGGACCAAGTAAAATATAGTAATTAACTTTTCACAGTTGCTGAAACTCGATTTCAAATTGTTGCAATTGTTTTAACGAAGTCACGCGCTGTTAAGCTCGAACGAAAATTCCACGAAGCAACCTAAAAAACTGTTTTCTCGTCTCTATCGCATTTAAAATAGGATTAGCGCCAATATCTACTGTTTTTTTTTTTTTTAGTTTCAGAACCATTATTGTGTATAACATGAAATTTAAAGTTCTTGTTTAAAACTCGTTTCAGCCACCGGGCTCGTTATACCTCCGAGGAAAAGTTTTTCCCTGTTGTTCCAGAAATTGGATTGCATCCCCGTGTCTAGTTTCTGATACGAGTTAATGCTTATTGCGAAAATGAGAAAGCTTAGCCTACGATAGACAGACGCGTATCGATACTCGAGACAAGGAATATTTTGTTTTCGCTAAAACAAGTTTCACGTGACTTCGATACATGGTTTTATTGTTTCCTCCAATTTATCCAAGCATTAGCCGGTTGTCTTTGTTTAATCGATACATTTCTTTTCCATCTTCTCCACCTTAAAATACTATTTGTTCGTCAAAAGTTACAGTTTTTCATTTGAATCGCGTAGGGCATCAAGCAATCGGACAGTTTTACGCTTACGTTCGCTATCGTACATACATATTGTACAGTAGCCGACAAAAGTTCAAGACAAGAAGACAATGTAGAACATAGTTTTATGGTCTGCAAATATTGTCTGTACATTTATTTTTATCGTTATCGTAGTGGAACACTATTTATTGATTAGCGCGGAATGCAAATTTTGTTTGTCATATTGTTCCTTATAAATTAGTTAGTTTAATTTCGTCGACTCTTTGGTTTGAATCTTTTGTCTGCTACTGTAAGTGTAAGCTCCGAAATTCTGAATTGCTAACCCGTCAATCTTGCGCAAACCAACCTGCCAGCAATGACAGGAACGTTAAAATGAAAAATCGCTAGGAAAGTATCAGGCATCCGTTTGAACGGGGACGGTTTTCGAGTTCCAGCGGACCCTACTCGCGAATAGATATCGGATTCCTCCGGCGAAGCTTTCGCTGGGTACACACCGCAAACGCGGCACAGAACAGAGGCACCGGTGTTCGCTTCGCGCTTGTTTGACTTCCATTGAACATATCCCGGCGATCCGGCTGGCAAGTGTTCGAAAAATCTCGTTCCGGCCCGTTAAAACGGCCCCGAGCCGCCAGAGTTCCGTGCATTGTCAAGTTTTCCAGGCGAAATTGCTGGTAGCGCTGCCGCTTCCGCTGCGATAGACCGCATTCCATCCGTGGTTCGAGGTATTCTGATTGGATCCTCAGGATTATGGCGGACCCGACGAGATTGCGATGCTCGATACGATCCTCGACAGATTACCGAACGATACCCGTGCCGCGGATTAGTTTCTGCGAACACACGTCGCGTTGCGTCTCCGAATGAAACCGTTATTATTTTAACCCAGAGAATAGCGGTTTAATGCCAGCCCCTTTTGGCCCCCTATCACTAACTACATACGGCAGAGATAACCCGTTTCTGGACACGTATTAGCGTTTCATGGATATCTAAGGTGTTCGCGTATCCCTATCCATATCCGTAACGATGCGTTTTCCCCTACTCTGGAAATTATTTGATTTTTCAACATAGTAGAAATTACTTCCGTTTGTATTATTTTGGAGATGGGTGCTCCTAAAATTGTTTAACGTCTTAGCTTTATTTAAAGAAGCTGCATCTGTATTTTTCAGTTTCTAAGAATTCTAATTTTTCAAATCTTAAAGTATTTTAACATTCCGTTTCTGTATCGCTTTCACCATTGAATATTCCTATTTTTAGTCCTCTTTTGAAAGACAGAACCTTAAAAGGTATTTTCTGGATTTCTCAGCTTTCATCAACGGCGCGTTCCACAGAAAGAGTCTGTCACCGGGATGTGCCGAATTTAATACGACACAGAAAGTAACGTCGTCGAATTTTATATTTTGTCGTGGAACACGTTCACCGCGAATTCAATTTTCTGAAGTACGTTCGATTTATCATCCATAATATCGTTCGGTAGAGTTGTTGCTGGATATTGGCCACGGGTAACCAAGTAAAAGAGAGAAGCGTTCAGACCACCGCAAAGTTTGTGGCATTGGTCGGACGCCATTAAGGTCAAGTATAGAACATTTCTTGTCTAAACTTGGCTGCGACGCTTTGACGGGTTTTTAGCAAGTACCACAGGGTCCCCTCTCAAAGAAGGACCCCGTATAAACGTGTCGTGATCTTGTTGGAAGGCTTGGGATACAGAAATAGCCGCGTTAAAATTAAAATTCACGAAAAATTCACAGTCTCGCGTTAACTCTAGGAATAATTAAAAAGCAGATTGTTTCGCTTATCCGTTTAAAAGAATGTAAAGAATTGAGAATGGTAAAGAAGAAGTTTGTTTAACGTTAAGTAAAGGTATTTGTAAAAATGTGTTCATATTCCCGATTTTAATCACTGCGGATATGTTATCGTGGTATCAACGTTGAATACTTAAAAACGAACCTGGACGAAGAAAGAGGTAAACGTTCCCCTATCGATAAAAACGTAATCCAAGAAGATAATAAACTAAAGCTACCGGGCTATCAGTTGAACAGTTCTTGAGTTCGTTTACAATTTTGTGCGACGTATTCTGAAAAAATGACGGGATCTTGTCGCGTAAGTATGAATAATGCGTGTTTTATTTGTGCAAGAAAAATGATAAATGATTCCCGAACGAGAGTTGCAGCTTTTAATCCGCTTAGCTGGCACAAACGAGATACATGATATAAACCTAACATTTTAAGGAAATTCATGATTCGCCAATTATTATAACGTATTTCTCCCTGCCCCCTATAGTAAAATCCTTTATTCGTTAATAAGTTATTAACAATTACAATGTTATTACGTTGTATATTCTTTCATACAGCTACATTTAAAATGACATAATTTCTAAATTTTATACCTGGATAAAGATGCAGTAGTTGGAAAATTTGAAATGAAGTAACATCGATTAATCCGGATAGATAACTGAAAGAAATGTAAATCAGAAATAGGCTATCGACTCGTTAAAAATACTGATCGATGCCGTTTTCCCTGTCCTCCGTCGGGGGTCGTCAACCAGCTAGGTAAGGATGCCGGCTGATCCCCCTCGATCGTCCCATTTCAAGGAAAAATGTTCAAAAAACACCCAGCATGGGACACGGATGAGTTTCTATTGGGAAACGCCGCTTCTTGTATAGTCTGTCAGAACCGTACTTTTGAAAAGGTTACGCGGTCATTTTCAACCCTTACAAATCACAATCACAAATTTATAACTGTTACAACAAAAACGTAATAATTTACACATTTGTTGGAAGTTACAGTTACGTTTATGCTTTGAACGGTATCCCGTTTAAAACGAACAGTCCTATTGATGATATTTCGTTCAGTAATTTTTCGTCTGTAATCGCAAATTATGGTCGAAGTTAGACAAGTTTTCTTTGTAAGGGTGCCCCCGTTCGTGGCGCGACTCTTTACTTGAGAAACAGAAAACATGTGGTCTACAGATGTGTACACTCTGGCTCTCAGAATTGCAATTCCAAACACATTTTACTTCAGTTTTCGAGTAAAATTCTACGGCAACTTGTTCGACGTTACTTGAATAACATAATTTCAGTTAAAAAAAGCAACCTGGGTTCGACAAATTTTAGTCTAACAGTTTTTCAGGTTTTCCACTTCTTTTCTCTTATATCGTGCGCATATAAGTTTCTTTTGTCAGAAATTAAAAATTAGACGTACAAAAATCTGTAATTGCATAAAGCGGTCTTTAGTTAGCGATCTTACTCGTACCGATCTATAATTTATGAGATTCATTAAAAATGCGTCAATACTATGTTCGGTCGCAACTACCATCAAAGTCGACGGAAATGAAATATATCCTTTGACCTGCAGTAGCAACGAGTCCATTGGGACGCGACACCTTAATGACATTTTCCACGGCGAAGTTGGGTTACAAAGTTTCATTTTCTTTTTTTCCCCCGGCATCTTGGTTCCTCGTTAAGCGAGATCGTGCGACCGGAAGCCTGGCTCTCAGCGATCTCTCGCGTCGGGAGCATCGTGCAAGTTTATCCCTCGTTTGCGTAATTGATGTTTCCCCGCGCCACGGTTATCGATGAAAATTGCGATATTTAATTGAATTCGTCACACGTGGCAAATGACTTTTCTCGATACTTAATCATTTTGCGAATTACACGGGTCGTTTAACGTTCATCAGTTTTTCCTCAGTTAACCCTCTTTAATTGAAATTCTGCTCGCGAGAAAATCAAAACTGCAGCCACAAATACATCTTCTTGCTTCGATACGCGCGGTAAAATCTAATAACTACCGTAAGTGGCTTGATTTCGGTAGGGAATATGAAACAGAATATAATATGGAAAACATAGACAAGTGTAGCGTAAATTCGTGTTAAATAGAAATCTGTAAATTAACGTTTCTGTTCGCGAAAAAATTCTAAAAGGTACTACACCGCGCGGCAATATTTCACTTGGCTAAACGTAACGGGAGTATTTTCCCACTAATTGAAATAGAGGCCCTTTGAGCTCCTCTTCGAGGATTCTGGAGGTTAAGCTTGCGTAATTTATTTGCCAGGGATCTAATTTCTGCGACGGTGCACGCGACATAAGTACACGTTCATTCGAGGACAGCTTTAGTAATTCCATCCTTTCGAATACACCTTACAGTTTGTCACACTCCTTTTCGTACATTCAAATTATTTCACCGTTAAAAATCAGCCGACACGACGATGTATTCGTGATTTATGGTATTCATCAGAGGCGGGGGTCAAGTTCAACTACCCGCAATGCGCTTACTTCGTTTTGAAATCATTTCTTTCGTAAAAACGTGGCAATGACTGGAACATCGTTGACTGCCACTTTGTTGCTCCCTGAGCAGATGCAGCTCCAACTGCGCGCTCCTTCCGGCGGGCATTTATGTACTTACCCTTTTTTATCTACCGTCGACAAGATATCGTGTCGTTTGAGCGTTTCACGCCAGATAAGAATGTGACCACTGCGGAGGCGGCGTTAGCCAGCCCTTCCGACATTTCCGGTCCCACACTGTTTTTCATGGAGGCGATAGATAAAATCGTTTACCTACTGGACTTGAAACGTTCGCCGAGCCGTGTTACATATTCATTGCAGCGGTGTATACAGTAGCGGACAAAAGTTTAAGACCAAAGGATCGAAGAAAAATAATTAATTAATAAGAAATAGCACGATAAATTTAATAACATTCGTATTCTATGCTAATCGATAAATAGTGTTCTACCATAATAACCATAAAAATAACTATATTAACAATATTTGCATATCATAAAACTATGTTTTACATCGTCCTGTCGTCTTAAACTTTTGCCCGCTACTGTATTTCATGTTTATTGTTAATCGTTGAACATGTTATCGGTAACGTTCAAGAACACGAGAATAAATCTGATTCGTCGAAATGATTTCGCGATTATGTTTGCGATAATTATGAAATGAAACTGCGAATACTTGAAACTGATTTAATGTTACCGATGACCAAACGATATAGAATAAAGCAGCGAAGAAGAGGAAACTTGGAGAATAGAAATGAAAAGTGGAGAAGAAAGCATTTTGTTTTAATTAACGTTTCGTAATCAGCTTGCTGGATATCTTTTCTAATAGGAACGGTTATCGTAAAATTGACAAGCTCTGGTAGTGCGACACGTATAATTTTGTTCACATCTTCGCGTGTTATCCGCAACGTTGTTTCGTGGGAATCTACGCGTCGAGGGAAGACCAGCTGGGTTACCGTGCCGCAACCGGATGTAACGATTCTTTTGTGCGCTATTATTTAGCAGGTGCGAAGTCCTGTAGGTTCGTCGAAAATTGGTCAACGCGCAACAAACATATTTCACCGGCTTATCTTTTTCTAAAAACTCTATCGCTTCTAAAAGCTAAATTTTATTTACTAATATAGAAGTACGAATAATTTTCTTTTATAAGCACCAAGTAGCATTTATGTGTTATATTTTAAGATTACTCTTTTTTAAAAATCACTTCTAAGAACGTGTTACAAATTTCAAGCTATCGTTAATCTGTATATCTTCAAAATTGAGAAGCCGTGCTAGAGCAAACTGATGATAAGTTTTTAATTTGATTCGATTTAAATCAACATCGGACACTTTAAATGGAATACGTTATCTTCGATAAGATGTGTACACAGTTTCCTAGAGCATACTTCTCAATTTACCAAAACGATCGATCGTATACGTTACATTTTTTTCTATACAATATTTTCAAGTCAGTTTTGTTATACTTCAGATACAATATACATAGTTTTTCTTTCATAAAACTTAAGTAATCGTAGCTTTGTAGAGGAGAAATTGCTTTCTTTTCCTATTTTACTAGTACTCGGTATTTCGTATACGGTAGTTCTCTACCTTATCCTCAGCTGGTAGGATCACGGTTTCCATGTAGGAAGCGACATTTACAGCGGTCGACAAACCGTGATTTTGCCATCGTTAAGTAAAGTGGAACGATTCGTAATCGACACCAGACGTCTCAAAATTTGAAACAATTGTGTTTACCGATCTGAAATAAAGCCGAAAGGGAGGGGCTTGGGATAAGGTGGTTCGTTTCTCGATATAGATATCTTTGGTCCTCGAAGTCACTGAGGTTTCCCGAAATTCCTTTTGAAGATTAAAGGTTACCGGTACCTGGGTCCAGGGTCCTTCTGTAGACTCTAGAGTACCTCCTACCTATGTCTCCGAATGAATCGGACAGCCGGAGGTTCTCCAAAGTCTGCCTAAACGGGACTCATCTATGTCCGTGTTGCACCTCGTTTATGGTTATAGCGGGTATACCAGTTGTCGAGAAATTTGTATTCGATTAGCTAAATTTACGAAGACTTGTCTCGTTAATATTTTTAGCGATCAGTCGACGCCGCATCGCCACCTGCCTGGCAGCCTGCGAGGTTCTCTGAGCTACTCTCACGGCCACCGGCACAATCATCTCCACAGACATGATCCACCGCTGCCACCGGCATACTGCACTCCGCCACCACCGCCCACCTCCAGTTACCCCACAGTGCAGCGTGGCTGCGCCCTGCATTCGAGGTAAGTCGCCACAGCCGCCGCATCCGGGTCCATGTACACAGGCCGTAATTGCCGTACATATGTACCGCGTTACCCTCGAACATGCTATACGACTGCTGCAAGCCGTTTCAATTCTCCGTAGCCGGGGCTTTATCCCTTAAAACGTCGCGACCACGCTGCTCGATTAATCCGACTTGCCTCGCTCTTCCGCGTTTGTTTTCCTACCCCGTTACCACTTTGTCGTGTATCTATGTTTACGTGAGCCGGGACACGCATAGGGGCTAGCAGTGGGTTGGTTTTAAGGGCTGGAACCAACCGTTTTCGACACTCGATACCCGGGGATATACGCCGGATAATTGTTACGTTAAGTGGAGCGAATGGCTATGACCTGCTCTGATGGTGAATTACAGCTGGCTGGGACTGCCTGAGAAATAGGGGGAACACGGGTTAAATCCATTTTTTTTTCTTTTTTTTTTTTTTTTGTAATCACTCGCTAAAAATCCTAGATGAGTGGGCAATAATAATAACAATAGTAATAATTTCGACGACGACAACGATGAAAACGGTGATAAACCGAAATTAATTTTAGCATTTAATATAACCAAGCGTAAAGATTTTTAAAATCTGAAGTTCTGCTATAAATTTTGAAAGCATCTGGCATATAAACCTTTTTATATTCGTTTCGAATGCGTTTAGGGTTTGAGAAAGATTTGAATAAAACTTGTAGAAAAAATGAGTAATAAAAGCTGGCGTTCTCGTACGTGATTAAACGCCATAATTGAATGAAAAAAAACAGGGCAAGATGGAGCGAGTGGATGCTGAAATAACAAGTGGCTTTTGGTTTCGAGTAGAACAGGAGCAGGCTCGCGATTAAAAAGTCTCGTTGAAAGAAGTGTAGTGGCTGTGAAGAGGCTGTTTCCGTGCTGGCTGCTTGCTTAGCGAGAGCCACTACGATTACAGTAACTACTTCGAGCTACCGTCAGTCGTCGTTGAAGTGTTCCACGAATTTATCGTTTCGTTCAATGTCAAGTCAATGACGAGGTCGAACAATATATTTTTTCAATTTTATGAAACGATAGATACTCGAACTTTAAGCCGTTAAACATTTTACGCGAATGACGTAGAAGCGTCTATTTTGTTTGGAAAGAAGAACAAGAAACGTATTTCGTGTAGCAACCCTTAAAAATTAGCCACAAGTTTCGATCGCAATGAAAAACCGTGAGCGAATACCGTATCCAGCTAACGTTTTAATTTGCATGGGTGCGATCTTGATCGCGCACGGTTAACCCCGATTCGTCGAAAGGGTATGAGAACGGCGTGACGCGTTTTGCATTCCACGTTCGATCCAGCAGCCGCCACCCCCGGCGAGCAACCGTTTCGCGCAAAAATCAGACCCATGGGTCACGTTTCACCGGCTTCGTCGCGAGGATCACCGGAACGTTCCCCGATACGTGTACAAATTACAGCTTACCGGTGCACATTCGGGTGGAAACACAAAAACGAAAAAAAGAAAAAAGAGGAAAGAAAGGAAGAGAAAATGAGAGAAAGTTCAATGTATCGACTTTATCTTCGAACTGGTAATTCTTAAACGGTAACGTATTAACGCTTAGCCAACCGAATGGGGAGATCTCCCATATTCTTTTTTACTTTTGTTATTAGTTAGTCCTGAACTAGCGTTGTTCACAGTTCGTCAAATGAATTTCCTGCTTTTTCAAAGTACAGTTTTTGATTAATTCTTAATACGCGATGGAGATTGTTCGGTTAGGGGTGGCACCGTGCGGTTAGCTAAATGTTAATAGGCTCCCGGTCGATGAAGCGTTAATATATTAATTGCCCGTCATACGTTTTCACAATTTTTACAATGCTTGAAAAATGGTGTCTACAGTTGGAACTCTTCGCCCCTCTCCTCTCTGCTCCTGCGATCGACCGCTACTTCTCCTCCTCACCTCTCTGTTTCCTTCTCTGGCTGAAACTCTTTTTCTCCGTGCCGTTGGAAGCTATTTAAATAATCAACCGGACGCGGAAACACCCTTCCAGTCCTTCTATTTATCTCGCTTCTACCGACTCGCAACTCCTTGTCGCTTCTTTGCTCTTCCTGTCTTTCGTTTAGCGACCCTTTTATCGCTTTCGCTCGCCTTCGTTCAGTTTTCCATTTTCCTTCCTTTCTCTCTTTCTTCCTTTCTTCTTTCTCTCCCCTCGGCCCCTCCTCTATAGATAGAATTTATGAGGGAACCGCGTTTAATTCATTCGTCAGATTCGTTAACTGTTTTAAGCCGAGACTGGACCATTTCATTCGATACGAACGGAGTTCAGGGAGTGTCTGGTAGATTTCGAGGAATAGTCTGCCGTGATTTCGATGAAATTATCCTATCTTTTAAATACGCGGCTGGTATTTTACTTTTATCGGACTTTATCTCGAATACGCTTCTGTTTCATATTGACGTAGCCGTGAAATTTATTATTTTGATTATGATAGATCTCGTTCCGATTACTCTTACAGTACCAACGTCTTCTACGCCTCTCTGTTTGTAATAGGTATGCGTAAAGCTTGGTCGATAAGAATTGTTCTCGTGGAGCTTGTTAGAAGCCTAGCACTCAATTTCCTTCGACTTACCATCGTAAAAGGTTTAATTAACCTTAGTGAAAGCTCTCGCTTTGGCGAACGAAAATTCACGCTCGAGCTGATTCGCGTTTTGGGTCGTCCCCAAAAAACGGTCGCTCGAGAAAAAAGGAAAAAAAGGAATTGGAAAAAGAAAGAGGGAGATTGAGAAATGGGAAACGATGTTCGGGATTTCCTGGAAGACGGTAACCCTTTTATTCCCGGGCTTAATTAGAAAGGCAGCGAGGACTTTTATTGGCCGATGGACTATGGCGGAACTAGAAGCTCGAAGCGCGATTCGAAGCTAAAAACGAAATAAGTCGGTCGACTGTAAATTTCCTCAGACTTGATATTCATTGTCGGTTGTCGATTTTTCCATTTATCATTAATTTAATAATAGTAACATACAGATAAAATTCGGCAAGAAAGTAATAGAATGGAAATTGCGTATTTGCTTCGAATCTCCAAATCGGATTACATTCTGAACAGGTTCGGTTATTATTCGATCCAGAACACATTTTAAGACATCTTCAAAATAGATCCCGTTCTCTCTCTCTCTCTCTCTCTCTCTCTCTCTCTCTCTCTCCCTCACGCATCTACTCGTTCTTCATCGACGGCTTCGACGAGAAGGTTCAGCAGGTTCTTCGGAAGAATCAAAATAAAGACGCGCGAAACGGCTGGCCGCAAATTCAGTTTACAAAGAAGAGCGCGTCGGCGGAGCGCCGTTGCTTAATCCGGAAGCGCGCCGATCCCGCGGTAATTTCGTCGCGAACATTTTTCCGTTCACCCCATCCCCCCACCGGCCTTGAGAGCAGAACGGAGTGGGTTAGGTTTCTCCTTCGTTTAAACGGAGAAACGGTCGGGAACGGGACAGAGGAAAGAATAAGGCGGCGTTGGGGCGAGGAGGTCGGGGGTTGGATGGAATTTCCTGGGACGAAACCGAACCGGTACCGAAGGCTTAAAGGAGCGTCCACGGGGTGGGGTAAGGGGGCGAAGGGTTGAAGGGGGGACGGGCTGTGACGGATAACGAGGGCGTTAATCGCGCGTTATCGCTCAGCCGAAGAAAACGAGCTGCTGGGGGTGAGTCGAGGAGGGCGTTCTTGGCTTTGTTGCGGATGTTTGAGGAATTGTGCGCTGCTCGACCGGAAATCGACAGGTTTCGAGCGGAGGATTTCGTTGTTTCCTCTCGTTTTTTCATTCTGCGGTAGATAGACAACGGACGGCGGGATGAGTATTGATTTTGTCGGGACGCGCTTGTGAGAATGTTGAACGTGAAAACACAGATTATTTGAATTTAGTCGCAGAAATTTTAGTTCAATCAATCCGTGTTAACTGCGTCGGTATGTCAGAATACTCGAGGATGGAGAAGCACCGGTATTACGACTTTATTTATATCGGAATTATTGGTTTTTCAAGCGGATCGACGTGTCATAATTATCAGCACGAAGAAAGCGTCGAAATTTTATCGATATCCGAATGACAGGCAACGATGAAGTAAGGTAAAGAAGAAAGAAAAAGAGGATCCGCAGGAACTTGACCGTTCAGATCCACAGTTGTAAACCTGGATCTTGAAAACAGCCGCTAAACGAAACGAAACTCTGAAAAGTAACGTCGTCCGTGTTTCTGCAAGCGTACGCACAATTATCAAACGATTACTGCAACGCCCATAAAAAGGAAGAGCTTTTCCAAATTTTCCACGGTACACCGCTATTACAGTACCCACGCCAGCCATTCCAGGTTGGTGTGCACGAGAAGTAGCGCAAACTGGACAACGAAGTACGCCGAAGCGCGCACCGTGCTCGCCGTACTTCCGGGATAAGCGAAGCTTTTTACGAGCGAATAAAATAGGAACGGCAAGCAACCGACCGCCGTTTTCGAGAAACACGATGAAACGGTAAGAAGGGCGAAGGTATGCCCTTTCCTGCTTTTCAAACGAGGTCTACGATTCTTCAAACATCTATCGCTATAACTTTTGCAATGGTTATCGCTGGTCTTCGACGAACGTCCTTTAAAATTCGGAAATAAGAAAATTTCGACACGATTTATCGTATCGGTTTTAGAAAGAATTCAAGTGTTCTAGCGTCTATGATTTTACTATAAAGTGATTTTGTAATCGGCGAGGAAAAAGAATCGAATCGTCGTAATTTCTTCTACAAATCTTCGTCAACGTTCTCGTCGAAAAGATGTATACGTAATCCCTAACGATTTCCAGAATTGCCCGGTGTTTTCGATCGTATGAATTGTAGGTCAGCTTTAGAATTGACAGCAAGACAAATGGAGAAGCCCGATTTATCACGCTGAATCGCGCACCGTCGCTCAAACGAAACTGACAACCGCCTTAGAAACTAGCACGAAACGATTATCACAGCGGACGGCGATTCTCCGGAAAGAAACAAAGACATCGATAGTTAATAATTTGAAGAAATTGATTAATTACGATAGCCAAAACCTGTAGATTTTATAAAGATTAAAATGAAAGATAAGCAGCAGCTGGAATAGGCGAAGAACTTTTTAATTTACCAACAAATAATAATTGATCAAAGGTTCCTAGGGACTCTGTTTAAGCAAACTTGTCAGCGAGGAAGCGAGTTACGTCGATGGAGATTAAGAAGTATCGTAGGCGCACGAAGACAACCCAAAGCCTGCTCGTATCCGCTGTGTTCCCGGTTTTAACGAACAAACTTTCAAAACTTTCCGCTAAGAGAAGCGGCGGGGATAGGATGCTGGTAAAAAAGTTTATGAATACGTAAGTTCGCGATCGTTCCCTTTCATCGAATCGTAACGATGTTATCATGGGTCAGCGGGTGCGTTAATTAGCATAGTAACAGATAAACTTACCGCTGTACCTCGAGTCGCAGCCAACTTCGTTTTTTAACACGCTCGAACATCTCGTTACTTTCAATTTACGATTAACCTACGACTTCGCGTCGAGTTCGGTTTTACGCGCGAGGAAGGGATATTGAACAAAACCGCTATTACAAGGGAAACAGAGCGTATTGTAAAGCGGAGGGAAAGAGGAACAGCTGACAGGATAAAGGGCTACGGAGACAGGTCGAGGCTTCGTAGGGTGTAACCAGGATTAGGTGTCGTCATTGGGGAGGGAAGGACGATAAACTTCTGGCTTGTATTCGCGAGAATCGCGTTTCAGAAGGTAGGTCAGGCCAACGGCGTGGCGGTTCGGTCGATTTTCAGGAAATTGAAGGATAGTAGCTGCAACTGGATTAAGCTTTTAGAAGGCCGAGACGAGCTTTTTCTCTCTTTCTCTCTCTCTCATTCTCTCCCGTTGCAGCTAGTCGAGCGTTATTTCGTTACTGGACGAAGTAATACCGTTGTGTTTCGCGTACGAACGCACGGACGATAGATTTCGAAGCGGAATCCGTTATTGCGTTCCGAAAGATTGTTATCTCTACGCTTGCAATTCGATTCGCCCGCCGTATTTTTTCTCCGCAATCTGCCTTTTCCTTTTACGATGACGGATACCCATCCGGGGATGCTGTTTATGGCTGCCCATGAAACCCTCTCGAGCTTTATGCTTTTGCAATTCATTATGAACAGCTTTCCTTTAAACCGAGCTGACCTTCTCCGTTGAAACATAATTCGTAAAAGAGGGAACGCGATTAATGCCTCAAAAGGGTAGGTTGGATTTGAAAAATTAATCCACCTACGATATAACTATAAGGTAAGAGACGAGGTGGTCGTTTTCTCGTCGAATAGTTGACTGCGAGTAGGGTATTAAAAGAGTCAAAGGGTTACGATTTATGTGATTATTTTGAAAGTACTCTTTGAAGTGTGTTAATGCTCGGAACTTTCAAACGATCAATTAGAATTAAGTAACGCACGAATGGAGGAGGTTCGAATGGTGGGAGATGAAATTCCAACGGTAGAGATCGATTTTCTGCTGCTTTATTTTGATCTACATTTCGTTAATTTAACGAAACGAGAACTTAATGGTGTCAACAAAATAACGATCCTTTTCATTATTGTCGGAAAGCTCTTAACAAGTTTCCGTAATTTGGATAACATTTTTGCCGAACAAATGAGTTGTAAATAAGCTTTGGTAGTTACAAGAGGCCATCCGAAGGCGAACATTTATCTGTTCATTAGCTACGATTCTACGGTAACAAAAATAAACAGCTCCATTAAAAAGTATTTGGATGATATTGAAATTTCGGAAAGTATGATCTTTGAAAAAACAAATCTATTTTCCTGCGCAATTTATCGTTCGGATAAAAGCAATAGAAATATTTCATGTTCCGATCGCAGGCAATTCGTTCGAGACAAATTTTAAATACTTTTCAACCGTTTCTCTACCTTCGAATAGAAAGAATTCCGCTACACCGTTCGATACATTGAAACGCGTTTCAGCGAAGCGAGCGCGCGCCAACGATATTCGACCATCGACCTCCGTTTCGTCGTTGATGCGTACCGAAGCAAACGTACGACGCCAAAGGTATCGTTCCGCGATTATTCTTTCGAAAATAATCGGCCAACGATCCGTCCGTGCGCTGCCCTGGAAAAATGGCAGAGCAACGCTTCTGCGGGACGAACGAGCTCGTGGAATAACTAGTCGGAACTTTTGAATCGGGCCGCCACGCCGGAATCCGGCCAGTTTTGTCTCTGCTTTTCCAATTTCAGCGACGCGGCTCGAAACGAGAGCTCGTGATCATAATTACCGGCATTCTCGGACACAAGTACACCTAATGAATAAACGAGCTGCGCTGCTCCACCACCACCTCCTCCTCCTCCTCCTCCTCCTCCGTCGCCATCCCTTCGAACCTTGCTACCCCTGTAAACGACATCGTTCTTCTTTTCTTCCGTTTTCCTCTCTTTTTCTCCCACAAGTTTTCAAGCTGTTCACCGTACATCGAATCGGATACGAGCGTTCCGGTAACGACCGAACGAACGGACGATTTTGTCGAACGGTCTTTTTCTTCGTTTCTCTCCCTCTTTAAACATACTTCGATGGAATTAGTTGTTGTTTTTTCTTTGTATACCGTTTGTTTCGATATTCCTGTTTTATGTTCATAGACCGGCTGGTAGTATATCGTGTTCGAGTGATTTCAATCGATTTAATCCGGTTCACCGGTTGCACGAAACAAGCCAAGAAACCTCGGACCACACGCGTTCTCGCTGAGAGACCATCCTCGTCCCCCGAGACTCGCTCCGGTAATGAAAGTATTTCCAGGGAGCAGTTAAACACCCTTAAAACTCCGCCAGATATACGAAGGTTCGATACAAAGAGGAGGATCTAACACCTCCCAACTACAATCTACGACCGATCGTTTGTTATTTAGGTACAGAACGGGGATAACGATATTCTTGCGGAAGAAGCTTCCCCCTGCTTTTGCAAAACTATAATTTACGTTTCTTCCGCTCTCTTTTCCTTCTTTCGCGTAACCGAACTAAATAACGTAAACAAGTGAAATAGTTATCGTTGAGGTAAAAAATATTTATTTGTACATGAAAACTCTAAGTAATAATATCATTCGGGAATAATGGCTTCCCTTCCCCGACTACTTTACGTCGTCTTAGGGTTTGGGCACACGGCTATTACAGCCAGGTATGAACGTACGTCAGTTGTCAGTTTCTATTGTGCGCACGTCGTATAGACGTCACCGACGGTACCTTCCCAATAAATATATTTATACGATCATTTTTTCACACCAGTTTTTTTATTTCTCTACGTAACCCCTTAACAGTTATAAAACGTGTTTAGTCTTTTATTGGTTGAGAACAGGAATCACGCGGCGTCGTCGAACATTTCTATTCTCATCTTCCCTAGAAATTCTTCGTTTGGTTCGACAAATGCAGTAGCACGCGGATACAGATCCATCAGCGAACGATTAATAAATTGTTGGAGGAAACAGCGGCACCGAGGCCGAACAAGCGAAGGAATGTTCGAATCGCGGCGGGTATTTGCTTTCGCGGCTCTGATCCGGCCTCCTCATCGGTATCAAAGCCAATTACACGGCGAGCTTTCAGAACACACAAACGGTAATTCCAGGATGAATCGGCCCTTCGGGAAAGTTCGTTGGCCTGCGGTCGATGAAAGTAAACTGGCCCCGGTGAACAGCTCTACGTGTGTCCGTGCGTATACGAGAGAGGGGGAGGAGTTTCGATTCGAGTTCCTCGTAATCGTTAATACGCGCCTAAAAAAAATCACTTCGTTAATCTTTCGGTACGTATGATGTCCCTTCGAATGTTTCTGCGTTGGAGATTTATACCGGACGCGTTTATTTGCATTTTCACGTGGAAGCATGTTGCACTGCTGATGAAATGCAAAGCTTTCCACGGGAAAACTTGCGTTTGTTTTAATTTCGAAACAGCTTCTATTCGATGATAATAATAAAATCGGTACGCAGGAATTCTTTTACGGTAATTCTTCCTGTCTCTTTTCGGAAGTTCGATCATTTGCACAGGTTAAACGAAAAACGCTTGCATCGACGCGTTCAAAGGAAATTGCTTTACCGGCCGATTAATCGAGCTTTGCTTCGAGCACGGTTCCACTCATAATTCCGTTGTCCGTGCCACCTATACAGCACGTTGGAAGTGTCTTTGGCCGCGCAGAAGGAGGAAGTCGCCTTAATTAAGCCATTATCAATGCCCGCGGAGAGTTAGCGAGGGCCGGTGCGCGCCGTTGCCGCAACATCCATCTTGTTTAATAACTAATAACTAATAGATTGTTGGCTCGTGCGCTGTCATCGGATTACACCCTTTTCTGTGTTCCGTGCACACCGCGCGTTTTCGTGCTTCCGCAACGAACCGTAACCGGAAGTTTCACCGAACGCGCCACCTCTGTTGGCGAACGGCCATGAATATAAGGTGCTTCGGAACCGTCTAATGTATTTATAATAACCGGAAATGTTGCAGCATAACAACGAGTAATACCGATGCGTTACAGTGAATTGATATTAGTATGATTGAAGCTCTTATTATTTATTATTATTACTTTAACTGCCTTCGTCAAACAGCTTCGACGTTCCCGTGACTTTTAAATAACTTTCACTTCTAATAACTGGACTTTGCAACCCTTGATAACCTTGAAATGGCCTCGAACGTTAACGAGATAACCTTGATAAAACTGCGTAAAACGACGATATTCGTATTTCGAATGCGTTAAATAACCTGTTTGGATATTTCTTTCAAATTATACTTTGCGCGAATCGATCAACTTAGCAAACTGTTTCACGACCCACCAAACTCGAAACTGATATTAAACATCTCCCGTTCGCATAAAATACTCCTTCCAGCCTTTGCGAGCGGTAATAAAAAAGCTGACGAGTAGAGCGACGCGACAATTTCGATATCGCGTCGGCTGAAAAATTCATGCCGTTCTGTTTCCGTTTAACGATTCCATCTTCGCCGATGGACCGACTCAGTTATTCATAAGCAGTCGAGCGCATGTGCTAAGGCACGTGCACCGTTACTTGCTTATCCTGTTGGCTAAATCCTTCATCGACGGAACACTGTTTTCCGTTAACGTATCGCCTGGAAACGACTAATCGTTTGGTCTGTAGAAATCAGAAAAAGCCGAGAAAACTAAATATCGTATAAAAGAAACCACGAAAAAGAGGATACGTTCGAAGACTTATTTTCGCTCCGAGATTCCGATGATTATTGCTCGATCGTCAGTTTTCTTATCTATATTAAACAAAACAAATATCATATCTTTGAGCGAAGTCAAGAAAAAGATGGGGAAAGCGTCGGACGTACGCTCGCGCTTTGCATAATACAGCTATGTCACGTGCAGGGGCACGTGCTTGCACAAGAATACCGTAGTCGGCCTCGCGAACACTTTTCTTCCCCGTCTTTTCCTTTCCTAACCTAACCCGGCTCCGTCACCTCACGGGAGTCCCACCGTTACCCGAAATTCCCCCGGAAGTGCCGCCTTCTCCCCCGGGGCGATCGCAGCTCCCGCGAATCGGCCAATGTCTCGCGCAAAAAATCCGCCGAAGCCTTTTGTGTGCTCGTTCTACTTTTCCCTGCTGCCGCATCCGGTTCACCGGTATTCAGGGTACAATTCTAACGGGGAGACCCGTCTGGATAGCGTAACTTCTTCTTCCCCGTCTGGATAGCTTTTTCTTCTCGGACATAGCTGTATTCTGTTGTATTTTAGTTATACAGTTGCTAGAAAAAATATGCTCTACTTGTTACATTTATAATCCAATCCCTTCAATTTCCTCGATTGTGTTTCAGTTTTAGTTGTTTATAGTGATCCTGATAATAAATTACTTTACTTATATTTTGCTTTACACATTTCGAGCTGACTGTATAGGCCCTGTTATAGATTGATTTGAAAATTTCTTCCATATAAAATAAAGGAATCGTGCGAACCAAATTACATAATTTTATAATTGATCACTATAAATTGAACAAATACTTTCGGTTTTAAAACGTACAAAAGAACAGTTGAATTAAATTAAATTTAATTTAATGAATTTAAATTATATTGATTTTTATTATTTAACGAATAAATTTTTCGAATTGAAGAGTAGACGGAAAAAGTTTTAAATCGGTATTAAGTAATGTTTGCTGAAATAAATGAATTTTTACAGAAATTTCTATCGAACCTAGTATTTTAAGAATTTACCACCCCTCTCTTTCTACCCTTTTTTCTTCCTCACGGTGCGTCAAAAATATATCCTGGGTGGTAAAATCTGAAATCCGCCTCTGGGTTTTGTTATATTTATTACAAGGTCTTTCGCTCTTATCTTTGTCCCACTGCTCCTGTCTACACAATCCCATTCGCCACGTTCATACTTCTTTCGCGAGGTTCTTCTCTTCAGTTTTGCCGTGCTGTATTCTTACTCGGATCCTTCTCCTTTATCCACCTCGTTATCTTCGTCCTCGTTTAGTACTTTATCGATATCTACAAGGAAAGCAGCAATTCGACGAACGAAAGAAACTCGGTTAATCCCGTGGCGGGCTCGTTTGCGAGACACATCGTAGGTACACGGGAAATCACGTGCATCCAATGGGTGGCATAGATCTTCTTAATGGGCCGTCGCCGCGATACATCGCTTTCCCCCCGTCTCCTTAACGCTAGAATTATCCGCGATTAAAGTATACCTATTTATGTGAAAGCATTTGGAACAGTGGGTTGGTGAGAAAGTGCGCTATCCGGTAACATCTTGTTACGTTACATAAATTATTCGTGTAGATTTTTTGTAAATAAAATTTGACAACAAAATGGAAAGGAAATGGAATCTTTTAATTTGCTTGGAGATAGGATAGGATTATCAGAAACTGTTAGTTGCAACTAATCATTAATAATGATGCTGCCCCAGCGAATGACCTAAACCGTGGGTCATTGGATCCGTTGATCACAATGATTTCATTCGTTTTTGATGCCAGCGTTAAACCATGTCGCCTTGGGAACCTCCTCCGCAGACACGCTGAATAATTGAATTATTCGTCGCTAATTAATATCCAATCCCAGGGATTCGGCTCGAAACGCAGCAGTTCCCAGGTGAATCGTCGACATCGATCCCGCCGTCGCGTCATCTTGCTGCAATCCCCATGACGAGACACAGTTACCGTTCCCCTTGTATCGCCCCCTCACCGCTCTGATTTCATTAATATGTTTCGCGTTAACGTTTACAGACTTTCTCCGCGAACAAATTCAGCGAATTTAGTAGCATTCAGAATTTTCTAGTTAAGTCGGTAGTTTCCAGGTTTCGAGTTCTCTTTGTAACACCCGAATAACCTTCCGCGATTGATAAACGAGGGTTGAAAAGGTGGTCGTACAGCTCGATAGAGAGTTAAGGCTACGAGCGAGCGCACCACGTGTCTACGAGGTGCCGGCGAGCCGTGTTAATCAGTTTACAACACCTCTATAACCTTCGAGTGTCCGAGAGCAAGGCGTTGGGAATTCATATGGCCTGCAGAAGTACGGACATTTTCTGCTACTATAAACAATCTCTCGACCCTGACTGTTAGCTCTAACGATCGTCCGTAGAATACAGATTTTAATAAAGATGTCTTTAAAAGTAGCGTTCCCAGGTGTTCGCGTCGTAAACCAGTACTTTAACGTTACATGGTTTTTTTTATTTCCACGTACCGTGTGCAGCCTGTACAACTTTGCGCATTCTAATATTTCCATAAGTACGATAGTCGACCGAGTGTTAAGGTGCGAGCGAATATCTTCGAAAAATGAAGGCTATAAAGAAGAAATCTGTCGATGATCCGTGTCATCTGTGCTTTCGATGAAGAATATGTACAGTCCGTTTGTAACTTTTCTTGAACTTCTCGAAGAACGCTCGCGAGTCGATCCATTTTCAATCCCATATTACGGATCTCTTCTAGCGGACGAGAAGCTTGGAACTTTCCACGCTTTTCTGATGCAGGATGAGCAAAAATACGAGAGAAACGTTGTAAACAGGCGGATTATACTTAACGGGTAAATATAATGGTGTTTAAGGTTTTTGCGGCGCGCACGCGTCAACTTGGAAACGACAAAGACACACCTATCCGGCTAACTCTCTGGTTATTTATCGTAGCTGGACGTCGACAGAAGTTACGATCCTCGTTTATGCGGCCGTATAGGTCCTCGTTCTTTCATCGCGGATCTTTTGATGTCCTGTTTGTGATAAAAAGCACAGGATCAGCTTCCATAACACATAGTTTGTAGCGTTGAGCAGCAAGAAAAAACGACAAAAGCTTAGAATAGTAAAAGCTGTATGGTAAACACCGATCCTGTGTCTTTTATTTTTTCACCCGAGTAGTTGTTCCGTTTCAAGCAGTTCGTAAATGTTTGACAAGTTGACGCAGTTGAACCAAAGTCCATTGAAGTCGGAGCTCGCGGAACTTTGAAAATTTAACGACCTGCACACGGTCCCTGCGAAGCTTCAATGAAACTTCGTTTTAAACGGGCTGTCTTTGCTAACACGGCTTAGATGCGATATTTTGAAATTCAGCTCGAAGCATCGTATCGTGTCAGTGGCACCTGTACCAAAAAATCAATTCGTTTCTCGACGGTTGATCGCGAAGAGAATCGCAAAAGCGTGTGTTCCTCGATCGTTTTATATCGCGTGAACGCAACTCAATAGGTACATTCGAAGCGGTCGAAAAGTCGGTCAACGATCAACCGGTCGGAGACTGCTTCGTGTCCGTGTCGTTCCCGGGGAGACAATGGCTCGCGCGAAAATAACGATCCAGCAAGATCGTTGCAATTCAGATTGAATCGATCTCGTTAGCTGGCCGGTGGTCGGCCCTCGGTGCAAAGAAAATTTGTTGGAAGAATGTGGACGCATTTGGAAACGTAGCTCGCGGATGGCGATACGATTCTCGTTTATGGCGGGGCTACGTGTTTCGATTTCTTTGAGCTGTGTCGATAGTAGCGATGGTCTTCGGGCCATTTTCAATACCTACATACTTTCCTCTTTCTTAATTAAAGCTTCCTATAAATGTTGAAGAAATCACGAAGAAGCTGCTGTTAATTACGCGTGTTCGCTTTTCTATTTATATATATGAAATTGAATACACTCGAATAGAATACGGTTAAATAAATATTATTTTTACGTACAAGAAGAGTAAAAAGGGCTTAAACTATTCTGTTAAGTGTTAAAATGGCATACTCGTCGTGATATATACGGAATGAAATGTTCGTTGTAAGATATAAAATATAAGAAATTCTTGTTTTCTATTGTTCCTCGCGACATTTTCTCTTACAAGTAACCAGTTATGGCTTAACGCTGGCATTTAAACAATGAACATTTTCCGCGAACCCGTATACGTTTATTATCCAAAGAGATCTGCTTATTCAACGTGCCGTTGTTCCTTTTCTGTTGCAGGTGAGTTTCATCCGTTTTCCTAAATATTTGCCGACGCTGTTTGCTCCGGAGGTAATGCGAGGTAAGAGTCCGTTCTCGTAACCTGCACTGGTGTACGCCCGTGTTTCCATTTAGACGTTTGCTTCGCCAGATCGTCGACAGAGTAACTGTGATCCTTCAAAAAGTTATCAATTCTCATACAAGAATTTCTGATGTATTTAACTTGTCGTGTTACTAATTTCGCCTCGATTTAGCCTTTCGATAGGGAAAAACAAATAAACTCGTCACGAAGATTATGGACACGTTATATTTAACGATATTCCCTGCTCTTTTTCAATATACCTTCGAGATAAAAGAATTGTAGTTTCGCAATTACAGGAAGCGAAACGAACTAAAATTAATTTCTTTCCGTCGATGTCTTGATTTCGAATTCCGAATTTCACCTCTATCATCATCGACCGCGCTAGCCGCCATCAACACCACCGATGGTTTACTACAAATTAGCTAACTTCCATCGCAATTCAAGACTCCCATAACGAAACGAGGAACTCGTTTACCAGCTGACCGTTTTCGCCCAACCAATCAAACTTTCACCCGTGACAGCCATCGAAGGGTAACACGAGTAGCCTCGTTTTCCCCGGACGTATCCATCGTTCTCGTCACGGAGTCCTCAAGAAAATCGGGACACCGGTATATCGGGGTCGTTCGGTCGAAGGAAAACGAGGAGAGCCTGCTGGAAGAAACAGGAGTAGCTGTTGGAAGCTATGCGCGGGGACGGTCCTCTAGGTCGCGCGATTATAAATTGTCCGCGTGTTTAGTAGGCCAGGGTAGCCGAGCTGCGATGAGCAAATGATCGTAGTTGGACGGGAACCAAATGTAAAAGCTTCTTAATTTTCACTCGGATGACCCTCTTCTAGTGGGTTGAGGACCACCGGCTGATTTGGATAGCGTTTTTTTAAGGGGAGTTGAATTTTTGTCAAACGTCGTCGGGGAAAAGGGAACAGATTTAAACGCAATTTAGATACAAAGAATTCGATATTTCAGACAGTCGAGTCGGGTTATTTTTTTATAGAAATTTCAGGTCACGCGCTCGAGATAATTTCCTTCTATAACTGTTTATTCGAAGTTCAGTCGATTTTATGCAAATTTTGGAATAAACTTTTCTGGGAAATATCGGGTTTATCGTTTGGAAAATATTTTGACAGACGAAGGATACGTATCGCAGGGAGAAAAGTTTCTGATCTTCTATAAAAGGAGGACAGAGTCTTAGTAGGTTAATGCGCGAGGAAGCAAGGATCGAAGCCGACCGCTTCGTGTATTACGCCTGTTTACCCAGATTCTCGAGGAATAACGTAAAAGTCAAGGTTGACTTGATATCTTGAGGAATGAACAATAATCATAAATACTGCTAAAATATATGTATTGTAAAAAAATAAGATCGTAACAAGTTATAAAAGAAAGGAATGCATGGTAAACATGCAATTTATATACGATTTGGCCATAATAGGAATAAGCTTTCGATTAGATGCTGCGAGTTCTCGAAATCTCCACTTCTGGCGAACAGAGTTCCTTACTTTTATACTTAATTTTTAAGTCACCCCTAGAGAGACGTTGAAACTTTCAATTGGTTTACGTTGTTACAGTTTCACGCTTTTATACCGGAAACAAGATTTGCCGCTCGTAATTCCTGTCCCTTTGCTTAGAGAAAGTTTCAAATGTGTTTACGACATTGACAAATCTCCTTGAACTAGAAGATGGTGAGATCGGTTCTTAAATGAATTCTTCAAGAATATGAAACCTAAAACAGCGCTAATTCGATCGAATACAAATTCTTGTTCTATTTCTTTTATACTACGTTAAAAATTGGTGCGCAAAGCATATCCCATACAGATATTTTTATACATTACCATTTACCGTTTGTCTTTTTTACATTATTTTTATCCGTAGATTTATTTGGATATAAAGATAAGCAAGAATAAAATAATTTTCCCAAGAAAATTGAAATCGGAGATCGATAGATAAATAAAAGCACCCTCTGTCTCCCTCGTTGTACTATCGGTCCACGCTTCGCATAAATCCGTAAATATTTAAAACCGACGGAGTCTCTGATAATGTTTCGCGATTCAAGTTTCATAATTTACCCCAAGTTGTTACAGGTAATTCGAAATTGTAACCACGCCACGAACGTCGCGGGGTATAAATTTCTGGTCGAGATGGTGTAGCGTATAGGGGCTGATATTTCATAGTATTATGTATTATAACGTTCTTGCGCGGAGTTTCCTCCTTTGTGATCGAGTTTCAGTTGCTTATTGAATATACCGAGTCGAAGCAACAGGGACACGTATCGAGGAATCGCAAGACATCGGAAAATATGAAATATGCCCCAACGCGTTTACAGTACTTCGTGATCTTACCCCTGCCTGAGGTAGATATTTAATTATTTACGCGATTTTTCACAGAAGAAAAGAAATTATGAAGAACAACAACAATCCTGTAAAACGGACCGATTTTAATTAAGGATCCGTTAGGAACTAATAATAACTTCGTCTTCCCATTTCATCAGCGTTAAGTTTACGATGAAAATTGACACCAGTCATCCTCGTTTTAGCGTCTTCATAGAATTATCGAAATTACCTCGCTCAAGATGGATCGCTCTCGTTTCTCGTCCTTAAAACTTTTCATTTCTTTCGTTCTCGTAATTTTTCTTTCACTCGAGATTATTGGTTAGTAGCAGAGGGTAACAAATATTTTTCAAAAAAGCTTGGTTCAGTTTCTGCCATTTGATCTTTCCTCTTTATTTCTTATCAGAGTGATCGTCGGTATTATTGTGTTATTCGAGCGTAGAACTAAGTAATCAAAATTAACAGCCTTGCACGCACACCACATTGGCCTTTCTCAACGTACACGCAAGACCAATGGTGGCTGGTTGCCCAGCAGGGCAGCTTTCCCATTACCTCGTCTCAACATCATCCACCAAAAGACAAACAGCATCTGAATCAACTTAGCAAACCGACCGAAACTACTCTATCGCTCTTCGAACCGATCCTTTCTGTATCATCGTTATTTCACGCATCTTTCGTCCCGAGGATCTTTAAAAACTTGTTCGTTAGTACAGAGCAGGGTAAAGGTAACGCAGCTTTGAATAGTTGGTGCTTAGCAAAAATGATTTGAAACAGTAGAGAGAGCTGCTTAGCTTTCAATCTTCGACTCCGTTACTTTCGTCTCGTCCTTGCCCATGGTTCTTTCAATCTTCAACAAAAACCCCAAACGAATCCCGTGTGCTCGGGTTCCGGTAGAACCAGCAGCTAGTGCATCCAGTTACGAATATTGCCGATTCAAAGGAAGAAATCCGTCGCCTCGAGTCTGTCGAGGACGTAGCAACTCCCACCCCTAACGCATTCTCTCTCTCTCTCTTTCCTGTAAGGACAATGCGCGGTGGATTTGAAGGGCGGTCTGGAGGGGATGATGCACCGGGCGAGGTTGGCCGAGGCGAGCGTTCGCTAGCAGCGAGGGGGTGAGCGGGAGCACCGTGAAGCAGGGTGAAAGGAGGGTGGAAAAGGCGCATGCCAGTTGTGCTGTCGCCGCGTTACGAGTCGGCCAACAGAGCCGTCGGCTTCTCGCCTGCACCCTCTCGTGGTTTTCCCAGTCTTTGTGTCTCAGTCTACCGTGTGCTGCCTCGCCGGTGTTCCTCTCCAGTTATAGCATCTGTGCCTCCGTTTACCCCTTCCCTTCTCCTTCTTCTCGTTATCATCGCGTTCACAAAAATTCGCCGGAGAATCTGGACGACGAATATCGTGGGCGAAACAGTAGGAGAAGTTGATCGATTGTTTTTCATGATTAACCGCAAGTCCTAGGGGGCAACGGCCTTCCCTCTGGAAGCTCGTTTCGAGCGCGTGCCCCTCGATATTTCACGTGTCGCGTGGAAAATGCTGCTCGTTATCCATGGCATGCCGCGGTGAACCGACCCGGGACTAGTTCTTTTCAGCGGGGAAAATTGTTTACCTCGACGAGGCGGCTCTGGAGGTGTAGAAAGTGTGCGTGGAATCGAAGAGAGCGGCGTTTCCTCGTCGACCGGCGAAAATGGATTTTCGACGAAACACACACCGGGACGAGTGTCGCGCGTCTGCTCGCTCTTTGAAGCCGGAACGCATCATTGGTTTTACGTAACATAACGGACGGGATTGTTTATGTTTCTGTTACTCGAGCTCGTGTATGTTTGCGGATCGTTCTGGGTGTTGATAAATTCGAGTAACAGCAAGATGATGATTATCAGTGAATTACGTAAGGTATTTGCGATGGATTTTTCTTCTCTATCGAATTCAAGCTCTTAATTGCACTTACCGCTAATTGTAAGCGCATCGCTACGAATATCTTGCTTTACCGATTGGTTTACCGTTAGTAACGATAATTACGCGATAGATTTCCATCGGAAAAAAATTATTCTAATTGTAGGGATAACAAAGGGAAGTATAACACAGTACGATATTCATTTTGAATGATAATTTTCGTTAAATATGCAAGAACGTTTTAAACGCCGTTACACCCGAACCAGTTATTTATTTAGAATTTAGTTTTGCGATTTTACACCCGTCTCCGGACTTTTATTACAAGCTGCTAGTTTCACGTGCAAAATCTCAGACGAAAGGTCATAACTTTGCGTCGCAAAATGTAGATCGCTAGCATATCGCGAGCTATTATCGCGCCGAAAAGATTGCCAGCTTTCTCCTACTATTATTTTTCTAAAAGCCATGTTTTCGTAAGCAGATAAAATTTACGGATTCTCCTATCTAAAACTTCACCCTCTGCCTCTATTCTACCTTCCGTAACTTAATCGTCTAATTAGCTTTTGCGAATGTTTCAGAAAAATGAAAGTTTATTTTTCTTCCTGTACCTATTATCGTCGATTCGAATATTATTTCATAACAGAGTAGAACGAATATCCATTATTCGATCAGCTTATGATCGACAAAGGTTGGGATCCATAAGTTTTTCATTTTATATCCGGCATATAAAATTATCTACCTTTCCTTAATGGTAGTTGCAAATGCAAGCATAAATCTAGCAACTAATTAATCTAAAACCCAAAATTATTCGGAATTCTACCGTCTCAAACCTCTAAAGATTTACAATTCCCTCTATGGATTTTGTCACGTTACATTGTTGGCGAATTTTTAGTTTCGCCTTTATCACTGAAACTTTATCGTCAAAATGTATTTGTTTTCTTCTCGTCAGTCGTCAGAAGTTACGAGCGTTTGCGCTCTGGAGTTAAATACCTCGTACCAGAATATTTTAGGTAAGGAGGGCAGCAACGTTCTTCGTCGCCACTCGTCGTCCTCGTCGTCGACGACGATTTCCCCGACGAGGCAATTAGAACGAAAAGAGGGCCGACCTTGACTTTTCGACGCGGCGGGACGCCTCGTTTCCGCGATCATGGCTCTTCTATTTCTATATCGCGTCCCGCTTCAATTTTTATCGATTCCCGGGATCTCGTTAACGAAACTAACGAGTAGACTGCTTGGATAATTAAGAAAGCTTCGAGGACACGGGGTTAAACGAGGTCGCTTTTGCCCTTCGTTACCCTCTTATGTGGGACAACGTGGACCGGTCCTTGAGGTAAATAGGATTTTCGAGAGATCGAAATAAATGGTGTGATCGAAAGGGAGCTTTGACGATTTCGTATCCCACCAGGGGAAGGAAATGGAGCGTTAGGTTGATTCAGGGGTTAACCCTTTTGTTACTAAACATGACTATTCCGACCCAATCGTTGAACGCTTCTTGTGTCCGAAAGATAAGTACGATCTCTCGTTAACGTTTTGCCATAATTAACAAGGTTGGTCGGATACGGTGTAAAAATATATAAAATAGTATCTTGGTAAAATCATCTTAAATAACCCTAACACAATCTGTATTTTGTTATTTGCTCTACCGTTTCATTTTCGTTCTATTCTTTACACATGAACTCATAAAATATGGTGATGGTGTGGGTAAAAATAGATCTCGCGAGATTGTATTAAGATCGATTTCGTTTCTACCCGTTATCACCGTTACGTCTAATAATATCGTTGAATAGAATACGAAGCGTGTGTCCGGACGACATACTTATAATATCGAGGATTAATTCTCAGTTAGCGTATTAGCTACCTTTCAATTTTATTGTCTCTTAGACAGCGTTTATTGTATGCAAAACTCGAGCAGGCGCGTCTGTCTTGGAATTAAGTAAGTGTTCAACATTAATTAAATCGGTGTCGAGACGGTTCGCCTTTGTTTGATTCCCTTTAATTTTCCGGAGTAAAGGAAGGAATACAAGGGGTCAAGACCCGCGAAGGCCAGACGGAAACGACTTTGTGTCTCCTCAGAGCGAGAAAGCTCGTCGAATCGATGAACTTCCGCCTCGAGTCCTGGGATAGCCGCGTGCAAGTTGTCGCTTTTTCAGAATGTATAACCTTTGCGTGTTTCGTATAAGGCGAACTTTTCATCCCTCACATGTTTCTTATGGAATTCTTCGACGCAAAACCGGAACATAGTAGCTTCTTTGCTGGACAGTTTCGGCGAGCCTTGTAAATAGATAAAAATGTGAAAGATTTGAAATTGCTTTTGAAATATATTTTGTTGCTTTGTTCATATTATATAATTAGCTTTTAGAGATTTTTAATCAAACTCTGATAAGGGAAAAATAAGTATATCCTACGATTATAGCTTTGATAGATACTTCTTTGCGGTTGACGTACAAATATACTGATTTTATAATGGGTGGATTAATAGAAATCTACACGGAATTTTCTGAACTCGCATAACATGGTTTATGCATCATTGCAAAGATATTCGACGATATCAAGCGTTTTTCCTGACACAATCATGCTGTGCTACGATTTTAACACAATTTAATATCATTTTAAAACGAATTTGCCGCTTTCCTAGTGTTTGGAAACTACTGCTTGTTGGCTAACCGTCACGATAACCAATCTTAATTAAGAGTTTGCCTAAGTGTAATTCATCGAACCTCCTACTCACCGGTGCTTGTAGATGTACACCAAACACTGCCAAAAGGGTACCTTATTTTTCTCATTCATTCTGCCGTATTGTACCTACGTACATACCTCTCCGTATGATATTTTTACTATCGACCGGAAACGTCTCTCTTGGCCTCCGGTCCTCCGAGTATCTCTAGCAGAAAATGCAATATTTCTTTGCGATAGTAGAGTTCCACGTTTATTACACGCGTACGTGTACGCGCATTCGGTAGATTTTCAGTATCAGTTGAGGTGCAGCCAGCCTCGAGTGACGCGCGTCATCAACGAGCAGGGGTTGGCTTTTAGCTCGAATTAGCCGGCGGAAAGATAAGGAGCGAGAAGAGGGAGTAGACGAAGGTGGATGGCCAAGGCAAAGAAACGACGCTTGAACGTGGCTATTGTAAATAACGAGCGTCCTGTTTCCTCTGCTGCAGCAATTTACGCTGCTGTTGTCTGGGAGGGTAGTTTTTGGCAATGAATGTGATATGCTCTGTTTTATACAAAATATGCGGTGCAGCTACAACTTTTGCCATTTTTATTTTGCTATAACTAAATTAAGTATCGAAATTTGCACTTTTGTAATATTTATCTGCGTTAGAAACATCGTAGCGTTTAGTGTAAAATTCAAAAAACTTGAAGTAGAATGTAGCTTGTGAATGTCAGATTTAACGGGTTGGAGACATTACATGTTCGAGCTACTTAAATTTGAGTTTTACCGACGACATTGGAGATATTGGTACCAGTTTAGGTATCTTTCGATATTTGGACGCAAAATAGCACCTCCGGAGTAGCACTCTCTCTCTCTCTCTCTCTCTCTCTCTCTCTCTCTCTCTCTCTCAATTCTTCCCCTGGATTGCTTCTCTAAATTCTCATTCTCGACGCACGGTTGTTGTTTAAGATAGCTCATCCTCTCTCTCTGCGCATACACGTACACACGTTCTTGAGCTTCATTCAGTTTTCTCCGACGTACGGACATGCAACACGAATTCTTATTTCTTGAATGTCGCGACAACTTTCTTTACGCACCACTATTACGAATGAAGTTGCTAAATTGTACTGCTAGGAAATTAAATTTTTAAAGAATAATCTTTATCATCGTAAACTAAATGCAGAATGAAATTTATGCGCGTGTCGTGTAAAACTGATAGTATCATGCGGGAAAATTTCTGAAAAATAAAATTATCATTTTCTCGTTTAGTCATAAAAAGGTGGCGTGTTTAAGATAAACGATGTCTTACGAATTTTCCGCGCGAAAGGGTTAAATGGAACCAAGGAGATGATATTTTTTGTACCTATCGCCATTCAGATTTGCAGAAGTTAATTGCGTTCAAAGAAAACTTCCTTGTAAAACGCATACTGCACGATGCTGATAGTCTCGCGCAAGCAGAAAAAACAACCTAAACGGGAGGTTATTTTTTTGTTGTTGTCGTTATTGTTCGTGCGATCTAAAACGGATTTAACGGTAATTGGGTTAAAAAACGGGACGTTGCTGCAGGAATTTGACAATGCAGGAACCGTGTTTATACGGGATAAACGCAAATACTAACGCTTCTAGTTCCTCTTCTGCACTTCCAACGATCGATTCCATTTACGATGCTTTTTCATGCTTACGTCCTCCACCCTTTCTACAAATCTCACATCCATCGATACGCGATTTTTTTATTTTAAGCTTTAGTAATACCAGATTTTTCGTTTCGTTCACAAATTATCTTGCGATACAAATTTTATTCTCGCGTTATTTTATAACAATTTTCAAACATTAAGAGTCTCTAAGAAATAGAAATTAATCGCAACAAATTTATAATAGGAACGATGTTTTCCAAAATTTTTCAACAGGCTATTTAGGTATAATTTTTAGACGGTAGGCGTTAGTTCTTTAAACGAATCAGTTTTTGCTGAAATCGGGTGTTTCATTGAAACGAGGCGCGAACGGAAAAGGGGCAGCGACATCTGCAAAATGTAACAGACGAGGCGCACGAGGAAAGGCCAAGGGCGGTGGAGAAGGCCGGACAAGTTCAGGGATGCCTCGTAGCACGAAAATGAGCGGTTGAAATATTCAGTGCCGAGCTCGGAACCAGGCCAGTTTAATTCGAAAGACTCGTGAAAAATGTACGGTCTACCGTGTACCAGCGACAGAGCCATCAGCTTTTTTCATGCTGCTTCGCAACGCGACGCAACGCGACGCAACGAGACGCGTTCACGGATATCTAATCTTAGGTTCTTTGATTCCACGAAGTTTATATTAAGTTTAATTAGTAGAACCGGGTAAAGTAGGTGCTTGAAATATTTTGTTATTATTGACATTTTTAGACACCTGAAATAAATGTGTAGCGAACATTGAAATTGTATTGAAATTGTTTCATTAACACTTAGCCAACCATTATTTCTATTTACTTTTATTATTAGTTAGTCTTGAACTAGTGCTGTTCACAGTTCGTCAAATGCATTTTCTGCTTTTCCGAAGTACAATTTTCAATTAATTCTTAATACGCGATGGACAGTGTTCGGTTATGTGTGGCACCGTGCGGTTATCTAAATGTTAATAAGCTTCCAGTCGATGAAATGTAAAATCGAGGATCCAAATTTTCATCTCACGTTTTCGGCTATTTAAATACTTTTGTACTTATTTCACCCAGCATTGTTAATCCGTTAGCGTAAAGATGTGGTGCAAGCAAACGTATTGCGAGAAATTGTTTGAAGTTGAATATAATATTGTGTGTATTCGAAAATGAAGTTGCTTGATGCGTTTTACAGCGAACAAAACTTTTGCATTGTTGCAATACGTAGAGGATGTTGTAATACGTTCCCGGATTCCTTAAACGTTCAGCTGATTTTACGATACTTCAGCCTCTGGACGGCTTCTTGCTCGTCCTTCAACTTTCTCGAACGTATTTCCGATTTTCAACACAACTCGAAGGCGTTTGCTTGTTCTTGCTGAACCCCGGAATCTTTGGAATTTAAACGTTACTTTGCTACGTCTCTTTATTCAAGATATTTCGAGTTTACGTTTCTCCTTGAAAAATTTACAATATCGTTCCTACAGTTTCGATATTGTATCGGGAAAATGATCGATTATAAGGCATAGATCGCGTTCTTTGAATTATTGACAAGCCAAATTAGTTGGCAGCGCTTTAAGCGCGAACATTCGGTGGTACATTAATTTAACTTCGTAACAGCGTTTCATGTAGTTATAACAGGCGGAACCCGCAAGTTTTCGCCCAACAAGGTTACTCGAATACAAGTTGGTATGTCCGATATGTTGTCATTAAAAAACAGAGATTCTTATTCCGTTTATTTTCTGCGAATAAACTCGTTTACGATTTCTTAAAGTGAGAAAATAAAGTGTGTCGATAAAAATTTCCGAACGCTTCTTTCCGTACAGCATTACCTTGTTATTCGAGCCTTCTTGCGTGCCTCACGGGTGGCTTAAATTTATCCCTTTAACTGCTATGGGCGCGTATATGCGTCTCTGGATTATGGACGCGTATACGCATTTGTCAATTCTTCCTCGCTCCCATTTAGAGCAATGGAATTGCTAAGAGAGTGCCGTTCACGCGGAGCACTTCGACCGGGAGTATTTAGCGGTGAAAGGGTTAAGGCGAACAGCGTGTTAACTCGAAGATGAGGAAACGTCGAAAATAAAAGGGTAACAGAGCCGAGTCAAGCGTTCGATCGACGAGCATTGCCCCCGTGTCGCTACTTCATCCCGCTTTCTCATATCGAATCCCAGTCCCATCGCAGCCTTGTTTCTATTCAACCCACTCAACACCCGTGCTCCCCCCTTTTCTCTCACCCTTACCTATTCTTCGCACGCCGCGTCGCGCCGCAGACATTCTCGGGCGAATGGTCAGAGCTAATCGTTGCACCCTTTTCCCACACCATCCCACCCCATCCCTAGTATGTGAATTAAAAAGAGATCGCGGGGCGCGAGATGTCCCTGTTACGTCATTGATCTTGTTGGTTCCCCGCCTGTGGTCTATTGTTCTCGCGGTGTTCTTTCGTCGCGTTGCTTTCGCGAGGTTCGGCTCGCTTTTTAAATCGACCGTATCTATCTGGATAGCAGCTGTTCCCGGGCGTGTTTGCTCGACGAACATATTGCCGTTAAATGCGGGAAACGAAAGCGAGATCGGAGAACGCGTTTCAATGCGAAATAACGAATGGTTGAACAGGCAGGGAGGGGAGGGCTGTGTTGTATTGTAAGCGGACTTTGAACATTATTATTACCGATTATTAGACATATAGTATAATTATAGCTGGGCATCGGTAATTAAAAATATTGTTTCGCTAGCGTTAGGTCGTGTTTGCAGAGTTGATATTTCTTCGTAATGAGTTCGTTAAAAATTGAAATGTTTTCTGTTTTCAAATTTCTGATCGCCGGTAAGGAAAGAATATGCTTCACTGTTTTCTATTCGCTCAAAGCAATTCATCGTTAGACGCTGTGTTCAACGCTGTGTCGCGTGAAACCGCATCAATTTCAAGCAGAGTACTGCACCGCTGAAAGGTCGTGTGGGTTTAAACGTTTTACATGCAAACAAACGGCGAGCCGCGTAACGCATGGTAGGATATACAGTGATATGAATTTCTTTTTTTAATAAGGAGAAGAGGAAGGAGGAGATTCAGATTGTGTCGTGGAAACGAAACGCGAGCTCGTGAAAAGCTAATAAAGACCGGAATCGCGTATGCAATTTTCCCTCGTCTGTTTGCGTTAGCAGGAGATTACATATTTCGTGGCGAGAAACGTGGGTTAATTTGCAATTCCACCATTTTGAATTAGTTGATAAATTGCCTGGCTTTGCGGATCGTGGAAAAGAACTCCGTGGCTGATTCCTATAACAAACAACCCCCGGTTCGAAGACAGCGTAATTTTCTCGATATCTACCGGCTTCGCCTTCCGGTAACTTATTTACGTTTGGTGCTTCTAGTGCCTGTCTGTTAATCAGCCTCCGGTGAATCTAACGGTTGTTTCGCGAACGAGATTACAAGCAGCGATTTTTCAAATGGACGTTGTCACGGAACAAATTGGTGAAAATAACTTGAAAAACAGCTAAAACGATTAAATTTGATTCTTTCGATATCGTTTCTTCGTTGCAATGCCTATGTAATAGCTATTGCGACAATGGTAAAGTAATGCTGTAATAATGGTCATTTTGAACGGTACACGTGTATGGATACGTATATATATTTTTTACACCTCTGTCAGCGTGAACGCGCGATCGATACTTGTTAATTTTATGTTCTGGCTTCAAAGGTAATTAACGATACGTTGTTTTCGCTCGAAAATCTAATTTCCTTACTACTTATAAAATATGTGCTCAAGAAATAAAAATTCCGAGGTAGTAACGATTACACAATTTTAGTTTGGTACTCAGAGTTTGTGAAAATGCAATGGCCGAGTTCGTATTCGTCGAGAAGGTCACCCGTAAAGTATATTATGAGAAAATCTCGCGAGAAGCCACGAAATTGGTAAGTAAACGCCTGATATTCCGGTCTAAGATGAAAAATGTAACGAAAGACCGTGTGGATTCGTGCGATTATCGACGCGAGTGAATGAACGTGTGCAGCAAGTTCTGTTCAATGTGCCAGACGTATCATCGCCATGTTCACGTGCCTCTGGAACTTCTTCGACTGGTAAGATGCCACTTTTCATTAGTATGTTAATATTTTAATAATCTTGCCGAAGCTGTTTCTACTAGCGAATAAGGTAACGCATTTTTTCAAACGTTGCTACTTAATTTTTTTACTCCGACAATTTTAACGTTAACCACCGATCCTTTTATGTATACTTGAAATTGTCTAATTAAACGAAGAAAGGTTTAAAATAGGAGTTCGTGTATTAAAATGCAGAAAAATCAGTGGCTTTAGTTAAAGTTGAAATATTCGAATATTTAAATATGCCAGATGTTTGATTCGTAGCTTTACCTAAGGATACTCTATCATTCTAATTGTTGACTTAATAATTGCATTGAAAAAAGACGAGGCCTGCAGGAAAAACTGCTTCTTCGGCTATACGTTTCTTTCGGTTCATCGAGAGGAAGAGAATCCTTTTGAATAGCTGCTCTTCGCCGGAGCAATCGATAGCGGCAGACGATTCGAAGACTAGAATTCCACTCTCTCCCCTCTCTGTTCCACCCTTCCGGTATTCATTGTTTCCGGGGGGAAAGTTTGACGCGATAAAAGGAATCACGTGTAGGGTTAGAATTTTTTGCGATCAATTTCTGATACGCTTACGAGGTTTTGAACTTTCTGCGAAATCTCTCCACGGTACATTCAACTCCTTACGATGCCATACGATTTCGAGATCAATTAAACGATTGTCCTATTTCTGATCCCTATTATATTGGAATTAAACAAGAAAGCGAATAGGAATACTTACGTTTATATTTTTTAATCTAAAGTATCTTGTTATACGACTGTACTTTTTTTTATCGGTACGTCATTATGTTTTCGATGACGTTCCTCGAACCGCTTCTAGAGAGATCAAACGCAAATAGATATTGAAAAAGCTATGATCGGTTATGATTTTTGATGATAGAAAACTTGCGGTTGTAGAGGGCTAATATTTTCAGCATTTATCCGAATCGTGGCTCGAAGAAAGCGAAGATGCCGAATGAAAGAGACGCGCGCTCGCTTTGCGGACGTTTCTCATAACTCGCCTTTTCTACCGAGCTCGTATTCAGATTTGTGTGCTGGGTGATGCGCGTTTGAAAGGAGCGGTCCAGAAGCGTTTTGTGCTTTAATCTTTTCATACCGCTGATCTTTACAGCAACGCAAGTATACGCATACATAATATAATGCGCCAGCTTCTCATTTAATTATCTCGAGAGGTTGTGCGGTTGGCTATTCTCAAAGAAGAAATTCTAATTTCCTTTAATCCTTAACGTTCAAACGCTTCCAAAGTAATCATATTAGTAGATCAAGATTAATATACTTCGCAATCTTTGCGCAATTTATACTTTTCCGAAGGAACTTGTCACGATTGTACCTTATTAACGTTTACCAATTAAATCGTTAAGTTGAAGCTGCACTGGATAATTGTTTATGTTACCCAGCAATGTTTCGTACTTTAATTTAATGCTCCTGTATATACTTCTTTTTCTACTCGTTATAAGGATTCCATTGTCCATTCTAATTATCTCGAAGAAGAGGGAAAAGAGCGATTTCTCTTTCTGTTCCAATAAGTTCGCAAAGCAAACAGTGAAATGGGGTGTGCAAATTCGAGAGAGGTTCATTTTGTACCTAATGAACTGCAGCTTGTCTTTCTTTCTTGTTCTACACCTCCACCTTTAGGGTTCATTTGCTTTCGTGTGCGCAGCACTCTTTACATCGCATCTACTTTTTACCAAACCATCAACTGCTGTAAAGCGTTAATATATATCATTTCTAGCACCTAATATAATCCTCTTTCAGTAAAACTAATCTTGATTCATTCGTCGCTAAATTCAAATTTTACCACGAATAAATCAAACTATCTCGGCTATCTTTTTTACCGAATGTTACGTAATTGTTTATTAACATCAAGCACTTAATAATAATTAATGCTCAAAATATCAACGGCATTTTTCTTTACTTTATCAAACTTTTGACCGACGAACTTTTTAAAATAAACGTGCTTCTACATTCTGATGTTTTCCGGAGTATTCGATGATTCCAAATTCCTCGACCAGCACCAAGATGATTCAGGGATACGGAGCAGGATCGTTGGCTCCGTAGATCCGAGAAAATCCTTCGGTGATCGGGAGCCAAAGTGGCAGCATTTAGCGAGGAGAATTCCGGTGGATGTCGAAAATTTCCTGTCCCGGAGATTGCGCGCGAGGCTTCAGCCCTTGTGTTCACGTTTCGTCGAGCTTGTGGAATTAAAATGGGACTGCAGCTAGCTGATAAGAATTCCTCGGCAGGTTCCCTATTAATCTCGAGGATCTCGAGAACAATTCCGAATAATTGGCTTCCGTAAACTGTGGATGGGAATTTAAGTTCTTCTTTCGAGGGGCACGCTCAAACCCCCGGACTGGGGACAATGAGCAGCGAAAATGGAACAACGACCGACGGACCTGTGTCGCAGGATAGCTTCCGTTTCGTCACCGGTGTCTCTGGTGGTTGTCGTTGAAGGATTTTGTTATGGAGTCCCTTTCTCGCGATGTCAATTTTAATGCACAAGACGCAAGACGATTCTAAATATACGACGTCGAGAAATTTTCATTGAAATTTGTTCGCGTTAATTTGGAAATCTTTAGGTACTTCTATCGACGTCTCTATGGGAGTGAATGTTTTATAAAAAGGAACGCGCGATAAAAGGATGCGAGATGAAAATTCAGTTCTGCAAAAATATCTAAAAAGCTTCAGATTTTTACTTAACTTTATTTTGAAATAAATCGATACCCTACGATCGAGCAATTGAATTTACTCGAAGAATAAAATAGTTCGTTTCAGACGCTTGGTTAAGAAAGGAATGCGATACTTGGACGGCTATTCTGTTAAGCATTTAAATGGAGCGGTGAAACGGTTTGAATTGGTGATATGTTTGAAATATGTCGACGAATATACGCGCGCAATTGCCCACAATTCGGCTGCTCTGGTCAAATATTTCCGCACGGTTTAACTCAACTATTCCGCGCCAGTACGGAAGTTAACGCGCAGATACCTTCTTGTGATTCATGATACCAGGTTACCGCTAAAAACAAAGCGTTCACGGTACATTTCAGATATATGCTTCGAATTATACATAAAGTTCTGGAAAGCACATTTCACTAAATCAACCAAACTTTATCTATACTCTGAATCGCGAAGATAAGGCGAAGATAATCGAGTTTATTTTGCGTAAAGTAACACGCAACAACCGAATCTTTCCGCTCGGAAGTCGAGGATCTACAGGGATAACAGAGTTGTCGCGCCTCGCGTTGGAAGTATAGCGGCGATAGCGGTGATAGTAACGGCGATCTTGGAGAAATTGCTTCCATTTGTGGTTCGGCGGACCAACGGTCGGGCCGTACAAGCGATAGTACTACTTGCGGTTGTTTCGCGCGAAGCTTCTCCTTCACCGTGTCTCGAATTCGCACGACCATTTGCGTGTCCGTGTTTTTCTTGGACCTCGTTCAGTCGAAGAAGTATTCAAGAAAATATTTGCCAGAATAATAACGAAGCAGCAATTTTACAGTTGAATTTATTAACGATTACTCACGGGTCACTGTGAAGCGTGTAACACGCTACTTATAGCGTTATTAAGTGCTTCCAAGACATTCTGTACACGTTAAATAAAAATCAGACGGTTCTTCGGGTTCTCTAATTTATGCTCCAACGTCGAGCGAAACTGTGCAATTTCGTCCTATCAAATTTGCCGTCCCTATTTCATCAACAGCTCCGACGGTTCCCGATCAACTACTCTTTAATCGTCCCTGATTGGTCTTCTGTAAATTTCACTTGCTATGACGTTTGATTGACTACTAATATAATTGCCCGGAACAAACTCTATTTTTGACTCCGGGGCAATGTATTTCCGAACGTTTCGCGAATTCGGGCTACCGATCGTAGGTTCACGGAAAGCAAGGTACGTAAACTTGCTGTATCGTTGATGCGTCGGTGAACCGTTTATTTCTTCACGTGTATCCAAATTCTACGGATTATCCTGTTGCTTTTTCGTGATCCGATATTCATGGTCCCCGTCGTAGTCCGTATCCGATAATTTTCACCCTGCTTTTGCTAACTATAAAATATCGATGGTGGTAAAATAAAAAATATTTAAATAAAATGGACATACGTTGCGATAAACGTTATGTTAGCCTTGTATCTTTGAGGTTAAAAGTCGAAAATACCTGCGCGAATCGTCGAGCGCATGTATACTATTATATCGCGAGGTAGGATCGATAGAGACAGATCGAGAATGGTTTTTAGCAGGGTCTTCGATTACCCAAAGACGAGCAGATTTAATTGCGGTTATCGGCCGTATTGGAAATCGGTTAGCGCTGCCGGAAGACACTCCTATTAAGCAAGATCTCACAGATTCTGTTAAGTAGGATCATCCTATTAAACCGTCCGTTTCACGGCGCAGCGTTATCATTCGAATGGCAGAAGTTTGATTCGTTTGCGGAATGATTATGTCTCTCTTTCACGCCGTCAATTCCGAACAAACTTCCATCGTTCTAGATAAGTATCTATGCTTTTAAGATATAATTGCGTTGACAGCTACCGTAATTCCTTTCAAACAACAAATACAATAAAATTAGAATCTCTTCGTGCTTCGTTTACGCTTTAACGGGAATGCAATTTATATCCTTCGGTCTATTCTTTAACTAAACGAATTGATGCATTTTTCGGGTATTTATAGGTCGTCCCATACACGTAGTATTTTTAGGACCTTTTCCTGGCTCGCAATGGAAAGAGCAGAAGAAAATTGCATAGATATCGTGATTGTACAGCTAAAATCCATTAAGCTTCAAAGTGGTTCAAATTGAGTTATTTATACGTCCGTGTTCAATATTTCATCCGCAACAAAATGGTTTATGTTATCAACAGAACGACAGCTTTATTTGTACATTCAGTGAGTTTAATAGCATCGAAATAAATAGAACTCGATTAATTATTTTTCATTTAATTGTACGCTTTAAAACTGTTTTATTCGTTATTTGGTTCCTCTGGTTCGAAGCTACCCTAAAGCAAAAAGTACATTAAGTAACCTCGTTAAAAATCGATAGCGCAATGTAAAATTTCGCGGCGCGAGTGCAAGTGCAACTGATTCCGAAAACATGGTGTTATCAAATAATGTTTTTTATTTTTACGTCCACGTTAACAGTCGCAGAATTCTGTGACATTCAGTTGTGCGTAAAGTTCTTTAGAGATTGTACTCGGCTGTAACAAGGAAAAAAAGAAACGTTAACCCCGTTTCTGAGAGTCCTGAAAATCTACCGGCAACAAATTTCGTCCGTTCGCTCGAGTTGGCGTTCGCTTTCGCGGCAACGAGGCGTGGAAAAAGGCGGGAAAACAATTGGTCGAAAGGGTACGGTAGCGCGTCGACCTTTAGAATCTATTTTCCAACGAACGGCGACGTTATATCCGTGCAATTCCCTCGACGCCGTGACGTCTATCGGTTGCATTAGCATCCCGCTGAAATTTACATATCGCGTCAATGTTGCATGGACCCCCCGGTGAGGGGGAAACGCAATCCGTTCTCGCGTAAACATCGATTCGAATGGCACCTCTTCGCGGTGAGTGTGCTCGTTCGCGCATCGTTAGGCTTTTTCGATGCCGTGCTTCGCCATTTCGCTCTGACTTGACTCGATACCGAAAAACCGGTCGGAAAAATTCGCACGATCGTTCGTTACGGGCTTATTAGTTTCTCGAATGTGATTCTAATAAGCATATTTTAGCATACATTTCGCGATTTCCTTTTCTCTTTTAATAGCACGCGTCGTTTCATAGCGCACAAAATTAGCAGCGATGGTAACTGAAATTCAGAGTACATACGCGTATTAAGTTTTTTAAACAGGGGAATATTTCAGTCTGCTTCAATTCGGAATTCCGGTTGAATCGTTAATTTTAGTGGGTATTACAATAGCGCGTCAGGTTTTATCCATGATATAAGAATCAACTCTCTATAATTCGAATGTACTAATTGTTGTATGATTGTTTAATAGAATTTAAAAAATATTACAAAAGTTATGCGATTGAACAGTCAGACTAATTAATATTCGTTAATTGTAAATCCGTGATAAATTTTTGCTTGGAGAACAGTTCAACGGATTATCTGGTTAGCACCAAATACCAGTGCGCAACTACGGTAACAGAGTACACGAATAAGATTAGAGTTAGCAAACGTAGATGGCTGCATATGTGGAACTGTCACGGTGTTATAGGGTGTTGTCGCGACGAAAAAACAGGGACGCGCATCCAACGTCGTCGAAACACAAACATCGAGTTAAATTATGCAAGAAGCGTAAGTGGGAGGGACGAGGGTTCGAGAAAATTGACGTACTCCGACGCACGAGATGGTGTAATTAAGCGGGGGCCACACGGTACGTAACCGAGGGACGGAGAGGGCAGCGTCGAGGGTTCCCGTATCGCGTTTGGCAAGATAACGAGCTCCTTAGCTGCATCCGTGTTGCCCCGGCAAATTCAATTCGACCTCGTGAAAACTTGTCTTCGAAAAAAATATCTTCTTCCTCGGCAACGTTACGTAACGCTGGCTAGGTTATTTAATTTTCGTGGCCGGTAGCTCGAAAGCCCCATAAAATGGCCCCTGTAGCAATCTTCCGTGGTCTCGTTTGCGAACTGGGCGAACCTCGGCGACCTCCATTATATGCAGATTTTTAATCCCTTCGTTGTTACGGCTAACCAAGTAATCGTCCTTTGTTATTTAACTACTGGCTAGATTTTATGGCCGGGGGTGGTGTCTTCTTTATTGCTATCTGGAGCTTTTTTTAAGGGCTTCAACATTTTTGCCAATAGTGAATTTCAAAAAATTTAAATTACAATTTTTAAATAAAATTGTACGTATTAATATTCGGCCGAAATATTGTGCGTCAATCCGTGAAGGATTGCTTATTGCCGAGCACTAAAAATCAGTATTTTTAAAATTTTTCAAATAAAAGTAATACGAAGACCAAAGAAGTATAGAATAGAAAGTATAGAATTTTAAAATATCGTATTTAACGTAACCGTTTACCGTTGCTCTATCGAATATTGTTATATAACGAAGAGTTGAACGTTAAACGAACGAAGTACACGTTAGTATTACCCTAGGTTGCAACCTTAGTTCGATGCGACAGAAGGAGGAAAAAGGGTAGATCTTATTACCTGGAATATTTTTGGAGCGCCATATATCGAAGTGAACTTTTAAAAGTGAATCCATCGTCGTCAGACATAAAAGAATATCCGTGCGAGCGGCAAGTTCGCGAGATGAAAATTCTCGTTCGTCGGCTCATCAAATTTTCACGAAACATTTTCGAAAAATTTCGCAAGAATTGCCGTTGGCGCTCAACGAAGAATTCGACCGTTCGTTGACCGATAAAAATTTCATCTCGTCGAGAAAGGCAGTCCCTGCAGAAGGGTTTCACCTTAGGAACACTTAGGGGAAGCTCGTCGAGCTCACCAACTAACGAATATAACGAATGTATCATTTTCCCTATCCAGAATGTTAGCGTTGTAAAAATGGTTACTTATCGATACGGAGAAGTTGATTAATGAAAAAGCTAGGGATACCTTTGAAGGTATTGGAAACATCATCGTATCGTTTCTTTTCCGACGAATTAAATCATTCAGACTCGTTTCTCAAACAGAAATACTTTTAACTTACAAAATGTATAATTTTATATTTCGTAACATATAGAAGCGGCAAAAGAAATTGGTAGATTTAGTCCTCTCAATTTTAGTCGACGATAAGTTATTCGCCCTAATCTTCGTTGCGATTACCCGAGGCGTGTACTCTCTTTAGGTTTTGAATAATGGCCACTTTCGAGGTTCGTTCCGCGGAGCCCGAAACGTTTACCGGCGTTGCATAATACAAGGAATCGAGGAGCATGGTGCAGCTGCGAATTACACACGATCACCCGGAAGAGTAAACTCCCCCGTCTCAGCTCCTGAAAGGGTTTTCGCGGCGTTTGAATTATTGCGTTAGCGCAGTCGGGACGGGGCAGCAGCCCTGTCTAAGATTTTCCGTCTCCGATGAATCGCGGCGGGGCGGACAAAGCGGTTCGTTCGCTCAGGATCTCCGCCAGTCACGCGGAAACTACTTACTCGCGTCTTCGAGTCTCGAATTTATGCTTTACGACCCCTTGCAATTGACACTCGCGACTTAACTTTGTTGGAAAACTTTGGAGACGCGGGGACGTGGCTTCAGAAATAGACTCGCACGTCTGACGCGAAATCTTGGGAAGCCGGTGAATTCTTCAGACCTTGTCTGCTCGATTGCCCACTGTTTCGCTTCGCTTAACGGCGGAAACTTACGATTTTTCTACCGAAAAAATTATGCGAATGTTCGAAGGACTGTCAGATTTTTGGGACTGCTTACTTCCAAAACACGAAGGGTTATTATTTGTTAGATGGAAGTGTTTTGAAACGTAATATTTATGGTTCTTCGACGTTTTATCAAAGTAAAGCGGGAAGTAGAAATTATGTCGAATCAAGAGCGATTACGATAATGGTCATCGACGAAATGTCCGAGTGTAAACACTTTCATCGTGTGTACATACAAATAGAGTGTACCTCGATTTTGGATACTTTATACGAATTTCACGAGAGAACTACAAATTTAGTGGAAACTACGCGTTACTAACCCAATAATATTGAAACACTGTTATCGCAACTCGTTGCATGCGTATGTAACAATTTATCCGCTTGCCGCAACATTTGTACAGAAACAAATCTGGCTGGCGGGAACAGGATAATTTAACGTCTCCCGTTCACACGTACAGGGCCACACGTGTTCGACACGGTTATCCGTTGAAAACGGCGAGAGAAAATCTATCGAGGGTTCTCCTGGATAGCTGGTTCCCATTTAAAAATAATCGAACGAGCACGCCATTCTTTCGCGAACGGAAGAGACGAAGTGTAATTAGGCCGGCGGACACGTTTCGATGTACAGTACCGTGCAAAACTCTTAAATTACCTGTGAAACAGCGTTTCGTTATCCTACAAATTCACTGAAAAATAGTCGGTGGTATTTTAGCTTAATTTCAATTGTCATATTCATCAAACGCTTTTGCAAAGCACGTTTAGTAGTTACCGCAAGAGCAATCGAAGAGTTTTGCGCGATACTGTACACTCCGGAAAAAATCGATCGGCTTTTCGCGCGGAGAACTCGAGGCCCGTGAACGCAGACGATCGATCGAAAACCACCAGGTGTAAATCCAGAAACCTCGAGCCGCTGGTCCAGCTGGAAAATTGCCCAGAAACACCTCTGGATCCTCGACGGTCAAATCTAGCGATGTTTTCTGCCGAAAGAAGTCGAAATTCGACTCGCGTTGAATATTTGATTTGACACCGAGGAATTTCCACCGTCCGCTAGTAACTTCCGACTCTTCGAATCCCGTTTCCCTCTTTCGCGTCCATTTCTCCACTTATCTTACGCCATTTCACTCTTCCCAGAAACAGTTTTTCTTATCCTCCTTCCTCGACTCCATTTTGCTTTCCCGGATTCCTTAACCCTGTTGTTCTTATATCCAACCGCCCTACTCGCCTCGTCTGATCTCTCCGCGTATACCAGGTGTCTCGTCTAAGTCCTTTTTCAGATATTTGCGACGATACGTAAAACATTTCACGTATCATTCGAATACCATCAAAAGAATACTACTCCACGCTCTGCGATGGGTATTTTTTGGAACTTAACCAGTTTTTTAGAGTCCTGAGCTTTTTACGTAAGCATACGACGCAAAAGACGCTTAGATGTCTTCTGTTAGATGTTAGACGAGACACCCTATATGCACCTTAATCCTTTCTCCGCTTCTTCCGGTTTCCTTCCAGGTTATCGTTCCCAGCTTCTCTTTTTTCCCTCCCGTCTTTCTTCGTTGGATAGAGATTTCAGAGGCTAGATAAGAATCAACTCTGAAGCCAGCACGAATACACTGGCGGAGTTTTCAATCCGGACTGAGTTATTGCTGAAACGCACCCCGGTAATTGTTATTCCAGAAGAATCCAGGAAAAAGAGGGAAGGAAAACGAAAAATACAACTCGATGGGAGAAGAAGAGACGAATGGCGAAGGAAGATACTGCGATTGCGTGAATTTCTGTGAATTTCTCGTCTTCCTTTCGCTTTATGTATAAGAATTGGAGTAAAAATTCTTTTCCGGACGATTGTTTTTTTCGCAAGTGCGTTATCGATTTAAAAATGCAACAATATCGTTTCTACGGTTCTCGCATAGCTTTCCATCGCATATTTTTGTATCGGAGTAGAAGCCCCCCTGTGCGCTAATAATTCGCAATGGTAGTATATTTCTCCTACCCATCTCGTTCATGATTCTTCGTTGTTATTTTCGAATTATTATCCATTACGCTTCAGCAAAGAAAAAGCTACGGTTCGACGCTCCCCGTTCACTGCAATTAATCTTCGTTCTATCATTGGTAAATAGCAGGCAGCGGATGGAAGCAAAGGGATGTAAAAAAATGCTGGGAAAAATAGTAAAAGAGACGGAGCGAGAAGTTACCTTTGACCTTTCTGGGGCCTGGTATCGGGGCTCGAATCTTTTCGCGAAGAGATGCAAGATAAATTGCGGAATAGGGAAACGTGGAAAGCAACGGGCAACGGACAACGAGGAGAACGAATCGAATTCAACGCGTATAATACGTTGCCAGCCGTGGAATCGAGAAAGTTTGCCCGAGATAAAGCTTGGCTGGCATTGTTGTTTCGCGTCGATAAACGCCCCTTTATTTCGATTATGCTCGTACGATCGAATGTTTAATCTCTTAATCGTGTAATTTAAAGTACACGATTAGTTTTGTGTACCTTCAATGTAGATTTTAATGGGTTTATGCGATTATGCGCGAGAACGTATACGGGGATGAACTAAATCGTAGATTTTCGCAAATTTAACGACGATTTTGTTTAGGCCATATAGCTGAAGACTTTTGGATTATGTAGTTATTAATTTCGCTTAGTTTGGTCGGAGAAAACGAAGCTTCTTCTCATGATATTCTATTATACTTCGGAAGAAATTCATAAATTTTATTTACGATATAAGTTTCAATATAAATCTGTCCACGTATGTGTTAATTATAATGAATTTTAAAATTGAAGAATAAATGGTTTCGTTCCAATTATAGTAGAGCAGTAATTTGAACTATTGTGAAACGGATAAAGCGTCTATTCTCCGTATAAGAACTTAATCCAAACTACCGCGCGTAGAAATCGATTGTTCTAATTGTTGTTTGTGAAACAACTATTCGCAGCCTCGCAAAGCGTCCTGCAAACAATCAAGAGACGCGACAACGGAGTCACGAGATTAAATAACAGAGGTCCGATGGACCTCGCTGGTGCGGCGATAAAGATTAGGTTTCCACGCCAACCTTCCGGCTAACGTTGCCCAAAGGAAACCGGGTATTGTTTCCGTGCAGAACCGAGTTCGATCGAGCTGTCGATTCCGAAACAGCGCGCTGGACAAGTTGCTTTGAAATTTCAAGAGAGACAGGAAGAGGAGTTAGGGGGAACCGTCTCTCGACGGTCACGCTTTTAGGAAATAAGATCTAACCGAAGGATGAAATAGCTGCAGTAGATAGAGAGATGAAAGAATGACGGACGTATGGGAGTGAAAAAGGATTCGAATAAAGAGAACAAAAAATTTTTATGGATTCCGAAATAGATATCACATAGAATATACCATTAATATCTGTATTACGTTTATTTATCTATTTATTCATTATTTATTTATCGCAACAATTTGTCACTAAAGCGAACATCGTGCGTATTTGTTGCTTAACTACTGAAATTATTATTCAGCTGCGAGTGGAATAGACGGTAGCGTATATGTAATTCGTTGCTTTCCAGCCTCTCTTGTTCTATTTTGATGTTTAAACCGTGTATTTCGCGGTTCAGCGTGCATTTACAATAAATTAATTACTTGCGAACGGTGTTTATCATGAATCTCTCCTATATTATATACACACGAGTTGAAATTCGTGCTTTGTAGTAAGGTTTCTGTTGCAAAGATGAGATTACGAGTTTGATACATCGATGTAGTACGTGAGCACGGGTTTCAAACATGGTCTGTGTATTTCGTTAAATTAACTTGGGAATTTAGCGAAGTCTTTGTCCAATTTATGCCATACCGTTTCGTTGATCGTTTCCATTGAATAGCGTGCACGTGTTACGAGGAACCATGCGATTAGTAGAAAGATGAACGAGGAACATCGTAAAACTCCGTGTGACCGATTGGTCGATTGATATTTCGAGTATTATACACACTGGGTTAATGCATTAAATCATTCTACAACCCTATTACGAACGAAAGGGGAGAATCGAATGTTAAGAATGGAAAACAGGGTATCCGAAAAGTTACTCTCGATACTTACGGACTGTTCGCGTTAATTAGCGATTTTAAAGAAACGCTCGAAAGAGTATTAGTCCGGACGGCTGTCTAACTTCGCTCGGAATTAACGTTGAAAGTTCGCGAAGAAGGATTCGCATTCGGACACAAACCGTTCCGTATTTCGGCCAACACGCAAACCAATTTCGACAGAATTTCCGATAACCTGTGCTCCGATTCGATTCCGAATTATAACGACATTTCTCAATTAACGCTTCGAAGATTGTCTCGAAATGCACGCGATTGTTTTGCCAACCAGTTGGATTAATTTAATTCGTTCATTTGTCCACCGTATTTATTAATCTTCGGTTCTATTTGTTTAACGAGCGTCCGTGAGATTGAAAGCTATGATGTACGCGGAGACGATATTACCGCGTCGGATGTTTAAATTCGTTAGAACGGAGTTTATATTTCTCGATTCTATTGGTATTCGCTAATTGCGACCACATAATCCCTCGACAAACTAATTTCGATAAATTTCTGGTTTACTGTGATTAATGAAATTCGTTATGAAATTGAAAATGGAAATTGTACAAAATTGTTTGCATTTATCGCTTATAACTTACGTAGCCTTTTATAAATCCATTTCCAATATCTTTGCAAATGCTTTGTCACAGTTATATTAAGCACAGAACTATTTACTACGATTAATAAAGAAATTGTTTCACCGTAGCAAGGAAGTTCAGAGGATAAAGCGAAATGTGACGGTAAAAGAACTTTCCTTCATACGTTTGCATTGCGCATGCATACGCGGTAATTGTTAGGAGATTCGAGTAGAAGAAAAATGACACGACGCGATGCTGTCTGCGCTTCTACGAGTTATTAGAGCACTGTACACTCCCGCAACAAACAATCATATTTCATGTGTCACGTATAGTGCAGGGCCAGTCGACGTTTCTATACCTAGTAACGAAGACAAAGCGAAAGGAACTCCCTAAGCTCTGTTACTTAACGTTAACAATACCAATATGCACCAACGCGTCGCGTAAGCTCACTTTGGTAATCCTTCGAGGGAGGAGGTAATTATTTGTCTACAACAGTATGGTTTTAAAATTACAACCTATTCTGTATTGCCGTAATATCACTATAGTGTTTCATCGCGTTATTTACTATGAATCGTTCATCGAATACTCTCGTAAGAAAGCGTTGATCTTAGGGTTGATATCGATTAAGGAAAGTTTTACGTTCGAAAACGAAAAAATGTAATTCAATCCACTAAATATTAAACGAGAATAGTATAATATAATCATTCTTGTTCTTCGTTTCTTCTCTTGATCTCGGTTAATTTGTTCGCGCTCCCCCTTAAGGCTCGAAGCTATTCAGTATCCCGTCCGATATTTCACCGGAAGTTTTCATCGTATAGCTCTGTTCCGCGATTCTCGCGGTTTCACCGTTTCAGGGTGTTTCGATCTCGAAGGATGGTGGTGCGGGCAAAGGGGATGCAAAGAAGGACCGACGGAAAAGAAAGAATGCCGGGTCAGGAGGCAGGAGGGGAGACGAGCATGGGCTAGCCTTATCGACTGGCCCGGCATATTGGAATCCGACAGAGAGAGCGAGAGAGAGAAAGAAAGAAAGAGCACACCCCACCTCTCGGATAGTGGTTGTTTATGCCCGTTTCCTCGTAATTCCTGCGGCTCTGGTTCAGCGGCCTTGCGAAGGAAACGCGTGGAAACCGATACCGAGAAAATTGTGAAAGTTCCAGGACTGTGTGTATCGGGTGAGATCAGCAGCCGGAAGATTGAAACGTTTAGGGTGCTCGGAAGTTAAATTTACAGAGTAATCGAGCTACCACTGGCTAACGTATGATAAAAGTTTAAAGGGGTGTCTTTTTGGTTCTTGTCGCTTTGGCAAGTCACTGAGATTTCCATTTAGAGAGAATATTAATCTTTCTGAATACGTTCGCGTTTGTTCGATAGAAAAGTTGTTCGAAGAAGAAAAGAAATAATAAGTGGGAGTAAGAGGTAAAAGGGGAACATCGGGGAAATGAAATGAAGACGGAAAATACTCTCTACCGTAGCGTATCTGCGATGTCTTACTTTCCCATGGCCGCGTGAAACGCTTCAAATTTAAATCACCGTTTTCTATAAACTTTCGGGCGACACGCGAAAATATTTGCAGATTCTCGTGGAAAGCCTCTTTTCACACTCGCCTACCTATCGTCCTGTCGCGACGCTTCTTTCGCCTACGCACACTTCCGTCCTTTTCTTAGCCAGGCTCTCGGCATCGGGTTGAGTTATATGCCTCTTGAAAATTTTTATGAGAAAACCAGGTCGCAAAGCGCTAGAAATATTCGTGCCTGTCTCTCGGAAAATATTCTTCAGCGGTTTTTTGGCTATTTCAGACTGATTTGTGGCTGGCGATGTAGGTTCCGGTGAATTGATAAATTCGATGGTGGGGGTTGTTGAGTATCGGGTGAGGAGATCGAAGGCTCAGTTTTTTATATGCATTTGCTGAAAAAAGAAAACGATTTTAGACACAATCTAGTACGTTTTCTTCGAATAATTTGCGATTAAATTCGATTCAATCAGTTTTTTATATCATATATTTTACATTTTTTTTTTTTATTATTGTACGATTAAATTATTAGAATTTAGAATTCTACGTTTATTTGTACCGAGCAGAAAATACTTTTGAAAGAACGAAACGAAATAAAGGCAAGAGGAAGTAAGGGCGAGCACGAGAAAAGTCAAAGGAAACAAGAAAACACAGGTGAACCGGAAACATTGGTCGGACAGATGGTGTTCTGGTCGCCAAATGCGCATTGACGTTGACCAAGCCTCGGTGAATCCCTAAAAGATTTACTTCCGATAGAGAAGTCGAGAAGCAGCGAGAAATTTACAAAAAGTGAACACGGGAAAATACGAAAGCAGAAAAGAAGGGACAACGGTAAAGAAAGTAAAGTAGGCATGGTGTCCAGAGACGAGGCTGTCGTATGCCATCTTTGTCTCACTTTTCCACGTATATACACCGAACATCGTTGCCTGAAAATATACACTGGCGTTCAAAAGTTTAAAGCGTTCGTCGCACTGTTCGTATTATTTTGATGGAAAAACAAATCTTTTATTCCTAATTATAATCAGAGGGTAGTTCTGTTAATAGAGGATAATATTTATAAAGCGATAGTTTCTATGGCGTTACTCGATGAAAATTTCATTCGCTTTAATAATCGTAATGCGATGCGTCAAAGTTTCAAACAGCAGCGTATGTTTTCTGAGTAAAACTTTGTTACTTTCTCGCCACTTTATTCATTCGTGTACGATACTCCCCTATTTTTCTTCTCGAAATACTGATTTCAGTACATTCGTATGGGCATCGGTTATTTTTTGATACAGAAATTCGATAGGAAATTCCGGGTCAAGCGACTGATCCGTGTACGAAAATATAAGGCAGCTCATTTCCATCGTTTCCACGCTCATCCTTTATTTAACATCAATATTATCGGAACCGGCGAGCGATCGCGCTCGCTATATCCATCTGCTTGGCAAACATACGCCCCCGATAAAACGCATATTTTTACCGAAGATATTATTCAAAAATTTCAAGTCCGTTCCCAGCTTTCGCGGTTTTCTGTGCGAACGATACGTTTCTTATTTAACGAATGGATCGAAAAGATTTGCTTACCCATGCTTTATTCAATTGCAAACCTTTGGTTATAGAATAATCTCGAACGAATCTAACGCGTGATAAATTCATCGGCGTGTATTTCTTTTTATTCAAGTTTATCACAGAAAGCGAAGGGTATTAACGTATTTTCGTTGTAACCTCATTCTTCCGTTAGACGGTGAAACGATGGCGCATCGTGGCGCATTGCACCGACCGACCCAATTTCCCACACGAATTAAGACAGACAACATCGAAACTCGATCTTGATTATGTAAGATATCGCCCGTCGTGCGCATCGACACCGTTCTCCATTTTTCTTCTTTCTTTCCCCTCGCGTCAGACGGATCCCCCCGTTTTTGTCCCTTGAAACGCGCGACACGTCCTAAAAGTTGCGGAAGCGGACAAACGCTGGGATCGGATGAAACGTCGGATGAAACGGGACGGAGGAAGTTGGCCGTGTTCTTCCGGTAGATGCTATCGATAACCAGACCGGCACTCGTGGCGGCGATAATGCTTCGAGGAGTGATGGATTAACACGATCAGGAATGAGAAACGATGTTGAATAGGGACAATGTTGCTTCGTCCTGCATAGCCACCGACTCCATCGGACGATCGCGACGGCGTGTTCGATAACGAGACGAGTTAGAATCACGAGGAGCTACCTGTTTTATCCTGTTTACGACGTCTTCTTCTTTCGTTTACTTAAATATATTCGGATGACGGAGGAGGGATCGGTGCATCCGCTAAAGAAATTTAAATACGCGTGGGCTAGTTATAGGTCTTTTCTTTTTTCATTCCGCGCTCGCTAAACATTGACGACCGATCGGTGAATTGTTCGTCGCAAATGGTTTTTTCCGATGGGCCTAGCTTTCGTCTAGTCGATCCACACTTTCACTTTTCCGATCCTTAAAACTACGATACCACATTATTACTTTTCATAAGATTATCATTACTCGTGATTACATGGTGTAATATTAAAGATTGAGCAGTCGCCGAATAATAATAAGACATCGATCGTTTCGTTCTGATATTTTAGGAAGCTGTCGCAAATTATTTCGCAGCCCTCTACTGTCAGCATGTTACCATTATCTTGAGTTGACGACGACAATTCTCATCGTGAAACGGAATGCCGAATATCCCGCGAGTCTCGCAGGTTTCCGGCCATAGCCGAGCCGACGACGCATTGAACAACAATTTGCCATGCTATGATAATGAATACCGGGTATTATGCAGGGTGGCCAAGTAAACGGCGTAAATCAGTGATCTCGCGACGCGATCGTAACTAACTCTCTTCCCGCGAACGGTATCGTCGCGTCAAATCGTTGTAATCGCTCTGTCGAGCAGAAGCCACGATGGACGAGCGGATTAAATTATTCGACTTGCGATTCGATCGAATTTCGTCGGATTATCTGCTCGGTTATTCGCTATCAGATATAACTAATTATAAGAAAACAAGTGACTCCGTTTTTGATAATACAAAATTTGATAACGAGTTGAGAATCGGAGACCTCGCATCGACGAGCGATTTTTCTGTTTTTCTATGACGCGAATAAATCGCGCGAAATTAATCCCTTAACTTGAATTGGGAGCTGTGAATTTCGATTACATTTCCAATATATTTTCTGTTATTTTTTGTTTTAGCGTGAATCTTGCAGGGTTAGTTCTTTGATGTATGTCGTTGTAGAATATTGCAACGGTGAGATGGAACGCGAATAGGATCATGTATGAATTTATCGTTAGGTGTACGAGACTTGCTGTCAAAGGGGCTAGCCTCCGGTGGTTATTCACAAGCGTTCTTAACCTACTATCGGTTTCAATACGTAGAATATGTAAATTCCACGTCTTTGCGATGAATATTCCGCATCAGGGGTCTAAGATCTGGGTCTGCTAGCTGGCCTGACTAATGACTTCGATAAAGTTCGGATCAAAGATTTCGGCACCGTACCTTTCACGATATATCATTTATCGTTGCATAGGTCAGGCTTCGCCAATACATTTCCAAGCAGCGCGACAAAGGGCATGAACGTGGAAGAAAAGAAAGTCGAGTTGTAAAGGCTTCAAATATAGCATAAAAGGGTATGAAATGAAATAATATAGAATCGAAATATAAGTCAGTTTAGATAGTTACTCGAAACTTGAACGAATCTTTCCTTCAAATCTTTTAAATTCTTTTCCTTTTAAAATTTCTTACATTTTTTACAATTTTTAAAATAGAAAGGTATTCGCTGATATTGTGAAACAGCCGACAGAGAAATTATTTATAACGTTTAAAAAGTGATCTTCGACAGGGGAACATAATTTTTCCTTTTCACTTTCTTCTTGCAAACTTTTGTTAATCTCTACGACCACCAAGCAGTCCAAGAGAAAACCCAAGCGTCAAGGGAATCGAGTCACGAACGGATCGATCGTTCTCTGCTCAACCCTCGAGCGCCTTGAGTTGACCTTGTTTTCATCCTGAATGACGCAATGACAGCGGAAGTAATTCAGTCTTCCGGAGGCCTTTGTTCATCCATCCGCACTGTTGGGTAGGTCGATTAATCGACGATACGAGCAACGGAAAGTTCAACCGGTCTAATTATCCCGTTGGAATTCATTTTTTCTCTCTCAAACTACACATTGCGTTACCGATCGAACGTCTAATGCAGTGCAGAACCTAACCTAATATTTTGAACGAATACTTTTGATTTCGATGTACGCGGCCTTCTGTCGCGAACCTGCAAATTACCCTACGTTTCTCCGAATTAAACGGTATACTTCAAGGTTTGCTCCCGCTTAAATGTTTAAAGAGGAGCAACCTGTTGATTATTAAAATCGGTGAAAACCACCCCTTCTGTCGCAATTAATTTTGCCCGCTCGATTCGTTTAATTTCCAACATCCGATGGTTATTATAGTAATTCGCTCGAAAACAATCGTTAGACGGGACCAACCGAAATTCTCTTCTCTACTTTCCCGTTTATCCCCTATCCAATCGTCCCCTCCGTTGAATCGGCATTCACGAGGACGTTTTCCAGTCATGGAGATTGGGAAGGAACACGTCGCGCAGGTAGGAACCGATCGAAGCTGTGGTCACCGCGCACCCAATGAATTCCAGTCGCTTCCGATGCGCCGGAACGAATAAAACAATTACCGCAACTGGTACGTTTCATGGACTTCGATGGTCACCTAGCCAGGACGCTCCTGAGCGCTATTGTTACTCGCTTCCGCGTTATTATCGGTTTTGGAAACCGTAGCTCGGCACCGAATGAGAATTCCCAGCACGGAATGCGTAACACGGAATGATCGATGTAGATTACATTCCAGACTCCCTTCTCGTCCTTTTGCATCTATCAGGCGTGCACGAGTGTTCTGCCGAAAAAATTTTTCGACATTCAAAAGATTTTAGCGTTTGTCCGCGTTCAAAATCTTTGATTTATCCTATCGTTTTCATCGAACAACTGCTGAAAGCGCTCGACATTTTGCGTAAATCCGTTCGTTAAGCGAGAAAGCACGTCGCGCAAAGAAGAATGGAAGAAATGGATGGCCGTTCGCGTGTTTCGCGCGACAGAATGCATCGTTGCGGTCCGCGAAACGAGTTTTGAGAGACGCGTCGCGTTGCTTTCAGTTGGAAAATCGTTCTGGTCGATCGATCGATCGATCGATCGATCTCTTCTCGAGGTTGTCTGACCTTCCCGCTCGTTCGTTCGCAGCCTCTCCTGGCTGGCGATTGATAAAGTGCGATAGCCCGATACGTTTTATGACCAGGCGTTGCCTCTTTCTCGCTATATCTACCGCAAAGATGGAATAGCCGCTGTTGGATTTTCTGATTACCCATCATCGATACGTGTTAACCCCTTAACCGATTCGTTTCTCATTAAAAATTTCGTAACGAAGAAACGTTACCTTTAAACCTCTATTTTATCGAATAATCAAGTTTACCATTAAACGGAATTAAGGTAAGAACGTTCGCGAACGAATGCTATTAAACATCTTTAGATATTTATCCGATATTATTATTTCGTTTGGCTTTTATAAATTCGTCCCTCGAAAGGTTACAACAATTTTAGCTGTCGCAAGGGCAAATATTGTATTTCTGGTTTATGGCTGACTATATTGCTGTTACTTCTACTGTACGATAAGGAAATTGTCGACAAGTAGACAGACAAATTTGTAATTTACCGGGAGCGCAGTCGAATCGTATAAACGAGCACCGGAGGGAAAGGAAGACAAAGCGAGCGAAACTCCATTTCGAGAATGGGATTTGAATAAAATTGGAAAGAAAAGAGACGTTTGTAAGTTCGTTTAGATTTTTGGAGCGCGCCGAGTTGGATGGTTCGAAACGTTCGAAAGCCAGGAATGCTTCCTGCACCCCTTTGACGGAATTCAGCTTGGATCTCGGGCGAATTAACTTCGTCCAAAATTCGAACGGGAGAGCGGGCTTGCGATTTTTAATTGGCGATTTTTTAAAATCTGGCCGTGTCGGTATGGAAGAGGAGGGGCAAAAGGGGGGTGGGTGGGTGTCGAAGGAAACGGGTCAACCACGGTGCATCGGTTTTTACGCAGAGATACGAGCAAATACGGGTAAAACCGACGGACATTTAAATTGCAAACAGATCTAGTTATCAACGTCGAGCGTGTGCCTGTGCGCGGCAAAGCGCTTCATGGTTTTAGCAATTCTCAGCAATCTGGCTCGTTCGTAAAGGATATACTTCTAGGACGCTACTTAAAGCGGTTAAACACTATTCGGATGACGTCAAAAGAAATGCCCGAGTTCTGCTGTAGAGAGCTCTCGAACTTCTTTTTTTTTTCACGCTGCGCTAATTCCCTTTTCCTGCGCGCATGGTGCCTCTGGAACTTGTAACGGACGTGTACAATTTTTCTCTACTCCTTCTACAAGGAATGTTCTTGCTTTCCTCCGCCAAACTCTGCCGGTAAATTTTCGAGTGGAAGTAAAATAGGATTTAAGGATCATACGTGTAGCATGTACAAAATGAATGTATACAAAAAATGGAGTTCACTCGAAAGCAACAAATATTTAACAGAGATCGAAGATTGCAAATTAGGTTTATAGTAGTTGGATGTCTTGCGCTTGATACAACTGTTTCTCATGGCATACGTTTATTTTAGTGAGAAAAGTTTTTAAATTTCTCCGAGCAATAAAAACTCGTGCGACAGCTAAGCACGAGCGGCGACGAAGAGCGAAACGTCGCATCGGAGAACCGGAAACTGTACGGCTGCACGTAACGTCGTAGCACGTACGTGTCATTTAAAAACGGTAATATTCCCCGAAAATATTGAGGCCCGAGGCAATAATCGTAAAGGCAGAATTTCAGCGCGTTCTCCCGTGAAAATCGGACGAATTCTCGAGCATATTAGCAAACATGGACTTCGATTTCTGTTCAGTTGCCGGGGTAATTAAACGTTAACGGAAGTGCCATGATGGTCGTTATAATTTTAATTTCAATGCTTCACATTTTCCAATTCATGATTTCATACGAAATTCAGAGACAAAGAAATGCAATTTTAGTTGAAAGGATGAGAAGCGTTGAAAAAAAGATATTTCCTTAACTCTTAACGAAAGTAAAAGATCTATTAACGATTTCGAGATCTAGTAACACGGACCCTATTAATCGAATTCTATCTGTAGTAAATTATCATACCGCTGTGATCGATCTTTTTGCTCATGATACAACTGCCTTAAAACGTTCGTTATTCAGTTTGTTCAATAATTTGTAATTGTAGTTTTTAGCCTTTTTGTGGCATTGTCGTGCTATAATATAATTATTTATAATTTTATGTATTCCAAGGACCTTAGCCCGTTCGTTGTTAAATAAATAAGTAAATAAGTAAGTAAAAGTAGCTTCTGCGATCCTTGCGACCAGTGATCCTGAATTTGATAAAAAAAAAAAAAAAAAAAAGAAACAAGTATAATGGAAGACATTAACGAGTAACGATTTAAGGTTGAATTGAATTCGCGATTCACCGCTTGAATTTCCTTTCTTTTGTTACGCAGAGCGTCCAAATTTCTATCGTCCGCCTAACAAACTCGCCGGGCACGTGTGCAATTTCCCATTTCCAGGAAACATTCCCAAAGGCTATTCGAAAACGTACAACAGCCATTCGTTCCAACGTTCGTTCTACTCTTCGCTTCATTTACCTTCCATGGCATGCGCGTCGATAAGTAAACAGTAAAAACAGAGGACTCGAGGAACGTTCCGCGAAGCGACGGAAGAAGGAGGGAAGAGCAACGATTCCGCGTGTAATTCCATTCCCAAAGCTCTCTCCTCCCCTTTCCTGGCAATTCTCGTTCGTTCTCCTCCAGCTCGTTCTGCTCTAGCCGGTACACACGTTTTCGGGTTCGCGTACATTCATCCGGCAGGTTGCTATCTAAATCTTCACGGCGACAGAACGCCATTGTTGCGAAAGAGCAAGCGCGATCGTTACGTTGCACTTTGTCGAACGAGGGAAAGAAGCGCGGAAAGGAACGTCGATGGATCGATTCTTCGTGAAACGGCGAGTCGCGCGTTACATGCGCGTACTTACCTCTCTGTTACATTCCTACCGTTTAATATAATTGCTTCGGTAATGATTTGGCACAAATTTTAAACCTAGATGTTTTATTAAGTAACCGACAAACGATCGATGAATAATATTTTATTTAATTAAGCAAACACTGTTATTCTTTTCACGGATCCGTCGAGCGTGAACCGTATCGCCGTGTAAAGTATATAATCTAAAGTGTAAAGGTAAGCTAGATATATATTTTAACGCTATCTCTGATCTATCGATAGCTCGAGGATCGATTACCTCTCTCTACGCTTTTTATTCTTTCTGATCGCGATACCCTCCGAGTTGAAAATGTTCTTTGTATATAAATCAAAGTATTTCTCGTTGATACTATGGGGGATAATAGATCGAACTGGGTAGCTGAATAAGTGATATTTATCAGGGTTAGCTTAGTCGTAATAAACATTTAAAAGATTTTGTCGTCGATGATATTAAGGTAGACGAGAGCGCTTCGTGCTTTTTCACTGCGTAGAATTCTTCATTGGACAACATCAATTTTAACGCGTCAAAGCAACAATTTGTATCGTGCCGCGGTAATACGCGTTCGATAATTCACTTTACCCGATGCTGTTTTGGCACCAGCCGACTTTTAAATTACACGGATGGAAGCCAATTTGCTTTGGAATCCGATTAAAAACCTGAAATTCAACGAGCAACCGTGTGCCGTTCGATTATCGATTTCGAGGGAGTTAAAAGCTCGGGCAAAGGGGTTGAAATCGATCGGTTTGTAATCAGCGGATAATGTCATTTTAATTGGTCGATGAAAAATGTGCTCGGCAATTTTTTACGCTGTATAGCGTTGCTCCAGTTGATTTAAACGATATGAAAGATTCAACGATACGGTTTCATTGGTTTTGACAGTCGCGCGAAGAATTTATACGATAGCTAATCCATTTAAAAGGAATTAAGAGCTACGTTTGTTTTTCGAAAACTATTACCTATATAAAAGATAGGTAATTGGAGAAGGTTGATAATGGGAAAAATCAACCTCGAAATATGCGATTACGTAACAGAATTCGAACGCATCTTAAGGAAAAAGATAGAGAACAGGCCAGAAAGCAGAGTGGAGGTAGAAGATGAGTGACGCCAAACGATAAGATTAAACGTGTATATATATAAATAAGTAATTAAATACATAATGATTACGTACAATCTGGAATGTTGAGTTGAAATTTGGCGATGTTAATTCTCAAACTGTATTCAGTAAGAAATAAATATATCTATCTATCAATAAAAGATACGTATTCATTAATATATTCGTTGCAAAAGATCGCAATACTTTTGCCTGTTTCATATTATTTGTATACCTGTATACCATTTAATAATCTTTCTTTGTAATTTTCTAAAATTACAAAAGTGATCTCTGCCAATTAATTGCACGCTTCAGCGAGAACGTTTTAACAGCTAAAGAAGAGAGTTTTCCGTTATCAAGTTATATTTAACCACGCAAAAAGAAAGGGCGAGGAGGATGAAAGGTGTCTATAAATCGAGAAAGGCCGAGATATCCGGCAATTTGCGGGCGAGCAACGCGAAGGAGCTCTTCCCTTTCAAACGTTTGGCGACCGAGCGTTTTGCAGAGGCGCTCGATAAATTTCCAATGACATCAGCGCAAAAAACGTAGCCGCTATTGTCTGAAAATCAGGTCGCGACGGCTGCATCCACCGACCGGACCACGTGGCCGAGACGTGTCACAGTGTGCGGTTTTTTAAATTCGTTAGCTCGCAAGCTCGGCACTTCAACCATCGAAACCTGAATCGTGAAGGCGCTTGAAATTTTCACGGGGCTAGGAATGTTGCACAAGATACGGACGTACATCCGTGAAATGAAAATAAACAAAACTTAATTCTACGTTAATTCTTGCGAATGTGGCTTATTCGTGTGTTGGTAGACCGAAAAGTTTGTATTCTTTAAATGGAACCACGTTTTTCGGTTATTTCTTTTAAATTTCTTTCGATAAATATATTTAAAGCAGTTAATGCGAATAGTTAAACAATGTTTAGGAATACCTATTTGCTCGAACCTTTTGGAAGGAAGTGACGTATTATTTTCCGAACGTGTACATTTATATTGACTCGTTTTTGTTGCGAGATGCAAATGAAAATGATTCGGGCGATTCCCCGTGGAAATTACTCGAAAGAGAAGCGTTCGTGCGAATTTTCAAGTAGAACAATGCGAAATTACGGGAACGTTCCCGGAATTCCGTGGAAACGAAGATCTTGGCGACATTTCTTCCGTGCGTTACTGGAGCCCTGGGTATTCACGCCCGTACGATTTCCCTTTCATCCAGAGGAGTGGGATGTTCCTTTCATCCGGTAGAACGCCTTGCTGCATTTCCTCTTCGTATCCCAGCGAATAAAATTTCGACACGCAACTATCTTCTAATGATCCTTCTTCGAACATACTATTCGTATCGGAAGCTTTATGCAAATACAGTATCTTGAGATTACAAGAAACGAATATTTCATTGTTTCGTTTCATCGTCTATTTTTCATACAAATTTGGAAGTCTACCAAAAATTATCGTTAAGAAATGTTACACGTTTTTTTTTCGACTATTTCGAATAGCAAAAACTTGAAAATAATTATTCAGACTTTTCAACGAAGAATACGCGGCGAAAGAGAAAGAAGAAGAATTTATCCTGCTTGTTTTGCGTGTTTTCCGATGACCACACAAAGCGACATTCCTCGTTCGATCCACTGCTGCGCTCTTGTTCTCGTTCGCAGTACGAGGCACGTTTTTAATCGCTCACCAGGGCCATTGTCAAATTTCGACGTGCTTTATGACCCTCTCTGTCTCCTTTTTTCGTTCCTGTTGTCCCACTTTCCATGTAATGAACGTTAAAAGAGAAATTGAAGATTCGAACGTTATTCTTATAAAACAGATAATATTCTTTCAGATATAATAAGAATATTCCTGAATGTACAATTTAATTAGCTAAGCGCTGATAAATTAGCCACCATGAAATTATTTACGATTCGCTACTGCGCGCAAGTGCAAATCAAAGACACGCTACGCTTATTGTAATTTTCCAAGTGCTCTCTGTATAACGATAAGATAAAAAGTTTAAATTTAAAAATAGCTTCCCTTCCCGTTGAAGCAACAATGTTGAAATACGAGCACGCGAAAACGGTAATGCTTTTGTAGCTCGTCCATTAAGCAAATAGGATTTTTTGGAGGATACGTTTGTCGGTGTTTTCCTGTATTGCTCTTGTGAATTATTCGAAATGCATCGAACGAAGTGCTATTTCATTTCCTGTATGGCGTATTTGAGGATATCGGTTTAGCAGGTTCGATTTCGCAAATTTACCCGTCATTATATATGGCCTTGAAACAGGTACACGAAAACCTGTGTAACATTTTGTATACGTAATGATTTAAAGGTAATCAATTTATCGTGTCAGTTATACGTGGACAAAGTAAAGAGGCTATTTTGGAGGGGGAAAAAAGGAGAACGAGAAGAAGATGAGGAGGAAACATTTCAAGACCGATTGTATCGTAAAGTAATTTAGGTTGGCGATTTTCTCTGGGCTCGCTTCGTTTCTATGTAAAACGGAAAACCAACAGGATCGATTTAACGAAGAACGAATCCTTTGAAAAGTGATCGATCACCCTGAGCTTGGCTGGTACAGTAGTATATATGGTTCGCTCGGTTCTTACTTTCTATCTTACAGCGCGAAAGTAATGGTCGGTCAATTTTTCAGCGTAATCACGTTACCTGCTATGCTCCATTTCTGATTCTTTTCCATCTAATGGAATGAGTTTGCATTTTACGTTCCGATTTAGAGGCGTATTATCAGTTTCGCGGGAAAAAATCGAATTGCTGAACAATTGATAACATCGAACTATCCTGAACCACCTAAATCAGTTATAATCGAACGAATAAAACTATTTCGTAAAATTGTTCGCGATGGTCGTACAATTTCGTTGAAAAGAAACGGTTGCGCTCTCTCGAATTCAGAGTAAGAAAGAAAGTAAGTATTTCGCAAGCTCTTGGAACAAGTGGTCGGCCGACATTGTTCGATAAGTGTATTCCAATTAAAACAAATCGATAGATTGCTACAAATATTTACGTTAGTCCATAATCGATCGAAGTCGCTCCGCGTATCCTCTGTCGTTTGGACAGACCGGGGATAATCTTCGCTGAACTTTCGAAAAGCCGTCTTTGCGTTCTCAGGTATTCCAGGAGGAAATTATAGGTTCGTTAAGGAAAGTCGAGGCGTACGACGGGCGTAGTCGGGCAAAAAGCCTGGCCGTGCGCGTGGAACGTGTTCCCTTTACCTCCTAATTGACGGGGCCGGGTCGTGCAAAGTGCTGTTCAAAGGCTCGCAGTCGATTCCCTATGCACCCCGTGGCAAGGGGTTGAAGTTGTTAACATGCGTCGGGACTCGAAAGAGAAACAGGAGAAAAAGCGTGCCGCGAAAGGAGTCGATAAAAGGAAGAGGGGCGGGCTCCCTCCGCTGAAAGGATTTCCCGTGTGTGCGCGCGTTCGACTTAGCGCGGAAAAGCTCGCGAAGCTTGAACGCCCATCGCCGAGAAACCGTCGCACGTCTGGAAACTTTCAGTCGGGATGATTGCGAGTGTTCGACGCCACCGAGCAACTTGTCATCGCGAATGCATCGTCACCGTTACTTCGACGTCTCGAGGATTAAAGCGACGATTCGATTCGTTCGGTTACGTTGTCTCTGATCGAGACAAATGGTGTTAAAAAGTAGGAAGGTAACGCGAGCTTACAAAATCACCAACTATTTATGCTTCGGGGAATTCTCTGTTAATTCCATTGAAAGCTTCGCGTTACACTTCCGTTAGAATCGTGTTCTCGAAGTAGCCTATTGTACAAATTACCCCTAGCTATGTACAGGTACTTATGAAGCGTCTTATGAATTTAATCAAGACGCCCGATCGATTGATTTTCATTATACAATTTACCTTGTGGAAACTCGACAACGCTTATTTATGGTTGGATATTTTTCCTTGTTTCAGGCTCGATCAGCCGGTGACCAGCTCGACGTCCGGAATGGACAGCAAAAAGGTTCGAATAATACATCTATACTTTTCTAAAGGATAACTAATTCGTGAACGCGTTAAAGGGAAATTAATTTTTCTTCTCAATCGATTTAAGGACGTACTCTATCCCGTTTGTCTGGTAATAATAATCTCATCGTAACTTCTGTCAGTTTTTGTAAGTTTTTCAACGCTAATCTCACGAAACCCTGTGCGGTGCACGAACCGATTAATCGTCGTTCCGAACAATTACAACGGAGAGAATGAAGCAAACGCTAGCAGAAGACGAAGGAAGTCGAGGCTGGCCGAAGGAGAGGAAGTTGCATAGTTTCACGGAAGTTGCAGAAATCGATACGCGTCATAGGGGTTCATGGTAGCTGTAAAGGTTTCCCTGTTCCCATAATACGGGGGCACTGCGCGCGGCAGGGTTAACGATGTCGTTTGAAGTTAACGCGATTAAATCGACGCGATAAGCGACCCGGAGCCGAATACAGAAATCTCAGTGAATTTACCAGGAACTTTAAACGGTTCCAGTTACATCCAGTTTGCTCCCTTAATTACCGACTCGCGGTGCTCTTTGATAAACTGCCAGTCGTTGCGATTTAATCAGCTCAATTATTCGCATCTGCACGGTTCCACGAGTTTCGACGTTACCGAACCGACGAGATAAATTTTTTGATAAGGGCTCGCGAGTCGGGAGACCTCGTTGCTAAAAAGAAATTCAGCTCGCAGCTTAATTGTACAGGGGAAAATTTGATAACTTTTACGCGAGTGCCGATGGTCTCCTGGCGAGTTCGTAATGCTGCGCGCAGGATTAGCTATTTTCATATTTCAATTTAATTTGGAATACGAATCGTGGAAGAATGAGATTGCGTTCGATAAATATAGGGTCGGAATTACGATAAAATATAAACTGGGGAAGCAAATTTATTTTGTTAAATTTGATTGCGCTTTCGTTCGATGAAACTTCAATGATCAATATTCTTTCCGAGTATAATCAATAGAACGGGCGAGATCTCGATAAGCGATCTCAATAATAATCGTTAAAGTGCGCTTTAAATTGTGGAAATTACTATTTAGGGCAGATATTACTCCAACACTCGCGATTATGTTTCGTTTGAAATTGATAAGAAAAGGGAACAGCAATGACGATTGACCTAGGGGGAATCCCTTCGCACGACATTCTCGCCTCGTTCGCGATAGATAACCGCGTGAAACGGGCCCTACTGTGAAACTTTGCTCGATTTTTTGCGGAACGAACTTCTCGGCAAATCTTCCAAAAGCCCGACAAAGTTTCAAACTCGATGGTCCTCGTCAGGAATCACGAACGCCACCAAGTCGTTAATTTAACGAATTACTCGGCCGAATTACCGTCTCGGTGTTGAGGCTGTTTTTCGCGGAACAAACTTTTCCGGCCTACGTATCGCGCGTCTTCCAACGATAGACGTCATCGTTTCTCTTCTGCAAGAAAAGGATCACTCTTGTTTCTTTGCTCTGGCTGAGGCGCATCGCGGAAACCACGAATCTCGAGGGCTGCTACTCTTTGTTTCAGTTAGGGAGACTCTAAATTTTTAACTCCGAACCGAATACCGCACCGTGCTGGACGAAGGTTCGCGACGTATGAGGTTGGCTACTCCGAGGGGGATTATAAATTTTGGTAGAAGTAAAGAGAATTTCCTGATCATATAATCGATGAGAATCGAAGAGGAACGTGTCTTGAAGGTTTTACTGGAAAGTAGTATAGCTCGACGGATAGGCTGACGATTAAGTAAACGAAGTGGCTGTTTATGTTGCGAACGATAAAATATTATAAAACGAGCTTTGTTTTTGCGTCCCTTGTTCTTGTTATGTGCTGTCGTTGATCCCTTTTTCTCGTAAAGATAGGTAGAATATTTATAGGACGAATATTACATAAAAGAACGAAAAAAGATGCATGTACAAAGTAAAGCACAACGAACCTTTTTGGATTTATTAAAAAGAACGATATCTAATTTTTATGCAGAAATAATCAAGCGAATTCATAACTCGTAAAATGAAATATTCTATTCAATGGATACTACATACTTCGGTTATCGGTACTTTAATTTATCTTGCAGCGAAGAGGAAAGAAGTAAACTGGCGAACTTTCTATCGATGATATACAAGTCGTAGAAATTCAAACTATTTCGATATAAACTACGAATCGGAGTCGACTGTGAGGCGACGTTCGCGCGTAAATTATTCCAATCTCACGATGAATATTCATTCCAGTTTAGCCCATATATAACAGCTACAGATCATATACAAGACGATTCGATAACTGTTATTGCCTCGTTATCACGAAACTATGGAAGCGAAGGCAATTTGTGTAACAGAAATTGCGCGGTCCAGATGGGACTCGCTGTGTGATAGACATTGTTTCTCTGACCATGAAATTTTGCCTTCGGTTCCATTTTTCTAACCAGATTATACATGCACCTTAAGTTTTGGGGTGTTCGATTTACTACGAAGTCTCCTTCGGTACTTTCGTTAACGAAGGTAGCTCGCGATGAATACGTCTTGTTAAAAAAGTTTTAATGGGAAGTTGTACCGTAAACGAATTTAGCAGAACGTTAAATAGGACTTGGGTTTTAGGATCGGAGGAACAAAAATTATCTAACTCTTTCGAAGTAGAATAGGATTTTGGAAATACTAATCGCTGCAATTCGTGAGCGATTACAAACGATTAAGTAGTCGTTCGTAAAGAAACGGTTAACAAACAAGCGATTAAACACAGATAAATCTATGAAACCTCAGAATTTTGCTGATACCGATAATCCCCCAGGAAGTTACACGAGAACCTCGTTTACTCCCGCAAAGCTGATGCGTACCATCGTTAACTATTACGTCGAGCTATAGGCAATTAAATCAGTTTCCGGTGACTTGGTCAGCAGATTTTTTCGACCGAAACGAACGCTTCCGGCGTATCAGCTGAAGAGGTACGTTGTCGAACCCCTTAATTGAGCAAAACGGATAAAAAAAACCGTCTATGGGATTTCCACGAGTTTCTTGAAGCTCGCCTCGGTCTAACAGCCAGACTCGCCAGAAAAAAAAGTCAGAGGAAAGTCTGTCGACGAAAACAAATGTTTCTCAGGAAATTCGGTCCAGAGCCTATGCAATGCGAATTTTCTTCCTTCCTTTCTCTCTATTTTTCGAAACAGAGAGGAAGAGAGACGATTACGATACGGAGGTACACGTTGAGTGGCCTCGGCCAGCTCGTTAGCCGAAGTCTGGCTTTTCCGTAAAATTCGACAAGTCGGAAGCTCCCTGCTCGTTCGCTGACCTCTGCTGCAACACTCGGTCGATCGATTTTATTGAATTTGGCTGAGAATTTAGTGTACACGTATACCAATTCCATCCATGTATCTTTATCGTTAGAGATAATATCCTGAACCATCGCGAAAATACTTAACCGCTCGTGCACCGTTCGGTTAATCGATTTTATTAAATTCGGTTGGGATCTAGAAAGTGATTAAAATCGAATGGAACGACATTATGGACGCTTCCGCTTAGGGGATTAAATCAGGAGAGAGATCAACTAGTTATTATTTAATAATTTAATTTCATAATAAAGTTTGTCGCGTAGAAGTTAGCGTTTTAATTGACAATGCCGATGCACGAATTTACTAGTGGTCTCGTTTATCCGGCGTAATCTTCGCTGGCTGCTTTTGTGACAAGGCCGCTCAACGAAAACGATAATCACCTCCAATTATCCAAATTTCCGGGAGCCGGTAATTATGCAAATTGTATCAGAATTTATTGCACGATATCGGGGAGATAAATATTTCTATTATCCGTACCGGACCCATCGTGGCACAGATTAAATTGCCGCGTCAAGCGCTTTATCATCGAACATTGTACGCGACAATTCTACGTACAGCAAGAGTCCCCCTATTTTTAAACGTCTTAGCCCTGTTCATAACGATAATATCGATTGAGAAGGTTATGTTTTAGGATTTCAAAAGATTAAGTTTTTAAATACCTATTCGGTAAACAATGGAACATTTGATAAAGGAACGTACATATTTGCTTCGTGATAATTCTATCGACGACAGCATTAGCGATTGATATGTACATATCCCGTTTTATTTAATTGTTCTCCAAATAGAATTGTACTGCATCACCACCTTTTCGTTAACGATAATTTAATGGTACACAATCCCCGACGCGATACATGGAACTATCGTTATTAAATCTTTACAAACAATCGTTTCATCAACACGATACATGATAATACAAATTTCTACCAAGGTATCTATTCTCTATACTTTCCACGTAATTTCACTATCCATAAATTTCACCCTTTAAATTAAATATAAACTACTGCTTCAACGAAAAAAAAAAACGCATCACCGTGTGTATCTTGAGATAAAGAAACACAAAATGATTGCAGGTTGTCCAGGCGGCACCCCATCCCGTACCTGTCCAGGTACGTAGCAAGAACGATGGCTCGGGGGTGGCCGCGTCCGTCTCGGGGGTGCGCAGACGAAGCGGCTCCCAGGGTTTACGATCGCCCGCCGCGAAGAGGCCACTCTCCGCTCCCGTCGCCCTCCAGGGCTGGCTACACAAACAGGGCTCCGAGGGGCTCATGCTGTGGAAGAAACGGTGGTTCGTCCTCTCCGAGTACTGCCTCTTTTATTACAAAGGTCAGACCTCTTCCTCGTTTTCCTCCCTCTGGAATTACGTGTCGCATTCTTTCTGTCGAGAAACTGCCCCCTCTTCTCTCTCTCTCTCTCTCTCTCTCTCTCTCTCGTTCCCACTCGCTTACTTGCTTTTCACCCTTTTAGTCCGTGGAACGAGGCGAGCACGATTTTCAGTGGGAAGAACGCGACTCGTAATTCTAGTGGTTTCATTGAGAGTACAGAGTTTCTTACTCTCTATTGTTGTTTCTTTGCCTTCGGAAACCTTCCTTTTCGAACGCATTGTACGCGTGTTCTCTGGTTGGTTAAAGCGTTTGCTTTGGAAAACAATTTATGTTATTCTACTTGCAGCAGGAAGTAGTGCAGGTCAATGGAAAGTCTGTCGAATTTCCCTTATATCCTAATGGCATACATATAATACAAATAAAAGGATAAGTGGCCTTAAATGGGCTCGAGGTCTACTATATATTTTTAAATTTAAGGAAAAAATGTAGAATTCTGAAGAGTACACAATATTTCTATCTTACACCAATATTTCATTTACTCGTTGTTGACACCAATATACGAATAGATCGATGTTTATAATACATCATTACAAAGAGATCTATGAAAATCGAGATTGAAAAGAAAGGACTTTCCATCCATTTTCCTTTTTCGCTACTTCACTTTCTTTCCATTTCCCTTTCGCTCTTTCTCTGTCTCTCTCTCTCTTTTTCTCTCCGCAACAACACGTGCGATTTGTGTTTAGATAAGAAAATTAACAATTTTCGTTTCCCGTCCATCCCGTCCATCCCGACCATACGCAGAACAGAGACTTTGGCACAGCTTTAACTTTCATCCGGCTGTCCTCGTTGTTTTTTACCGTTACACTCTACCAATTTCCGACAGTCAGGTGGCTGTCCCTCACTCTCTCAGTCGGATCGTTTCCCAGAAACACTAATTACACGAGTTGCCCGATTTCGGACTTACTTGTTCCTTCCAGCTGCTCTCACGAGACCCCGTGCAGTTTTTTCCTTCCTCCTACATCGTAAAATATTTGTTATTTCCGTAAAATTTCATTTTGTTCCCTCGAATGATTAATGATCGTTGCTCGCATTGTTTGACGCGAGGATATATTTCTCGAAATAGTTTTTACGGAAAATCGAAGAAATTAATACGAAAGACTACCGGTTGTTGTTTAATATAAACGAGCGAGATGAAGGAAAAGCGAACTTCTCCTTTTCGAAACTTAACATAAGTAACCTGTTTAATATCTAAATAGTTGTAACTATATAATTTTATTAAAAATTATCGAAAGACTGTAACAAGCGTAGTGCGAAACAGATTGAAAAGCCACGTTACAGAATCGAAGCAAATTGATGAATTAAAACCGACGAAACGCTCGTGAAACGAAACGAAAGAGAATCGATATACGAAGCCTCATGTGTGACCACGACCGAATAGAATACAATACATGGGAAGGTATGGACGGTGACTAAATTAATCAAGCGAATTAAACAGAATTAAGTAAAGTTAAATGGAAGTACATTAAAGCAAATTAATTCAAGTTAATTAAATACCTGCAATAAAATAATATGCAAGCATAAATGGATGATTCTAATTTATTTCAATAAGTTATTAATAAATGTTATAGAATATTACGAAAAATGAATGGATTGAGGTTTGAACGAGATAAAAAAGATTTAATAATTTTCATAATCCGCTTGGTTTAAGAAGAGCGAAAGAAAATTGAATAACTTGTAACCAAAATCGCGAATGCATGCGACATGCGTAGCTCTTAGCTTGACGTAGATTTCCAAAGATCGTGCATTCTTTGGAAACCGACGTCAATTACCGAGTCTCACCTAGGGGAGGTGGCTACGCAACGAGCGAGACTCGCCTGAAAAATTCGTTCTACGATACTATAGTATTCTATAATATATTTATAGGGTATAATACACAATATATATCATCTATTAAATCTAAATAAACTATTCTGTAATTAGTTAACGTTATGTTACATACATTAATGATAACGTAATTCGGTTGTATGAAAAAGCAAAGTAAAGGAGAATCGATCAAAATGAAACGGAACGAAATAATTGATTGAAAACTGTATTAAAAGAAATCGAATAAACGCAATGATAGTACCTTAAAACATGATTATATTGGAAACTATTAGATTCGCGATAAAACGAAATAAAGTTGATTAGATAATGTAGATTAGAAGACAAGAAAATAATAAGGATTACAGTAGAACAAAGTAAAATAAAATAAAATGGAATGTCTTGAAATAAAATACAAAAGAATGAAGTAAAATAAATTTAAAAAAAAACAGGGTTGGATTAAGATAAATTAAATAAATTAAAGTAAATTAACTACTCAGAGTTGTTAGAATTCCAGAATGTTATAAAATGGGATACGCATATATGCTGTATGATATAAATAAGAATATAAGATCAAATTGAGATCTTATAATGATATCGTATAACTGTGAAGCAATGAATTTTTCTAAACAGGGGACTCGAACCACCGTTTAGGACGCTTTAGAATTCGCAACTGTAATTCTTTTGGGTTTAATTCCCGATCGCTAACGTACAATAATAAATTCATAGTCAGCCATACTTGTTGTAAAAGTAATAAAATACAACCGATCGGGGAAATATAAAGCATGCGACTCACCGATCGCAGAACATCTCACGGCATCGTAGGGCAGCTCAAAATTGACAGCAACCTCGTTCCTCCTCCCGTTCGGAACTCAGAACGTTGTTGCTAGCTCAGTTCTAACGAATGTTCATCCCTCCCTCGTGATTCGTCGATGGCACGCTCTCGAATACCACCGCGTGCCGGAACTCACCGGTCACCACCCACGCGCGCGATAAGAAACGTGTTAAAACATTCGCGAATACTCGCGGGTACGCGCGCGAACCCGTTGCTATACGCACAGAATGTCAGAACGTGTTCGGTAACATGTTGACAAGTCGATGTTTACGGTAGGACAAACGAACAATAACTAAGCGCACTAGGTCGCTTCTAAAGTTGTGCAGCGAGATGGAAACGCACTAGAGCATGAACTACGGTTTTGGCCTTGACACTCTCAGAGCACTATGTAAAATTCCTTTATTTCGTTTCATTCGACGTAATTTATCGACTTCTAATTGTATATGCGATAAATTATCGTAGTACCTATATCGGTATTTGTTGCTTAATTGCTTTTAATTATGCAAATGTAATAAGAACAAGGATGAATGACTCAAAAGATGGTATATATTGTGGTATTTAGAAGGCGAAACTAAACTTCTGTTTAGTTTCCGTTTCATTAATTACAGATCTGTACAGAAGTTCAAGATTTTGGATTATTAAAAATCCATTTGTTAATTGCGCAGAAACGTAAAATTATCCGATGTTCTAGTACTTACTCCCTTATTCGACGCGTATTTTATCCACAAAGAATCGTTCAATTTCCGTCGCCCGATTCTTTTCATTCGCCGAATGAAACCAGCCAGTCGTTCACGCTGCCCTGCGCGTCGTTGTTAATTAACACGATATTATGCGATGGACGTACAATGGAAACAATACCCGTCTGAGTTATTATACTGGCGTTATAAATTAATTTACCGTTGCATTTTGCTCCAACTAACCGTCGACTCGTTTAATGCAAATTTTAATATTCGGGTGCAGCATCCTTGGTGGATCCTCGAATACGAGCTATTAACATTAGTTTTACGGGACCCGTCAATTTGACGAACTTCATGTAAAACAATTACTATTATTCCTATCGATTTTAGTAACCTTTACCGGTGAAACGATACAAATATATTTAAATCTGTTTCTCTCTTGGTTCTGCAATTTCAAATTCTGTTCGATGTATACCTTATTCCTTAGTATATGTATATTGGAAATAGATATACAAGAAATGTTCATGAATCTACCGTTAAAGTCTCTCACCCCTTTGTTACCAGAGATGATATTACCGATCGATGCGTATTGCGTAGAAGTAATACAAGATTAGCAAGACCCGAAGAGACATTGCATCCGTCTTTTTCTACCGTTGCTCGATCCGACGTTTTATCTAAAATTTATAACAGTTTCCCTGTCCTCTTCCTCTTCCTGTCCCTCTGTTCGTGGTTCGGCACGTGATTTATGTCCGTGCGGAGGACGAGCCGAGCAGAGCGACGCGTGTCAATGGCGTTAGGGTTTTCAGATGCATTCGAGCCAAACCTTTCGATTTGTCAGGCTGCCGTCCAACGTGCCCGCGAAATCATTTCCTGTCGCATTTGTCCGCATCACCGGGCGTTGTCGAGCACGAGGTCCGATTTTTCCGACCGAAACCAGGATTGAGAGGTTCTTCGGTGTTCGATGGAAATCACGATAGCTTTTAAGAGCCTTAACTGCCGTTTCTGATGGTCGTCGACATTTTCAGAAGATAGAAAGAAAAACAAAAACGATGAATGAGAGATTTTACTCGAATTACGAATCCTGACAAGGCGATTTATAAGTAAACGAATAAAAATGAAACACTCCGAACTACTTAGGTTAATCAATATTTTTTCTGCCGTACTTCGTTTTCAGCTTATTGAAACTCCACGATACCAAATTTTTACCATTCGTATAATTCATAAAATCAAGCATTGCGCAATCAGTTTCGCGGGCAATGAACCACGTATAATAGACTCATTGGCAAATTCTTCGAGGCAAATGTAAGAATCGTTGTTAGGGATTGACAATTATTTATACGTATTATGGAAACCGATTCTGGTTTATAACCACGGGGTCTGGGCCTGACCATCGCGTATCCCCTGAGTTAGAGCCTAACCCATCCGGTTGACCATTATCCTTCTGCCAGTAAATTCTTTTTCCCGAACTTTTCCCTCTACCTTCCAATTGTCCACTTCCCTCTTCCACCTCCCATTTTCCGAACCCTTAAAACGTGCTCGACCTTTGTCCACTGGCAGAAGAAGAAAAACGAAGAAGCATACTAGCAAAACAACAAAGCGTGGCATCTGGATAGTAAAAGTCGAAGCTATGTCAAAGAAGAGGCATCAACGCAAGAGCCGGGACGATGCGTCATCTTAGAAATTAAGATACGTTGTTGCGGTCGATAAAAATTGTCTGGCTATGCGTTTCTTTGAGAGAGTTGTTCGATGCGTATCATCCTCGGGTGCCCTTCCACGCGTGGAACTCGCAACGTCGAAACAGGAATCCGGTTGAATCCTTTCCGTTAATGAACGGGAACGTCAACCCGCCCCTTCTGTCCCTCGACCTTTTTTCTACCCTCCGACATAAACTTCCTTTCTCTGACTGCGTTTCGTCTGGCCTCGCGCAAAGTGAATCGAGGCAGACGGCACGATCTCCTCGAGATCGTTTAATCTCGACTGTGCTGAGAGCACTTGGCCAAAGCTTTCAAAAGTTCCCTGTATTTGTTTCGCTGAATGTAGGCAAATTGCTAGAGAAAGAAAAAAGAAGTTGCAAACGACAAAGTTACGATTTTCCGCGACATTTTTCTATATCTCGTCGAGTGCTACCGTCAGAATATTTTCGACGATGAGATTTTCTATTCTTGCGCAGAAAGATTTATTGTCTTTTACGCTTGGTAGTCGAATAAAATTACCGCATATATATGCATTATGAAAATTTGATCCATCTTGAATTTGTTTCGAATTAAAATTTATCAACCAGCGTTAATGGAAATTCGTTTTAGATAGAAAAAAAGTATAAATTCTGTTTTGAAGTAACAGAAATTGGTCGTACCGGAAGATTACCTCATTCTGTTCCCTTTATGTACCATACTGTCTTTATTCGGTGTTTGCGTTAGCACATGCATATAACGGAACAGTAATAACGTTCTATTAGTGTGGTGACGAAGGGGAAACGAGAAAAGTTTCCTAAATGTTGATGAAATTCGGGCAACTTGGGAAATTGAATCACCTCGTTGTTCCTTATGCCGCATACTAGATTGCATTGTGTCCCAAAATAATCTCTAATAAATAATTTAAATATCGAAAAACAATTCGTTGCGTCCATTAATAAGTAGTTTACATAAATCTTGCTTGTGTATAAAAAATTTGCGAAAACTCGTGTTCCAGGTCCGGAGGAGGAAAAATTATTGGGTTCGATATTGTTACCGTCGTATAGAGTCACTGTGTGCAAACCCGAAGATAAAGTTAACCGGAAGTTTGCGTTCAAAGCCGAACACGCGAATATGAGGACCTATCATTTCGCAGCGGACAGTCGCGAAAGCATGAATCAGTGGGTGAATGCGTTGACCTTGGCGACTCTTCTTCAGGATCCAAATCCGTGAGTATTCGTTAAAATACAAAAATTCAAAAAGAAAGGACTAGATTTTAGGAGTCTTTAATATTCTAACGTGCACCGAGTTACTTGCATTACCGAATATTAGCTTTTGTTTAATACTTTTTTTTATGAAATCTGTATCGCCGTCAAATTTCTTCGAGGAGGACTCGAACTCTGATCTTATAAAAGAAAAACGAGAATTGAAATGAACGAGATATCGGTTTTAGTACGCTATAACTTTCTACCGGCTAATATAAGCTCAGTCGCTCGAATATTTCAAGCGATCTCAAACGATTGCAAATTTTCAATAGTGCAACGACGCGTGCTTGATCGATAAAATCGTCATTCGTGCATAAAAACCGTCGGATTCGATCGAGGTTCGATTAATCGAGAGAAGTGTCCGGCTTGAGAGAGGGAAACGGCGTCGTTAGCATCGTTATTCCATGTAAAATCATTTATTTCGCATCACCGCGATTTCTTCGTGCCGGCACTCCATTTATTTCTTATTTCGAGTCTCCCGTTTCTTCCGCTAACGTTGCTGAGCTTTATTTGCACTCCGCTTCCCTCGTATCAGTGCGATGAACGAGCGCGCTCCTCGTCCATTTTTCATCTGCCCCCCCCCCCCCTCCACTCCCCTTCTGTTCTTAATTATTTCGTTGTGATTGAGAAGTTTTGATTTTCATTTTTTATTAATCAAGGGGTAGGACCTTATCAACAATGTTTCATTTTTAGTTGAAATTTCTTTTCTTCTGATAACGCATTTAAAATTTCATAATTAACGGGAAGTCTGTAGGAGGAAAAATTGTCTAGTAAATTAAAAACCGAAGTTCGGGTTAACCAATAGGAAACTTGAAGAACCTGTTAGGTACAGGATAGATAGTACAAGTTCAACAACTTATTGCGTTAGCTTTACTATTACGATGTTCGAGCTTCCCTCCGCAAGTTTAATCTTAACTTAGATAGGTATAATTAAGACAGGGTTAATATTATTCCTTTCCTGGTAGTCCTTAAAAGCGATACGCCGCCAAAGTTCAGCGAAATACTGTTGTATTGATAACGTTTTCGAGTCACAAGAACACGGACCAAGGATTTTTTCAATTCACGCGCACGTTGCAGTATCTTCGAAAAATTGAAGACGCGTATAGAAAATTGCGAAATTTTTCGAGATTCTCGAAGCTAGCCTAACAAATTCTCAGTTTTATTGGAGAACAACACTACCGATAAATTTCCAAACAAAAATTCTTCCAGCTTTTCCTTTTACAGGAATGTGGCTCGCGATAAAGCCATTTACCGTACAATTAGGCGGCTGAAACGAAGGGAAACGAGAAAGCTGGTCAAACAAACGGACAGTGGGAAATTCGCTTTGTTCTAACCGAGCTAGAAATTCCAACGGGCTATCCGTGTTCGTGGAACCGAAAAGTATCGCGAGCATCCGAGACGCAACTTCTCTTTTCGATCGCGGTGCAACTAGTTGTCCGTTTTGTTTGTTTTCTCCAAGTTAGCCGGGGATAAACAGCCGAGAGTTTGTCGGTGCTCGGTCAAAAAACTGCGAAGCAGCCATGTTTCGTTTACCAGCTCGGTATACAGGGTGTCCCATAAAGTTGAACATTATTTTTTAAACGATAAAACCGACATAAAACAGATTTAAATGTGATTCTTTGTATCGAATGTGCGGTTGGCGCATTTTAAGTTAAAGCTGTATCATAAATGCGTCGTACGCTTAAAAGAAGACGCGATTCGATTAAAAAGAATGGACATACAGAGTACAAGCGCATAAATAAAATAGAGGTATAGTAAACATCACACGAATTTCATTTTGTCTTGCGATACCTTTCTCTATTCGCAATGATTTTCAATGATTTCAAAGGTACAGCTTTTCCCAGTTACACGAGACACCCTGTATATCAGGAATTTCCTCACAGACCGATGGTTAACCTGGATTTGCGTATTCTCAAAGCTAACAACTCTGTGACCGCGACGAAGCTCTCCACGAAACTCGAATCCACCGATCTTTGTTTGCACACTGGTCTTTCGAATTAAGCGTTTAACACACCCCTGCGACCGTGTAATTTGCCTCTTCGCCAGATTATTTACGCCTCGTTGGTTAAGCATTTTAGCGTGCTTCACGACGGAGTAAGAAGTTTTTCGTTAACGTGTACGTTGAACGGTACGAGATTTCCTTAATGGGAACGGGAAGCGGTTGAAATTACTCGTGATCGTTCTAAGATCGAGAAGATTCACCGAACACGCTTATGCTTCAGCGGAGCTGGTGAGGCAGATGTGGTGATCGAGATGGCAGGCCAGCAGGACGGCGAACGAAGCGCGAGGCCAAGTGTCTCCTCGATTTCTTCGATCCTGAATCAGAGCGCCGACGACAGCGACTCCGGTTTCCATGGTTTCCAATCGCGGGACGACCCAAGCCACGCGTCTAACAACAATTCCAGCCCCAACAGCATTAACACTGCCTCGTTTCCCAACTTAAGTGGCAGCAACAGCAATGGGAACACCACCAACGGAAACAATAGCATGAACAATACCAACAACAATAATAGTAATAATATTCTTAGCAATTCTGTTGGCAACAACAACGCGAACGACGTTCAACCGATGGTGAACGGCTGGATCCAGCAACAGATTCCATACGGTCAACCCAGTACCTCCCAACATCAACAGCAGCAACAGCAACAGCAGCAGCAGCAGCAGCAGCAATACGGGCAACTGGTACATCCTTCGCAGCAACTACAGCAACAGGGTCACTCCCACCAACACCAGGCAATGCTTCATCAGCATTTGACCCACCAGAACGCGAATCAAGTGCATCAGCACAAACACGTCGTCCAGCAACAGCAGCCGCAGTCCCACCTAACCGCCAGCAACGTGCAAACTGTTCAGCCCATGCCCAGAAAATTTGGTCAACCGATCTACGCGAACGCTCCGCCTAAACCCAGAAGACTGACCGACGGTTCGACCGAATATTCGACCCCGTCCCCTGACCCAGACTACCGGAAGTCGCCGGTGTCCCCGGACGTGACGGTGACCAGCAAGAGCCCGATGTCCGACTACGACAGAGGCAGCATGATCTACGGGACGCGGATGAATCAGCCGTCGCAACAGAGTCTAAGGACGGACAAGTCGGGCTTGAATTACGGCTACGGTCAAGTGCAGACGGAGAGGCGCACACCGGACACGTACGGGCGCAGCGCAGCGAAACCGAGATCATCGAACAGAGGGAACGGTGACTATGAGGAAGTTTATGGGGCGCCTCAGCTGTACCAGAGGCCAGCCGGACCTGTAGGATATACCAAAGGTTCATCCCCGGCCCCTATCCCGATTCCGATGTACGCGCAGCAGCATCAACAGTATCAGCAGCAAATCCATTCTCCTGTCACTTCCAACGGTGAGTAGTTTGATTCGAAATATGGACTTGTAGAGAGTATTGTTCGAGTGGGTCGACGAAAGGATCGATTAACGACAGGAAAGGATCCGTTTTTTATTCCGTTCTTTTTTTTATTTTCCAATTCAATTTCTTTGAGATTCGTTTTTCTATGTACCCACGGAATTAAATAAAAATTGCGTGCCTTCGAAGATCTTTGGATAGGAATAAGCTTATCAGAAAATTTGATCGTTCTGTTTTATTTGATTCAGTGCCAATAATGAGGCAACCAAGAGCGCAACCACCACCACGACCGCATAGCGCGGATTTCTTAGAGTACGAGGCGACTAGGAAACCTCAACAGCAGATTCCACCTCATTACGATGAATCGTTAAATCAACAGAGACGTCCACAGAGGCCTAAATCGAGTTTAGACATAGTCACTCCGTCGGACGCTACGAACGATGGATACTTCTATTCCGAGGAAAGGTAAATTGTACCATTTATTTTAACGCTGTACACGATGGGAGTAGAGAATTGGAAAGGATCCTGATTGGAACGAAGGAAACCACGAAGGAATTTCAATTCCACGCTAACATCAATAATAGAGAATAGAAACGTAAAAGCGGTCAAAATGTTTTTTAAAAGTAAACGAAACGAGCGATTCCTTGCGATCCTTTCATCGCGTCAAAGATACAACATGGTTTATGATACATTGGGTGCAGATACGCGGCGCAGATGCGACAGTCTGCAGTTTATCTTCATCAGACGCCTCAGCATCATCAGCAACAAAGGAACCAATCACTTTCTCGGGCGACAATGCCGTCGAAAGCGACGGGAGTTCGCGATAGAAGCGAGGAAAGTAGAATAGCAACGCTGCCGGAAGCTTCCTGCACCGGCCTGAGGCGGGGACAACGCGAACACGTTCATCAGCAACACGTGATGCCGCATCAATCGCTTCAGAGGCACACCGAGTGAGTCACTCTTCGTTAATCTTTTCTTTTGCAAACAAACACACGTATTATTTACTGGATCTTTCCTGTGTTTCCTTCATACGATACACATGCTCCGAATAAAGCCTAAAATTGTACAACGTTAACATTCTACAAGCAGTGCTACAGAAAATGCAACAAAGATGAGACGCGCAATGCTAGTTTTACATTATTCTTAAACTTATTTGCAACTTAATATTTCTCGTTTTAAATAGACTATCGTCGGAGGATCGTGTATTAAGTTTGAAGAAATTGGAATACCTAATATCGTCTGTTTTAAACTGAAACTAATAACCTTCAAAATGTTTACTTTCCGTTTGAAACACCACGAGGTAGGTGTAATGGAAGTACTTCGTGTCTGTCTCAGTATTTAAACTCAATTCTTTGAATATAGTTTTATTAAGATTCCAAGATCGTACCAGTATCGGTAGTTCCGGAAACGAAGTACCGAAATACCATCATGCTCCCTCTACACCTGATGCACTTCGGTACTGCATTCGCCTAACTGAAAATCGATAATGCGCATCTGCACGGGATACCGTCTTTGTTTTACAACGTTCTTACAATAATGGTATCGCGTATAAATGTCACACCTTGGTGATATACACCGTTTACGATCACCGTTCTCTTTTACAATATTTATAAGTGGATACAGCAATCGATTCTCACATTTTTTAAACACTAAACTTAAGCATCGAATCGTACAAAAGTGAAACACTAAAAATATGTAAATCAATAAAAGACGTTCTAGATTGTACGAAACTTTTTTGTTTTCAAAAGCATGATTTTTTTATACGCATTACAATCAATCTAAAGTGTATGTTATTTTTTAACGTGTCTTCAGTTTGCGATCTCTGTACGATTCATACACCTGTCCATCCAACCAGAGACCTCCAACGCATACCCAGAATATCTCTGTTACATCACCGACCTCAAAACCGCTCTATCCCCTCCTTAAATTCCACTTCTGCCACGCAAACACGTCCGCGCAACTTGACCGATTATGAATCATTTTGGGAACATTAGGAATCACGAAATCCACATTTTAACGAAAGCGATGCAAAATTACACGATCAAATAAATTGAACGGATAAAAAGGAGGAGGAAGAACATGCATTCGCGACACTTCTAAAACGATTTATTCTATCGTAAACGAAATACGACCTGGATTACAAAACGTTCGAAATTTATCCATTGATTTAGAGTAAATAACGAGGTTGCTAAACTAAGGCGATCGTTACGGGAGAAGAGCTACGAGTCGAGCAATCGGGAACTGCTGAGTCACATGACGGAGGAAGGGACGATGCCGCGAAGAATTCCACGGGAGTACGAGACTGCGATGGGGTGGGGAAGCAGGCCGGCGAGTCACACGGGCCCTGGGTCCGCTCACGTGGGCCAGCCGTGTCACGCTGCTCACGCCACTGCCAGACGATGGAACGAGCAGCAACAGTTCTGCAGATCGGCGTCCGCGCGGCTCCCAAGGACCAGGCATCCGGCCGCCCTGGATCCCGACGACGACGACTACGGGGAACGATCGTCCGAGCAGGACTCTCGGGATGGTGAACGGAAAGTACAGCAGGTTGGTCTCCGTTTTTTTTTTTTTACGTGCTAGCGAATTTTCGTCACCTCTGACGCGAGTACTTTTGACGTTTTCCGAAGTGTCCATGGTTTTTAGGTTTGACGCGGTGACAAGTTGTCAGGTTGGTATATCGTATAATAAATCGCGATTAGATCGTGATGGTTTCTTTAAAGCGTGCTAGTTTTTGCGAGCAGAGAAGTATAGGGGTATCGAGGTTTCAGATTAATTTTTAAACAAGTGTTTTCAAAATAGCTTGTTTTGAATAGAGTCGCATAGAAACAAGTATTCGTGCGTTACTCGTGAAGCTACGCGAGCGATAAAAATTCTCGATGTCAATGAATTCGCTTTGCGAATCGTTTTCGGACACCCTGCGCTTGATCGGCATCGAAATTTCAAAGATCGCAACTACCGGATTGTTAGAAGAACGTTCGCGTTACAAATTTTCAAAGGCGAGCAAGGCGGTAAAGAGAGAGACGACTCATAAGTCACCGGCTCGCTTTCCTCGACGTAATCGTAAACCGTGCTGGCCGATCGGTCGATGGACAGGACAATTCGTAGGCCGTGCACAGACTCGGGGAGATGATTCACGCGAAGGTGCAACCTGCGAGCCGATTACCTGCATTTAAGTCACGTCGCGTTCCATGATTCTGCTTTCACTGCGATCCGTTCGATCCTCGTCATCGCCACGATCCAAGACGCTCGCGCGGTTCCTCGAACGCAAAGCGTAGCGAAGCGACTTCCTCGTGACTCTCGTTCGTGCGTCGAATTCGAATACCATTCGCTTACACTTTGACTAATCTTAAGAACTTCTTTTACCTGGTAAACTTTGAGACATTTTCAACGAACTAAATACTGGTGTTCTGTCGGGAGTAACGAGGTTAGCAAAGCGACAGGATGAGAACGAAATAGAAGAAAACGTGCTAACGCTTTAAAGCGACACCAATTCCTGCAAATTGTTTTTCAGATACTTCGCTCGTACACGGGGTAAATTGACTTTCGTAAGCGGAGTAAATTGATGCTGTCTTTCTATTAAGCTCGTTCGTAGATCTGCATTAACACAGTATTATCTTCTGTTCTCAGTCTATTGAGACTGACTACTGTCTTTTCTCGAGCTTCTCTTATTTACTTCGTTATAAAATAATTATCGTATTCCCCGATCTCGATCGAATCTGCACGACTCCTCTAACTTTAAATATACTAATTAATCTAACTGATAAATAAATGCGACAATAGTAGATGAAGACAATAACAGATTTTATAACAAAACAATTAAATTATATTCTTCCGCATCGTTACACATTTTTCTATTGCTCGCTTACACTAGAGCCCGATACTCTAATACGGTACCATAATACAAATATATTTCTCTCTCTCTCTCTCTCTCTCTCTCTCTCTCTCTCTCTCTCGTTCAACGATAACCATTCCTGTTCTTCAAACTAATATAATGCCCAATAAATAATTCCGTTTCGTACGGTAACCGTAACGAAGAATACGTTATAAAGACGCGCATGTACAAAATGAGCGTGATTGCAGCGCGAGGAGTCGATGAAGCGGCTGCTGGAGTGGAAGCAGCGGATGCTGCAGTCACCGCTAATCCGGAAGCCATCGGCCTCTGCAAACAGAGGCCGGGCGCAGAACGAGCTGTCCAGCTATTACAAGCAGAAGGCGCTGCACGAGCTGGCTGCCCACGAAGCCTCAATCGCGGAGAGTCGTCACTCGAGGCGAAGAGAGGACGGTGGTCATCGGCCACACGCGCGCAGCAAGAGCACAGACGGCCGCCGGACTGTCGCCAACGTTTCGCGATACAACAGCTACTCCAGCGACGACGAAGGTAGGGACACCTCGCCTGAACTTATTATCTGAGTTGTGGCTTCTCCGATACTGGCCGTTCTTGGGACCGATCTGCTTCCAAAGCTCGTTTAAAATGTCTACCATTTTTACCTTAGAAGGTTTATACAATCGTTAGAGGAGGATCCATGGATCGTTGACGAGCATACCTAATTAAGCTTTGCTGTTGAGTTACATTATAGTCTATAAGCCGAGAGTCAGTGAGTTATCTTAACGATCGATATCGAAGAGCGGAGGAGGACTATTTTTATAAATATAGTTTGCGGAATATAGAATTCGTAAGCTTCTAAATGGGTCCCAGGTACGCGCCACGTTTGCGACTGAAAGAACTCTTAAGTAGATTGCTGTACTGTACTAAGAACAATAGTAAATTCTAACCCGTATAACCCCGCTCTAACACGGTCAACGTATACTCACGTATACACCAAACGTGTTCTGCGGAATAAAATGTATGGCAAATAAAAACGAACCGCTTTCTGTATGTGGTGTTGCACGAGTCGAGAGGTTGCGTATAAAGACGCGTTGCAAAAGATTTACGTATCGAAACAAGCGAAACACTGATTGCGCATGAAACGAATATGATTTATATACGTATTCTTTTTTTTTATTAAACTCATTTTTTCAAATAAAGTGCCTCGAGTCAATTTGAGAGTCAAATTAATATCCGTGTGCATCACGAATCCCGTTACACGTAATTAAAAGTTAATCATTGATCAACTCCTTGGAAACTAACACGCTTCACCGGTAGAGATACACGTTACAAGTTGGAATAAAAGGAAAAGAACGAAGAAGGTGTCTTAGCGATGCGTTCGTCGCTACCACAACGTTCTACAGAGCTTCCTCGTCTGCGCTCTCTTATCTTTCTTTAGCTGTTCTTCTTTCTATCGCCGAGCCGCCCCTCGTCGAGGGGTGAACCAGGTTGTTTGTAGATAGCGAGGATCTTTCAGAAAGGTGAAAAGAACCCGAAAGATAGACGTTAGACAAAAAAAAAAAAAAAAAAAAAAAGAAAAACCGAGCGGAATCTGCAAACATTCTCTCCGTGGGGCTCCTTCTCTTTGCTGCTGTTGGGTCTGGGCTGACTGACTGACTGATTGGTGAATGGGAACGATTAACACCTTTGGAATTTAACTAGCGAAACCGTCCGTTACGATTTAACACCCATACTAGAGCTGTGCTACATACTTTGCAACCAGATGTGGGTGGTCAGCATGGCATGCCGAGGATTATACTCACTAACACTGTTGTAGTGGCGTTCAATTGCGGCCGCCAATTACCTTCCAGCTCGTAATATACGTGTCTCCGTTATCGATTGATCGAGAACACGTGGGATCGGTTCATGGATCGTTGCGAAGATAAAATAACCATTGTAATTTTTCTACACGAAAGTATCATTCTTGATCGTCGTTAATGAGACAGCCAAAAATTGATGAACGGTACCCAAAACTCTGAACAAAAGAAAGTGTCTAATTCGTACTCGATTCTCGCAACGATCGGAACCGATTCCAGGCTTGGCACTTTAGCTTGGACTGTGTCGAAAGGGTTGGGTTGTTATTAATCACACTCGTGAGTAACGAACGTCCTCGTGTGTTTGTTTTGTAACGGACGAATCAGAGCTGGGAGATGTCCGGAGGAAGCGCACGCGCAGACCCTCGCATGCAGGAAGGAGCCCCCGCCAGCTCGGAGACAATCGTTCGCCGGGGATTCCGCTTCAAGATGCCGTCCCTGGAAGCGGCCGCCAGAGCCAGAACGCTCTTCGAGCCTCGAGCGACCGACAAACGAGCCCCACCGCAGTTTTCGCGTTGCCCAATCTGGGCGGAATTCCCCCGGATGCCGGATACGAGGAAGTCAGCTTCCCCTCCGCGCAGAGAACCGATCTCTCTCCGGAGCAAAAGTCAGTTCCGAGAAACGATCAGCAAGATCTGGACGGCTCTTCCTACGATGAAGACAAATTCAAGAAGAAGCCGTCCGGTATACTGAAGACCTCTACGGTTTATAACGCGGAACAAGGTAGGAAAAACACGAACGTTTCGACCGAATACGTGGCGGAGACGTGGCCTGCACAGAAGACCGTTCAATGGACCAGCAAGAAAGAAAGGGACGACTGGGATTCTAATATCGACGAGAGCAGAGTCGTCAAGGAATTTTCTTACCAGTATATCAAGCCCAAAGATGACATAGAGTCGAAGGACGAGGATAGATCTCCGGATAGACCGGAAACAATGAATTTGGTACAATGTAGGATACGTTCGTTCGAGCTGAACATGGATGGCTCTAGTCCCGTTAAAGAGGTGCTCGCGATGCAGGAGCCGCTAAAGGTGTCTCCTCTTCAAGCAACAGAGGCACACGTCTCGAAGTTGGATTGCTCAAAGAAGACGCCGTCGATAATTCGTAACTTTGCTCTGGGCGAAACCGAATCATACGACTCGAAGTACAGAAACGCGAAAGATGGCCATGCTAAACAGGCATCTACCGACAGCAACAAATCGGTAAAGGACCTGCTGGCCGACTTCGAGAGGAAGTCCCAGCAGGTCCAGAGGCAGGAGTACGGCAGACGCCAAGAGGTGAAACATCGTGGGGTGTTCAGCGACTCGGAAGCTTTATTGTACGATACGGGAAGCGATTTGGATCAACGTGATAAAAATGGCGATGCGCAGACCGAGAGAGACTTCAAGGCGGATCAAATTGTGCCCGACGAGCCCGTCGACGACCACAAAGCGTACAGCGACGGGACAAAGAAGAAAGGAGACGTTTCGTACAGGCGTAAGAAGAGATCGTCGTCCAAAGAGAGTGTCAGCGATCAAACTATTCCCACGGAAGATCTGGATACTATATCGAATCCTAGTTGCGCAAGGTTAAGCGTCACAGAATCTTTGCTCACTCATGGCGATCGTTTCTCCGGAGAGAGCGGAACCACCAGTCCAACGGTGAAGCAGGAAGATGTTAGTCCGGAAGAGCACTACCTGCCGATGTCTCCTAGGAAAGCTATACTGGATCCCAACGACGACAGACCCAATCCAAAGATGATGGAGAGTCTATTCGCTAACTTCGAACACGAGGAGTGCTCGTACGTGGAGATGGCTCAGAACGGTTTGGCGCATTCGCTTCTTGCACCAGCCAACGAGGGCAGAAAACACGATTCCGGTGACTATTCCACTTTGGACACGCCCCATTACGAATTCGTCTGCGTTTCCGACAGTAAAATGGAACCGGTGTACATGGAAGTGAGTCAACTGTCGGACAAAGAAGAGAGGGACAGCGAGAAGATGTCCCTGAAGAAGAGATCTCACGATGACTCCGCGCATTCGAGGACCGATCTTCCCGACATTCTGACAGCTCTGAAATCCGACAGTTCCGATGCCGACGACGAATCCTCGAAGGACCTAGATTCGATCGATGCTCCCCGGCATCCTAGGTTTAGCCTGTCGGACACTTTCAGGCCTGCTTCTTACTATTTGGGCGCCAGTCGAGCCATGATCGCGGAACTGCACGATTCGTCTGACAGCGAACTGGTGTCTCCGCCTCCAATTCCAACCTCTCCGCCGCCGTTGGATGACCTCGACTCTTTGGACATGCAAGAATCTCTGGAAATCAAGAAGGTGTCTCCGCAGGTAGCGGTGACGAAGGACGATAGTTCGAACAGGGACTCGCCAAAGTCGTGGAACAAACCGATGGGTCAAATTGAGACTCACAGGCCTCCGTCGAGGTTTTCAGACGCTACCATTAGCTCCACCTTCAGGGACAGTCGAATTTCCTTGGAAAGCGCGTCCGGAAGCGATTCCGTCGAGTTGAGAACAGCCGAGGAAGAAGCAAGGCATAGGCAACTGAAAACGAGGCCAGTCAGCGAAGTTTGCGAAGTTTTGGACAGTTTGGATGAATTGGAGTCCCTTGGGAGTCGCTTCGACGGAGCCAGTATCGACTTGGATCAATATCTAGAAGAGCTACAAGCTCGCGACGCGTTCAACGTTGATCTGTACGCGAAAGACCTCAGTTACAATAGCATTTACGGATTCAACGAGAACATGATGATCGTAGACAAGCTTCAGAAGACTACCTGCCACAATCTGTCGGGGCAAGCGAACCTGAGTTTCAACAATCTGGATCGATCTCTAAGATACGGCACGTCCAACAAAATGGGATCAGCGAGTAGCTTGCCTTCGATGAGGGTCTGCGACGCTCCCCCTTCTCACCAACACTCGCAGTCGTTTACCGGGGATGCTCATTATGAGAATATTTCGAGCTTCTCCCCGTTAAGAGGGTCGCCGGCCGTTCGATCGGACAACGAGCAATCGCGGGACAACGCCCATAGGCTTCAGAGAGAATCTCAGAACAATCTACTGACGGCTTCTCACAGCAGAGACTCTAGTTATTCCCTCGCCTCGGGCGCTGCTTCGATTTCCACCTCCATGGCTTGTCAGAGACCGGCTAGTGCTCAGTCCTCGATGCATTCGCCTACAGGTTCGATCTCTTTAGGAAATCATGGAAACAATTTGGCCGGCAGCATGATACAGAGCACCAGCCCCTACTCCGATCAACGGTTTCACAGTCACTCCAGGTCGGCCAGTCAGGATTCCGCTAGATACTCCATGATATCCAATCACAGGTCCACGTCCAGTCAAGACTCCAGTCACTATCCAACCTCGACGTCCACGGTCAAAACCAATCCTACGCCTCAGTCTTATCTGCCAGTGGAGCCACGACCTCAGAGCGAACAGTCAGGTGCTCCTTATTACTATTCGGACCTTCAAGCTAGCGCGAACGCTGTGGACACCGAATCGTCGAAGCCGATATGCCATACGCCCAGGTTGCCCCAGCTAAACAACCAAAGGGACGATGCTTCTGCTTTAAACAAGAGGAACGATATCGGACGCATCGTGAATCCGATTTCTAGGCAAATTCCTAGGCAGATTCAGGTGGACGATATAGACGAAGCCAGACGAATAGCGGCCGAGCTCAGAAGGACAACTTGCCAACTGTTAGGCGACAACAAGGTGGATCTTGTGGATAAAAAGAACTTCTACGAAGCCGACACTCTCAGAAGAGTGAAATCCACGGATCCTCTGCCAGACGTTTCGTCGGTGGAGCTCAGCACCAGAAATCTATACCCTCATGGTCTCCGAGACAAATCAAACGGTCAGGCGAACAATCGAGACACCTTCGAGTTGACTCACGCGACACAAACGTCTCACCGAAGGTCCAGATCTCTGGAGGGTCTGTTGGACGACGTTGGTCTTCAGAACTTGGTGGAGCAGAGGAACAGAAGCAACAGGATAGCGACCGTTCAGCCCACGCAAATGGAGGAAACGCTGCTGAACACTAACAGCGCGAACATATCGACGTCCAACATGTTGAGCGGCGAGGATCCTTGGGAACAAGATTCTCTATGGAGGGAAAGTCTTCGACGAGTGAGCTTGAGGAACGCCAGGTCACTGGACAATCTGGACAGTCCTCCGAGACCCAGCGTATCCAGCTCGGACGCGAAGGGCCGAAACAAAATTACTCGAGGAGCGACATACGTGAACGACAGCGTGATCCTAAGGAGAGATAATTGTATGGAGGACTCCTCGGACAGGCCCCGCGTGAAGCGCAGACCGAACAAGGACCAGGACAGGGTGCATGACAGAGAGCAGACAATGGTCGACGACCTGACGTACGAGAGCCTGTCCATGGAGCGGATTCACGCGGGCGGATATGTATGGGACGCGCAGAACGAGGCTTACCGGAAAGCCACCGCCGAGGATAGGGATCATTTTTTAGAGGAAGGCAACCTTCCCCCGATCCGCCCGATCTCGGAGACGACGACGCAGCAGGTGTCCGGTCAGGCGACCGCGGCGTTCGAGCTCGATCGAGAGAAACTACGACAATGGGACCTGCTGTCGAGCGCCTGCTTGCTCCAGGAACAGCAGCGCAGCTCGATGGCGGACTCGGGGCGAGGGTTGCTAATCGCGGAACGACCTGGAGACGTTCTGGACGCAACGAGGAACGGTGCACGACGGGGGAACAGTGGTGTCGACTCCGAGACGATCACGAGCACGGCTGTTGATGCTGCCAGTCGCGATCGGGGTGACGCGTTGAAGGTGTTCGACGCGGGCTTGCAGAGTACATCGACGACGAGCAACAGGCAGGAGCTGAACGAGACCAAGGAGGCTTGTAACAGGGCTGCAGGTGAGTGGCTCCTCAAGACATCCGGCGGTGTGTTCAGGAAGTGACTGACTGTAGTGGCCGTGTTCCAAAGCCTCGAACTGCTCTCGCTCGGACCCGACGATTCCCTCGGTCTGATCTAATCTGGTCGATCGGTAAAACAGATGCTCCACGAATTCGTTGTTATTCTACCAATTGTACCTGCGTTGCACGGTGGCCTGTATAGCGCTCGATCGCCACACCGGATTTATCTTGTATTCTTTTGAGAACCGATCCGGTCGATCGCTGGATGTAAGCACGATACTTTTGAAGCGTCGACATTGTTTCTGTAATTCGCAGCTGCTTTAAGGTCATTTCAAGATCATCCGTTGAATTTGTTTTCTATTTCTTACGTTATAACGCTGAGACGAAAATGTGCTGCTGTTTGTAAAATTTAGAGTGTCCTTGATTTGACCTTAATTAGAGTCTTTATACCGTCGGTCTTGTTATGCATGAAAGCCGACGGAAGAAACCTTGGCTAAACGCAATGTATTTGTAAACGCTCTCTATAAAAATTGCAGGCTGACAGCGACACGAACGAACAAAGCTTTCTGGGAATAGCCACACCCATCGGTTCAGTTGAACTCGATTCGAGTTTCAAAAGAATACAATACCTATATTACTTTAGTTGATAACAGAAAAAGACCGCGTTCCAACTTGTATTCGACTATTGTTCATTCTTCCTTCAAACGCCAATCATATCTTCTTGCTCGACTAAAGCAAGAATGACTCAAGTTAGAACTACACTGCTGCTCAAAAGTTTAGGTCCATTTGTACGATTCACTATTTATTTTAATTTTTTCCTGTTTACAAAAATTACAACTTCGATATCGTAGAGCACATAAAAAGAGTTAAGGTAACTTTCCTGCAGACACTCGTACCTTTAACGTTTGAGCCGTAGTGTGTCTAAACTTTTCAGTAGTACCGTACCTATTTGCCGATGCTCGTTCGACGAGTAGTAGTGCGAGTTGGAACACGGCCTGACAGATGAGCGTTGCGTGAGTCGTTACGTGTGTATGAGTGCTCCTCGTTAGCAGCCATTGTTCATCGAGGAAAGATCTTCGTGAGCCTGCTAAATGGATTTTCTAACTCTGAGACCGCTTTCTTACTCGTCGAGTTCGTAATCGTAATTCGAGGCAGCAGGCGAGACGTTCCACGCTTTTACCGACGCTAAAAACGTTATCCGCGTGTAACATGTACTGATCTGCGACTCGTCGAGTAATACTTGTATTATTTATTGCGCAAAAAGGAGTTTAGATGACGGAGAAAGCATAAAGCGAATGGTTAACAAGTTCATACGGTCGTTTCTTCAAATAGTCGAGTAAGTCTTCAGGGTACAAGAGTAACGATGGCCGATTTTAACGGCGAAATATAATAAAATAACTTTCATCGATTTCGTTAGCATAATTGCTGCGTCTCTTCTAGCTTTAAGTTTCACCAGTGTGTATATACACCTTCGGTACTCACTTTTGTTCGTTTTCTTCCTTTAACGTTTATGTCGAAATATTTTTAGCGTATAAGCGTAATCGAGAGGAGAACCTTTTTGCGTCGTCGAATCTCTGCAGGGAATACAATCTAATACTGTTCGACTAAGAATCGGAATTAAAAATCGTGTTCGATTCGTTACTCGTGTTATATTTCGAGCATACTGTATATTCGACCATTCTGAGATTTATATCATGTAAAGAAGAACCTCGCGAGAACTTATCGAAGACAAATCGAGATATCGGCGATGTCAATAAAAAGTGAAAAATAGTGATCTACTAGCACGTCACAGTTTCCTAGGATACCTTCCATAAAAATTGCGACTTAACGCGAGCCAAGCGACGTAGCATCCCGGCATTCCTGTGAGTAATCTTTTCTACACTTTAAGCTGGAATTCAACGAGCCGCACAATTAAACCTGAAACTCCGATTGTTGTTTAAAAAAATTTATGACCGCGTTCACGTTAACTCCCCACAGAATAGACCAGCCCTATTGCGAGACCGGTTGAAAAAAACGTTCCGACTGCCCAATTAAGATCCCCCGCTGGTCTCGAAGGGAACCAGTTGTCCCCCGAAAAAGAAGCAACGGAGAGAAAGCAAACAAAATAACCGTAAAACACTCGGGACCGCGTAAAGGGTCGAACCGTGTCGAAGATTTAAACCAGCCACACCGGAACGCACACGAAGGCGTCGCCGTACAAGCGAGCAAGAACTTTGGATAACGGTCGATGAAGGCTCGGGGAGAGGTCGAACGGCTGCCTTGGTGTGTCCGGCGACTTCTTAATAAGTGCGTTCACCTTCGGTGGCCGGCCGAACACCCAAAACACGCCGGATTAAAGTGGTGTGCTGCATTCTGAGGAACGGTGGAAAGGACGAGAGGGACACGGCTCTTCCTCGCCGCTATCGGAACGGGTTCGAGTGTGTTCAGGGCGAGAAGGTCGCGAGGAGAGGGGAGAAAGGTAGAAAGAATCCGTACTGTGACCGTCTCTATGTCGGCGACGGGATAATCCGTGCAAACTTGATGGAATCTCGCGATTTCAACGAGAAATAAAAGGTGCTTGCTCTACGGTGTTTAGAATACGACAGGGAAAAAGGGAAAAAGTAACTTTGCTGTACATGTGTTGGTTAACACCAAAGGTAAAACTGTGGGAGAAATAGATCTGCGTTAAAGAGAATAAACAAAGTAAAATCTTCAACGATTGCTATAAAAGAAGTCTGGGTTTTATCTTAGTGGAACTAAAAATAGCAAAAACAGTCTAAATTCGTAATTAGCATAATAAGTAGATTCTACAGATTTCCGTTCATATCTCGCACGTCGCGACATCTCATCCGTTCATGATTCCGAAGCACTTGATAACAGGGACGAATTAGTCGACGATACCATAATCGTCGACGAACTGGCCTTTCCGGATCGCGTTCACGATCTCCGCGTAGCGGTTGACATTTCACCGACAACGATGACCACGGCCACAACAGTGCCATAAACATGACCGCTCATCGAGCCCGGAATACAGGGTGTCCAAGGTAAGTAAGCATCGTTAGGAAAATTTCAGGACTTTTCACGAACCTCGTCCGCGCTTCTTCGATGATTCGGTTTTTTTCTTTCAACGAAGGTGTAGTATTTATTTTTACATACATTTTATTAAAGCAAAATGAAATACATTTGTTATAAAAGAAATAGATAGCTTATAGAAGTTCTGAGATTTTATGACGGGGTTATATAGGACACCCTGTATAACGCAGATGTTAAGCACGTTAGGTGCATCGTCGTTGTACGTTGTACCTCGTCGCGGGTTCAATAACACGAACAATCGATGAACGCAACGACTAAGTATTTTTCGATTACCTAAACTGAAAATAGTACATTCTACCTAATATTAATTATCCTACTACGTTCAGATTTTTAACTTCAAATTTCTAATTTGTTGTATTTTCATATTTTATAATTACAATCGTTATTACAGTTACAGGGTAAGTTTCTATGAACTGGTTGAAACTATCAAATTAATAGGAAACTATTTATCCCAGTTATAATTTCCAACTATGGTATCAAAAAGAACTTTAACCAGGTCGTAAAATAATTTTTTAGCGATTCTGGCAATTTTCCAAATGAATCGATTAATATCGAAACAAAGTTCACGATACCCATTTCTCTATCAAACGTCAACCGATTTCACGTAGAGTCGAAACGGACAACGGGAAATTCAATTGGTGCATAATTCAGCCGCTCAACGGATAGCGTATTCAGGGATCGATCATTGGACGACCAGGAACGTCTTGAAATATCGATGAGCGAAGCTCGGATAAGGCTTTTTAATCCATCAATCGCTAGCTTCGACATCGCTTTTTAACGGATCGATTCTTCGCCGAGAAACGTTTTAGTTTCTCCTGTTGTAAAACGTATAGTTGCGGTCAAAAGTTTACGCCCGCATTATATTTTCTGCTATCTATGCGTCAGTCTGTGAAATTAATATTCCGTTATTATAGTGCCTAGCAAAATTGATGTCATGCATTTTTTTTTTATCAAATCTAATCGAGTCACCTAATTTCTTCTTTGCTTTCGTCAAAGAGTTACCTGAAAGAACACCGTTGCGGATTCCATTTTTTTGACGAATAATGTATATAAGAATAAGTGCCTGAAACTGCGATACTTCTCAATACATCACGGAATATTTGATCAGGGAACATGTCCGCGTGAACTTCATCTCATCCGTGTATGCGGTGAGAGTCGAAGCGGTTCGTTTCTTGCATCGTGAACAGTTTGATCTCTCTATTCATTTTACATTATACTCCGAGCAGTGCTCTACGAATATCGAATACCTCCTCAAGATCCAGGATGATATCCATTATTGTGTAGGTTTAAATGTTTAAGCGATACAGTAATTTTTAATGAAATCTGATCTATACGAAATTCACACGGTTATAATTCTTTTCTCCTTTTTACTTTTTCTTTTTTTTAAATTAAAACGAAAAATGATCGCATACATTGTACGAAAAAAGTTTCCTTTTTCATAAATGACTAGGTTATATTTCTGCACTCTTTCAGAAACGATATCGAGAAACCGATACGCAACGCATCAAATGTTACGAAACTCGATAAATTGAGACTTAAGATCATTCCATACAGTTATTTTATTGCGTTGCCATCAAAATCCCGTTTGCTTGCATCTCGAAAGCAACTTGCATCGAGGCGGAAATAAAATATCCCCGATAAAGCGATTCAAGACGAAGCGACGTTTATCCAAGCCGCAAGAGAACGAACACCTGGAACCTCGAAACGCGTTCGAATTTTTTTCTTCGACCACGAATAAATCTTCCGCTTTCTTCGATCGCCATATTTCTGGAACCCATCCTAGTTCTTTCTATTCTCTATTTTATGTACAGTATTTACAGTTGAGACGTTCAGAGATGCGAAATGGTGTCCCCGATAAGAGAATTGATACAGTTCCGAGTTGCAGACATCAACGTCGGTCACGATTTAACTCTTTGAGGCATACGATTCCAGACAATAAATAGATACATGTTGCACAGCAATTTTGTTGCCTTTTAAACTAAACAAAATTGATATATTTTTATTAACAAAGTACTTACATATTGAAACTCGCCAACACAAGAGAACATATTTCTAACATCTTCTTATGGTATTACCAATTGCTTTATGTAAGTAGGACTGAATGTAAACCTATGCGCATGCAGCTATTGCAATATTTCAAGGTGGGTCTAAAAATGTTCCACCATGCATTACCGTGCATCAGAAAGGTGGGGCATTTTTAATCCCACCGTGCCCCAAACAGTTAAGGGGCTCAACGTTTCTTCGTTTTTCCTGTCCGAGTTCTCTTACGATCGGCCGTTAGGTGAAACTATGAAATTACCGCAATATTCAGGCCGGTATCTGTCGTGAACTAAATCGTTCGACGACTATTCCGATTCCGTAGACTACTTTTTACCCAGTTTCGTGGTTTCTCGGTTATTTTCCGAATCGCCATCGAGCACAACGGACGTTCTTCGTCAACGGGGATTTCTCTTCCGTCAGGGAAAGGACATCAAACGGTGCACGCGAATGACAGACGTACGTCTTGTCAAGAATTTGAAGTCGTAATTGATAGATAAACGCATTGTATACAGATTTCTTCGCAAAATCTACATATGTATTTGCATTTAGAAATTACATGTATAGAAAGTGAAACGCTTAACAGGAAATGGAAAATGATAAACGCGGAGAAATTGAAGGAAACTAGAGTGACTTATGCGTGATTTGGAGAAGAACGTTTCAGCTGTATCACCGGCTGACAAGTTTAATCGACTTAGAAGCGTTTCGCTTTTGATTATGTTAATGGGCATGGCAAACTTTGAAACAACTACTACCGAGGTGAACTCGGTCTCTATATCAGTCGAGAGAGTGTTTCACGGGGTACGCTTCACAGTTTGAACTCTGATTTTGTGGAAACAGAATTGCTGATGTTTCTTCCGTGTATTGACATTGAAATCTGTTAAATCGGTTAAGTAGATAAAACGAAATAATTCGTTGCACATAGTTTTCCAACGAATTATCAAAATTCAAAGAGGACGATTACCATTATTTGCGAAGTTAAGATCTGTAGGTTTATTTACAGGAAGCTTGGTTTAAGGAAACGGACACTCGTACGTGTCGAACTAAAGCATTCCATGCGCACAGAAGCGATAAACATGCCGAACATCTACCCCAAAATGGTTAAAAAGCAAGCGAAATATTATCTCAGCATTAGCAACGCATGTGAGCGAACCGTTCACCCAAACACTCCTCCCTCGTTCAACTCGTCGAAAACGTCCCTCTGCTTCGGACACCCCATCGTCTGAGCGCTGCACACACAATCGCATTCGTGCACGAAATTGTATTTATAGCAAGCAGATCGAAGAGTAGCGTGGCGGCAGCGGGCCGGTAAACAATTGAAATATCAGAACTTTTATTCGTAATTGAAAACAAGAGCGGCGTTGAAGGCTAGACCGGACACCTGGCGCGTGGTAAACAAAAGGGATGACGGCTGTGCGAAGGGTGGAGGAGAGAACGACGTGATTAGGTATCGGGAATTGGAGCGGCCCTTGAATCGACGGCCAGAGGACGGAGCGGAATGAACGAGCACGAGCACGAGCACCACGAGCACCATGAGCACACACGAGGAGATCGGAGCTGAGTCCGCACACGACACTCGCTACTCGCCACTCGCCACTCAGTCAGTCAGTCAGCCGATGCCGCTCCGAACGGCACCACGCGCCATTCTCGCCGGCACTCGAATCGATCCTCCGCGTTGATCGGGATCTCTCGTGGATCGACACGTTTTTCCAGTTTCTGTTTTTGCGCGAGTACTTTCTTCTTCTCTTTCTCTCGATATCAGTCGAAGGGATCGCGGACATTTCAAAGATTCTACATTTTGGAGCAATTTGTGAATTGATTTACGAATTTCCTAAGCTCTTTTGCATAGCTACCTGTGGATTCTGACAGGACTTTTCCTCGAAAAGGTGCACGTGAATGCTATTTGCAACTGTCTTTGGTTAGTCCTGAAAGGCGTAAGAAGCTGCTTTGATTTGAATATACTCGGTAAATTAACGTGAGTAGGTAGAAACACGCGTTACAATGTTTTTGATGTTTCTGGGATGTGCACGCGCGTGAGAGGGAGAGAGAGAGAGAGAGAGTGTGTTTTCAACGTATTGAACGCGACCGAATTCGAGGATCCATGTTTGCCAGGGTAAACGTGTAATTTTTAATGCATTTTGCGGGTCAGGAATATCGAAATTTTTCTATGGGACCGGGTCGCCTGAATATTAAAAATTATTGTCGAAACGTGGGTGTCTGTTTTACAAATGTTTAACGAACTTTTTCTATTGCACGCTCGAAAGAATGTCTGAAAAAGTATACGCGTGAAATAGTTTTAGCCGTTAACAGTTGAAAGCGATTTGAATCGTCAAAAGCGTTCATGAGAGGAAAACGTCAGCAAAGCGTACACGACGTTTCGTAGAGGAATAAAGAGAAATAATTCACGTGGCTGTAGAAACGTTTTACGAACGCGTTAAAAATTCATTGTCGATTCGAGATCGCTTTAACAAATAGTCTTCTAACAAGGTTGAAATTTACGAGCTATTAACGACACGCGAAACATGACGTTTACAACAAACGTTAAACCACCTGAATTCTCCTTTTTGAAATAAGGCCATTTGCAAAATCGATGTTTATAATTTTATTTTAATGAAACGTACGCAATTACTTGCAATATTTGCATTTATAAATTTTCAATCGCGTTTGCTTAAATTAAAGTTACATAGCAATACCGAAATTGATTTTATTAGCTGGTTACTACAGTTCGGTTTATAACGCATCGTTGAATATTTCAAAATATTTTGTTTGCTTAAAGATTCGAATAGATTTCGAATCTGGTTCTTTCGAGATACACGAACGCTTAATTCGCCAAAGTTCCTTTTCTTTCCTTCCTTCGAGATACCTGGCGTTGTCCAGTATGGTCATTATTAGCCAGTGACATAAGGTTTTAAGTATACTACAAACCGTCATTATCAATGATGTAGAGTTTCTAAACGATCGCCTCTCTAAACGTCAGATAAGTCTGCCAGCACAAGCGAATAGTTAATATTTAAACGGTTGAATTATGTATTTTTCATTATTTCATGCGCATAAGACAAACAGAATCTTTTTACGCTTAGATAACGATTTAAATTTAACTGCTATAACTATTTTAAACAGAATAATCCTGCGATATTTAAAAACAATTTTTGCATATAAAATGACATGGTAATTAGGAAATTCTATATAACGATATACCAATTAAGATAAGAAAACAATGTCTAGGTCTAACAGTCTGAAGACACAGAATCGGACAACGTGAAGCTTAAAAAAGTAAAACGCAAAAAGGTCCAACAACGAGACGCGATAAGAAAAAAGTGATCGGAAATTAGGTACCAACGTGGTACAGCGGATTCGGCGCAGTAAACCCGTCGCCCGAAAATGATTCGTGGCCCGGAGATTGCGTGGCACAATATAACGAACGACCCTGAGCAGAGGTTAAAAAGCTCTTCCGTGAAATTATATTGAATCTGTTGGAGAGAGGGGCCAACGAACCCTTCTTCGCATAACGTGCGTTGCAACCATACACGCACGACTGTGATCGATGCGTCGATCGAGATTTGCAATCTATTATATCGTAACAGAAAGATTTTTAATCCTTGCCATCCGGGACAGCATTTTAAATATACTTAAAATGAGATTACGAAAACCTGGAAGATATTTATTTTTAATTTGACAGTTTGGTGAATTCCGTAAATTAATAAATTTGTGTGTAAAGGGTGAAATCTACTTTTTTTAATTTATTTTTTTTATTCTGTTTTTAATTATCCAGCTGACAGGCGAGAACACGTTAAAATATTCCTCGAGTTCAAAGGGTTAATTCTGATTCGATACGCGCATCCGGCTGTAGCATAAAGTAGAAGTAACGCCGTTAGAAAGTGTAGTTGTAAGGTGGTTGATTACGATTGTGTGGCGAATTAAACGAAAGATCTTTAGGTGCCCTTTGCGAATCTTCAATTTTGTTTGTAACTCACTTTTTTTTTTTTTTTTATTCATTATCGTTTATCTTTATAAACTGAAGTAAATTTTATATTAAAAAGATATTCTCGTTTTTCTGATCATTTTTCATTCTTTATCGATGACTTTTAATATCTGTTTCCGTTGAATAACTTAGTAGAATATAAATGCAATACGGACTAGAGTTTCAATTAGTCTCAAAATGAAATTATTCGATTAAAATTATTTAAAGAATAACGGGGCCAAGCTAACCGAGGACTAAGATTAGAAATCTGGTTTGAACTGCAATGCACGTGCTCGTCTTTTAAAGTATTTAATTATTCATTTCATAAAGTAACGTTCACTTTTTAATTTAAAATAAATATGAAGTTAAGCAACTAAAAATTCAGTTACCAAATTTAGAAAATTTCGCAAATCACCATATAAAAGATTTATGAAATCGTTGAATAACGACAAATTATTGATATCGCTGAAAGCTTAGTGGCATAGCAGAAATAATACTTTAATCCTTTGAATTTTTAAGGGAAATATTTCATACGAATAGATGTTTTAAATACAAATGTATCAGATTTAATCAAGTAAAAAATGACCACCGAATGTTCGACAGATACAAAATCAATTCTACACGAACGCTCATGATTTATTCCATAACCAACTCGATAAACTTTAAAAACCGTAAAGAAGCGATTAAAAAGTTTAAAGGCATTAAAAATAACAAACATGGTATAGTAACTACAATAATGCGTAAATTACATAAATTAGTGAATTAGAAACTAAAATAGGCAAAAAGGTTGTGTAAAAACACTAGATGAGCATTTTTCTACTTGAAACACTTGCAGCGTGAACGCAAGCAGAGGCAAGCGCTTTCACGCGGTATCGCTAAACGCTCTAATTTATTGGGCCAATATCTAACGCCAATATTTGGTCAACGTTCGCTCGCCATTGGACGTTGAACGTGCACACGTTCGATGGATCGTTATTCCACTCGATTGATTACAAATATTTCGAGCACGTACACCAGAGGGATCAACTTTCCTCTTGAGCTGAACCTCACCAAGAATGCAGCCTGCAGGGCTCTGGTTTCGCGGAAAAATTTTAATCCCGAAAAAGTAAAGCTTCTAATAAATGAGTGGTCCCAATATTTACAGGGTTAAGGAAATATTATTAACGATAGCTGTGAATTATACGAATGAATGTTTATATGCAAAATTTTGTTTCTGTTAATTTGTTCATTTTAACCGAACTTTCTAAGACTGATCGTCGGTAACAAGGATTAGGCGAGTTTAATACCTCCCAGGCACCGTTCCTGCCGCATTTCATGGATCCTCGATTAAATTCCCTGCGAAACGTGTAAACAATGAAGTTTATCGTCAGGGACCATTTTATAGCGCTGCGAATTGCGCCGGTTTTCGCCGCGAAAAACGCACGCTTTTTCCATGGCTTCGTAATAATCGCATCCGGTTGAATCGTAAAAGTTATGGGCTTTGTACTTCCAAAGAATTTTATTAGAAACTTCTGCCTGTTAACTTCACTCCCGTAGCTGGGTGCCATCCTTCGAGAGGTCGATTACGACCCACCTGATTGTTTCTGCTGACCGTCCTATAAACCTTCCTTCAAAGATGAAGCTCGCGTTAATGGTTGATCTTAGGATTCTGCACTTGTAGAACGTACTCAATTAAGCTTACAGTTTGAGGATTCGAAAATAGAAGTTTTACATTTTTTTAATCTTAATAAATTAGCAGACGATTTAAAATAATTATTATTCTTTCGAATAAAGAAGATAAGTTAAAAGGGAATCGAAAGGAATTCTTTTTCTTACGCGTGATAAAAAGTTTTTGACTTTTTCGCAAATAAATTGCAGAAGCTTCGATCAAATGGATGAAAGGGATTTAATCCCTTCCTTAGTTTCAAACTCGGTACACGTGTCGATGGCGTGTGGTTGATACGTTTACTGTTTCTGACAAGCTAATGATTAGCACTGACGCAACCTATATTATATTTGAATCGATCTGCACGGCTTGCGACCGCCTGCAATAGCGCATTCGATAGTTTTCCTGTAATTGTTTCCTATTGTTACCACTTTGTATTTATTGAATCGTATTCGAATGTGAAACAACCAGAATCGAAGTCACCGACTTTAAAACAACGCTCAATCAATACTGTTTTTTTGTTCATTTTCTTTAATTCCTTGTCGTTAATCTTTTTTCGGGTAACGTTCAAAAATTTAATTTTTGATTTACCAATATCATCCCTTTTTATTTTGAAACATTTTTTACACAAAAAGAAGGACCAGTTTCACGAAGTTCAGAGAACAATCAGTTCTATCGCGATTACAAAATTCCAGAACAAGGTTCGAGTTTCGCGGAACCGATAACAGTTCGAAAGAGAAAGAAAAAAGTTGGACTCCCGCGCGATTTATTCGCCCCCGCGAGTTTCCTTATTTTCCGTCGCGATTCACCTCACCAACCACGGAAATATTTTACAAGCGGAAAATTATCGAGATACTTCCGCGAGTCGAAATTCTTTCCAAAGATCTATCGCTGTTCTTCTTTCCAAGCTCGACCTAGTTATACCCACCACGGTCAAATTTACCTACCTACTGTTTCTTCGCTCAACCTGCTATTCCTCTGTTGTCCGGGGATTAGAGGTATTGTTTGCCACGCGGTTCGAGAAATGGCCTGTCGGTTTTACTCAGAAATTGAATCGCCGCGGTGAAATATTGCCGGGTAATTTTCTTTCTGCTTATCGCGCACTGCGATCTTTCGGATATTATTTTCTACTACTCTAAAGGAACCACATTTACCGTCAGATTGGGTTATAGGATAACTAACTTGGAAATTGCTTCCAAGTAATCTTTATCAAAGATACTTGGAAATGAAAAATATAATATATTAATTCTGATTTACGGCTTAAAGAATAAAAGCTAACTGAAGATCGATCTTCTGCAAAATGATTCTTACACGATAGCTTAACACGTTGAATGCCATAGGGGTCACCGGTGACCGGCGCGCCCAGATTCGAAGAAATACATAATTTGAACAAATGTGAATACTTATCAAGTTGTCATTATTACCAATGGTGTGAAGAAATTAATGCGCTATGAAACATGTAAAAATAGTTACACGTTGTAAGTTATTTGTTGTAGGTAATACTTGAACGGTGTGTGTGTATCGTATAATAGAAAATTCATCGTGACGCCACGGGCAAACCTTGTAAAACTGGTGTGACATTCAACGTGTTAATTAATTTGAATGAAATATATAGAAATGTATTTTATTCGGTCAGCTAGAACTAGAAACGATCCTCGATCCCTTCACGATCGATCGATATTCAAGACAAGCAATGCGATTAATCGTAAGTGAAAAGGCGAGAGAAGAGGAAGCACGGCCATCCAGGATGGATCGTGTCATTTGAATTGTTCGTGTTTGCAAAGAGACGCATGTGCATCGCGAATAAGAGGAGAGGACAAACGGAGCACGAGGAACTCGAAGAACTCGCGTGACGGGGACCCATGACACGCGCATGGCCACGCATCGCGTACTTTGCACTGGAATCCGTCACCACGCGAACGAACGCGACCTTCTTCGTGGTGAATGCGTGCCTGAGCGTCGCTAGACGAGCTTGGACTCGGAAGAGGAAAATGGGTGGAAAAGTCGGCCTGATTTGCGGCAGTTGCTGGTCGGGAAAGTACAGTATGTATATTGAAACTTGGGGATTTAACGGTGACATGTTTGTTGAATGAATTTTTATTGTATTATAATAATTGTTTCTTCATTTTCTTGTTAACGCTTTGCCTAGTAAGATTTTTAAGCAATTAAATTAAACAAGTCAGCGTTAACTATTCGCTATTTCAATGCTGCATCAAGTGTAAAATTTGGAAGTGTTTGGATTTTCGAGATCCTTGATTTTATAAATTAAAAGTATTTGAAGTATCTATAAGAAATCTGCGCTAAAAATATTAATCGATTTATGTTATTTGTTCCACGTTATCGTTCAAAGGTAGACTTGTATTTTTACCCGCTATATATTCAAAATATTGGTTCAGCTTGTTGACATTTCACGAACTCTATTTTTTGCTTCGATCCGTACAGTGTCCTGAAACAATGCACGCAGCTTATAATTTGCCACGCGTGGAGTTCGTAAGAAGAAAAATAACAAAAATTGCCATTGTGCTGTTGAACGTATCAATCAACGTAACCCTCTACCTTCTGATTATCTTATAGCCGCGTAATTTCTTAAACAGAGGGGTTGGCATTCGCCAGGAAATTAATTCTCGCAAACCAATACGATCCAGCGACACACTCTCCGCTTATCCGTCCCGTTTCCCCTCCAGTTCGCGCTCGAAACAGGCGGAAACAAATTAATTTAAAAGAGCTTCCACGGCAAGATAGATGGTGATACATTGTGGCTGGCAGAGATATAATGGCGGTCGTAAATTCGGCCGGGTGTTAAACAGACACGTGTTTCGAGCCTCGAAACAATCAGCCTGAAAGAAATATCAGCAGATAAGACCGCATACCTCTATCGCGCCTGCGCGAGCAATCTGAACTCTGATTTCTTTTTCCATTAGTCCTGTCGCGTGATACGTTTTTAAAATTCAACCTCCTAATTCTTCGGGTTCAAGTGGTTCCGAGATTCGAAACCTGTTGCCGTTCGATGGTACAATTTACGGCTAGTTTTAGGTCTTCTAGCAGCATTATGCCCCGATTAACTGACGTAAGTTCAGAAAAAATTCCCTTATACGCGTAAAAGTATCATCAAGATATACAATAAAAGTAACAGTTTCCTTTGCGTGTAAAAATCAGTTGAAAACAGAGCAAACCGTTTTGCGATAAATTACTCCGAGATTTGTTCGTAATTGAAATAAAAATCAAATATTTGGAGGTCCCTTTAACGAGAAAATGAATTAAACGCTAGTGAATGTTGAAGAAAAAGTGGATGTTCAAGTAGAAAGAAAATGTACATGAAAGTGGAAGTTAAAGTAAAATTGTTCGCTTGTACGCGGCCAAGCTACCAACGATCGTTTTCGGGTCGAGGTAATTGTCGACAACGGGGGTAGCTCGTTTTCTTTGATTAATCGTACGGGAACGAGCGGACCGTGGAGCACCTTTGTTCTTCAAGAAAATTAATTTAAACGCGAACTTTGATACCGTGCAAAACTATTCGAAAGTTTTTGCTGGCTCCAAGCCGAAATTGTTGGGAACGATGAACAAACTCAGCCGACGGTCCTTTTCATTCCTCGTTGCTTTCAATTTTGAACTTTCGGCAGTGATTCCAGCTTCTAACTGAAACTCGTTCGGCTCCTTTATTAAAGGTATGAAAATCGTATCGTCCGATTGGAATAATATTATCCTTGGTTGCAAGCATAATTTTCGATCGATAAGCGAGTTGTAAAGCATTTATTATTTACGAGCTTCATGGTCTGATAATAATAAGATTATCTGCAATAACTAGGTTCCAAGATATTTTAAACACCACGCTGTAATTCATATCTTGTGCAGCGGACTAAGTTATGACTACGTTATATGAGAACAAACTATTAAAATTATCAACAACCATCAGGGTAACGGAAAATCGTTTCATAGCAAATAAAAAAAAAAAGATAGACAAAGTTGACCGTAAGATAAAGTTTTATAAATGATGGTCTAATTATAACAACAAACGCGACTGTATCAATTTACCTTTTTGTATTCGCCATTGAAATTCTAAGCCCTTTTTCTACGATTTTCCACGTTATATTCAATGTATTTTTTGTGAATGTAGCAGAAGTAAATGCACAAAAACTTTGGTATGGCGTACGTAAATGAAAATAAAAGTGATATTATAAAAATAGAAGGATGTCTATGATATCGAAACTAGGCAATGAAATGAAACTAGGAATTTAGAGAAAAATTCAAAGAGAACCAGGTGACGATAGTTGAACCGCTGTAATGCATGAATTCGACTTATGAACCGTTAAGAAACATGGTTTTACATACTCGTAGACTACGTGATGCAGAACCATTCTGCTGCGTGGATACCGTTACTCGGCTCGTGGTACTCGCTCACTTGCTCCCCACCATTCATTACATAATCCTCGTTGGCCATAATGTCTTTCCTGATTTTTCGACATCGTAGCCTGGATCCTGGATCGCGTTCTGGATTCTAACGCTTCTCGCCGAGTTGCTTTTAAAAAGGTTGCCACGATCGCCGCGATATCTGTAATAATTTCAATAGTCATTTTCAAATTATACAGCTAAATCAAAAATTGAGATTTTCATTGTGCGAACGTAATTTTTGTACCGTTTAAAAATACTTGTTTGGTCGGCTATACTTATCTGTTTGAAAGATCTGGTTTACTCGGCTCCACGCTGAACTTGTGGTTCGTGAAAACACAACGAGGTTGGCGAAACGAATGTGAAATCGGTAGCAGAGAGAAAGGGAGGAGCAGAGGGATCGAGTCCTACGGGTCGTGTTCGCAAAAACGGGAAGAACGCCGTTTCTGGCCGAGTGCGGAGATTTCGACTCGTTCTCAGTGGACGGATTCGTTTTTCTCCGCGGACCAACTGGACCCGTAACGGATGCTTTGACGATTGCAGAAATACACAGGGTGATCCTGTTGATTCCACGCTTGTGTCGACCGGTTAAAGCGTTCATTTGCTTCTCGAATGTTTCGTTCAACTGGAATGCTTGGAATGGTATTTACAACCATTTTCCTTATCTAGGTCGTCGACGGTTTCTTTTTTCCTAAATGAGTAAATAGTACTCGAAGCAGGTAACTGTTCACGGTTCTTCGATGATCCGCAGATAAGTGAAATTGCTAGGAAAGACGCGTTGATCGATTATCGGAGGAAACACTGGAATGTATATAAAATAAAAGGAGTCGTTAACGAACCAGGTGGGTGCTTGTTTTATTAATTAAAAGTTGTTCCTTTAAAGTTTCGATTTCTACTGGATTTTAAAAAAAGATTAATCCTTCTTTGTTTCGTTGCTCTAAAAAACCGTACGATTAGTCGACTCGTTAATTGCAACGTAAGAACAGATTTGCTTCGAAATCAACTCAGAATTAATAATGGTTTTACCATTTCTGAACAAAATTAGCGAGTTACTTCAACGGCGAAGCAAGTTCAATGTAATGCCTATTATCGATAAACGGATCACCAGTCGATATACAGCGGTTCGAATCCGAAGCTGTGTAATTCGTGAAATCAACGTTGCTTTTTGATTAAACGTCACTTGGCCACGATGTCAACGCCAAACATCGTTATACCTTCCTACTTCCGCGTGATCAATCAGACCGTTAGCGTTACATGTAAACGATTCGAGTTCATGGCTCGGCTTTTATTACAACGCGATCGGTAAACGCTGACATAATTCCCTGTAAATTCATAGTACGAGCGGCCGCGAACACGCGTAGTCGACGTATCAATTAATTTGAACGAGCAGTTACGCTAGCACAGCCGCAGAAACCGCGACCGTGCATTAAAGATGAAATGGAAGCGCGGAATGCTCCATACAAAGGAGCGTAAACCGAAGAACGAAATAGCAAACTGAGGGAAAAGTGTACAATTGACGCCGATGATTATTGGATTAAAGATTTGGAGTGCAAATTTTTTGTATCGAAACTAGTTCCAACCTAGGAATTATATTAAAGGCTTTGGAAGAGCTAGATTAATGCTTTTAGCGAGGATCCCTTAAATTTGTTAAAACAAAATTACTCTCTACATTTTCTAGCAGACTGTCGATAAAATTATTCACCTCTCATAAAAATATAAATACCAATGTTCCTATAAACCTTGAACAGATCCCCTTAAATCTAAAGCTACGAACGCTTAAACTAAAGTTCTCTCTCGCCGGAACTTACATCCATAAAGAACAAGTTCGAAATCCCCCTTTCTAACTACACGCTTCTAACCACTTGCCATGAAATTTCACGACGTAACACCCTCGTCAATCTGAATTTCCGATCCACCCACGCATCATCCGAATCGTTCTGTCTACGAGGCAACTACCTCCCAGAAGTCAAACACGGTATACTTAACGTAAATTTGTTCGATATCTCCGATGCACAATGCGTATAAAGAAGATTGCGATACTTTAAAATTAAACAGACTTTGTCGGTATTAAAACTCCTTTTTTTTCCTTCTAATTATTTATCTAATTACTTAAAGAGATAAAAACAACGGTGTAAAAGTTTACAAACCTTTTATCGGTAAACAATCAATTACATTGCACCAATAAATTTGAAAATAACCAACTATCTCGTGTAACATTCATCGAATTTCGCTAGCTTTTGCAAAAGTTTTTCATTCGATAAATTAATTTTCGTGGAGACATCCTGTCTACATTCTTATGTACTGTATCTGTTCGCTCTCCATGATTGTCGCTGATTCCTACTGACATTTGCAAAATACCGAGTAACCTGTTACCTTGAAAACACGCGCGCATCGGAGAGAAGCAGAGAGAAATTGGAAGGTTGACGAAGAGGGACTCTAATCGACGGTGTATATACCAAGAGATAGTATCGACTCGTCTGTGACCCACTTGATCACTACAGATCCCGTTAGTTGGCACCGAGTCGACACTCTTGCCGAGGGGCATACTCGTTCCTCGGCTACCGTGATCTCGTGGGTAATCGCACGGTGGGGCAGAGGCAGCGTTATACAAGGCAAAAAAGCTAAATTATACAGTCCTGTTTTTCCACCGAATTAACAAGTGATCGATTAAAGGAAGAGCAAAGAGAATCAAGTATAAATTGTACAATTTAGACCAGATTTATTTCCAGTCGTGTGTAAACGTTACAAAACGATAGAAGGTATGCTTTAAACACAAGAAACAAGAATCTGAAGCGCAGAAAACGAGGGAAGTATGAGAAAACGGAGCGAAGAAAATCCGGTAACGAAAATGTCTACGAGTAAAATAACATGCTCCCGATCGCAGCAACTTGTTCGAAGGATAACGGCTATTGTTGGGCCACGGTCAGTTTATTAGCAAGATCACCGCTACTGGATACCGCGATACGCTTCGTATCAGCCACTTGCAAATTTATGACCGCCGATGAATCGAGAGCTTCGAGAGATACTCGGAATTACTTCTATATTCTATTTCTATCGCGAATCCGTTCTACACAGCTACGATCACAAAAATCGATTGATCGTTGCTGGAAATAAAATACGTCTTAACGTGTAAACAAAAATGAATCTCCTAGAAGAAATACATATGCGAGGTCGAGCTATGCGCTGAAGAGGTTCTAGGAACGGGTGAAATGCTTACGCCACTCTGGGTATAAGAATTAGAGGAACCGAACGAACTGTGTCTTTCAGCCTCTTCTATTCGTTCGAGTTTTACCTTTCGCTGTGTAAACATCTAGTACAAAAAGATATACCTTCCTTTAGAAATAAAGTTTTGTTGAATCTTAAAAAGAAAGTTATCGTTACTTCTTCCTGTTTACCCATATCACCAATAATTGTTACTCGTGGATACGTGATCCAAAGCGAAATATAATAATTGGGAAACGTGTCGCTCTCTCATCGCGTGATCGACGGAACATTTTATTGTATTTGTACCCGGTACAAGCGAGGAAACGGCGGCGGTTCTTTCGAAGAATCGAAAGGAGTTCCCGATTTGCAGGGCAAAAGAAGGTGGCTCCGAATTCTGACTGGTTTACCGCGTTCAGGATATTTCGGTGCAGTAAAACTCGGCGCGAGAGCGTAAAATATTTATTTCAACTAGCCACAACCACGACCTCGGCCTTTTTACAATTCTTTGATAATAAAAAGCCCCCCGCGAGCGGAAACAGAGGAGTGGAAGAGAGGATGGTCGGTATAGAGCGGTGTAGAAAAAGGAAAATCAACAGAGAGCTCGGTCGGTCGGTCGGTCGGTCGTTGCCGCAGCAACAGGTCGAGCAGCGATACAAATGACCATGGAAGTGCGTCTCTGCTCTCTCCGGTCTGTCCGAACTACCTCGATCAATTTCTCTTCTTTCCTTTTTCCCCTCCTCCGCCCTCGACACCCTCCCTGTCCGTCTTTCCACGAGGCGTTCTTTCGTCGAGTCGCTCCGTACTCTTTCGCGACGATTTATCTTGCTGATCTTTCCGACTCGACCGTTGCGCCATAAATTGTCCCGCATTTCGTAGGAAAGAGATTCTCAAAATTGCATGCCCGCGGTGTACACCATGAGTATTCTGATCGATTCTCTTCATATTTATTGGAACGCGTGGCGGTCGTCGCATGTGGAGTGACTCGATACACTCTCGATGGGTACCGTCACGGGAACTTTCGATGAATTTATAAGAAATATGTTATGCAATATATCGATTTTAATCGTAAAATAAAGATTTATGCATTTAAGGAAATAGCAAATGTTTTCCATTAGACTATTATGGATGCAGGATTTCGATATTTTAATAATCCATTAGCAGATTAATCTGTTTGTCAATTTCCAGAAGCTATCCTTTTTCACTTCTAATAAACGCTCCGCTTTATTTCAACGCTATTGTGCACAGTTACTTTATCATACGGGTACTGCTGCAGCTGGGCACAAAATAATTTACCATAGAAACTATACCATGCATTTATGCTAGCGTAAACAGAATCTGTGAGCTCGATTCTGAAGCATCATTCGTAAACACTTTCACGTCCGCGGAAACTAGGAGGATTACAGATTTCTTGATCCGGATGAGCAGTCTAAGTTTCATGCTTAAACGATGCTTAAGAGATGAGAAGGATCCACGATTCTAACGGGTGGATTGATAATTGTGTATTAACTGATTATTAGGTAACGAGAATACAATGTGTGGAAGTTGCCAGTAGCTCTGGTAATATCTCAGAAGTTACAAGGTTATCAGAATCATTCGATATGATCTTAAGGAAGAGTAGAGTGCAATTATCGATACGCATCATATACTGATACTGAATTCGTGAATTACCTCATTCCTGAGAGCTGAATGATATTCGTCAAAGCTACAAAAGATGTTGCACTTTATAATCACGATGCTTTTCGATTATTTAATCTATTACACACATTTGTATCGCTATAAAAAGTATTACACTTGTTTTTTCGTCGTTAATAAGTAATAGCTCGAGTTACGAGATTATTTAATAAATTTCAAATTGGATCAAATTTTGACCTGCCACGCCGTTACACGGAGGATGATACGAATCATGAAGAACCGAAGTTGAAAAGACTCGTGATCGCTTCGCAGACGCCCCCAGAAACATTGCAGATAGAATTTTGATCGCACGGGGAACAGATTCCCATGGTAGCATCCCCAATAACAACTCTGATTCCCCCTCCACCCCCTCCATTTCCCCTTAGACGTCTGCTCGGCGCCACTTCCGGCGTCACGGCATCCACCGTTAAAGCCCTATGGCATCTCTTAGGGGTGAACAACCCCTCGGCTATACACCTTCCCTTAGACTGTACGCATACGTGTGGTACGCTGTACTCGCAATTGGCCGAAATTCTATTTACGAAATTAGACGTTTGCCTGCTTTGACGACCTTTGTAATGACGTAGAAACGCGTTCAGGTCCAGCGTTGCAGAAGATGACGAAGCGATACGGATCGGCTAAGTGAAATTTCGCGCGCAATGCTACGGCGGAATTGTAATACAACGAGCATAAAACTAAGCGAAAATTTGAATTGCTAAGGTATATTTTCTCGTTAAAAAGATTTTTAATCGTTGTTTTTGTTGAAAATTAAATGTAACTTGTTAAACTACCTCTACGCGAATATATTGATACGTGAAATGTATAAACTATATAAAAAAGTCGCAATGTTCAACAATGCGAATGAACTGAAAGAGCGTTCTAAATGAGATGTAAACCCGTGATAAATAGTTGCTTGATTCACCTCTAAATATAGGGGTTAATGTTTTAAGTAGTAACGCCACCGTTTCGACTGTCATTGCAAAGCATTATAGGTGGTGTAAGACCTGTGCACGATACTATAAGTAATGGAAAGAGCAGCGAAAGGCCAGTGTTCAGGGGGTAAAGCTAATGGCACGCATAAATCACCGACGTGTTTCACTTTTCATCGATGAGCCTCCCAACAATATCTCACTCGTAGCAAAGGCAACAATGTGTAACACACGAAATATTATCGAGTTGCCGCGCGAAGTCGTCGCAGGAATGGCACAAACAAAAGGAGAGAGAAAGAGAGGAATAGGGAAAGAAAAAGAGAGACAGAAGGAGTAATGCGGTCGCGTCACGCGAATTCCAGACAAAACAGTCGCCGTAACGAAAAGTTACGGACGTTCTAAATATAAAAAGGATGTCCAGTTGACTGGGAGAGAAATGCTAGCAGATACCGTGTGCCTAGTAGTCTGTCGTCTGCCCTTTTTGCAAAATTGAACGTCCACGGTCGACCCATTTACTGAATACACGAGCGTTCGTACAGTCCCGGTCAAAGATATTGGGCCATCTACGAAACATTAAGTGAAATTGAAAATTGATTAGGAAATTGTGGAAACTTTTTCTAAAATTGTTATCTGGCTGGTTTGTAGTCTTCGTATACTCGATCTGGTACAAAAATCCTTTCAATTGTTTAACAAACAGTATGTCTGTTTTAAGTCTCGTAGAAAATGTGGGATATCTCATAAGAAGTCGAAGGTATGAAACAATTTTTGCTTTTGGAAATTATTTAATACAGAGGAGGATATTACATGACATCCGCAAGCGGATGAGAAAAAACTACGGATCTGATTCAATTATTACGCCTCGTACGAATCCCATAGATGTGTCCTAATACTTATGAAAGGAGTTATGTACATCACAGCGGATTGCAGTTGCGCTATTTAGTCCGACGGTTTATTTAATCCGCCAACATTATCCGTTGCCGTGCACAGGAACTCGCGATGGTGCTCGCGTGCCTGGTAAATATAGACGTTCTACTTGGCACAGGCGCAGAAAAGATCAAGGTGTCGTAGGAACGACGCTGTTACGTCAATTTAGTTCCGTCGCGTCGTTGCAATTTTTGCATTCCAGTAAAAAGATATTTTTGAACACCAATTCTTGTTGGTCGTAGGTGATTGGATGACACAAGGGCGCTCTATGTTGCATGCGCACAGAATAAAAATGGATACGGTGCAATAAAACATACTATCGGCAAGCGAGAACTAGTTACAGTTATCAGATTAAATGATCTAACTTACTCGTGTAACAAAAGAGAAACAGGCGATAACAGTGTTTGTAGAAAATAACGCGTTTTAAAATTTACTTCAGGCATTCACTTGGAATGATTTCACTCTTTATGAAATATAATCACCATTCGTAAGACCTATTGCTTCAATTTCATCTTTTCTATTGACACAAATATTTGGTAACGTCCTTGCGAATATTTTCAACGCGAGCGTCGCGATCGGATAAAAATGAAATTGAATTTAATGAACGTCGAGAGCCTCGATGAATGCTTGGTACAGAGTCGGTAGGGGATTAATCGATTCCTTCGCAATTAATATTCAGCACCAAATTAATGGAACGAGAAATATTACAACATAGACGTTCCTTCGTACTTCATATTTATTCGTTCGTCCGGAGGTATTTCTGCGATTAGGACGAGGAAGAGAGGAATCCAGGCTCTGCCACGCTATTCAGTTTTACGAAGGCGCAGTAATTAGTCGAAGCGATGTCGCGTACGAAATTGTCTCGTTTCTTTATGTTATCTAGTTAGCTCAGTTTTGAAATATGCAGAAGGCATTTGTCGAAAAAGTAGAGCAAACCTTGTAGAAAAGACTGAGAAACGTAAGTTGAAATAATTGTACGGTTGGGTGCAATAAAAAGCTCGGACCACTGCGGTCGCTTTTGCTTCAAATGCTCTATTCTATTCCTCGTAGCTTTAGGTATCCGTCTCGTAGATTTCACTATTTTTTGGTCTTCAGAATCAACCGAATCACAGTTTTCCTTCGCAAAACACCAAAATTATAACATTTTCATTTCTCGTGCCATTTATTGAAAATTACAATCAAGCAGGAGAATACGCACTATTGTTAATTTTAATTCGAATTCGCCGTACATTTTCATTCGATCGAAAAATTCAGCGAAATAACCGTTATCGGGTGGTTTTCGTAAATCGAAACGCTGAAGTGTCAAAAATCGGATAACAAATAATGACAAACGTTATGAAATCGCTTTGATAACTGCACGGTCATCGAAATCGCTTCGTATAACTTTGCTCGAGATTGCGTGATTCTGACCAAATGTTGCGTGGTTCGCATTTACTGTCACAGGAACGGTAAAACAGAGGCAGGGGAGGGGGGATTTGTTTCTTGTATTTCGTTGAACTGCCGCTTCGGATAAATCCATACAAATCGTGGACATTTGCATTGCAACGTCACCGTTTCGATATTTCGATCGAATTCCAGAAGCGACAGCTGTGATCAACATAAATCTTCGACGCGATCAAGACTCCCTTCTTAGAATTTATTTATTTACTTATAATGCATCCAGTTCAGTTTTTAGGTCATCTTAGACTCGATCACGTATTCCGAGTGCAATTCCTAATGAGCGTATGTAATCACAAATGCTAATCGATATTGTATCACGTATCTATTATCGATATACTTCGAATCAAGTTTAATTAAAATCTTTACATTTAATAGTTACATCGTTTAACATTTAAATCCGGTAAAGAATAACGCGTTGCATGTAAAGAAGTTCGTATCAACAAGTATCGCATGAATGAAACGGTATCGACCGACAGAACCTAAAGTGAACCGATCTATAACAGAAGCAGCCAACGCGAAATAGAGAATAAAACACGGTACAATATAAAAAGTAATCCGAACAAAGATTACATTTTATCCGGGTTTACTTTATTTTTCGTTCATATCGCATCGCTTGTTTGTTACACGCCTCTCGTAAAAATTGTTCTCTCGCGTAATTGAAAGAGACGCGAATGGAGTTGCTACATTGTTATTCGTGTTGTCTTTGACACATTTATTTTTAATCGTCGCAATTTCTTTAAAACATTATTTTCTGTTTGACTTCTCGGTACGTAGGTACTTGGTCCGTGATGTATACAGATTCTTTCGGGACGAGCGGTACAAGCAAACAAAAGTAGGATATACAACGTTGATGCACAAATTTTATTTTGCATACAAAAATAAATGAAAAATGTAGAATGACATTTTGACATAAAACGCTTTGTTTTCATAAAAATTGAGCCAGCGAATTCGTTGGAATAAAGCACAAACACGCCTTTGACAACGCTTCTGTCTGACTAATTTCACTCTATACCACTTTTGCGATATTTAATTATTTGTAATAACAACGAAGCTGATTCACCGTAACGTTCTCTATTTTCCGTAAACACCTCTAAGAGGAAATTATCCGCGCAGCGGGACCAGATGCATCGACACGGAATACATTAAACGGCTAACCCCGATGCTTCGTTCGCGACAGAATGCATGACGGCGCATTAGCGACGACCACGATTCGTGACGCTCCATTCTCGAACAGTTTCCTCACTTTTTTTACTTCGATTTCGACGCATTCCTCGCGTTCGCTCACAGCTTCCACACACATTGACCTTTCGTCCCGATTTTTTCCCGAACCGCTGCGACTGTAGTCCGGCTGGCCAGCGTGTGAATTTGGAATGCGCGTCTCTATTCTAAGATATATATATTCTATCGCATTGGCTAGAAAGTTCAAGTCTTATCGATTTTAGATCAAATTAATAATAAATATTTATCCAATTTGCAGCATTGATTATCGTATACAGTATGTCTAAATAGACATCTACAATCTGTAGTGTATGATTTCTTGGCATTGCCTGCGTTTTATGCGATTTTCTACTGCTTAAAAGAGGGTGGAAGGAGTTTTCCTCCCCTCTTCAGCGTCGTCTGAAGTAGAGGCTGATAGCCTCCAGTGGAGCTTTAATATGATTTCTTAGCAACAATGGAGGAAATTGAGTTTTTTAAGTGCATCTTCGATGCGGCCCGGAGAAAGTTCTTGATTCGTCCGCGTCCCTCTTTGTCCTGCTCAAAGATTTGCCTCGTTCCTCTATCTCTTCTGTCTCCAACGAGATTTCCTCGGAATACAATGGAATCTTTTTATCCTCCTCGCTTCGAAAGGATATTCGCTTGACGCGTTGGTCAGTTGGAGAAAAACGGGTTCTTTTGTTCTTTGGCCAGAACAATTTTCGATGTCTGTTTGCGGAGACGGATGGACCATTTGCAGTTCCTTTGATGCGAATGGTGCAGTAACTGGTTCTGTTTTTCCTTATCCACGTTCCTTTGTCGTCTTCTTTTTATCCGAATTTAACGTAAACTAACAGCGTTCCATTCCATTCGTAATATTGCCCAAAATATTTAAAAACGTAGACAATTATACGATCTACGACGGAGAGTGAATCGAACGATGAGCAGAATGCGGATGATGCCAAGTGCCTAATAAAACGAAGCAAATTTAATCCTTTGAGTGCTGAATACTCTAGCTCGAAACGCTTTACGTGGATAACATTATTGTTACTAATACACTAGTAATTGTGTTGCAGTAAGTGGAAAATCGGAAAGTAAACGCGTACGAATGCTGAATATTCCAAGGAACGGAGATAGCAGCTGCCAGTTAAAGAGTAGTTACAAAATGCCACATAGAGAGACAATACTGTAGTAGATTTCGTCGGAAGCATATATGCGTCCATACCATTGAAAGGGTTAAATATTTTTCGCGTATCAAGCGTGCGACATCGAGTTTGTTTGTAGACAAATATCCGACATAGATCGAACCTCGAGACAATATCGTAGACACTTTGCACGAACGAAACGAAGAGCCCTCGTGTTCCTTACGTAAGCGCACGCTCACGGATGGCCTGGTTTCAGAGGTTAGGTTAATTGCGCGCGATAAATTGTCCCTTCCCGTGTCTCGTGCTCGGTCTGTTCCGAAACGAGGCGGTTCCTGCGGTAATTCCCTTCAGACGGCCGCCGGTTCCGTTCTATTTCGTTCGCTGCCGTTCCCATGTCCGCGAAACATCCGGCCGCTCATTATGGCCGCGCGCCGCCCGCTAACAGCTCGCCACCATGAGATTCAATTACGTCCTCCGACGCTCGAGAGTCCTCTTTACGCGCGTTCCACATGCCACGACACGCGCCGGGTTTCTCGTTCGAAGACCGCGACGCTCCGGAATTTCGGCCTCTGAAACCTGTGATCCAGACCGGGCGTTCTGCTCGTCGAGATTGACAAGCCGCCAAATTCCTAAGGGGGAAGAAGGATCGACGAGGATCGGGCGAACAGTTAGGTACTTCGTGTACGTTGCCGAGAAATTGGTGTGTAACATTTTGGAATTCTAATTCAATCCTAACTCGACTCTAAAGCGCAAAGTGCATCGAGTGGGTAATATTTGGATTTAGCGGTGTAAAGTTCTGTTGCAACTACAAACTGTTTCTCACACAACTCGTTATCAACCCCTTTTTGCTCTAAAAATATACTCGTCGAAATTCTCTCGAACAGGATACTCATTTTACCGTCACTCGAACAAACAGATTATCCAGACCAAGGTAAATCTAATTAACGTTCATTCAGGTTGCAGGCACATAAAACCAAAGGTCGTTCGAATCTATTTTTTTTACGAAAGTAGCACGCACGAATTTATCCCTCTAGTAGTTACACCCGGAGCGTAACCCAAACTGCGCGTTAAAGAAATTAATTTGCCGCATATTTCAAGCTGTTATTGGACGATATTAATAAAAATGGCGGAGCGACGAAATTGTGGGACATTTTTCGCGTTCCACTTCTCTGCCCTCTGTTCGAATGCCATCGTATTTTCACGGAGAATTTCCCGCGCCGTTCGCGTTAACAGACGCCCGTTGTTCGTAAAAATAGCGGACTGGATTCAATTACTTGGTCCGTTGTCGCATTCTCCGGCCCGGAGAGCTTCGGAATTTCAAATTCGACCGGGGCTCTGGTCGGGTTTCAATAATGGAACGCTAACACGATCCTCCTTTTTTCTCGTTTCGCTGTTCTCCCGCTCGTTTGTTGATATTTCCATGGAAATTAGCTAATTAAAAATGTATTGTTTCGTAAATAGTTTAGCTGGTTGCTTCTCGATTTATTTTTTAAATTATTCATTTGGAAGTTTCTATCTCTTTTTTCTGTAATAAACAATATTCGCATTTTATTACTTTTCTGCATATATATTCGAACGTCAAAGTGATTTCACGATGACACTGACGTTTAGATCTTGAGCGATCGAATTTGTTCTGGGTATAAAAGAAAGATCGTCCGAATGTTCCTTTATGTTTCGAGTGTGTACTCTTATTCGCTAATTTCAACGAATTTGTGCGTCAGAAATGTTCTTACGAAACGATTAAGAAAGAACAAGCAACCTTTTAAATCACTATCCAATTATTCTATCCAAATAACAAATACCTTTTTACTATTGAACATTGTAGTTCTGCTATTTAAATTTAAAAAATCAGTAAAGAACAGTATTATTTTTTTCAAGTACTTCGTTAAAATGTATCTTTCTCGAAAAATACGCGGTGTGCAAGTAAGAAACGTAATTATGAATATTTGCGGTGATTACGAAGGTCTTCATAAGCTTCTGTAAATTGCTGCAGAGAGATTGCGCTGTTTATTTACGAACCAATATTCCCGTGATCTTTGAGGTATAAATATTCATCGTGCGACTGCATAGACGAATGTTGCCGGAGCGTAGTATGATAAATAAAGGCGGGATGAGCGTAAAGTGCGGGCAGGAAATTCCTAGGGTGAAAGTCTCGCGATTGCATCGCTTTTTCCAAGAAATACAGATTGGTTGTTGCGAACGCAGCAGCGTGCCATTTCGATGCGGTCGTAAATATCAAAAACGTTATTGTACGCGACCGTGTTGTTTCCTTGTTCATTTCCAATGAAAGCTGCAGAGAAAACAAATGAATGTTCCATTCTATTTTACCCGTTTATTTCGTTATTTATTTATTTATTTATTTCTTCTCATCGTATATTTAGTCGTCTTGAAACCCAATTCGTTGTTCCATCATTATTCATTTGTTAAAACTTTCTTAAAACTCTCGAATGACTCTCATTATTGGCTGCACCTTGCTAATAAACTCAATTTCAATATTTAACGTCAATTCTCGTGATGTCAACTCTCCGCTCTTGTTGCATCGAAATTCAATTTTAAAATCATATATATACAGCGCAATAAGATATTCTGAAGATTTTTAAATTTGAAGAGAATTTATCTACCGGTGTCCTTAAAATAAAACAGAGTAACAGAGATATCGCGAACAGAATTTATATATCGTTGTTATTAAAACAAAAGGAAAGAGTTGGTAAAATAGTAGCTTTGTTTCAGCGCATCGCGGATTAACTAGAAGGACGATATTATTTATGGCGTGACCTGATATTCAAAGGAAGAGTACAATATTTTATCAAAAGCAATATTTTATCCACAGCGTCCGGATCCGGCTCGGTGATAGGAAGGGACCCACTTCCGCCTAGAGCTGTCAGCACCTCGCAGCTGACTCAGAGAACGCAAACGCAACCACCGACCTCGGTGGCCACCCTTCCACTGCCAAGGAGCACAGCCACGCACAGGCAACCCTTGCCTCTCCACCAATCCACCCCTCAATCGGTCAGGCAATCAGAAAACGACATGACTAATTCGCAACTGTTGCGAGTAGCGAGCAGCGGCGACATCGGAACCGGACCCCCCATGTGAGTACGACGTTCCTTTGATCGCGTCACGGGTTTTTTAAGGCGTGAGTCATTTGGAATGCAAGGTTGATCCGAAAGACGGCTCGAATGTTCCATCGTGGTCGTTACAAATCAAATATCGTTTAAATATGGCGAGATAGTTATTTAAGAAGCGAAAGATTTACGGTAGGTACTTATTTTGGTATTAGAAACGACTAGCGGTAAATGATTTTTGAAGCTACTGCTGCACGCACTGTAAGATCGAAATCTGATATTGTAATTTTTTGCAACGCATTTGTTACACGTACAGGGAAGCGAAACGATGATACGTTTTATTTACGTGTAAGGGTGAGATACAGCCGTATAGGTTGCCATATCTTGCTCCCGGTATAAAAGAGGAGAGCAGAGGAAAAGCGGAAAGAAATAAGAAGGGACTGCGTATATGTAAAATGAATTATGGGTAAGTAGGAATAAAGAGAGAAAAATATATAACCGCAATTAGAGGGAGGATAAAAGTGTTGAGAAAAGTGGTGAAACATAAAGGATTTAAATTTAATTAGACCATCCTACTCTCCGCACAGTGCTCTCTGCTGGTTTTAGGAGCACAATTATTTTCGTGCTTTTTCGCTTTATTCTCATATACCATTTCAAATTATTTGCATTTTATATATGTGTCGGTGACAAATACGTCTTGTTCGTTAATTCAATTTGTGCTATCGATTTCAGTATGAAATTTTGGAGAAAGGAATTCATCGATAACAAAGATATTTTAACAGTACTTTTTCAGGTAGATTTGCACGTTGAATCGAGTGTGTTTAAGCAATTTAAATTTAAATGTAAGTTAAAGCAAAACATCTGAAACGTTCAAATTTGAATTTAAATTTAATTGAAACATTTTTATAAAATGATACGCATAATGCTCTTGTAAAGTGAATTTAACGGTGCTCCGTTATTTTAGATATTATTTAGGACTTCGTTTATATTTCAAAATTCACTTTGAGTTCTCACTTGCAACGTGTTCCATGGCACTCGTTGCCATAATGTATGCAAAAAAATTCTTTCCCGGTGCGGCGTGCAAATATGAGGAACATTACTGAAATTCTCAATGATAACGCTTTCTCTGCTTTCGAATTTTCCGACGACACGTTTCACCCTTTGCAAACTAGAGTATACCTAATGGATCTTCTCTGTTTCCTGCATGAAAAATTTACAAAATGTGATATTCATGAATAGAAGATTGCTCGAGAATTATCCAGAAGAAGTTCAAGCATCTATCCAAGCGGGATAAAAAACGTGAAATCGTTTAAGAGGTGGATAAGCGATAAAATGGGTCGTTAAAACGGAACGTAAAGCAGATCTCTGGCGGTCAATTTCGATGCGGTCTCTATGCTTGTGCTTACAAACATGCGAATTCATATAGATGGACGTTCGAGTCGATTAAAAAATTAGAATAGTAATCGGAAAGTGTGCAGCAACATAATTTAAGATACGAGGACTCGAAGAATTTTCTGAAGTACCTAATACTTAAAATGGTCGAGCTCTAGCGTTATCAGCGGAAAGCGTCGAGTCGGCATTGAAATTCCCCAGGTGACACATTTTTCTCGGCTGTTTCACGCCGTGGATACGTAAAAAGCACCACGGCGTGCAACTAGCATGCGCTCTCGAGCGCCGTCAGCAATTCTTCGACCGCGTTCCTTCTTATAAAGCTATTTCGACCATTCGTCCTGAGAACGAATTTTTCGATGGCGCTTAAAAATCGAAGGGCGAACAAAGTTTCACTTTCCCATGACGTTGCAAGCTAAGAAATATATGTGACGGTACTATCGTAACGGGTGAAAATACATTCGCAGAAGTAATATAAATCCCAGCTTTTCTTCGTACAATTTTAGTGACAAAACATTTATAACAGGGGCTACGTTCTTCAGCGAAACGCTTTAAGGGATATTTTTTATCGTAGCAAACTCTTTCGGTTAGTTACGTTTTGCATTCTTTTCAGTGAAATAATTTAATGGAAATAAATCTGACCCCGTTCTTAATATTTTATCTTCGCCGGTATCATTCCTCCGCAATACTACCTTTGGTGAATAATTACCACCCAGCTACGAGTAGTTACACATTCCGCGTAACGGGCTGCAATAACTTAAATGAAACGAAACTCTGCTAACTAATGAATTGCTACGACAAAGGAGGAAAGCGAGTAAAGCAGAACGCTTTATTTATTTGATGTTGAAATTGCAGATTGAACAACAACGAAGGGAAGGATATAAGGTTAACATCTCCAGGTGGCCATTCCACTCAGCGATTGATGAGTCCGGCTGGAGCCTTAAGGGTTGTTTCTTTGAACGACCATCGAGTTTCCAGCCCCAGTGACAGCGACATACGAGTACATAGTCCGAGTAAGTGGATGCTTCTAGCAAAACCTGCAACAATTAGTAAACATTTTTTAATTCCCCAATGCGATACACTAAATCATTTTCGTGTCAGCCTTATAGCTGTTTTAATTTCGTTCAAATTTCTACGATGTTCTAAACGTTTACAGTCTCCATTCTCCACAGTTCTCTTCTAAGCCACTTGTATTGGAGAATTTTCAAAAGCAGTAGCATTTGGCAACCGAGAGCGTTGCCTCTCGTCTACAAGTTAATACCTACGCGGAGGACTGCGATTACGGGTCTTAAGCGGTTGAAAACGAGAGACCGTAATCCCAATTGCAACAAAGGGTAATCGTGAACAGCAGTGGAACACTGTTTCCAGTCTCGCTTTATTAAAAATGAAACCTCGTGAACATCGCGAACGCTCGTCGCGATAACATTCGTAAAGTTCATTCTTCTCTTAAGTACTTTCACCCTTTCCGCCCCTGCTGGTGCAGCCCGCCAGTGTTGTCTGATATTGAATTACATTCGAAATTCTCTCAAGGACTCTCGCGGCGGTTGCTCGATTCGAAACGAAAAAATGGCGATCAGGAACGACGAAAGAGGAAAGGGGTTGGTAATCCGGGGGATGAATCGGACCGGGTTCGAAGAATTAATATTGGGGAGCGGGGCTTGGGGAGTTTACGAACTCTCTGGAAAGGCCACGGTTTCGGGCGTGGAAGTTCACCGTGCCGTTCGGGTTAATTATTCAGACATCCATGGGGGAACGGAAGACGCGTACAAAGCGGAGGTGGAAATAAGAGAAATCCCACGTGTATTTAGCGCGGCCAGATGAGCGCTCATTATCTTCGAATTCAGAAGTTGTGATTTTAAGTATGCATTAAACAAAAACACGTTTCGCTAAGGAATTCAATATTCGTGTTCTTCGTATACAAATAATCGTGCATTTTAATATAGTTGCACGTATTTAATCAGACGAATGTTACGTTCAAACTGTTAAAAATAGTAACAAAGTAATAAGTACATTTTGTTCGTTTAACAATTTTATGTATATATGGATCTAATATATTATTCCATATTACAAGGGCAAGAGATATTTGCGTTCGTTAACAAAAATGGAAGAATCCTCACTGATTATTAACGCACATTCTGAACGCTCTCTGTATATGTACACAGGTACACAGGAGGCCGGTAACATTATAATACTTAGCGTAATAGCGCGGCTAACGTCCAGCGGAATACATTATCGGACAAACATTAGCGAGAGTGGCCGATGTTCGAATCTGAATAACGATTAAGCGATATCGAGCCAATATTTGCTTGATACCAGATTCTTGTCCGGGTCAGTGCTGCGAATATTAAGCGCCGCTCTTTGCATTTCTATCCAGCCAGCTCCGCAAGCATGTAAAATTACGCTGTTTCTCGTGCGATTAAAGAGAAAGTCGGGCCCGAACTTTTATCGTTGATATTTCCGCGATACGGATGTCCAAACGAAACATTTTCTCCGTGTAAAATGACTAGTATCCTTGTCAACTTCATTCTCTGCGTCCCTCTGTTTTTTGGGGGGGAAACGCTCCTATTATCGCAATTCTCACCTGCTAGACCCTACTAAACGCGCTGTAAGGAGGTCTAAACTCTACTCGTACATTTATAAAACAACTAGTATTTCCAAAAATCTGACTCTATCATTTCGTTATTTATTTGCAGTCGAAAGGAAAATGGTGAGCCCGATTGGCAGAGAGGTGGACCGTGGCGGGGGCACTGGCGGCAGGCAGAATCAGCACGCATGGGAGTGCAACGAGTTGCTGCATAAAAGGGTGAGTGAAAGACAGTTTGGCGCAAGCGAAACCTTCGAGTTGATTGGCATGGTGAAGCATGGAAAGAGAAAGGAATCTAACGTATACGTCGTATAACGGCTCGGCTTCAGCTGTTTAGCCGCTTTTTTCTCACACTCTCCCACCTCCTTGCATTCCCTTCTTTTCTTTCTCCCACCCATCGATTGTTGCACACTTTCTTTATATTATACGAATGTAGGTATGTATTCGCACACCATTAGCGTTATGCGACAAGCAAGCAAGCACGCTCGCACCTACACGCTATCGTTTATAAATATTCGGACAAATCTGTCGGCCTGTAGTATTTGTATATGAATAGTATTTAATTCTGTAAATTAATTATTAATAGTTGTAACCTTCTCTTTGCCTTCTCATTAAAATTATACACACTAAATTCACATTTCTATCAATTGATAAAAATCTTGTTTCTAACTCATTGATTGAAAGTTAAACGATCTAGAGGTATTGCTTCCGAAAGATAAACAAGTGTCCAGATACTTTTGAACGGTAGCGTGTACACGGTTTGCTCGAGCACTCTACCTTCGAGTGTGCAGTAGTCCGCATTAGCGTCCCAGCATGTAGATTCCATTAGTTCGATTAATTAAAACGTTGCTCCCGGCGAGAGCCGGCAGTTTCGCAGCACCTAATGCCGCGTCATTGGAATTAATTGCGAACGCAGGAGAACGCTCAAGACGATTGACGTCGAACGTGTTCCCTCGTTACGGTGTCCAATTTTGGGCTGGTTCGCGAAAAAGGCGACCGAATGCTCGTTCGTTCGATGTATCCGCTGCTTTTGGTTACTCGGTAGTTGAGAAACTACATTGCCGATTAGAAGATTCAATAAGTTTGCTCGTTACGCGATCACACGGGTGGGTTGAACGAGTCGAACAAGAGTTCGTTTGCGCATTTATCATATAGGTGACTTACCGCAAATAGGTCATAGATTTATTATCATAGAGAATTATAGAGAAAAATGTTGAGTTACGGTTTACAGCTAAACCTTATCAAACGTCGTTGCCTTTAATTAGTTGTAGCTAATTACAATACTAGTCGTTTTAATCCTATAGAAGGAATATTAGAAGTTACCATATATTTATTATAGTTTATCAAATGAAACAGTGTGCATCTACCTAAATAAGAACCAATAACATTTCTTCGCAACAAACTCTATCTACGATACTAATATTCGTCGAACGAAAATCTGAAAGCTTCTCTCAATTTCGCTTGATGAAAGCGATTAAAGTTGTACAAGTCTAAGTCAACTCTATCGATCAAGGTTCAGTAAAACGAGTTATCGCTACGTAGACTGGCCACAGTAGATCCAAACTTTCCAATCGGCTTTCAAAGGGGCGCATTCGGTCGGCACCCGGCGGTCTTCCAGTTGACGACAGGTGAATCGTAGTAAATTATCGCTGGAAGATCACAACTGTGTCATATCGGAAAAATTAGCTTTCACATCCGTAGAAAAGGGATTCTCCGAGCCAGAGCAGATCGAAGTCTCCTTTCAGGCCGGTGTCTCGTGTCAGTTAGGTTTGATCGATTGTTGAAAAGGATCTCATCGAATAGATCTGGCGATTTAGAAGCATGGATTGGCTCGTTCAATGCGTACAAAGCGCAACGGGAGCAGAACCGTTCGGAGAGAGCGACATCCATTATGGAAGAGGACAAGGGACACGCCCAAAGGAACCGCTGAAACCCATTGAAACCCATTGAAACCCATTGAAACCCACGAATGTACACCCTCGGCTCAAAACCCTTAGAACAGTTGTTCGGTTAGCTTCAAATCTGAAAGGCATTAGATAACCTTTAATCTTTGATCAATTAGTCGGAAGTAGTGTCTTGAGAACCGAATGCTGGCTTATATTTGACGTATACCAGTATTATTGTTACATTTACTTGCTTTAAGGCTAAATCCTTTTTACATACAGAACATTCTGTGTTATGCGAACTATATCTACTTGTTTTAAACTAGTTTCATATTTGTCCAATCGTTACAATTTTGTTCGCGTGCAAATTCATGAGATGCATAGCGATTCGGTACGAGCGATTTTAACGCCAAATTTTGAACGAAAGGGTTAAGGACAGTGAACGTTCTCGGCTTTTTGAACAAGGGTGTACTTTCGCTGACCGATGTCCGACCGTAAGACGAAGAGGACGATTCAACCGCGATCGTTTGATACCCAGTTTCCGAGCATTTTCATTAACGCCGGCTGCTTGTCCCAGAAATTCATTAGCATACGGGGGCAGAAGGGGCAGGGGCGCGTCTTTTATCGCTTAATGTACGTGCACCGTCGCCATCCTCGGCACGCTCGCTGCTGGAAATTTCATCGGCTGCAATTAATACTCTGCTCGCTCGGCGTAATTGTGTTCCAAGACGATCGCAGGTATACCGTCACGAATCCTGCGTTGGAATTTTCGCAACGGCAAAGACGACGCAAGACCAAACTCGACCCGAAACCCGTAACAAGGGTCTGGCGTCGAGAATACTCGATTTCTAATAATTGAACTGGTCGTTCAAGAAACATTACCGGTCACCGAATCCAACTTTTTAGGAGAGGCAATAAGAGTGCCAAACCAAATGGAAATCATATCCTCCTTCTCGCGACACGTTTCGCCTGCTTTCCCTGGAAAATAATCAAATAGGAGCATGATACGATGGGTCGGTAATCTCCAACGTATCAAATAATTCTCTAAATCGAGCCATTTCGTAAACGATCCACCCAAACCGATGCAATTTGAGCGTCATCGGTAATCTCTGTGATGCGATCGAAGGATAATTTCAGTGATTACAGCTCGCGAGTTCACGACAAGGGCTCCGGCAACCCGTGGTTACGATAGAGCCTCGTTCCCCTAGGAACTGTTCCTTTGAAATCCTGCCATAATAATAATAATGCTGTAAATTCGTCGTAAGGTAATCCAACCCGTTGTTCGGAACGAGCGGATCGCTCCCATTTTGCTCGCAAGTCGAACGTCACGCGCTCGTAAACTGTCCTAGCAAGGATTTCGCGTGAAATATTTCAGGAAAAGTAAAACAATTTAAAAAGTAAGACATAATAATGGGACTGGTGTGAAATACACCTGTTCAAATTTTTCACGTTTCCGAAAAAATAAAATAGAAGTGGATGGACGAATACTTATGAGCGGCATTGTACTCGCTCACAGATGAAAAGAGTGGTCGAAGAGAAAGAAAACACGAAGAGAAGAAATGGTAGAAGAAGAAGAGGAAGGCGAAGACAAGGACGAGGAGAGGGAGGAACGAAGAGAGCAGACTGAAAGGGATGAGAAGGAAAGAGGATTAAGAAAACCGAGGGCCAGGGTCGATCCTGCATACGGTCAGCAATGGTCAGCAAGGGCACCGTGCCAGGGAACTGCAGACGGACCTTAAGCCGCCTTCACAATGGAGAGCCGCTTCGAACACCGCGTTAGGGCAAGCATTTTTCGCCGTTCGTTAAACACTTCGGCGTAGTTTCTTTGTTTCGATCCTGCCGCATCGATCGCTGCAACGGAGAAGACTCGGCACGTTCGAGCTTAATTAAGTCCGATACTTCGAGGAGTCGGGCTTTTGTTGCTTCGAGTATCGTCGATGAGCGACGAACGAAATTCGCGACGTTTACTGCCAGCGGAGATCTGGAATCGTATTAAAGTTTGCTTCTGCAGCGTTGAATATCATTCCGTTTGAACATCGTGCAAAGTTTGTCAGGATTCTAACAGCTTGGTACAAAGGATGAAAATGAAATAATGCGATTATTGATAGCATCGCTTGGAGAAGAATCGCCTAATATCACCGAGAGACGTTCCTCGCTAACGTTCGTCTGGCGAAAGTTTTAATTATGTTAGCCATTATCATGATTTACGAGCGTGAGTTGGTTAATTAAATTCTTTAAGTATTCCCATAAGGAAATATAAAATTACACTTTACACCGGCAGCATTAATTTTAAGATCCCTGTTGACTAAATGAATACCGTAATTCTCTCAGTTCTTTTCCGACATCCTGTATTAAGTAGGTGGTTAACGAATTTAACGAGACGGTGCTTTCGTTTAAAAAAGAAAAAAACGCGAGTTTAAATGTTTGTTTGAACGGTTTAACCTATCATGATAATAGGTAGCAAAACTCGGTATCCACTTGGTGGAAGTTTCCGCGAGTTCCCGGAAAAAGTACTCGTTACGTCGAAATAAGATTGTTCCGAAAGCGAGGATACTCGAGAACGACGATAGCAGCAACGGACGATTCTTTGAACCGTTAAAAGCTCCGAGAACCTTAAAAGTCTCGAAACTCTCGAAAGTCTTAATCTCGATGGCCTCGGAGATTCTGAAAGTCGAAGAAGCTCCCGAGTTTCCGGAAGAATCGAAAATCTCCGTTACCTTGAAACGGTTCACAGTACACCGCGTGTATGTAATCGCGGGACGGAAGTTTCGAAGCGTCTTCCGCCCGCTTCGAGACTTCTGGATAGCTGGCGAAATACGAATACCCTGTGCGAAGTGGAAGATACGCGAGGGGAACGCTGAGGAAAGATGAGCCAAAAACAATGGCGGCTAAAAATACTACTCGAAATGGTCTCAGCTTACACAAGCGTACGCGAAAGTTTGATTAAATATCTATTTTTGTAAGAAAGTATTTAAAAAAATAATTCGTAGAAGCCGACATAGCAAGGACAAAAATAAAGCTTTTTCGTTTCCTTCTAATTTTGGTTCTACTTCCTGAAATTTAAATACGGTTCAATTAAATAACCTTCGAGGAAGGGAATGATTTTTTCGGTAAAAGGTATAACTATTTGGTATGATTGTAACTACTATCAAACCATTCTCATGGAATAATAAGCGAATCAAATTTAAATATGCTTCTTTAAAATTTGAATGAACGCGTTAAAATGCTGTGTCGGCCTTTTTAAATTATTTGCAACAAATCTCGCTGTATCTCTATTATTCCACCCGCACTATCTTCAATCGTTTGGTAACACGATCTCCTAATTATTTCGAGCGGTACAGCGACCGATTATTCCCGTTACAGCGATGCAGCGAAATTAAGTTTAATTCGGTAGCGTGAACAACGAGGACCAAACATTCCCTGAGAAAAACGGTCGGCAGGATCGGGCAAAAGGCCGGCGAAGCTTAAGCGGGACATTATAATCAGATCTCAGTTACAAAGGCCGCCTTAACCGAGGAGAACATAGGCTCGCGTGGTCGGGGCGAAGCCGGCCAGCCAGATCTCAGGCAAAACATACAAAACGATAGCTCGACAAGCCGAGCAAGGAACCACGGTGCATGCCGGGTACACAGTGTAGGAGTCGAGCAGCGAACAGGCGAGCCGATCAGACCGGGCATAACGCCAGTCTTCCAAAGTCTTCCTTCCACCTTCGCGTCGCGTAGCTCTCTCGCTGCTCTCTCCATTGTGCTTGCCTCGCGTGCCAGTGCGTCGATATCAAGCTTCCTCGACGTTTCTAAATCACCTCGTTGGTTCCCGCCTTGGAAATAGAAACAGAAGAGAATCGATGGGACCTGCGGCTAGAACCGCTTGAAACAGGTATGAGGATCGATTTAAAGCTTTCGTCGTGATTCGATCAAGTGGTCGCAGCCTTCCGAGTTTCGAACGGCGGCGCTTTGTTCGTGCTTCGTGTAGAAGTTGCACGAATACCGTGGTTTGTTGCTTCAGAGCAGATCTGAAATTCAAAGTTTCGAATTGTGTATTCGCTATGCGAGCACTTCGATGGGACTGGTCTCTGAAAATTAAACTAACGAAACCGTTGGTGCACGGTCCTTAACCTTCAACTTCGGCTATGTTCCAAAGAAGTAAATTACAGTCGAACGAACGAAGAAACACCATCGCTGAAACCCGAGAAACCGCGGTCATTCGGATACCGAGATACCCGTTCATGTATCGCCCCATTATTCTTGTAATTCTCTGTGGATCGATTTGGATGGAGATGAAACGGGTCAAAGGTTGCAGATTGTGCGTCTTCTACAGATTTCGTGGAAATTTGTGTGCATGGCAAACGCGGTGGCGTAGCGTGATTTGTGGTCGATGGTCTCGAGTAAATCTCAGGCACTTCTGACCACCTAAACTGTTATTTCTTGCGAAGTTAAGTTGTTCGTTAGAGCGTCGTATATCGTACGTCGAGGTATCGTTTTACCCAGGAGGATAAAGGCTGAATATACCGTACTGAATTACGCATATTTAGGCCTCTGCTGATGCGACAAGCGCCATTTATCGATAAGTACATAAGTGGATTGTTAGGCGTGTCGATTAAAAATGATTATACGTAATTAAGCCCCAGGAACTAAACCTTGGGTACTTATCATTGTATCTGTAGCTCGTAAATATTCAGTTACACATGCCGCGATGCAGGGTATTCCTAAAATAATGGTACAATCGCAAAGAAAGCTAATTTCTCATATAGTAACGTTGAATAACCGCAACCGTTAACGATTATTACCTATTTCGGGGACACCCTGTATATATCGTGTTTTAGAAAGTAGATTTTGGTACATTATTCGTAGAATGAATACGTAGGCTTTGGTACAGTGTGCGACGACATTTTTTTAAATTAGGTTCGCTCGTATCATCTTTTGTTTCAGTACCGTTTGACGTTTATTTATTTTATGATTTGTAATATCGAGCAACTTTCAAAACGTATTATTTCATGCATCCAGCATTCGATCAACGAAAAAAAGCTATATATTCGCATCCAATTTTTGTATACCCTTTTTTTTCTACTCTTCTCATTCTTTCCATGCCAATCATACCGAAACGCTTTTCAACCATGCATCAACGCGAATGCCAAATGATTGTTTCAGTTTGACGTTCACGCGGTGAAATGATTCGGTGTCAAAGTTAACAAAAGAGTATCATGCACTGTACGAACAGGCGCGTTCACGATATTTTTCGAAAAGTGCGAAGAAAGTGAATGCATCAAGATCTTTAATTTTGAATAATCACGTCACGCTTGATTCATCGCATCACACTTCTGCATTTCGTGCACTCGTGTTTCATCCCGGATATCGAGATCCCGGCGAGAATCTCATTATTTTTCATCCCCAAAGTTTCGGTCATCTCATCGAGTTACCTAGGTGTGTAAAAATATTTGCGAACAAGATGAACTGTTTGAAAACTAAATCACTCGTATACAGTCGAACAGCTGTATCCCGTTTCGCTGTCACGGTACGCGCAACAAATTAATTGACGTAAATCATTGCCGAAAAGTTTGAGTACGCTCGCGTTACATTTTTATTCTCCGTTTAAAAGTAAATCTCGACGTAAAAAATCAGACGATAAAAGAAAAACAATAACCTCTGACATGAAAATAAAAGCGATAGAGTTGCGACTAATCGTAGGTATCGAAAGTTTCGAACAACGGTGTAGTCAATGGAATCGCCATAAATTGCCGATCGCACGTAGACCGTAGCGTTTTCAGAGCTCGATCGATCTTTAGGTCGGCCGAGGAGAGAGCAGGGTGCCGGTAAACAAATAGGTTTTCTCTCGTTCACACCGAATTGTTCGCCGACGAAGTTCGTCCTGAAGAGAGAGGAGAGAGTTTGCGTTACGTATGTATGTGTACGCGCGATCGCTAACGAAAGATTGCATGCCTCGACAGAGCAACGTCAGCTCCCAGCAAGCAGAGGGTGCAGGCTGCAAGCTGGCGCAACCCGGGGCCCATGGACTGGTCCGCGTTTCCGCTGGCGAACTCCTCGGCAGGACCCACGAGGAGCTGGTGCTCCTGCTGATCCAGCTGCGTCGGCAGAACGCCACCATCTACAAAGCGATGGAGACCTGCCACATGGAGATCGAGGCACAGGTCCGGAGACATTTTCAGAAACATTGCTGCAACGCGATCCGGGACGTTGCAGCCTTGCGTTGACTGGGATGATCGCCGCTGCTGTTCATCTTCCTCCCTTTTACATTCTCACGAAGCTTCTTCCTCTACTTACCAAATATTTCAATCGCAAGAGCGTCGTTTAACAATGCCAACAAAATATCGAACACGTAGGATTTGGATGATTTCAGCATTTCCGAAATTCTTTTACACAAGTTACGTATAAATGTTTCCGCGAACTCTTTTGTTATTTTTCAACGGGTATTGAACTCAGCTTTGAAGCAAGATATTTAAAACATAACGCAAACACTTCCAATTCGAACAACGCTCTTGCGAATAATTTACACTGTTCCAAACAAATTTTCATTCACGATGATCGTTCGGTCTCGATTTCATCGAGAAGCCTTTAGGAAAGTGCAGGTAGGGCGTGAGAATTCTTGAAACTTTTTAAGAAACATGTTTGCGAAAACGTTGACAAATGAGGATTCTAATCTGCCAGGGAAAACTCGACGAGGTATCGGTTTCAAGGAAACGTTTTCAAAAGAACTTCGTTAAAACAAAAAGTTTCCACCAGAAAAGAATTCCGGAAACGCTTTTGTCCTCTGGTCCGTGTGTCGGTCAGCTCGCTTTTAGCCTGACTCCTAATGCAACTAGTCGATGTCTGAGAAGAGGTCAAAGGTTAATTTCTCGTGAATCGATACGCTATTCCCTCTAGATATTGCCTTCCGGGAAGAAAATTTAAGGGGGTCACTTTAATGTTTCTTCGTTTAATTTTCGAGCGATCTTCTCTTGAATTTCAGCAGCTTTTGCTGAACTCATTGACTGGTTCGCCTTTGATCTCTTTCCTGATGTCGTAGCAGCCTGATTAGGCGAGTTGTTAGATCTTCGGAGTGTTCCGAAAACGTGAATCAATTGTGCTGTATCGCAATTTTTTATTTGAGGTAAGTCACAGATGAGTTAGATATTATCAATTTCCTTGGAACAAGCAGATCGTAAGAACAGACGACAACAGAGCTTCATAAAAATTGTACTCATAGTATTCCTCAAAATTAACTCGGCCAGTTGTGGCTCACTGTTTGCGCCTATCGCAGATATAATCAGTTTACGTAATACACGCGTTCACCTAAACTCGTTTTACGCGTACCACCTCTACTTAAACTCACCGCCTGAAGTGTTGAGGCACGTTTTCGAAACAGCTTCTAGTATATGTACAGCATCGAAACGCGTGGATGTACCCGATCGCTAGAAGACCGGTAACCCTTTCCCTCTGTCGTTTGCCGTTCACCTTGTATCGAGAATACCGGTGAGAACCTGGTGTTGTCCGCCAGAAACGATATTACGTTTTCACGTCAACCCTGAGGTCAACCTTTTTCGCGATTTCACATCCTTGGAGTCTTCTACGCAGTTTGAACGGTTTTCTTCTCCGTGGCATCCCTTTCTTTGGACACTGCAGCTCCGTTAGCAAGACTATGCCCCGACTACGTTAGACAAATATTCAGAAACTCGCGATGCAACGGAAAAGTGTAGTTCCGATTTCAATAGTTCCGTTGCGTGGTCGCTAACGATTGGCGAATTTAGGATGGTGTAGGTGAAAGTAAACGTGCCGATGTTGTGTCGTACAAGGTGTGATACGAACATATGTCTCACGGACTGTTTTCTAAATGTCTCGGTGTTTTCTCTGATCGCGCAAGACTGTGCACCATACTGTGAGAATGCTAGTTTCCGTAGACAGTTTCTGCACTTAATGTTTCGTTTTACCTTACACTTCAGCACTTTCCCATGTGTTTTATTCGTGGCCAGACAGAATCTTCGATTCTTGTTCGCTCGCAGACAAAGCAGAATTAAAATTTCTGATGAAGCGATAGAGGTAACCATCGGAAGTATTAATTGTCTATGTGTTTGCAAGTAGCTGTGAAAATTTTTTCTGAAACCGTGCAGTGTGTTCGTTTTGATTAAGTGTTGCATCCACGTGAATAGAGATAGGGTAGGAGCAGAGAGGCTGAAGAGAAACGTACATTATTAGACGGGAAGATCGATAGACACCGTCCAGCGCAGAAATTTCCCCGGTGTCACGTTTAAAGTGGCGATCTTTTGTGACCCGCAGGCTAGATTGGCGGAGCTCGATACACCGCGACGGCTGGAGAACCTGCAGAAGCTCGAGGAACTGAAGAAACATCTAATGGATCTCGAGAAGCAGGTGAGACTTGCTTTCTATCTCCGCTGTCGTGCGTATCCGTTGACCAGGTGAAAGCTCGCAAATTTATACCACCGAAAGAAGCGCCTGTCAGCTATTAAGTGGCCCAGAAAGTCTTATACAATTCCTCGATAGTTGCCGTTAAAAAGTTTTCGATCCTTACGTTTACTTTAACTTTCATCTATACAAAACGAGCGTTTATTTAAATTTTACAAAATCTCAGATACCGAGTTTCGATGGAAAGCAAAGGAAAGAAGAAAGGAAATTACTTAAACTTTCGCGATTATTTAATATCATGATTTACCAGAAATGTCAGAAAAATAGAAGTCGCGAAAGATCAACACCGGGTCCAAGTTGCAAGATAAATTAACGCAACGAAATTCATTTAGACGTTCGACTCACTGCAGTCTAATTATTCCATCCAAGTTGTCGGGCGCCAACTTTTTCGAGCTCAGCCTGGTTAATTGAGAAACTTGGAGGCAGAGGGGCGGTTCAAGTCGGTAATTCAATGCGACTCGTGTACTTTGTCTCGTGAAGTACGAGAAGGGCAAGCCGCTGGTGAACTTAGTGGACAACATGGTGAAGTTGGGCTCCCTGTACAATCGCAACACTGCCAACGGGACCAGCAGTGTCTCCGGTTCTCGACACGACCTGGCGCACGAAAACTCCAGGGATCATCGTTTGGAATTCAATCAGAAGGTGCAGGAACAACGTTTGCTCGCTGAAGAGCGCAGAGACTGGGACAGACTGAGCCCGGACCATGGACAGCTACAGGTATTTCTTCGTATACGTTATTCAGCGTTAAAACGATCAGGGATTCCAAAGAGCAGTCGTTGAAAATTCATCAAAAATTAACTCGCGATCGTTTTAAGCGCAGAAATATGACCGTGTAGTGTGTGCAATTTTTACCTCGCACTGTATCGAATAACAATATAATACAAAATATTGCAGTCGAATTCTTCTCTCGATATCGCACGCGTCCACGTGACAAAGCATCTCGAAACCCCTTACAACCCTTCATATGTTCCATTAAGAGGTCACTTTACCAAGGGATGCAGCCACTTGTCGTTGAGTTTCCGTGTTTCTCTGATCTGGCTCGCATCCGTGACCACGTTCCCCTAGTCGTAACAAACACCACGAAAGAAGTGGTAACCCGGTGCATCGAGAAAACGTGTCCCCCTAGGGAAAACAGCAGGAACAATGAAAAAATTGTTGGTTCCTAGCGAAAGGAGGAGTCGAAGACGCGCGGAACGTCTGGAAAAGAACGGGAAATATGTCGTTAAAAATATATCAGGAATTATTTCCACTCTGTACACCCCCAGCGGGAGTAATAAATAGTTGGTTGCCAGTGAACTCGCGCGGTCAAATTGCGTTTCGAGAGAGAACATCGCGATAAATATGAATTACACGGTGTGGCCTCCCATAACGGTGCATAATGCCAACGTGAAAATCGTGGTTGGAAAAAGGGGAACGGCGTAGAGTGGAAAAACGCGCGGGAAAGTTACGAACCCGACGTCGGATACAGTTAAAGTCCTTTGTGCATACTAGCCGCGCATGCAATAAAACGTGGAGGACGTGACCGATGAAACATTATATTAAAAACCGCGAACGCACGAGGTATGCGGATCTTTTTTCCTTTCTTTCGGATTTTTATTCGTCCGTCGTGCGCGATCACGACACGGCGACCCTCGCTCGTTGTAGCGGAATCGCGATTCCGGTTGAAACGCGACTCCTTGGTTGCTCGGCTGACAAACGCAGAACCTTCAAGGTTAACCGACCACGCCGCTTCTGTGTCGTAGGCCAAGGTGCAGCAGCTCTACAAACTGGATCGCCTGCTCCAGGAGGAATCCGGAACACTTCACAGTCTTCAACAAGACAAGGCGAGTAACGCGATCCACCGGCCGTGATCGTGGAAAAACCTGCGCGTCGTTCTGTGCACCTTTCTTTTTCATCTTTTAAGCCTAGTTATACGAATGTTGGTAAATTTGTGCAGCATGTGATACAGGTGGTATGTAGTTTCGGTGCTACGAAATGTTGTCAAAGTTGAAAACATAGTGCGAGATTATGTAACACATGTTTATGGCTAACTTGGATTAATCGTGAAATTGCATGAAAATGGTCACTGAAAAATCGAAAATTAAATCCGCGATTGTTCGGATTTTTTCAATTAAAAATCTGAACATTTATTTAAAAACAGTCTCTGATACTTGTTTTTTATTATAAAACACATCGATGAAGATTTCATATAGAGACTTATAAAACACACCCTAAACATTCTTATCGTATAACTTAATTTTATGTTACAAATGAATCTATCGAATAAGAATATCTAACAGAGGAATAATTTTGACAAAGCGACGATCAGTTCACCGAACCTCCCGTTAAACCCGATTTTATACGACCTCCGACGACCGAATTCGATCGATGAATTATTTTTACCTCGCCGTCCCGTGTTTTCCCGACGGTGATAGCATCCACGCTGGCCAGTCGGAGCCAGTTTTCCAGCAAATTGAACCCTCTCGATTTCGATTGCAGGAGATCCTGGAGAAAGCACTGGGTGGACTCCGGCATAAGCTGCAGGGCAGCAGGAGCAATTTGGCGGAAGCCGAGAGATACCGGAAACAGCAGCTTTTGCTTGAAAGAGAGTTGAGCAGAGTGAGAGTGTTGCTGGCGCACAATTCCAAGGTAAGAAGTCGGATAAACCTACTTGAACACCTCCGAATATAGTACCCAGCAATTTGTTTTCACTCAGCAAGTTTGGTTCTGCTGTGAAAAATTTTATTTCATAATTTTGTATAATAATAGGACAAACGAAACGTACTTGCTTCGAATTAAAAGACTTAAAAAGATGATAAAGTTGGCATTGCGAAATAAAATGTAAAGTACGCAAAGGCGAGTACAAGCATTTACGGGGGACAATTATTAGATTCGGTAGAAACACGTTGAAACGAATGAAAATTGATCGAGTCTCGTCGACCTCGTTTATTTCCTCGAGGAAAAAGGAAAGGAACTTCTGTCTGGAGCATGGTCTTTAGGTTCGAACAACAGATGCTTGATCATAAATAGCTTCGGCAGGTTCCCACGCACAAGCAGAAACTTTAATGGGTTTCGTGCGAATTTCCATTCGACGACGACCAACGAACAGACAGCGAATTCAATCGAGAAGTTTTCTTTCTTTCACCGAAATTATTCCGGCGATCTACTCTTTGAAATTTCTGCTCGCTTCTGCCTCGTGGAAAGTAATTAGGACTTCTCCGTTTCATCTGTTCGATCAGACTTGTATCCTTTTCTTGCCGATAATACAAGTAGAGAAGTATCGTGCATGTGTCGCGCTGTTCATTTCACTCGACCATGAGTGATTTAATTGTCCATTCGTTGTTTCCAGGTAAAGCCGGTATTCTTCCAGGTAAATCAATTAAAGCACAGAAATAGATAGATTTCCGTTCTGTTGACCGTTCTGCTTGCGTTCTCGTCATCGTGGTTCTTAGCTTTCTTCGACGTGCCTGCGAAAGCCATAGACGATTTCCATTTATGCGCATTCGACTTTCAGAAACTCGAAGAGACGGTTGCCGAGAACGCGAGATTGGAGCAGGATCTCGTGGTGCTGCGGCAGAAACTGCAAGCGTCGAGGAGATATGCCGGGAACATGACCAGAGACACCTCGGCCACGACCGGTCCACTTGAAGCGGAATTGAGAAGAGTTCAGCAATTGGTCGGCGACCTGCAGAGGCAACGAAAGGAATTGAGTATTCAAGTTAGACAGCTGACGGAGAAATCTCATAGTCTGGTGCAGCAGATTCGACCACAACCTACTTCTGGTGAGTTTACGCTTCTTCGTTATGTAAAGCGGTAGAGAAATGGTTAAAATTTGGCATCGATAGCGTTGATAATGTAGTAGCTAATTTTTCGTCAATTATTACGTACACCATAGAAAATAAGTGAATTTATGCGTGTTGTTAAGTATCTCGATTTTCTAGGTAACATATCGCAAGTTAAATTTGTAATTCTTTTATTAAACCATATTTATTGACTTATACCACTAGTACTTTCAAAAATGTTTTTCGTTCCACTTTTGCTATGCGATACCGATGTCTCAAAGTGCATGCAACTCGTGCAATAGCAATTTAACATCTAAACCTAAAACCTGAAGCCTAAGTAACCCGATACGATAGAATTCTTCGTATACAATTTCGTTTTTCTACCGCTAACCCCGCAGCTCCTCAAGTGCACCAACCGAAAAAGCGGACCCAAAACTCCTGGTTGGAAACCGATCTCGATTCTGGGATAACTCTGGACCACGGCTTGGATTCACCGTCGAGCCCCGCTCTGTCGTCCTCGCCCCGTGGAAAACAAAACGGTGGACCGTATCCGCATTTTAGTTCACCGATTCAGATCAAAGATTCGTCGCCCACGAATCGTCAGCAGACGAATCAACAATCGTACCCTCAGTCACCGCAGAATCATATTTCTTCGCTCTCCCCGCAATTACGGGAACAGATTCAACAGCACCAGCTGAAGCAACAGCTTCTGAAGGATCAGATGCAGGGAAGAGGAAGTTTGATACAAACGAATGTCGCTCCATTGTACGTGAACACGGACTCCAGGATACAAGGTAAGAGAAAGTTGGTTGAAGTTACTTATTAATCGAAGGAAACAAATCCAGTGTACCCTGGATGATTGTTACGATCAAAGTTATACGCGTTGCAATGGTGGATTGAAACATAGTATCTTGAAAATCGTTAATCGTACTTTTTTTATGCACAAAAATTTGTGCTTGCAATACCGTATGATGTTTTCACCTGGTTTCAGAGAACAACAAACAGGATGAACATTTGACCAATGGCACGGTTCCTCCGCCGGAATACGTTCCACCCCCTCCGCCTCCACCGCTCAACGAAGAAGCATTATTAAACGAGAATTATAGACAGAACGAGGACAACAAGTTTGCCGGTAAGAGAAGCAACAACGCAACTCTATCATACTGTAATAACACAATAGCGATTGGTAATCCACGATAATGCTGTTTTTTCAAGGCTTAATCCACAATCGTGAGAAACAAGAGATTAAGACCGTGCGAATCGTGAAACGGGAATCGGAAAGACGGCAAAGAGATCGTGGAGACAGGACTGGAAACATTGGAATCCCATTAACGAACGGACTCCAAGCGCCCGGGGGTGCAAAGAGATTATGCGACGATGATCTAGGAGGTTCTCAAAAATTCGAGGTAATACTTTCAAAGTCCCTAGATTACGATTAACTTTCAATTTTCCGTTATCAACGATTAACGAAAGCGTTTGTACATCGTTTGTTTCTGTTTTAATATTTATACCATACGAATTAATTAAGCTCAAGTGTGCACAAATATCGTTTAAGCAATATAACCCTGAACTTTCTATTCGAGCCCCGACGAAGACAGCTTCGTCAAACGATGTACGCTGTCGCAGCTTCGATTTCATTTTGCTCTGTTTTCGATCGATTTATTTTTAGAAAGCCCAATTAGGAAAGGTAGTAGAAGAATCGCCGATGATTCACGCGCAAAGCACAGTCCAGCTGACGGATTTGGACGACGTACAGTTCCAAAGAAGCATGTCCTTGCCGAGAGGTTTCGGCGGACAACGGCAACAGCAGCCGGAAATCCATCAGGTTCCGGTGGTGCCTCCTCCGAGAAGCGACAGTATGCACGCTCTGAGAACTATGCTAGCTCGACGCAACAAAGTCAGGGTGAGTATCAACATTTCAGAATTCTCTTTAAATTTCACTAACTCCTGCAAAATATTCAGTCGCCCGATAATAATTTATTTTTCTGTACACCGTTAATAATAGAGCAATATGTTAACTAAGGTGTTGCGCACGATACTTTTATAACGTTTTGTTAGCGGCTTTGAAACAAATTTAAAGATGTGGATCGCTCAAAACGTTGCATGTTGCGTCGTAAAATTTACCAACGCGTTCACATGATTCGCATGCCATGCGAAACATTGATTTATGCTACTTAAAAAACAAATCCTCCACGCCCAGGACATCCACGATTAACACAGCTAACACCAAAGCAGAAATCACTGCAACACCGACATCGTTCACCGTATAATTTCATACATTTTACTCTTTCTTCTCTTTTCATTGGTTTCGCCTTTCACCCCCCGACGCCTTATTTTGTTCGGCCCTTCACCACTTCGCCACCCTCCGTTACTTTGCCCGCCAACCGACGCAGTTCGAAAATCAGGACGGAAGCTCGGATAGTACCCTATCGCCGTATAGCGAGAGCCTCGCTTCGAGCTCGCATGTGCCCATGAGCTCGCCAAACTACTCGACCAGCCCGTCCTACAGTCCCAGCCAACAGAGCTACCCGATCAGGCCGAGCCACCATCATCATCAACCGCCATACTATCCACCGTACAGACATTACGAGAATCCAGCAAGAAACGGAAGCGTTCCTGAGCCTGTCAGTCCGGAATTGCTATCGCCTACCGGTGTCGATGGTCAAGAGAGGACGTTTGGCTCGACGTTGAACGTGAATACGTCGAATTCGCCGCAGTTGTCACCCGTGTTCAAGAGCGAGGCTGCGAAACAGATCATCAAGGAGATGACGGAGAAAAAGGTCGAAGGTCCAAGACGCAGACAGATTCCGCGCGAGAAAAGGCGACACTATACCGTATCCAGTAGCAAACCTGTCCTCGATCTAGAAGACACCTTCTCGAAGATGGTATCTTTTCTTTTTGTATTTTATGTTCTCATGTTTCTCCTCGCTGCCTTCCTAATTTATGCGTATTTCTTCGATTTCCTTTTATTTCTTATTCGTTCGATCCATTATTATGGTCGCATATCGTTTGCCTTCCTTGGCGTCGCGTCGCTTTGTCGTGATTTGTGTGTTGCTGAAGCTGAATATTATACGGCAGGTACAAAAGGTGTTTCGGTGTTTTTGTAGGGAATGGGCAGAGCCAGAGACGATCTAGATATGGAACGGGCACTTAGACCGAGAATCAACGCGCCGGATGTGGTGAGGTCGACTTTAAGTCACAAGGAACTGAAATACAACGAGAGTACTATCGATCAGCTATTAGGGACGCCGAATAAGATCGTGATTCCTGAAAGATATATCCCTGAACAGGTGAAGGAGAATTTATTACGGCAAAAGTTATTTAACAAACGATGTTAGGTATCGATTCATTAGCTTACAAATATCGTCAAATGTTTTACATTTCTGAAATGTTTCACGTCTCAGACGCCAGAATTAACCGCGGAAGAACAGGAGCATCGACTAAAGAAAGCGGAAGCGATAAGAAAGATGCTGTCTGAAACAACTGTGACTGCGCCAGACGGAAGTGGTACGCGACCCTACCAGTCCTCCACCGCTTAAACAGCTCACCTTTTAAATAAATGTTAACCGTTTAGCTAAATCACGATCTTTTCCAGACGATAATATCAATATCGAGCAGTCGGATAACTTAAAAAGGAAAGTGGTCGAAGAAAAGCGGCAGAGAGATCACATTCTACAATTAAATCAAATTTTGGCCAAGCAAGTTATGGAAAAGAGCAAGATGGTGGCGGGTACGTTGAATCCTAACTTCGCGGATGATGATCGTTTATTGGTTTGATTCATTCTGCACGAATCTAATACATACATAGAGTAACTAGTGGTGTGATAGCATGACCAATGTTTAGAGTAGCTTTCGTGCCTTCTGCTTTTTTAGCGCAGAAGCTTATACAGTTTATTCAATGTATACATATTTTTTTTTTATTTATCGTACCTTATTGTTTCACCCGAATCAAAAGAATGTCATCACTAATCAGTCTCAATCAATTACTTGTCGATTTATTATGTTTTCTTTTTACAATTAAAAATAGCTTTTGAAAGTGAGAATATTTATTTGTTAACAGTTTAACATTTTCCGATATAAAATATTTGGGTTTCTCATTGGCATGCATCGTCATAATTATTTTAATTTCAATTATATAATTAATTTCCTCGTCGAAGCTCCCATCGACTTAAAATATAGTTGTCATACGTAGTGAGTGTTGTTTGGATTGTTTATGCTGTGTATAGGTAACCAGGCACACTGACCGACATGCTTTCTCCATCCCTCCCTATAGGACACGCACATCATATTATCGTTTTTCAGGTTTGTTTTTTTGTTCTTTCATTTTTCTTTTCGCATATCCCCTTACACATATTTTTTAAACCAATAATTTTCATTTTTTGCGGTGATCCTTTTCACCTCTTTTCAAATACGTTCATTGGAGAAATAAACTGATCGTTAAAAAATTCTTTAAACAGTTGCACAAATAAAAATAGATGCGCGATAAAAGAAAAACATTCCAAGCTCCAAGTAATTCTCCAGCGAACGTTAAACGTTGAACTAAAATGAATTTCTTTGCTTTAACAGTGAAAGCGTTGGCCACGCTTCCTTTGAAAACCGAATCAAGCATAGAAGACGACGATCTCTCGCCAGTAACGCCATTACCGCTCTACCAACAAAGAGAAAATTATTATTCGTAAGGAACCCAAGTCCTTGAATCGTAGCTACCAAAAAAAGAAGTCATTTTTAGCACAAAAAAGAAAACTCTACTGCCAGCCCGGAACAACAGAGAAACAAATACCTTTCCTCGTATAACGTTTTTCAAAACTTCATAAAAAAGGTGATTCTCACTTGGCATTTCCAGTTATGATTATATTAACGATAAGGAAATGGTGTTTCTTTTTTTTATTTGCATCGATATTGTACATAATCATTGATTAAATAAATTGATAATAAATAGCTATCCTCTGGATCGTTGATAAGGATTAGTAATTATAATGGGTGTCGAGCAGAATTAGATAAACAATATTCTTGGAAGAAAATAGTAAATAATCAAACAATTATTTTCATTCCTTACTCCGGAAATAAACAAACTTTTTATCCTTTATCGTGCGCTATTTCTTTTTTCTAAATAAATTTATGTTCCCAGTTAACAGCTTTACAACTTACAAGACAGCAGCTTCTGTTTACTATTTTCTGCTTGAAATGTTGTTTAAATGTTTAATTGTGAGATCGAGGCAGAATGGTTTCACGCTTCGATTTATCTAAATCTTTAACGACCATCCGTTCATTAAACTAGCGAGTCTATATTAAGAATATTTCTAACAGTTTCATAAAATATTTGTATTACTGAAAAAAAACACTACTCAGTCTTATACTGTTTTTAACGACAAATACGTGAAACATACAAAATTCCGTCATCGTGAAATTGAAGACTAATTACGAGGCCTACATTTCGTAATGTTAAATGTTACTATCATTCTAGTGTAACTATTTTCTAACGTCATTGTCCTTGACGCCATTCTGACTCGACGACTCCTCTTCTGATCGAAGGGAATGCTTCCACAACTTTCTATCACTAGTAATAACAATAAATTAAGAAGCAGCGATGGCACAACGCGGTTCATTTAGCAAAGAACTGCAATCGAATTCCTCTAAATTGTACGAGAGCCGCTGTTTAGGAAAACAATTAAACGTAATAAATACTCCAAGAAAGCGTAATTGCAAATTGAACTCGACTAAACTTTTAAAAAAATATTGAATGTTTCTATTTTTTTCTTTCGTTCCTTTTTGTTTACACATTCACATTAATCAAATTCATTTTAATGTTAGTCGATAAAATCACTCTTTGACCTTCGTTAAGAAAAATATTTCTTTAAATTATTATTGTTTGTCAATGACAAATAATTTGATTGTATCTGTATATGTATATATATATAGAAACTGTAACGAGTTTAAGAATCATTGATTCAAAACACTGGCAAATATATATAAGAGAAACGAAAACATTATCGATAAGGTAATGAAATAATGTAGAGTTTAAGGTCGCAATTACGATAGGGTGCTACGCGCGATGCCACATAGTCGAATACTAAGAACGATCACTTTAAATAACAATCACGTTAAACTGACTGAGGCGAGAGCAATTTTGAGTCATAAGACACCGATCGGGGATTCGTGTAACATCGATTAGGTTTCTTGAACATCTGTGTGTACATAATACTTTATTTTCGACGTGGAATCTTATGGTTGAATTACTTATTGCACAGTGAACTAATCATTGTCAACATTATTGCGCTTTAAAAATCTGCAATGCTTTTATAAGCGAACATGTGACACCTGTGCTATCAAGCAGATATTATTACAAAATTGAACAAAATATTTTTGAATGTTTGAAACGTGACATCTGTATATCGTTTGTATGCTCGAAAGGTGTTTTAACTCATAAATCTGCTCCGCTTTCAATGTGGTCGAATGCATGAATTTTGTACCATACACTAACCAACTGAACACTCGCCATCCTATTCGACGCTTTTCTTACAAACTTGTTCAAACAGATTTATGCATTTGATTCGCATTGGATCTAATTTAAGAAACACGTAGCACGTAACACTTTGGAGACGACCTGTAACAGCATTCTACATCAAACATTTCGATGTTTTAACGTTTCAAAGCAGCGTGTATTATGCTTTTCTAAGGTCGATTCTCGTGTCACTCATTCGTCGAAACTCTTAATTGTATAACGATGCGAAAGAGTTAAGACAACTATAAAAATGCGACTAGATAAGTTCCACTAAAACTTAGATACGCATAACAAACGTCTAATGCCGTATCCATTTAATGGAAATCGATTACCCGAACCTTAATTCTTTGAAGCGAGGATTGAACTATTACTACTACTATTACTATTACTACCACTGTTACTACTAATACTACATACTATTCCTACTACTATTACTGTCCTAATTATGTACAAAACTAAAAATTTTAATTTTCTTTTTAGTACAACTTTCCTCAATCTTCCCTATCCAAGACCATATTTACTAATATTGATTTAGGTGTATCAGATTTGTACAGATAGCAAGCTCTTTGTAACATAGTGAACTAGAAAGGGATAACTCTAACTGTAGCGCTTCAAAGGACTAAGAAACGACGCAGTATTTAGATACGAGGCCTCGCGAAGTCGCCCACAAGTGTTTGTAAGCTATCTTACACGGTTTATAGTCCGTTAACCTGTTTGCAGCGACAGCAAGACAGTGTAAAGTGTCAAAAAGGCACTCGTTTAAGGCTCAAGCTACTATGTATACACTTTGCATTTAAATCCTTCGAGAGCTCGTATCAGAAGCCTGTTGAAAAATGTGATGCTTTTAAAACGGTACATAAATGTACGGCCAATAAGGCTGTTGTGCGTTGCGAACGGGTTAAAAACGTAGACGTTAGAACGACAAGAGCGTTCGAGCGAAATCGAAGAGTGCCAAATTATACACGCAAAAGCTGATCGATCGCGATACGCGACAACTGCTTGTCAATTAAAAGAAACAAAGGGGGAAAGGAAAGAAAGCCGACGACGCTAACGCGCGACACAAACGGTTAAACGTAAGGATCGCCTCTTGACGACTGGTTCACCACGAGAAAAGGCATCTCGCTAATCATGATAATTAACGATAGATCCACGTTTCTATTGTCGAGATCTCCTCGGTCCACAGGGATCGACGTTAGGAATAATTTTTTACGATCCGTGTACGATATAAGAAGCACGACGAAATAATCTGCGATCATTCCTCGCGAGAGCGAACGGGTCGAAGAAAAGAGCTTAACTCGTGAAGAATAGCCGTTTCACGTAATCGTTACCATCGTGCTCTTTTTAAGAACTTCACTTCCCCAACGTGTGGATCGAGCGTGCTTTTGTTGCGAGTACGTAGTGGCAAATGTCGAGAACGTTGTCGCAGCAAACATCCCCCCGTTGATCTACGGTATCTGAGAAACCAGCGAAGGGTTGCTTTCTACGGTTGCCACTGCGTCAAGCGAATCGTTAGAGCGACAGTAATTCCGAAAACACTATTGTAAAAGGAAGCTACTGTGGAAACAAGAACTGTTATTGTTACACGAATAAAATAAAATCCATATTAAATGAGCCGGAATTTCTTTTTTTCTCCTTGTTCGCCTGGAACTCTTGGAGAGACCGTTATGGTATATTGTGCGAACGGATACTATCATAGATGTAGGCTGAGTAAGCTATAGCTCATAACGGCACTTTTTACGGGGCGGCGATTATGAAGAGAATAAATTAATAAATTTTCCGAAATGAAGTGTAGGCCGTAAAAGTTTTAAATAAATAATAAGAAATGCCTTCGAAGACTAATAAATTCGAAATAAAAATTAGCTGTGTTCGTAATTATTTTATTGCCTGCTGCATATGTAATAAATTTTAAATTCTGAGATCAGCGCCATCTCTTGTTTGGCGACTAGAAGCTACCACTCGTTAATAGAAAAGTAGAACTGTCAAGGAGGTCTTCAACTTCAGCGGGCCTTGTCTGTGACGACCTCCTTGGTCGTTCTGCATCTCTATTAGCGAGCGGTAGCTTCTAGTCGCCAAACAAGAGATGGCGCTGATCTCAGAATTTAAAATTCGTTGCGTACATAGCAACAAATAAAATAATTCTTAAGCACTGATTTATGTATTGATATCGATCAAGAAATACCGAATGCGTCAGCATTATCAAACATAAAAAACAACGTTTCAAATTGTATTGATTTTGTTTATTTAATTAATAAATTTGCCGAACTGAGACGTAGGCGGAAAAGGTTTTAAATCAATATTAAGAAATGTTTACAAAATCTAATAAGTTTGAATAAAAATTACTATCGTGTCTAATATTTTAAGAGTTTTCCACCCTCTCTCTCTTTCATTATTGTTTTCCTACATCGTGGGGCGACAAAGATATGATACCTCAGGACGGTAAAGACTCAAATCTGCCTCTGGATACTGTAGAGTTAAAAAGTATTGGAAGGTATTTCAGAAGTCTTGAAAAAAAAAATAAGTGTGTTTCCGAGGGCAGACATAGTTGGTCAAGGATCGATTCATAAGCCTATTTTAGGAGACTTCAACTTTACTTATTAATTTATATCTCCTAAAACCTTGAGGTATATTTTAGCCGGACTTTAGTCACAGTAATTTTGAAACTGCAATACGATGTTTATGAAAGCAGGATTTTTTAAGACAGATTTTAGTTTCTATTAAATTTATTTTGAAATGTTGAATAATTCTGTTCCTTCTCTTTTAAACGCATTATCTAATACGATGGAAATTCAGATAAACCAAGATGTCGAAAGAAAACTGTACAGCATGCGGAAAAAAGCGTATCGTTGCGTGTTTGTATCCTGAATGATAAGTTGAAGAAATATGAATAAAAAGAAGGACAAAGCAAAGCGTAAGGGAAGGATGAGATCGAGACAAAGGGATCGATGACGAATCGAAGGTGACAGGGAGCAGGTCGATCCGATGAGCGAGACATCGCCGGTGACGGATCGTGATCGTCGCTCGATCGTCCCCCTCGTCGTTGACGGGAGACGGAGGGTCGACGAACCAACCAATCGTGCCCGGACCCCTTGCACCTGAATTCTAATGAGGTCCACCTGGGTATATATGAGAGCTTAACCTCGGCCGGAGCCACGATTTTTCTGAGTTACCCGCTTGTCGCGAAGGTGAGTCTTCTCCTTTCTTTGCTTTTCTCTCGACGGCGCCTCTTTAACCGGAGCTCAACTTTGCGTTAATAATGCGTTAAGAAAGATGCGACTCGTGTCTTTGTTTCATTACTAGCAATTGATTTCTTCGTTGTTTTATCGGGATTCTCATTTTTTTTTTTTCGTTCGACACATTTTTCGTATTTTCTTCAGCTTTGCTTGGAAAATTATTTGAAATTCAAAGTACAGATCGATCAGTGTTGTCAAACTTTTGACCGCTAATGCGTATCGCTTAATTTCAAACAGTGGTGGTCGTTTCTGTGCTTCTCTAACATGTGATGCATTCGATATCCGTTTCGTCTTCAGTGCTCCGATTACTAGAAGTTAATAGTTATCAAACAAGATTAAGTATTGACTGTTTGTGGACAAACTTATGTCATCATCGACTGTAAGACACTTCCGGAAACGCTCGCCGTACCAGTAATACGAAATGATTCCGTGTAACGATAAAGTTTTAATAATAATTGTGGTGAATCAGAATGTTGAGACGAAATAGGTGAAACGGTTCGTTAAAAATATAAGAAAAACTTTCTGAGAAAACCTTCTTCTTCGTTACACCACTAATCGATAAATTTTGTATATGTCTTACGACAATTCTAGTCACGATACAATAACATTGCTAGGAAAACTACCGACTAACCAGCTTGAGTCATATTCTCGAAATCGTATTTTTTACAGAGTACTTAAAAATTATTTTTGGATTTTTAAGTGGATTTTTAAGTGGATTTTTAAGTGGATTTTTAAGTAAATAAGAAAGCCTCGCATTTAATATAATCATTGTTTTGTTCGATAAAGCATTTGAAGTGAACTGAAGATGTTGTTTTTCAAGAAACGATATCACATCTTTTAGATTACTCTCAGCGCTTTCCATAACATCGGCACGAGCAATCCAATTGTGAACTTTTACCGCTAATTATCCTTGCTGGGTACCAAATCGTAAGCCCACCATAGCTCGTTAAACCAAACGATCCCTCGGTATTTACACGAACTCGTCGGAATTTTGCTTGCAATCGCTAACACATCGCGTTGGAGGTTGTCTGTTCCCTTCGTTTTCGTTTTTCCTTTTGTTTCTCTGTTTGATCTTCAGATCAAAAGCATTCCGGCCAAGTTATAATTGTAAGAGAAATAAAGCATTTGCGGTGGTCAGAATGTTGAAAAGAAACTAGCGTCAAACTGAAACACCTTAAAAACTAAAAATCGTTTCGCGATACTAGATACATGCAGTACAATTTGCACTCATTGTCAGCGATCATTTCAGAAACAATTTCCGTGTCCTGATCGGCTACCCTCCGTTATGAATTCGCATAATCACAATTACTTTTATCGTCGAAGAGAAAAATACTCAACTTATTGATATATACTTCGAGTCGTTGTTATTGTGATGACAGGTGAAATTTATACTAGATAAGGAGCAATTGGCTCGGTCGATCGATTCGATATCGGTCTCTGAATGTCGGTCACGTCAGATTAAACGGAAGGCTATCGTTGATCGAATGCTCCGTGTACCTAGGCTAATCGAATCGGCGAAGCGCAGCGAGTTGCAGCGAGTAATAAGGTGTCGCGCGCCGATTCGAGCATCCAGCTCGCGAATAGTCACGTCCCTGCGTTCTTGTCGAGCAGGAAGAACCTCGAAAACGTGCAGGTATCAGCGAGCCTGTTCTTCGTCGTATCATTTGCTGAATACTGATTCGAGATCATGCGTATGAATTATGAACCATCCTATTGTCTTCGTAAAAGCTTAAACTAGTTCTGTCACAATTATAGTTGTAACACCGTTTAGCGAATCTGGTGAGAGTTTATTTACAACTTTTAAAGTATGCGTAATAGGTACAAAAGGTAAAACTATATTAACCGAACGTCAAACAAGTCATATACATTTAAATTTAAATATTCGGACAAAACCGTTGTTCCAAAATCTTGTATCCAAGTGACAAAGAATCCAGAAACATTCTACATATGAAAGAAACCTGAACTTCTTCGAACAGAATCGTTCGATCTAATATCAGCTTCTAGGGAAACGCTTGAGACCTTCGTCTAAGAGCGAAAGAAAGATCGACGAGATGTTAACGGTAGAAGTTATTATCTCACTGGGAAGGAGGATCCTCTAAGTATAAGTTTTCGAAGCGTTTGTATTCAGAGTGCGATCCATGAAATAGGAGTCGAAGGATCCGCGATGCAGTCGGCATTTTAATTCGCGAAACGAAAAAGCCGCGGTTCCTGGTATATTCCTTTATCTTCGCCGATTCCGGTATCGTTATCTAGCTGTTTCGTTTCTCGCGAAACTCATCGGATCCCAAGGACGGTCTTTGATCCCTTTCGCGTCTTTGTCCCTCCTGTTCATCCCGCCGCTTTCCTGCATCGACCTATTCCAATATTCGATTGTCATTCTGTGGCAGACACGCTCTCGACGAGGCGAAAGACAATGAACTGGAAATAATTTATCTCGTCGCAGAGCAACGTAAGCAATTCCCTCGAATTAACGGGAAAAAAACGGACGCTTATCGTTAGAAGAGAGAGAGAGAGAGAGAGAGAGAGAGAGACGTTGCCTGTGTTTCCTTGCCTTCGTGAATTTCAATTGCTTTTCTTTCAACTCTCGATATTTTTCAGCTCTCTCTCGCCTCGAGTGTTTTTCACTGAAGTGGTGACCGCTACTCGCGTGAAAATAAAACGGTCTCAAGCGATTACGTTGAAAGGGATCTTCCTTCTGCGTTGTTTTTCATCCCGATTCACTCTCAATGAGAGAAATATTGGAATTTCTTGTGGAATTTATTTCTTTTTTTCATTCATTTTCTGGATCGTTGGGATCCTTTTTCTTTATTTCATTCCTATAACAATAAATCTTTGTAAATCACATGAAAGTAGAAATACAAAAATAATAGAAATAATAAACGCGAATACCGTCTACAGTTCTTCAGTCTACTATGGATAAAGGTTTCGTCTGAAAAATATGTGTAACCTAGACTGAAGATAATATCTAGAGATACATTTCTATGTAACTGTACCTAGAAGTACATCCCAAAGGTAAGTTTAATTGCAATTACGAGACAAGTAACACGAATGGTCTAAGCGTTCAACACGGTACTGTACATTCTACCGAGGATACCTCGCTGTGAATTTAAATTACATCGTTAAATTGCTATTAAAAACAATGTAGGCGTATCTATCAACCGAAAACAGTTAAAATTCTTCAAAGCAGGAATATGCTCGGATACTTAACAACATCGTGTTCGAAACGGAACAAAGTTTTATTTTATTTATCGATCAGATTAAAGCGAAAAGAAGTCGTCGCCGGTTGCAATTCTCGGTGGTGATCCAAAATTTTATCGTGCAATTTGCCGCATGGAAGTTCTGCAAGGGATGAACCCTGCGGTTTACGAGCGCGTTCTCGCTATTTAATTTCGTACCGACTTTTAGCGACGAGGATCCTGTAAAAAGAAGACAAACATATACATTCTTTTATCAGTCGACCCGTTTCGCGTGTGTGCACAGAATAACATCGTCTTGGTTTTCGGCTCTCGTGTTCGAATTCCCGTTGAAAAGGTGCTTGAACTTTTAATATTCTATCACCGCTTCTTTCTCTGGGCACAAACTCGTTTTCGTCTCAAGGCAAGCGGTCTCAGCTGAACGTATAATTGTGAAGGATTCAATTGGCTATCGTAAAAATGGATCGTCTACAAATGTTTTTCAAACGTTACAGGAGAAAAGAAAAACCGAATCGATTTTAATGTAGTGGATCGATAATTTTGAAAACATCAATCTAACAGTTTTTTAATCTACTATAAACGATTAATTATGAAAAGGTTAATTTAACAACAAATTCTAAGCAAAGAACTATTTGCTGTATTTTCTATAAAAAGTCCTAATCGAAATGTGTCAACTCATTTTCAAAGTGAAGAGGGAAATCGTTAAAAAGGAAGATCGAACGAGAAAGTTGAACAGGAGCGGGTGGGTGGTTTCAAGATCAGGATCAAAATTAGCGAAGCGAGCATGCGGTCGTTTGCTCGTCGATCGTTCAGGAACGCGAATAACGCGAGATTGTTTTGAAAAAATGTCACGGAGATGTCACGGTATTTGCTTTACTGGAAACCGGTCGGTTTGGATCGTTGCTCGTTTAAAGAACGACGTTTCGATGAAGCGATCATTCTGCCCACCACCCGATGGTATCAATCGTTCGTCTTTTAAAGACGCTTCGATGCTCGGCTGATGCAGACGACGTTGGACGACGCTGAGCGTCGATTAACACATCGAGATTGCTCCTAACGCGAAGTGGAAAGTTGATCAAACCGCAGAGTTCGAGTACCGCGATATCGAAGAAAACAATATCAAGCTACTTTCTATTGTTTCATTCGAGCAGTGTTAATAATATTTTTTATCGTTCATATACAACAGCGTATGTTACCGTAAGCGAAGTAGGGAATCGTCTTTTTTAGCAGTGTTGTTTTCAGTTTCTGATGTTTTCTAAAATGAAATTAAACGTGAAATATTCTTTCTTCGATGATATTTCTTCAACTGTTCACCAAGATTCACTTACAAAGTTTACAAACTTGCAATTGAAAACATCACGAAAATATTATGCGTTTTTTAGACAATCCAACAAAGTAATTGATCAACAAATTATTAATAGTGTTCAATTTTGTACAGCTTTGAAAATGACAACGGGAAAGAATCTTCTGGCGCTTCCTCTGCTACTCGTCGCTTTTGCTTGCACAGCAGGTTGGTATACTTCTAGATTCAGATAAGATACTGATAAAACCAAAAACAAGTTCCTAACGTTTGACCGAAGTGCTGGATTGAAATGTAGGACAAAGATGTGTGAGTAATTGTAGGATTCGTAAAAGTTTCAGCGGACCAACCTAGCCGAATAACGTGTTACTTCAGCAACTGGGCGATTTACCGACCGGATGTCGGCAGTTACGGTGTAAACGACATCCCCGGTGATCTTTGTACCCACATCATTTACTCGTTCATTGGCGTGAGCAATGTCACCTGGGAGGTGCTCGTTCTGGATCCAGAGCTGGACGTTGACAAGAACAATTTCGAGGCCTTTAACAAACTCAGATCCAAGTATCCTCATCTGAAGACCTCCGTAGCTGTTGGAGGATGGGGAGAGGGTGGAAGGAAATACAGTGGACTGGTCGGTGTGAAGGAGAGACGCGACACCTTCATCAGGAGCGTAGTCGGTAATCAACTTATGTGCAATTTTACGCTTTCGATAATGCTGTTATCAAAGTATACATTCGAGACCAGAAATCGTTATTTTTCGCTAGAATTCATGCACAAATACGGTTTCGATGGGTTTGATCTCGATTGGGAATACCCCGGTGCCTCTGACAGAGGTGGCAAATTCTCCGACAAGGACAAGTTCTTCTACTTCGTGGAAGAGTTGAGACGCGCCTTCGACAAGGAAAAGAAGGGATGGGAGCTCACGATGGCGGTACCAATGGCGAAGTTCCGTCTAGACGAAGGATATCACGTGCCCGAATTGTGCAGGTAAACAAATCGATATATAATAGATTCGCTGCTATTCATCGATAACCGTTTTATACGAATCGTATCAGAAAGGGACAAATACTTTTACAGAAATATGGACGCCATCCATGTAATGGCTTACGATCTTCGGGGTAACTGGGCTGGATTCGCGGATGTGCACAGTCCACTTTATCGTAGGCCACACGACCAATGGGCGTACGAAAAACTAAACGTGGTGAGCATTTACAGAAAGTTTACAACGACGTCTTTGATTGCGATAATAAAAATGCAGTTTCGTGTAACAGAAATACAAAATATAAATACCTGCCATACGATGTTTGGTGGTTTCCTTATAGCATGACGGTCTTCTGCTTTGGGAAGAAAAAGGTTGTCCCGCTAAGAAACTGGTCGTTGGAATTCCGCTATACGGTCGTACGTTTACTCTCAGTCAAAGCAACAACAACTACGAGCCCGGTACTTATATTAACAAAGAAGCTGGTGGTGGTAGTCCTGGAGAATACACTCGAGCTAAAGGATTTCTCTCTTATTACGAGGTAAGATTAATCAATGTTAAATCGTATACATGTGTACGATGAAATTGCTACTGACAGATTATATAACAAAAAAATGTCTGTTCACAGATTTGTACCAGGTTGCAAGCTCCAGGTAGCAACTGGACCCAAAAGTTCGACAACATCGGCAAGGTTCCATACACGTATCAAGGTATGTACATATAGAAATATTTAAATAAATATTTTATACTTTCTTGTAGTACCGCCGAAGCTAAAACGAACGATAATTGTTAAATAATAATTATAGGAACGCAATGGGTCGGTTATGAAAACACGGAGAGTGTAAAGTATAAGGTCGACTTCATCAAAGAATCAAAGTACGCTGGTGCCATGGTTTGGGCCATCGACATGGACGACTTCCAAGGACTTTGCGGTGATCGTAACCCCTTAATGAATGTCATTAGTCGAGGGCTGAAGGGATACATTGTGCCTGACAAAGACTTCCCTACCACTCCCACGGTATGAGATCATCGTTTAATAAAAACTCTGGAACAAAAAATAAATCAATAGATATATTTATATAAATTAAGTGTCATTAATTGCAATATTAACATTTCCAGCCTGACTGGGCAAAACCACCGAGCACCACTTCGTCAGACAATATACAAACTACTCAAAGTGTTGTAACTGTCCAAACTACTCAAAATCCAGAAGTAACTTCTACGCAGGATACGAATAAATCTGATACCACTGAACAACCGATAGATGACGGGGAAGCAGAAAAGATCGATTGCGAAGACGTCGATAAATTCGTTCCTTCAAAAGACTGTAACTCCGTGAGTACTCAAGTTAAAACTCTCTTTCAAGCTACAACAATTCTTATGTTAATCGGTATACGGTTGAGCTTGAAAGGAAATAATTTTGGAACACCCTCTATATCGTATATCCTTTTTACAGTATTACGAATGCGTTCATGGAGTGCCATTGAAGTTCACGTGCCCGAACAGTTTGATTTGGAACACCAGGAATAATGTTTGCGATTGGCCGCAAAATGCTGATCGCGAAGAATGCAAAACTCAATAATCTGCACTTTGAACTCAGGCTTGTTGGAAAAAAAGGACTGAATAATTTTATCGTGATTCGAATGATCGTTCTACACCTTATTACTGAACACGCAGCAGAACCCGATTGTTAATTATTTCATTTGCTCATTTATCATACTTATGTTTTGTAAGTCCTCTTTAACGATAAAAACTCAATAAACATCCACGTCATTTATAAAAGAAACTTTTGTAATCCACTACTCTATAATATTTAATGGTCGCTAACTTTTATATCGTATACTGTTTACCTTACAAGCGCAATGGTTTCTATGTTTAATAAATCTATCTGGATGATAAGAGTAACAAGCTAATGGAGGTACCACCATCCAGAACTCTGATCTATTCCCTGTCTGCGCAAAAACCGAGCGCATGCAAGTTTGGAATTTTTAATTACATATTACAAAAAAATAGAACGCTTTCCCTCATTACGATAAATATCGTCATGTACAATTGATAGAGAGGATAAACCCTTGCACCTCCTTTCTTTCACTCGATTATGCCAGCAAAAAACTAATTGATCTCTGCTTTATATATACAAGGTTTGCTTAATTTTAGCTTTGTTTATCATATACAAATTTGTATTCATAATATTTTATATCGAAGAGAAATATTTATATAATAATTTAGTAAATGTTCAAATATTTAATGTACTTACTCGATGTTCATTAATTGTTTATTATGTAGTACAATTACGTAAGCGACCATGTGTTCGATAAATTTCAAATTTCGATTAAAACGTGTAAATTTTATACGAAAAAAATAAAAAAGGATGTAAAATTCTTCTGTTGAAAAAAATTTGCTAAAAAGGTAATTGCTGAAAGATGACATTAAATTTGTTACTGAAAAACGTTGAATGGGAGACGAGCAAAAGATGTTTCCCTCTAACGGATTTATCTAATAAGCCGATTTCTCATTGTGAAGGTCAAAAGTTGTCTCTAAGCAATCTTAATGTATGTATATGCATGTAGATGGACAACTCTTACAAACATGGCGCAAATGATGATACCTAGGATTGCGCTTTTATCTATTAAAAATAATAGCCGGGTGATACCTCGTATTTTTGTGCCACTAAAATATCAACGATCATGCTTCCATACAAGCTGGGTTCTCGATGGTATGCAATTTATTTAAAACCAATTTATTAACACACTGATTCATGATGGAGTTAAGGTTAAGGTGCAGTCATATATTTCGAGTAATATTTATTTGAGAAAACATTAATTTACATACGAGTCATAATGCTTAGAATGTCAAAAATAAACATTACTTTTATTTTGTATTCATTTCATTTTATGACTATGTATTCATCATATTATTTAGATTGATTATGCAATCAAGTGTCACTCGTTTAAAGTCATATAGGTTTCATACTGTACAATGTATAGTTTTTTGTGATATGATAAATTTTTTATTTATTTTTAGTCAAAGGAAAGGAAATCTTAATGCCTTCCTTGTCTCCTACTATGGAAACTGGTACTATTGTTAAATGGATCAAACAGGAAGGTGATAAAATTCAACCAGGAGATGCAATTGCTGATATTCAAACTGACAAAGCAGTTGTTACTATGGAACTGGAAGATGAGAGTATTCTTGCAAAAATAATTGTAAAATATAATTCATAGTTCTTAAAAAATATAATTTAATAAGTTCTATTGTAAAATATTAAATTTAAGCATATAATATGTAATGAAGACAAGTTAATTTATGGGTTCTCTTTGTTTATTCTTTAAAATGTTATTCTAAATCTGTATATTTTTTCTGAAAATTGTTTTCAAACATCAATTAAATATAGTACTTCATTAGGTGCCAGAAGGAACCAAAGATATCAAAATAGGAACATTAATAGCACTTGCTGTGGAGATAGGAGAAGATTGGAAATCTGTGGAAATACCAAGTATTTCAGCTCCACCTGTACCTCCACCATCGGCTCCTTCTGTATCAGCTGATGCATCTCCTATAAGTGCACCACCTCCTGGCCAGTATGTATTCATTAAATTAATTTATAGCATAAGATTTTAATTTTTTAAACATCTTATTTTTCACTTAATTAAAATAATTCAATTATTAAAAATTCAACAAATTATATTGCTTTTAGAACCACTATTATTATGCCAGCATTATCACCAACAATGACTACAGGTACAATAGTAAAATGGCTTAAAAAGGAAGGAGATGATATAAATCCTGGAGATGCACTGGCAGAAATCCAAACGGACAAGGCTGTTATGTCTTTTGAAATAGAGGATGAAGGCATATTTGCAAAGATCCTTGTATATAAACTTTTACTGAACATTATATTACGTTTTAGTTAACAACTTTTAATACTTATTTACAGATTTGTTTAACAGGTTCCTGAAGGAAGTCAAGTGGAACTAGGACAATCAATTGCTATTATGGTAGAAAAAGGAATGGATTGGAAAAATGTTGTTATTCCAACAGCTACAGCACCTTCTACAGCAGCTCCTGCAGCACCTCATGCATCAACTCCTTCAAGTGCTCCACCTACTACTGCAACACTTGCTCCAAGTGGACAGTATGTGTAAAAAAAACTATTTTTACACTCTTTTGGATTATTGTTATGTTCACTGGTGTCGTAACAATTTTTTTAGAGTGTATGGCTTGGCAGTAAAACGATTACTGGAGGAATATGGCTTGAAGGCAGAATTGATCAAAGGCAGTGGTCGGCCTAATAGATTGTTAAAAAGTGATGTTTTAGCATATATACAAGCAAATAACATACAAAAGATTGCTCCTAAAACAGGTATGCAAAAAAGTAGATGTTAAAAATACTCAAATAAGTATTAAAAATTCAGTTTATACTGAAATGCATGCGTTTTTTTTTTTTAATTAAACAGCACCACCACCTACAATCGGGAAAGGACCTAGTCCTTCAAAGGCACATGTACCTAGTGGTCAACCCTCTGCCTATGAAGATATTCCAGTTTCCAATATTCGAGGTGTTATTGCTAAAAGACTTGGAGAATCAAAGGTAACTATAAATTTCTCTGTACATTCTCATATGTATAAAATTTCACACGACATTTTATAAGTAACATTACAGTAAAATATGTTATATAACAATGTTTCAGAGTACTATTCCACATGCTTATGCGTTCGTCGATATTAAAATAGATAAACTAATCGAAATTCGTAGCGAACTCAAAGCTGATGGTATTATTACTTCGATAAACGACTTCATTACGAAAGCAACCGCACATGCTCTAGTCGAGTGTCCATTTATCAATACATTATATCAAAATGATAAAGTTAGTACGTAATTAGATGAAATTAGTTATATATAAAATTTAATAATTAATATATAAGTATTGTATAATTTTTATATTTTTTGACAGATAATTCGAATGCCAAGAGTTGACATTTGTGTCGCAGTTGCAACAGATACAGGTCTTATTACACCAATTATTTCTGACACTACGGCTAAAAGTATAGTGGATATTTCGAATAATATTAAAGAATTAGCTGAAAAAGCTAGAAGTGGAAGATTAAAACCGGAAGAATTTCAAGGAGGATCATTCACGTAAATAAATAAATTTATGTAGGAAATATTAAATCACTAATTACATTTTATACATAATAATTAATATTTTTCAGAATATCCAATTTGGGAATGTTTGGTATTAAGCAATTCAGTGCTATTATTAATCCTCCACAAACTGCAATACTTGCAGTTGGATCTGGACGACAAGAATTAGGTAAAAATATTAAAAATTGTATGTAATTATCATAAACCAGCCAAAAATATCAATGTATTGTTTTATAGATGCCGCACTACAGGCAATAACAAAATTATCGGCAACCCTATCATATGACAGACGAGCGATCGATGAAGATCAAGCTGCCGACTTTTTAGCAGTTTTGCGAGCTATGTTGGAAAATCCAGCATTCCTTATTGCTGGAAGAATACGAGCACTAAGGTACTCACAAGACTGACCTTTACTTAAATCCAAATTTTGAGAAGTCAATTGAAAGTAATTTAGGTTCTAATGAAAATTTTAGTTTTCCGTATAATACCAATTTTATAGCAACAGATCTGAAAATTTAAGAATTTAATGTGAAGAATATATTAATTTAATTTGAAAATGAACAGTACTTTCACTTTGTTTCTCAAGTAAGCAGGATAGTCAAATCTAAAAGCACCACTATTAGTTTTATATTCATCAGTAGTTTCTATAAATTTCAGTTATATTTTTAAAACTTCATTTGGAAAATATTTTAAACTATGTAAAATATTTTGTATCTTCAAATTCTAACTGAAAAGAATACGTTATTTATCTAGATACTGCCGAACAAATTTATATTAATAATTAATTAACTACTGTGTTTTTACTTCTAATATTTGTATAAAATATTTTAATGGAAATGTAAAACACATTAAGATCAAAGTAGTAAATTAATGTTGTTAATTTTAGTATGTTTTTTATGAAACAAAAATTGTAATATCTACATATTTATTACACCGAAGTAATTTGATATCATATTAATTTGTTTTTCTATCACTTAATCTACATTTCTATTTAACTTTTATAATTGGTTGAATCTTTTTAGATATCTATATTTTGAAAAATTTTACACAGTATACCTGCAAAATATAAAAGTGATTAATTAATTGTAAACAAAGGGTACAAATACAAATTGATCAATTGGTCAATATTTATTTCAACTAATTGCAATTTTATTTATATATTTATTCTAATATTTTAATAACCATACTGTAATAGTTGCTTCAGACATATAATAGATATGTGTATTTCATTTTCCAAAAAGATGTAAGAACTATTCAGTTTGCTATATATTGGCATAATACATAAAACATGTATAAATACAATGTAAATAAGTGTATAATAAATTTTGTTTATTTATTAAAAATATGTACAATTAAGAATTTTAGTGTGGCTTTTAAAGTTTTCAGGAATAATAAAATGTTCAAATTCATAAACATATCTTGTAAATAAAGTATTTATTGTTAAAATGGTGTATAATGATTTTTTATATATATTTGAAAATAATACATAAAATTTTTGTGCTATTGATCACTAAATTATCATTACATTTATCCTACTTTTATATTGCATTATCATTGATAAAAGTATTTATAAGGCAATTGTTATAGAACCATATGTGCTGATATTTGATAAGGCACAAATGTTATGGCTGTGTAAGTCTAATCAACTTTTTGTTAAATCTTTCTAATAAAATCTTTAAATTTATCATCTTAATATACTATAGATATAATTACTCATGAAATGAAGTTTTTGTTTAGTTATTAAATAATTAAGTAACTAAAATATTGATCTTATATTATGAATTGTTATACATTACTTCACACTAATATTCAATTTGAAATCAAATTAAATTACATGTACAACATTTAATATGTAAAAAGTAAAAAAGGATGGTAATATTAAATAGAGTATATAGTACCTTAATTTTTATCACAGTTGTGATATTACTTCTTAGGCCCTAAACTAAGTAACTGTGGATATTTAATTGTTGCATAAATTTAAATACTTGTTATAAAAGGTATTTTAAATACAATATTATAACATGTACAATTTATAGTAATACTATAATATTTGTTAAAATTTGGCTTTTGAACAATATTACATCTCAAAATACAAATACAAAATTTCTTAAAAAATTGCATTTTATAAAATCTGATGAAATCTTATAAAACTAGTTAAAAATCTTAAAAATTTTAAAAAATGCATTCTACAGTGTGCAATATGTTACACCATTTACAATATTTGGTTAATAATACATGTTTTCTTGTAATACTGAACCACAAAGTTCATCTTCTCACTATAAAGATTCCTCCAAAAGGAGGGAAATAGAAATTTTTATAAAGAAGCAGTCTTCAGTAATTGAATGATAAAATTAATTGAATATTACATGATATTTGTTACTGTATCCATTTTTATGTGAATTGTTTGATTTAAAATGTATGGCATAACTTGCTTTACTAAATTGTTTATGATTCTATATAGTAAAGGAATGCAATTTTAAAAATGAGTAGTAAATACAAAAACATCAATTTGATAAAATAATTAGTTCAAAATTATAAATTTAATTTGTACTGTAACTAAAATTATTGTTAAGCTCCTTGGATAAATATCATATGTGCACCTGGACACTTTTAATTCACAAATAAACTAAGTACAATATCTTACATTTTGTTATATATTAAATGCAAACAATTCTAAGATAATACCTTAGCTTAATAAAAAACCAATATTTTTTAGCACAATAACTGACCTGTATTATTTTTGTACCTACTTCAATATAAAACTGGTAATATAATATAGCAAATTGCACATTTTTAATAAAAACATATAAAAAAATGTTGAGCTTAAGAAATCTTAAATATTGCACACAAACTGTTTATTTATAATTTTCCCAATGACTCAAGCAATTTGTTGCATATATTATAAAATTACTATTTTATAATTTCTGCATTATCACTTATACTATCTTCACTAAAAATTTGGTAACACAGTGACATAAATATGGTAAGTAGTTATATATTATGAAATATGTAAAATTACTGCATATATAGCTACATTATTTGTGCAGTATTAAAAATAGTTTTATCTCTTTGTATTATATATAGTACAGGATAAACCTTCTTGGGCCAATACTTTTTGCTATAGTATTTGAATTTGGGATATACAATACATTAATCATTTAACTGAATGTAACATTTCAATAAAACTAGAAAAAATCAAATGCTAGCCTGATTTTAAAAGGCAAAATACATACATAAGACTTATCTCATATAAGATCATCATAGCAATAAATAAAAAACAACACATTGGTGTCCAAATTCAAGTGTCTAGTACTAAAAACAATCTCATATACATATTGAAAAAGATAAATGTACATCAAAATAAATCCAAATAAATGACTTTTACTTAAAAAAAATATCTAATGGAATACTTTGTGAAGAATTCTCTGTGCAGTTCTTATTAATGGTATCAGACTTGTTAATTCTGCACAGTTTTCTAAGAACGGATGGGACAATAACTCATCTGCAGTTGCTCTTTCGTCAACTTCAACTGTCAAACATCTTTCTAAGAAATTCTGAAATGTTGGACTTAACATATCCCATCTGGGAATAGAAGGCTTACCAATAGCAGCAATTAAATACAAGGCCCTTAATGGTGTTTCTTTCATATAAGGTGGTTCACCTTCTATCATTTCAATAGCCATAATACCTAAAGACCAAATGTCTACTTTTTTGCCATATTGTTTTCTTGTTACCACTTCTGGTGCCATCCAATAAGGAGTGCCAATCATGGTGTGACGTTTTTGATCACCATCAATATTAGCACAGAAACCAAAATCTATAACTTTCACGGCACCATTCATACCAAGTAATACATTATCTGATTTGATATCCCTATGAATAATACCCTTTGTATGTAAAAAACTAACTGCCTTTAGAACTTCTCTACAAACTGCTGCAATTTGTACTTCTTTCATTACAGTTTGAGTAACAACATCTGTAAGTGGCCCACCTTCTAATAATTCCATAATAACCCAAAGGTGCTCATTTACAAGATATGCATCCAAAAAATTAACCAGATTTGGATGTTGAAATTCTTTAAGAATCTTGATTTCATTTAATATAAGTTCTTTCTTTGGCTGCTTTGGTAAATCTATGTCCTTTACAGCAACTCTTTGATCGGTATGTAAATCTGTGGCTATAAATACAGTACCTGAAGCACCAAATCCAACCTCTTTAATTTTTTCAAAACGAAGATTTGGATCTCCATTATGGCAGATAGCTCGAAATTCTTCAAAAGTATCTTCAAGCAGTTGATCATCTTCTATTTGATACGTGTTTGAATCTTCAAGAATCTCAGTAAGACTTTTTTCTATTCTGTCGGGTCGTGTTCGTGGTATAGGTTTTGGAATTTTATTCACCTTTGGTGGAAGTTCTGGTAAGCTCTGCACTTGACTGTCCGTTGAACTTGCAGAACTTGAACCGTCAAATTCTTCGGACTCATATTTCTTAGACAAGATTTCATCGATTTCTTGAGACTCTTCTTCAATCAAATCTTCCGTAACGAAAGGTTTAAATACTTTCTCTTCTGGTTTTCGTTTGATCGAATAATTATAAAATTTAATGGCTTGTAAAGCTGCAGCAGGGTGCTCATCCTGCTCTGATTTTGATATTTGCGTATTGAGAAAATGAATCCAAGATTCGGGAAGACCCTCCAATTGTCCTGTTTCCGCATTTTTACTCACATGAAATTTATGAGAAACGTTAGTGGGTAGCCCAATCTCAGCGACAGTGTCAATGGTGCCGGTTTTCTTTCTTGAAAATAGTTTTGTTATGTTGAGACTCATTTTAGTGCGCAATTTTGCGCATTTACCACGTCTTTTCTATAATGTATTGCGGTTCTTTCAAGAAAAACAAAATTAAACGAAAGAACGATCTCTTTCAAATCTCAATTCTCATCATAACATGACTCGACTGACTATCGACAAGGCATTAAATCCGATTAGAGGCGTGTTAGTGCAACTTACGTCATTATATTCAATAAATGGCGGTATAATTTAAAGAAAGAATTTTTTAAAGGGAAATAGTATAAAATTGGTTTGGATGTAATTACTTAAGACTTCTAGATACCCGATTATTTATAATACTTACCTATGTATATAGTCAATAATTCAAATGAATGAATTATATTTTTGAATGTATGATTTTGAATATACAAGTATAAGGTAAGTTCTACCAACTGTGATAAATTAAAATGCCGCACCCTAACACCAAATGAGACTTGATCAAATGTTCTATCAAACAAACATTAAAATTCACGTTCTGTTAAAAGCGATATAATTATAAATCTGTTAAATCTTTAACTTTTAAACATTTTACACTTTATGTTAAATTATATTTTATACATATATAAATATAATGCTGGTCAATCGCTTAACCACCACATTGCATTTACTTACTTATCTAATATCATGTTTTTTATCTTTTTTTCCTTTACGCACGGGTTCTTTATTTACACGATTAAATGTAACGTTATTATGAAAAAATGGAAAATATTTTTTCACTACTTTGTATTAGTCTTCAGAAATATAGACAATTAAAAACATGAATTTCAGAATGCAAAACCATTGTTTTATGTGATAACGATTTTAAATTACCTGTCAATGAAGATTCACAATATGTTCCTGATTTTTCCACAGGATTTATTTATTTTTTAATAATCTAAAATATTATGTATCTGTTGTTTCGTTTTCTTTCATATGTCATCATCAATTTTTGTAATTTTAAACCAATGCTTATGTACAACATTGACGTAAGGCTTCGCATTTTTCTTCTACCGAAGCTTCTCTTCCTTCTGCTCTCTTTTCATCAACTTTATCTTATCCATTTTGTCTTTTTATGAGAATAATGTACATTCGACGTCAAAATTGAAGGATTACGGAATATTAGCCGAAAAGTTGTCGATTATTGAATTATTATAACACCTTGAAGAAAAATAGCGCAACAATCTGATAAGGATCATTTTGAAAAGTTTAGTGAATTAATATATGTTTAGAAATGAATATTACCTCCCGTTATTTAATAATATACTCCTAAGCATTGTCTTCGCTTATTGACAGCGCCACGTTTTGCATTTAAAATACAATAATTTAATGACTAAAATCGTGCATCAATTTTTATAGACTCATTGTAAAAATGAGGCTTCAATGTTTAAATTCATTGTAATTTGAGCCAGAAAACAACTCTTGTTAAAAAAAAAGGGACTATTCAAAGAACGATAACTTCATGGCGATCCTTTAATTTTGCCGTCGAGTGTATTCAAAAACATATTCCATACGTTTTGCATTATCGTTCGATAAATGAAACGTCGAATGCGAATGTACGAATGTATGGATGGTTACAGGGGTGTACGTAAGTGCATACACAAAGATGAGAAGTTTATTTTCGTTACCGGTTTCTCTATCGTGTTGCGATGCAAAAGATATCGATTGTATGAATAAAATAATGTAAACTGATAGTTAGTTTTATCTATAGATTCGTAATTAAATTTAAAATTTAAAATTTAAAATTTAAAATTTAATTTCAAAAATTCTCAAAATAATTTGTAGATATCACAATCAATCGAATTCTTCATGATTTGTAATGTGATTTGTATTGATCACAAACCTACGATTGCTCCCTTAATCAAATGAAAGATAAAAGGAAATTGAAATTCAAGAATAGTTTCACAGAATGAAATAGAAACATAGACTCATCGGTTTCTGGAACGATTAAACGTATAAATATAATAACAAGGCTATGTTTAATAATAAGATTCCCAATTAAAGCAATTAAAGATTCTATGTGCCGCTGTCAAGAGTAACTCGCAAAGTATGTAACTGAAGGTGTTGGGAGTAATCGATGTAGTTCACAGAATGAGCTCACTGTAAGAATCAATGATATATTTCACATAATACGATTATACAAGAAAGAAATTGCTATCTCGAAAGTGAAGAGACATGGTGAGTACAATCGGAAAGGTGAAACTGGAAAAATGTCGGAGAAAATGAGTTTTGAAGTTTGGTAAATACTACCCAATGCAAGTAAACGTGCGTGATTGAACTTTTAAATAATTGATGTTAGAACGTCATCTTATGTGTGATTAATGCCACTTACGTATACATATACCCACTATCTTCCTTGTATTCTACGCTTGATCACTCTAAAGAACCGTTCGTAGATCCCCTGTATTGTCACGTGTGTGATACGATACATTTACTTTTACATATACCTATTTATATTATCGTTTCTCTCCATTAATAAAAAGGAAAACGCAAACATAACTGGAAGATTCCGAGTTGGATATTTGCTAATTTACCGAAGAGTTTCAAAATTTCGTCACGAGATCGATTCTCTTGCGTTATTAATCTTATGAACAAAATATTGTCAATTTATTACACGTTATGCACATAAAGGGATCGTAAATATAGGAAAATATTTTCGTAAATAGATGGATGCAATTCCGAATTGTAACTCCGAACTACTAGCCTATTCATTCAATACACTTAGTAGATATTTATGATACTTCTATACATTTAAGGATTAAAAAACGTTCGATGTTCTTAACAACAACGCGCGTGCTATTCTTTCTTATCACCCGAAGAAACCATATTATCAACATGTTTTTAATTCTCTGTCCCCGCTCATTGTGCCCCACCAGAATTTTTCCTCCCCTTTCTCGATCATACAATATTCATGTGTTGTATCTTTAATGTACATGGTGTCTTTAAAATCTATCGTTATCTTGTAATTTTACTCTGCGACAACATTGTTATTTATGGAAATTAAATTGTTTTATCGTTCTAATTAAATTCAAAGAATTAGACTTTGTTTATGTTTTCTCATTAATGTTTAACGTAGATATTTATATTATCGTTAAATTATTGCTATGCATTATCGTAACTAGTCAACGTTAATCAACAACATATATGTAATTATCCATATTTAACCGTGGTAAGCTTAAACGTAGAATATAGTTTTTTTTATCTAAAGTGAACAATTACAATTAGTGTACGACTATTTCTTTATTCTAATATTTTTTCATTTCATATAATTTAAGAAATTTCGAAAGTACTTCGCACTATTCAGTATCTTTAAATTCTAACTCATCCAAGTGCTCCTTAAGTTTAAGGTTTCTACTTCAGATAAACGTAATTCAAGTAATTTGAAACAAGAAAACAGTTACGTCACGTTGATATAATTAAATTAAATAGTGATTTCCGGAACACTATATATATGTATGTATGTATGTATGTATATTACAATAAGTGTATTAAATCAGTAAATCCCCTACTCTTTCATTTTTGAATGTAGAGAGGGGATTCTTTGCTTCTCTGTTCTTCTCCTCCTTTTATCTCGCACGTTCCTTACCAGTTAATAAATAAAATATTAACCGATGGTTAATGCAAAGGCATTATTCGAGAACGCGCAAAGAAGCGAATACAAGTGTTTCATTCTACAATCACAGCTAACATACTTGCAATTTTAACAGTGAATGCCCTGAGTCACCTGTGACCGTATTAGACGTTACCTTTACCATCATTTTCTTTTTTTTTATTATCATTTTTGCAATTTAATATTTAATTTGATATTCAAGGCGAATAATAACAGTTGTTTTAAAATTTAGTTTACCAAGTGTTTACTCGGTAGTTTTCAGTTTTGTGTAATGAGAGTTGTGCGCTAAGGATTTGTTTTGAAAGATTAAACATTTCCTGGTGATTAACCACTATTAAGTTTTTGTGACATTTATCATGGTCCAATTACGACGTCAGGTAAATATTATATATTCCTTTAATTGTTTCGAAAGCTGAATATAAAAAGATACAGAAATATCGTAAATACATCAATAATAATGTTAAGACATCTCATAAAAGATTTGTATTTCTCATATAAGATTAGGATGTTTACTTAATTTGAATTTTTCGTAGAATCTTCATAATTATCTCCCTGTTCCTATGATGATGTAATATTCTTGTAAAAATGTCATCTAGAAACATTTTCTTATCTTTTACTTTTTGTAACATTAAAAATAATATTCAAAACTTTCCTGGAAGTTAAAAAATATAATTTATGCGAGTTATAAATAATAAATTATCTGTAAGTAGTATGGTTTAAAAATTATAAATTAATATAATAATTTTATTACAATACTTGATATTAAAATATTTTTGTTTTAGAATTAATACAGAATCATTATTAATAATTTACTTTTTTATAATTGTTACTGATGTATAATATATTTTTTGAAATTTGAATTTAGTAGATTTAAACGACAGCTCTGTAATTTAAAAGAGTTTAGACTGTTTGAACTGGATAAAATAAAATGTTACAAATCCTGTGACATTATCGCAGGTCTTGAAAATTTCAGTGTGACATTTAACCGCGCGTAGAACCACGTGCTTTAGATTAGTATTTTTAGTAGTAATGACTTTAATCTAGAAGAGGAAAAAAAGATCATAGTTGGCCCTGATGATTAATTTCATAAAAATTAACCCTTATGTGTGCTTCTTCAATATATAACGAATAGTAAAACGTTTAGAAAATTTAGTTGCTAATGTATTTTGATTATCTAACCTTATCATTGCTTTTTTAAGCAATGCTATCGTATGAAAATTTAAGATAAACATTTGTCATATTCATCGTAACGCATACGATAGATTATTCGCTAATTTTTATTACATTAATATTCTTTATTTTGTCATTCAATTCATTGGATGTAATTACATATTTTGTAATATCAATACGAATTGAAGTTTTTATTATAATTTATACTATGTGTCTAAAAGAGATAGTATTTTTGCGTTACATTAATAAAAGATTTTTTTCATTAAAACAAGATAAATTAAAAATTATGTAATCCTATGTATATGGATTTTTTTATTTGTTAATAAAAAAAAAATGTATTAGAATATGTTAGAATTATGAGACTTTAAAATCTTTTATAGATTTTATCCTGTGGAACTATTTTAAATCAACTACAACCTAATGTTAAATATAGTTCATCTTTACAAATTAGAGATAAAAAAGTAATACAGCCAGAACGTTCTTTCAAGGTATAATAATTTCTTTAAAAATATATTTCAATAATTCCTTAAAATTGTTATTTCAAAAAAATAAAAATATCATATTTGTAGTATGCAGACCTATCAGTTCGTCTTGCAGGACCAGAACAATTACAGTCAAAGCCTGACGTCAGTGCTTTATCATTTGGTAAATATTTCACAGATCATATGTTAAAAATATTTTATCATGAAGCAATGGGGGGATGGCAAATGCCGGAAATTACCCCATTTGAAAATCTAGTCCTTCATCCAGCATCAAAAGTACTTCATTATGCCATAGAGGTATGTGTGATTTACATTCAAAAAGGTTCTTTATCTGTTTGAACATTTTATGCAAAGAGAAAGTTATATTTTCACTTATTACTTAATTTTAATATTTTTATGTGTATATATTTTTGTAATTGTTTCTTAATTATAATATTGAAAACTATTTAGTGTCCATAAAAATAAATATATCAATAGTAATAAAATACATTTTTGTTCAAGTAAAATACATAAGTATTTTTATTTTAGTTGTTTGAAGGTTTGAAAGCTTATAGAGGAGTAGATGGAAAGATCAGAATATTTAGGCCAGATTTAAACATGGAAAGAATGAATAATTCAGCAATAAGAGCTGGCCTACCTACATTTATTGGAGAAGAACTAATTAAATGTTGCTGTAGGTTAATTAGCATAGATCAAGAATGGGTACCTCATTCTACTGCTTCTAGTCTATACATACGTCCAACACTTATAGGAATAGATGTAAGTGTCCATATTTGAAGAAAAATGTTATGAAACATAGGGTACCATTGAAATACATACATTTGTTCTGTAAGTTATAATCAGTGGTATGATAGAAAGGGTAATCATGTCACTTATGTCACCTACGTCATGAAAACAAATATATAAAGTGTATTTCTCAATACTTAATGATAATACATGATAAACAGACATGATGCTCTTTTGTTGGGGCAGGGCCATAAGATACAGCTAGATCAGAAGCTACAATATAATACATATCCTAAACTGTAGAAAGCAACCAGAATCAATGATAAAAATCAGAAAATAATGTTTTGCCACATCTTTATATTCAATGATTTATATTAAGCGTTCAGTTAAATATATTTAATCCATTTACGTTTTTATTATTTTATTTATCACATAAATACAAAGATGTTAGTAGTTATTGTATGTTATAGATAATATTACAGTTTGTAATTACAGGCAATACTTGTAATTACATTAATGTTATGTAAAATTTGCATTACAAGTGCAATGATATCATACTAAGATAACATGGTATGACATTTTTAATAAAAGAGTTGATTCAAATGATGAAATAGCTATCATAAGTTAATAAACAATGTATTGTAAATATGATTCATGATGTTAACAGTTTGAAATGTGTATTTTTGTACTAGGGAAACAGCGTTTAAATAATTCATATTTTTACACGAAAAATGTTACTTTAAAATGTCATGTGTAATGAATTTAATAGTGTATATAGTATAACAATTCTTACATATCTTTTTTATATAGCCCACTCTCGGAGTTGCGTCATCAGAATCTGCTTTACTGTACGTTATTCTAACGCCCGTTGGTTCTTATTTTAAAAGAACAGGAGCAAACGTCGGTGTATCTTTACTAGCAGATCCTCAGTACACAAGAGCATGGCCAGGTGGTTGTGGTAACTATAAATTAGGTAGTAATTATGGTCCTACTGTATCCATACAAAGAGAGGCTATTGAAAGAGGTTTACAGCAAGTATTGTGGCTTTATGGAGAAGACAATGAAGTAACTGAAGTTGGAACTATGAATATTTTCATGTTCTATATAAATGATGATGGTGGTAAATATATTATTATGTGTTGCATTTATTATAATTTAAGTATTTATTAATAATATTTGTTTTATAATATTAGAAAAAGAATTAGTAACGCCACCTTTATCAAGCGGTTTAATTCTTCCTGGTATTACGAGAAATTCCATTTTAGCATTAGCTAGGGAATGGAATCAGTTTAAAGTTAGTGAAAAGAAATTCTGTATGGGTGAAGTTTGTCAATTAATTTCAGAAAACAGAGTAAGACTATTTCTTTTGCTACACATTTTTTTAAACTTTATATACCATAATGATTACAATCTTATTTTAGTTGTTGGAGCTATTTGGAGCAGGAACAGCTTGTATAATCAGTCCCATATCTTACATAGAATTTGTTCGACAACCATTGCATATACCTACATTGGAACACTCTAATCCTATTTACAAAATGTTTCTGAAGCATTTAAGTGACATACAATATGGTGTTATTCCGGATCACCCTTGGGCGATACCTATCGAATGAGAATAGAGTTATTCATTGATTTATTTATTTCATAATTATTACTAAACGTAATCTCATACAACTAATAGCATTCATTGCAAATGAATAATATTAACGTTTTTTAGTGTGTCACAATTTTGATATCGCTGTTTTTACGCGGATGATGTGAATTTCTATTTATTTATACGCGTGAATGGTTTTGTCGAATGATGTTTAAGAATTAAACATGTGCCTGAGATAAAACTCAGGGACCAATTGTTTACCGTTGAAGGAAAAATAATTATTAAACAGCAAGCTTTACAAATTGATGACGATTTATGTATAAATACATAAGTATCTTATACGAGTATGTTTACGCGCGCGCGTGCTCGTTTGTGTCTGTGTGTTTGAGAAAGGGAGAGAGAGGGAGAAATATTGTGAAATTTGTTATGAATTTGTTATGTACTTACGAAAAATTTGTATTTATTTATAGATATATAAATATGTTATACATACTTTTATATTACTTACCATTTTGTGTAATTTTGTAAATAAGCCATAGAAATTATTTATTTAACGTTTGATATAATGGAAAAAAAATGGAACAACAAGAAACGTCAATTTAATAACGGGTTCAAACATTAAGTTTTATATTCCCGTATGTTCCAATTCCACATTAAATTTATATTATTTCAATAACAGTATATAAAAATTTAAAACATTTGATTAATGATAAAAGTATTTACTGATACATTAATTCGATAAATCGGAACGAGAATTAATATAAACTAGTTTGAAATTTAAATAAAAGATGTTAATATAAGCTATTGTTTTCTAAAAGAAAAAAAGAATAAAAATTATTTTAAATCGGAGAAGATATAAAAAATTTATTAATTTCTTCTTTGTAAGTTCTATTAACAAAGTAATAGAAAGTAAATGAAGTGACTATGAACTATGATTAAATTTAGTTTTATCTTAAATGTTTAAATAGACTGCGGCTTTTATAATCATTATATATATATATAAGTATAGATGTTCATACTTAGCCATATACGTTAAATTGTAGCGCCATCTTCTTAAAGTTTTGTGTAAAATCTTGTGTCTTTATATTTCATTTAAAATTCCATATTGACATATTAATTGGAAATAAAGTTCCTAAGTTTCATTTATTTGTAACCTTTACTATGAAGTAATTATTTACCATTGAAATATACAAATATGTTCTTACATGTCCTTTGAAATATTCTACTTTCCTTTCTATGTTCATCGTGTTGAAGGTAGGTGATAATATCTATGGTACTATTGAGTATCGTGTGCTAGAGAAGTCAGTGAGAGAGTGGATTGTTATATTCAAGTTTTACGTAAAGAAAAAACATGTTCGCTATTCAAAGCGTAGTTAAAAGAACACCAAGATTATTGAAGTTGTCCGAAAATCAATGTAGGACACTTCTTTCTACCCCTCCAAGGGTACGAATATCTTTTGCTGTAAGTATCTATTTTCAGTGATCGCAATTATGTAATAAATTGACGATGATCAAATTATATGATCTATTGTATAGAATATATACATTTTTTGATTATATAGCGTTTATAAAAGTTTTGATTTATAAATGTTTATGCCTTTGGTAGCAATAATTGTATAATGCATTGTGTTGTTATTGCATCGAAGATCAATTGATTCTAAAGTATATATAATTTATATCAGACTAATAACTTAGATAAATTTTTCATTACAATAATGTACCTTTTATTACAGGAGAAAATGTTACATGCTGCAGCTTTGTATGTTGGGATAATGGCAATTCCAATATATATTGCGTGTAATATAAAGCATTACAGAATCAAACAGTCAGATTAAACAGACTTTGGTAGTTATATTTTGCAAATTTGTAAAACACTAAATGTAGATAAATAAATATTAAAGGTTTAAAGTATATCAACTTAAATAAAGTTGTTTTAAAATCTTTTCCAAATATTGTTTGTATTATAGATGTTCAAACGGTAAGCACTTTTTGAAGATTTAAAACTATTTCGATCGGGGATAATTAATTGTGTAAGAATTAATCTAACTTTTATTCTATGCATTTTGCATAAATTTATTACACAAATGATTGCAGTCTTACACATATAATTATAAAAAAGATGTAGTACCACAAAAACATAAGATGTATCGGTTATAAACAATGTTTATGTATACATAAATAGTAATATTGTATGAAAATGTACATTTTAGTAAAAAATACTTTGTTACTATATTTTTTAATTTGTTTTGAAAATCAATTTTAAGCAAAGATTTTTATTATGATAATACACAAGGTATAGTAGGCTTATTTTAACAAATTTATATTATTAGACAATTATATGCTAGAAGTATCGATAACAAAGTAATAAAATGTAAGATTTATAATGTTAGATATAAATTTGTATTTTTACCTATACTATGTAATTGGAAGAATATCAAATTTCTGTACATATATATTTGCACACCTGCAATTTGATTAACTTCTATATTTGCACCATTATGTCGCAAAAACTATAAGAACTACGAATGTTTACTTAAGTTTATCTACAGTATGTTAATGCAACTAATTTACTTATATTGGAAACTTTGATAGTGACTAAAGCTTACAGAATATATTCAAAATCTTAAGTAAAATATGATATTACTTGTGTGGGAATGTTAAGTATTTTTAAAATTCACATTGTCTTTCATGTTATTTCATTCATGTTTCTCTTTTAAAAGAAGTAGAATAAAAGTTTGAATTTTTGTTTTATTAATAAACTTATTTTTGAAGCAAGTAACAAGTATAGGACGAACTCCGACAGGATCGTACTTCTCGCAACAAAGAAATGACAGCTACTTGCTTTAGATATCATCTTTCGAATTAATAGTCAATCATCGAGAATGTGTCTTCTGTTATGACGACCGTGTCTTCTTTTTTTAAAACACGTGGCGCAACATTTCTCTTGCACGATCGATGACACGTCGCACATGCGTCTGTACGTCGCACACATCGAGGCTGGCACGATAGTATCCTTACATTCTGAAACAAACGTATGACTGTGTCTACTTTAATACGCCACATGGTAATTCTATACCTCATATTAATAATTAACACCGATTATTTTCAAATCTATGCGTAAGAAGATATGTACAATGATAATTGCTGGATTATGCACATGTCTTTTTATTTGACAGATACGTCGAAGTTCAAGACTAAACGCGTTACCGTTTAAAATGTGGAAATTATATAATAAAAGAAAGAAATAGATTTTATCGGTACGTTAAATGAGAATTTCCGGTTATCCTAATGATAATATATTTTAGAAGCATGGATCGTCGTACCGAATAGTAAACAAGTATTCGATAAAATTAACATTTCAAACAGTGACTGTCGCTACTACTACAAATCGTTGTTAACCCTTTCGTTAGGGGCAGATTCTTCGACGCACTACGCCCACTGAACAGGCCACCGCACCAAAAGTGTGCGCTTGCGGAACAACTGCAATTGCTCATCGTACGTTCGATACCGTGTTATCTTAAAAATTATCGCATAGTGTAATAATACTCTGTTCGCGAAACTTCACGGGTAATTACAGTCACCGTTCGTACGCAGCGTGCGTCAGTCGGGTGACTATAATCACCGCTCTTAGCTAAAGGGTTAAATGCAGATGATACGCGGTTTCTTATATGCGCAATCATAATGACATTATGGACGAAACGGAGGAAGAAACAGTGATTTGAAATGAGAGTATCGAAAAGCATTCGCTGGAAGCCATTCGTTCATCGTATACATGTACCGTGGTTAACGGTCCATGAAGACTATTGCTTTCTAGATATGTATTAAAGGGCAAGAGAGTAAACGGTACAACGGAGCATTCGTCGAGATCGTTACAAGTTTTCCTTTAATGACCGATTCCCTCTGCCTCTGTCGTCTGCAATTACCGGATTTATCGTTCGCGCACTGCCGCCTATGATAGCAACGCCTCGTATCGATTGGCCTTCTCTCGGGGTTGCAGTCGTCGGACAGTAACTCCGTTACACGGTCACGACACTCGACCTCCCTGCGCTTAACGCCGACTCTCGCCAGACAGCTCGCGTTGCAGGACCCCCATTTTCCTGTAAGCATGCCCATAAAGATCGATGTTTTATGTACCCGATCGTTGCCGTGGTGTGTCTGGCGGCAAGCCAGTTTTTCAAAGGAAATAAAATTACCATGGATGGTTTAACCTATCGAGTAACGAGAAAATGGTGGGAAATTGATCATTTTCGGATATACGTATTGTCACGTAGGGACATTACAAATGTAAAGAAATCGAGGAGTCGACGGTGGAGGATGACTGTTTTATTAAAGACTAGGAAATTGATTTATTTGTTCCCGGGGAGAGGGTAATATCAGGTATTTAAGGGCTTGGTGTATGGAGGGATTTAAAAAATAAGATGCAATTATTATCAATTATGAAAAATGAAAAATGTTAACGGCCAGAATAATCGGTGGCGTAAATGATAATAGACAACTTACCAGTGACCCATCGGCCATCTTGACAAAACTCAACGGAGGCTGGCTTGTTCTCCGGATTGCAGTCTCCCTGCACCGAGCAGGTTACTTTCCGAGACCTCTTCCCGTTCGCGCATTGACTCCATTTCGACATGATCCATTTCGACTTGGTATTGTACATGGAATTGTCCGGATTTTCATCGACCACGTTGTCGAATTCGAGGATCTCTGGCTCTTCGGTAGTGAGGCCGTCGACGATCGTGATACCATCCTGGTCGTTCGAGCTGACGTTGTAGAAAGAAGCGTCTTTGTTGTCGGTGTAGACGATCAAGGGTGGTTCGGTCGAGATGCAAGGGGGTAAATTGGGACAGGGGCTGACTTCTTCGGGTCTCGCGTCGCGGTTACAGTCCCTGTCGGGTAAAGCGAGGTCCGATCTGTCCGGGCCCACACCCGAAGAGACGCACATTACCGATCGCTTTCGAAGCGCACCCTCCCCGCACGTTACCGGGCACATTTGCCATGGTCCGATCCACCACCTGAAATTCAAAGCTACTTTATTCTCGATTAAATTCGTTAAATTAAATATTATCTATTCATTTGTAAATTTGTTCTAATAAAAAATTGTAATCTCGTGCACCCGCGGTGTAGTTAGGGTTGGTTGATCGGTGATCGATCCGTTGGGAACCGAAAAAGATGTCAATTTTTCCATGTTATCTAGAAAATTGTTATTTTCACAAATTTATTCATTGATTCGTGGTCGTGTTACGGACAACGGATAACGAAACTTTGATCGTGAACGTTGATAAAGATGTTTCACGGTCAAAATAAAATTACTTAAGCATCCGTCCAATAAACGGAAAGGTCACCGTCAAATTAGAATGCGCTTGACAACACGATAGTTGAAGCTGTAGTCGGAAATTAAGTCGAATGGTAAATAAAATTTAGTGGCCGAATTCTATGTAGGTACTCTCTTACGGTCTTCATCGACAAGCTTTAATCCGATTTTTCGGTATTTCATCGGAGCTCGGGTTGCGCTTTACCTGGCCGGGCATGGATTCAGATTGCATTCCCGCAAAATCGATTCCGGCTTTTCGATGCCCTCGCAAAAGTGGTCCTCGACGACCCCGCTCTTCTTTTCGTTGCAGAGTGCTTTCGAGGTTTGCGTGCCGCCGCCGCAAGTGGCCGTGCACAGCGACCAGTCGGAAAATACCCACGAGTACTCTGGAGCACGATCAGGTTCCTTCTTCGGTACGGTGTATTCGTATCGCAACCCGAAATTCCGATAGTGTCCTCTGGAAATCAACTGCGGTGATGGGACAACGTTATTGAGAATGAGAAGAAAGTAGCTAAAGGATTTCAAACGATGGCAAACGTATGCTATATTAGCCAAGTATTTCAGATTGTTTTCTGTTCCCTATTCGTATGCGAATTTAATACCGCGAGTATTTCCATGTTTTGATAAATTTATTGATTCATCGGTTGTTTAAAGAGCAAGAACAATACAGTGTACGCGAGCAGAGAATCGACGAGAAGCGAGAGATGTTTTCAGATGCGTTAATCTGATACACGGATAAATATGACAGCCTGATAAGGGAGGGTTAGTGAAATATGATCGAAAAAAAAAGAAAAAAAAAAGGGAATTACAGAGCGTGGTTAGAGTTAATTAGCGTTGAAAATACATACGTAGACTGCGATGTCCTCTTTAATGGGACCAGGAATTCTGACCTTTTCTCTGTCGCGGTCGCGCTCGTAGAGAGCCGGAGTCCCAGCGACTTCGTATTCACCTGCTAAAGTTATCTGCCTGTTCAATCGGAAAGAAAATCACACTTTTAGATAATATCTTGTTCTTTATCGAAAAAGCTAGCTGTCTTCAATACTCATTTTATTCGATACCACCAGCCAAACGTGTTAATCTTATTCGTAAAATAGCGCACGATATTTTCCTTTCTCAATTTCTATCAAGGCTTACCAGAGGTCTTTATAGTATTGATTCTATTTTGTATTAGATATTTACCGTTTTCCATTAAGGAAGTACTTCTCAGAATTTGGAACGCCTATACCAATATAATTTTTACTGTTTCCAATCTCTTCGATTTTGATATTCCTCGAGCCATTCGGGACGACGACGACTTCTTTATATCCTGGACCATCGTTCTTGTCGTAAACACCTCCGGTGGTTTCGCACTGGGTTCCATCCCCGTGGCAGATTCCGCAACGATCCTCCGTGGCGTCTGAATCGACCGTCCAATCACAGCCGACCTTCTGCGTTATTAAATAATTGCGATTGGGAAATATTTGTATCGGAAGTAGAGAATATAGATATTGTTCAGCGTTAGAGAAATTAAACTAACTCTGCAAATTCCAGCGATGCACATATCTCTGGTACCGACGTTACAAGGTGTACCGTCGAGAGCGGCTTCGCCCCATGGAACGATCACGCTTTCCTCCGTGTCGGTGCAGTACAGTTCACAGGGCTCCGCTTCAATTAAAGACGATATTCATTAGTATTCTACGGATTATAGTTAAATGGGACATCGAACGATTTTATATTAGTTACCACGTAAACATTTGATCAACGCTAATACTAAACAGTCGATTCGTCGTTTAATAAGGAACGCAATCGTCATTTCTTTATTTTATTACTCCGCGATACAACGTTACAGGGATAATTAATTCTTTTTTTCTTAGCAATTCTGGACTCTCTACGACGAAGATACGCTGACTAAGAAACGGGTGACGCTTATGATGTTCAAAGGGATGGCTTACTTTGATCAAAATACGGCAACCAAGTGTAATTTTTCCCCTTGTATTCCTTGCCGTCGTAATTGCTACACTGGACAGCTCTGAAGCTGGGAGTGCCCTCGGGGCACGGTTGGGTGTTGCAAATTTTATAGCGACGTCTCTCGCCGATGCAGAACTTCCCACCGTGCGCTGGCTCCGGATGGTCGCATTTTCGCTCGACGATTGAGACACCCGCGCCGCAGCTCCTCGAACACTCGCTCCACGAGCCCCATTCGCCCCAGCCGCCGTCAATCTGACGAGGCCTGTCCACGATGGGCACGCATTCCTGATTTTGACACCACTGCGACAACGTTACGATCTTTATTAACCCTTTGACTACTATGGACACGTATATACGTCTGTACTCGTGTCAACTGTCGATGCGTGTATGCGTCTCTGACGAAAGTAACTGCCGTGGATTATGGACGCGTATATGCGTTTGTCAATTTTTCCTCGCTCCCATTTAGAGCAATACAGTTGTTAATAGAGCGCTGTCCACGCGGAGGATTCCGATAGGGAGTATTTGACACTCAAAGGGTTAATTCATTTTTGTTCATTCTCACGATATAGATGCGGATTATTCATGAGATCGAAGATTAACGTTTATTATTTAATAATTTTAATCAACCTTACGAAAGGTTGATTATAAAGGTAAAGGGATCGAGGAAGAATACGTGAAGCTACCCATTTTATTTCGGAGGATATTCAGACAATCGAATAGCGTTCATTTCCAGTTAGCGACACAATTAGGCGTGTGCAGTTTTGGAAGATGACGATCTAGATTCGATTACGCGTATCGAAATGTTGACTGTGAATCACAATTGCATATCATACCCGTACCATGTGTTTACCGCAATGCGTCCCTGGGGCAGCTGGATGAAGCATAGTGGTGCAAGTGCCGTCGACGATGCACCATAATTTCGAGCAAATCTAGGAACAAAATCACCGATCTCTATTCACAGGGTCAAAAATCTTCTTGTATCCGATTTACTTTTTTTTTCTTTTTCATCACCTCCTGCAAGGGGGAGCAAACGGAAGCCTCTCTCACGCCAAACTGAAGCCTGCATTGGTGTTCCGCATTGTACATCGCGCCGGGTGGCAAATCCGGATACGTGTAATCATTGTCCGCGGGCTCATCTTCTAGACATTCGCCTTTTCCTTGGCTACGCGTAAAAAGTATCTCTTGAATCGCGATAACCTTTGTTGGTGTTCGTATAATTTTTAAAGCATCGAATATCGAAAAATCAAGCTATGTAATTTTTATCAATTATGCTTAAGTAAAGCTTCTACGAGGCAACCAAGTCCACGATTTTTACGATTCCTGAATTTCTTACTCCAAAAAGTTAGTGATGTCTCTTCTGGAGCACCTAGACCAGGCAACGCCGATGGTGTCCACCTCGAAAGTCGGCGTCATTACGTGCAGAGTGTCGCCGTCTCGCTTGCTGCATCCAATTTTTTCCGTGTCGTGGTACATGCCGAAGCTGAAATCGAAATCGAGACATCCTCGTGAATCGCTTTGTCCATCGAAATTGGTCGGCGGACGCGAAAATTCGCATGTGCTCGTTCGCGATACGATACGTTCGATGCGAACGCGATAGCGGGGCAGCATTATTATACGCCAATAAAAAGAAATTGATTTTTCGATTCGCCGACCGAGCATATTACGCATCCACAAAATCCGCTCTCTTTTTTCACCATTGTCATTTCGATGAATCCTTTTATGCAAACTAATCGGACAAAAAAGAGAATTGGTTTGTACCTTGGGCGGATCATGGATTATTTCCATTTTATTCCGTTTCATCCTATTTTCCAATTTTATCAGGGAATCATTGCATCGTAATCTTTAGCTTTACGGCTCTTTTTCGTAATAATGAAAGATATTGCAGTTGTTATAAAAGATAAAGACTTCTATGCTCGATCGAAGCTATCGGAGCAAAAGTTCTTTGGAGCTTCCCACGTGATTTCTACTTGATATATCCTCAGCTATTATAAATTACAATGAATTAAGGTTGAAATAAAAATTTAGATTTCATTTTGTCAAGTTTCAAGATCGGAAGTACTAGAAGGAGGGTGGAGTAAAAAGCACTCGATCACGATAAATCCAAATATAATAAAACATACTAACGAGGCGGTAAAAAGCTGGCCGAATCTCGAGGATACTTGGTCACCGAGAAATATGAAATGTGTTTGAGGTAATTGCCGCGAGGCAAAGAAGAGGCTAAGTGCGCTTCTAAGGATCCAATAAAAAAGGAGCGATAAATTTCTCAGGATTACAGAGGGGAGTAGAACTCGAGCGCCGCCAAGATAATTCACCTCCCTCGAGCCGTTACTTCTTCCTGCGAAATGCCCCGAAAATTCCGGGAAAAATTATTTGCGACTGCAGAAATTTTATCTCTTTACTCGATCGTTTCTTTAGTTATTTACCTGTCCGATGAACCGTAGAAACTTATATTCGCTCATCGAAATTCTCCTTGCTTAATCCTACTATTACGTTCGGGGGTTGCACCGGTATAATTTTGTTATTTTTTTAAAGTAGAAAGAGATAATAGGTAATCCTTACACGGTTAGCGTATATAATGTATTCTACGTATAACAGCGTTGTAGGATATCGGAAGTAATCGGAGAAGGTAGAGGGTATAGTGACCTTTCTGTTGCTTCCTTTCATTTTTCTCCCCCAAAAAAATCGATCGAACGTTTTTCGCTCACTTGTGTCCCAATTCGTGGGTGATGGTGTGCGCCAGCGTGATCCCATTGTCCTCGTTGACGCTGCAGCTGCGGTCCGGTTGGCACATGCCGGCTACGTGGGCCACTCCCAGAGTGCTGCACGGCGTGTTCGCCCTCGAGCAGATGTCCTCTCTCGTCACCAGAATCGCCACATCGTGGTGATTCGGATGCGAGTCGTCAACCGGGTTCAGTTTCTGTTGCCATTTGCAGAAATTGTACAGCGTTCTGTCCGCGTTCACCGTGATGTCCAGCCCTTGCTAAAAACAGACGTTAGTTGCGGCCGTTTCGCGACTCGCTGAATAGAAATGCGCCCATTTCGCGTCGGAGCGGCGTCCATTTCCGATCGTCCGAGCATACGCTGTTCAAGTTTACGAGCATGCCAGCCGGTAGACTCGAATCGTTTCCCACTGCGACGGGATTTCAACTTCTTCTGTCGTGATTCGTGAATTCAACGGACCGGTAAACGTCGTCAGGGATTCGTATAAATTGTGCTCGACTCTTTTAAAACGGTGGGATTCTGTCAGACCCTCGTGAAAGCTTGGGTATAGTTTGAGCATAAAGGCGTTGGTCGGTCGAGATTAGCATAGAAATTAGAAATTCTTGTCAAACTTGTCAACATTACCTACTACGAAACAGAGGACATTGTACAAGTATTTGCGAAGTCATTGAATTTTCGTAGTACCTATAATAAAAGAAAACAAACGGATCACGGTGCGACCAAACTCTTTTGCACCCATGCTGCACCCATTTTTCACGAAATAAAAAAAATTAATTTCGCGGAATCCCGAAACAATTTAGCTATCCAACGATAAACCTGATCGCGAGATCTCGCGAAACCCTGCCCTTCCCATTTAGCTACTGAACATCACGCACATCACCCATGCGGCTCGCACGTACTTCCGGGTCCTCTTCCTCGACAAGGATAATCCTAACCACGACGACGTTGATGAAATTCCCGATGGTGGGGTCCAGGTAGAGCGACGAAACCATGTTCATGATGGTTAGCAGATACGTCTCGACGTCGCCGTCCTGATGAAAGGCCATCATGGTCGTGTCAGCGACAACGAGGGCCTCGACGTGACGGGGTCGGCTGATCGATCTTCTGGAGCGCTGCCACCGTTTCGTCTGATGCTGCTTTCTTCGGCCCCGTCCTTGAACCTGCACCAGCCCCGGTTGCGTTTGCCATTCGAGCCTGGTTTCCGTCAGTCGCCTCGGCTCTGCGCAATAGAACCCACCTCCGTGTTTCATTAGGTGTGTCCCCGTTTGATCCGGCATTCCAGATCAAGCTCGATGGAACATCGGCGTTCGTTAGGGGATCGCGTTTGATTTTCGAGGAGAGGAATTTCATCTTCTCGTTACCGATCGTCTCTGGGAGGATGATTAATTGCCGTGTAGCACGATCAATCGCTTCGGTTACGGGATAAGGTGCGGTGAACGCGAATACTCGTTGATCTATGATCTCATGGAGGTGTTGATTTACGGGGAAACCGTTTTCTATGCGATTCCAGGAAACAGACTAATTTGCTGACAGAACCGTATCTACTCTACATTCTTTTTTATGTTCGACTACTTTCGACTACGGTCGTTAAACGGTCGAAGTTTTCTTAGACCGACTAATCGAAGCATTTGATAATCTCGTAAGAAGGATCGAAAAATCGCGTCGTTAACGAGGAACAGGATTATGAAAGAAAAAAGAAGAGGTAAAGAAACGGATGTTTAATTTTCACAGCAGCCTATCGATCTTTCTCGGTAATTTAGCGTTGGAAATTACAGCGGTTATCCACGAATTCAGCCGGTGTGCTCTATCTTGAAAAAAGACGCGTGTACGCTTGGTAGGCACGTAAGACGAACTTTTAATTTATGCAGATTGCTCGATTGCAAAGGCGTGCAATTAAGATTTCATTCGAGCCTCCCGATAGATCGGCCGGCTTGCCGAAACGGATATTCATTGTGGTTAATTACGGGTTTGCGGCGAATCGGATTATCCCGTGCGTCGGCCACGTTCTACCTCGATCTTACCTCCGCGTGGCGGCATCCCCGCGAGATCGTTTAATCTGTTGAAACGCGGCCTCGTCACTCGGCTAATAGATTCTCCGAAGGGAATCGCGTTCGGAGGATCGGCCAAGGGATCGGCGCTTTCGAAAATTCCACGCCGAATTAGTCGAATTAATCGCTGGACGTCGTTCGACTACCGGTTTCGGTTTAAGCTGCGCGTTCGCCCTCGGTGTGCTACAATATGCGCGTTCGCTGTAGTTAATTTGGAATTGGTCGATCAAAGTTTGGACATGTACTGGCGGGTTGCATAATTTCGGCGTTGCAATTCGCGATAGCGGAGGAAATTTAAGTTTTTGACGGTATGGCGGTACCGGTGGGTCTCATACACGTGCCAGGAATCATATCGGAACAGATTTACAGACCTGTCTCGTTGGATGGGTTCTATAATCTGTATGGGATAGTAAAAGGCCCTAGAAATGAACTACTCTGCGGCCCGTTGAGTTAACGTTAGTTTACTCGTAATTGTTTGAGAATTAAGCGGTTTGGATCGAAGATTCTGTTTGAATGCAATAATGTTCCATAAGTTTTCTATTCAGTCTAACTAACCAGTTTTTATAGGAGTAGTTACCAGAGCGGTAAAATAAAAGTTAAGTTTTGGTTGGAATGTTTCATATGTAGATATAGTCGATAAAAGATATTCTCAGTCCAGCGATTCACCTGTTTTCGCGCTAGAAAGAATCGTCGGTCATTCGTCGAACGATAACTCCCGCCCGTAATATGCTTCATATATTAATATATCCAATCCCAAGATAATTAGCGGTTGAATGGAGACGGATCATGGGAGTAAGATTTTATCAAAACGCCCTCTGACAAGTTCATAAATATTGAATTTGGATTTTTGCGAAGTTAGCCCTAGGTAAAAGAGCGAGCGCAGGAGATGTCGCCGGAACGCCCACGTATCCCTATCGCGACGCGTCCAATTACATTATACGCGTAGACGGCATAAATACTTGTAATACACGCCGCTGGCGAGCAGGCAGACCGCCAGAGGAAGCCGTCACGTCGCGTCGCGTCGCGTCGAGTCGAGTGGGGAACAGGGGAACGCGAAGGTGGAAAAGAAAAAGAAGGTGTCAGCCCGTTCTCACCGTGGGTGCCGGCACTCCGCTTCCCAACCCTTTCCTCCTTTCTTTTTCCTCCTCTTACCCGGTGTCCATTCTTTGATTGGCCCGCTATTATTCATCGTACCGTGCATTGTGACTTTATTTTTTATAAAATTACCCAACAAAGATCAGTAGGAACCGACATCGCCGAACGAAGACACTTTGATATTCTTTTGAAGTTTCAACTTAAAAGCTGTTTGCCAAATAGGTTTTCGTGAGCTTAGTTATCGAGGGGAAAAAATGTATTTGTTTTTAATTTTCTAACTCGTAATTCCAGTACATATTGTATGCGTAAAAGTGTACAAATTGTTTTTCATTGAATCATAATTAACTAATTTTCTCTGATTTTGGCGTTAAAATCGACGACTTCCTTCATCGTTCTGTGTTATCAAATACGTTTCTGTATTTCTGCGTTTTCTTCACAGGTATAACGCAATAATTTTGGAAAAGCATATATCAAAAGAAATAAGAAACAAACGAAATAACGGTGCTTGTTTTAAGGTTGCTCTGTTTGCTCATTATATAACAAAACTATGTCTGAATGTTGAGCGTCACAACTATATGTATGTATATTATAGAGACTCGTCCCTAGCCAATATTCGAATAATCATCGAGGATGACAGAATACTGTTTGGTTAATTCGCTAAACAAGTTATGTGTATTTACCTGTTCAATGATTTACGTTAAAGCTGTCGCGTAACACAATTAGAACGGTAAAATTCATTATGAGTAGGAATAACGCCATCGATCCGAAGACAGAGGTGCGCGAGAGCCGAGAACGGATTTAAAAATAGAAATCGTTTAATTAGGAGCTGCTGCGACCGCGCCCGCCGCACGCCGTAAAACAGCCTTTTATTACCAGAGCCCGTAATTAACGGGAGAAAAATTTTCGGGCGGTAACATTTGTCGTATCCCGGAGTAATTTCATCGATAAGAAGATAACGCCCGGTGTCGGCACGCCCACGCGTTGCTACGCGTGTATCCAATTACTTGGTTGCCTTGTACGCACAAGTGTACCTGGTCGAAGAAATCAAAGAAAGAACGAGAATAAAACGGGTTAGGACAGTAAGATAACTGGAGATGCGATCTGATATCTGAACTATCAGTCAAGGGAACGGTTTTCGTCTATAATTTTCATATGGTTACGTATCATAAAAAGCAATTGAGGATGTTAAACTGTAAATGATGATACGATGGAAATTAAGATGAATTTTGTTTGATCATTATTGAGACTGTGAAGATTAAGTTTGAAAGGTAACTTTTTTTTTGGAATATAATCTGTTTTAGATATTCTATCACGAAAAATTTGTTGCTCGGCACCAAAAGAAAGTCGTATCTTGATATTTTTTAAACATCTTCGAACCGAACAGCGCTAGAACAATGCATTCTATAAGGTAGCTGTTGCAACAGAAAGGATCACTCCTCGAGTTTCATGTTTTAGTAGACATCTTTAGGTAGCTCTCCTTTTACGGTGTTGCTCTGTTTTCAACGAAGTCAAGCGTCGCGATTTACCAAAATAAAATATACATCTCTACGATCCACTGATGTTAAAATAAACTTCTAAAAGTTTGCATAAATACCTTTTGACACATTTCCCTCGCCCCGAATCTAATCCTCTAAGCGCCGAGCGATCCGACAAGTAGAACAAGAAAAAAAGAGTCAGTCAGACCGCGCGTGCGGCCCAATGGCCGGTTTTCGTCGCGGCCGTTCCCCGAGACAAAAGGAATCCGAGAATCGACAGAGGAGTAGGGCGAAGAAGAAACCGAGAGGCAGAAGGATCGACGAAAGAACAAAGAAACACGGAGCAAGCGGGGTGGGTAGAAGAAAAAGGCGCGAGAAGACGAAGAGAAGGTGCGCGCGAGAGTATCCCTAAGAAGATGAAGAGAATGATGCCGATGGATTCTCACCGCGAGTGCCACAGTTTCTCTCGAGTTTTCTCTTCTTTTTTCGGCGGCGTCTGGTGCGACCTGCGGCACCGATTTCGAGCTGCGGCTGCTCCGCGGACCTACGGAACACGAGATGGGGCCTACCAGGCACCGAGTTCCGGTGCAGCGCGGCGCCGGCGTCTTCCAGCCTTTCCTTAAGCCGGACTCGTTCTTCTTCCGGGGCCGCGAGGACTGGTTCCAACCAGAACTCACCGTGATCGCCGCGCAGCATGCCCGCCTGAAACGTGAAACCAAACTATCGTGTTACACGGACTCTTTGCTCGAGCTTTATGTACCCGGAGACAACTGCTACTAGGTGCAACTGTGCCGAGGAGATGGGACCCGTTTCGTGGATGGCGGAAGAGGAATACGGCGAGGCTGTAAATTCGGTCAGGCGCTAGATTCTACGTGTTGTGGAAGACGACGTTTGGAATGGGTAGGATCGATCAAAAAAGTATTCGAGTGTTAGGGACGTTTTACTTATCAAATGAACATTTCAATCCATATTCCTGAATATTATTTTACACTTTAAATATATTTTTTTTTTAATTATGTTACCCTTATTAAATACTCGCCTCGTATTTAAAATATAAAGAATTTAGGATGGAATAAAATTAATGACATTGGAATAAATATTTCAGCTCGGTATTCTTTGATGCGTTTTTAATTAATTATTCCTATGTCCTTTATTACATTCCTGTGGCTGTTAGTAATGGAAGGGTTATATCGCGTCTATCCATCTCTCGTTAACGGGAGATCGAAGGACGGCAGTTTTGAGTGGCACAGTAAGCCTGGTGCGCGCATAACACCTCCGGAATAAAAAACGGTACAATGTAAATCGGTTTCGATGCTGCGGCAGATTACCGCGTTGTAGCCGCGCCGAATCATTAATCATCTCCGATCATCGATAGCAGTCACCATTCCCTGTCAAGTGGCAATTGATTGGCGGAACACCCATCGTCTGATTTCGATGTAATTCTCATTTCACGCTCATCTTTTCTCCTCGCTTCATCTGTTATCGCTCTTTTTTATCTACCTACCTCTTTCCCTATATCGGGCCCGTTACAATAAACGCGGTATCGGCAGCCGCATCGATCCAAGCGATTGGGATTTCGGACTAGTCTGTTGTTACGTGCAAGTGCACCTCCGCTTCTATTCTTCGCGGCTCATTTTTCACGCGTTATTTCGCCCTTTTATTTTGTACATCTTTGATCTGGTTTATCGTTTATTGCCTTTAACTGCCCGTCATTCAATTACAACGATATTATATACGTTACATAGCCGAGATGGATTGAAAAAGAATTTGATGCTTCGTAGATTTTTATATTTTGAAGAATTTGATATTTCGAGCCTTTCCAATTTTTCACACCGCTCCAGCTAACGACAGAACGGAACAATTTTATAGTCTATGCACGTTGATCAAACAGATCTACAACTCCACCATAAGCGTTTGAAGTCTCGGACCCTTCTCCAACGCTCCATATATCAGTTTCAGCGGTGATATAATTTATAGCGAGGAGCCGTAGACACCGAGAATCCCAGAAACGGAGTCCGGATTCCAACGGGAGCCCGATAAAACCGTGAATAGCGTGTAAAAATAGTCGGGGAATAATCGATTCGAGGAGGAGGCTGAGCGGCGCGGTAGAAATAGGGAAGCCGGCCAGACGAAGGGCTTGAAATACAAGTCGAGCTGGTGCTCGCCTTATTTCGACTATTCCCCGACGCCGACCGTGAAAAATCACGGCGCCAGCCTCACAAAGGTGAGCTCCGACAGGGGCATCGTTGAAGGACCTCAAAGTGAAAAAGGTTCGAGCGTGATTCAGCGCCGCATGGGGCGTCGCGGCTCCCATACTCCCCTTTGCCCCTCTCCACCCTTCTTCTGTTCTTCGGCTCCCTTACCCCTTTCCATCCTTCGTCCTCGACTTTTGCTCGATACCCACCTCTCGCCGCAGTCGATCCCTTCTTTTTTCGCGCAGTTTCTTTTCATCTTACGCGTGCAGAAACTCCGATCGACTATATAAGGAGTGATTTGTTGCCACGGTGGCTTCAACCGCGCCAACGGATATTGTCGTCGGCTCGGTTAACGATTCTCGCCAATTTTTATCCCTTTCTTCTTCACCGGCCTCCCCCTTATTCTCCGACACAGCATCGAGTTCGTTAAAACGTGATTTCGACTCGAGAATCCACTCCGAACGAACAGATTTCAGAGGCGTGTCGATGCTTGACACATTTTCGATTACAAGTCCCGTTCGGAGCTTCGACAAGGCATTGCTTTCGTTTATTCTTTAAATATGTCTCAACGGTTGTTCAACGAGCAAATGAAATTTTTCTGGTCATTTACTTTTTCGAAGTAATTGGACGAATAAACTTGGTTTATCGGGCTTATCGTTTCACGGTCGAGAGCAAAGGCAAAATTGTATAACGTTCGTGTAACTTTGATATTTTTCAAGATTCTATAGCTAATATACAAAGGTTACTTGTATCGTATTCGAGAAAATTCTATTGAAAGTTTCATGGAACTTTGTGAATTATCTTTGCGGTTAGAGGGTACGGGGTTCAACTACAAACTGACAAATTTACGACATCCAAAGGTGCGCGTGCTTCAAAGGAAATTCAATTTTCTAACTCGCGTGCTTTTTACTTCTCTTAACTCGTCTCGAAATTCCCGATGCCCTTTCGGTCGAACGGAGAAGAAAGTTCCAACGTTATTTCCCAGACATTTAGTGGCTCAAGCATGGCGGTCAGAGCTTTCAAACGGTCGAGTTTGTCGCAAAATATTATACTCTTTACGCTGTGTTGCTTGCCGCGTTGGGGTCGGCACGTTTACAAGCCGATCGGATGTTAAATTTATTTGTAAACTGGATACTTTTGAGCTCGATGTCTCCGCGATCGGTTAACTGGTCCGATCTACATAAATCGCAAGCCGCATAAATTCAATGGGGTATCCTCGTGGCAATTTACGAGTGGAACCGGTTAACTGCAAAGCATTATATTTACCGTGGCCCTATCCCCTTAAGAATCAACGTTCCTCTTCCGACTGCCCGTGCCCGACTAATCCGGATTTATCTCGAAGCAAAGGCGAGGCAATGGTTGCTCTCATATCGACAGAATCGATTGCTGTTCCTGTCGCTTCGCTTCGCGGCGCGTTAATGGAGTCCCATTGTTACGCTCGCGGCTTAAATTGGATCCCTCATCTGAATCGTAGACAGACGCCTGTAAGGCATCGAAGCTAGAACTTTTTCAGCCAAAGTAAATAGACTGAATTATACGAGGCAAAAAGAGCGAGGCAAGCTTATTATAGCGACCAGTTATCGCTGAGAAACAATTTCATCTGGCCTACGGTCTTGGCACATCGTTACGCAAGAGCGGTCACTTTTTGCTCGGTCCAGCTGATAGAATCGACCGATACAGCGTCAATGAGTCGAGGACACGCGCAACCAGGGACAGATGTCGAACGGCCAATCGTTAACGCTGAACCTTTACAAGATCTGACTATAAAAGAAACCGATCGGACATTGTTCAGATAAGTTAGTCGCCCTTATTTGTAGCTGCAAGTATTAAGTCTACCTATCTCTGATCCAACGACGAGGGCAATCTCTATAAAACGTACGGGATTAACGTATTTTGGAATTTTAGCGAATGTCCAATGGAAATCGTTAAGGTCAAACTTTGAAGCTTACAAGAAACATAACTTCTCTAAATAACCAGTGTTCATGTTTCTACCGAGTTCAATCGTGGCAAAGATGATCTAAGCCGGTCGTAGATAACTCCGGTCTCCCCTGATAACAAACGACCGCAGTCCCGACGAGGTGTCGAGAAGCAGAGAGGCAGCCTGAGCGCAAATTAAGTAATTTCACCTTGGCGAGGTGTTACTCGAACCGATGAATGAAAATGGATGAGGACATTATCGATCGAACGATCTAGCGGCCGTTCGTTATTTCCTTGTCCGGTGCATGCGTGCCGCGCCGCGGGATCTGAATACGTCCAATCACAAGTAAATATATTTCTATGACGGTCCACCATCCCATTTAGACGTCTTTGTCCGTTTAATTGGTCCCGAGTGGCCGTTCTACGGCCCAGGCTTCCCTCGCGCGATAGATACCCGTGCACGGACCCGTCTTCCCGTCCATTTCTAGGATCCGATTAATTCCGTGCATCGGCCGATAATTTATAGCCGGCCATGCGTTACGCTCTGCACCTTCCTCCCTTGCTCGTTCCATGGCAAAACCTCTTCGTATATGTCACACCTACCTCTAATTGCCGCGAACACGCGAGACTCGAGAGAACCCCGAGCGATGCCCGGTTTCCTGTGACGCGATTCCGTTTCGTGGAATCAGGACCCTCGGGGAAAACTTGCTCGGTGTTATTCCGTCGATTGTAATTGCTTCGGAATAGGTTGGATCACGTACTGCAGTTCGAAGTGGCAAAAACTGATAATACAGAGGTTCTACGAAGCAGTGCTCGTTCGTTAGTTTGCAATTTCGAAATTGATTTCGCTTCAGATTACTATTTTTCGTCGCGTATCTTCAATTACCACGATTAATTAAACGATTTCCGATCGTTCGCAGCTTTGAATCCCGTTGAAAATCGTGGGTGTGTCTGATTACCGTTAAAGTAAACTCGAAAATGTTTGAGTGTATCAACTATAAACTTTGTCCCAGCTTTGATACATTTATTGCTTCGTATTTGAACTAGAAAATTCAATTTTGCTGGCTCTATTAATATTACGGATTCGAGTGTGGCTCCTCTAGACCGTGTTATATAATTTCCGTGAAGGTTTCCGAGAGGTTCACCGGACCGATATCAAGGGACGACCTCGTTCGTTGTTACACGCGTATACGTGCAATAACAAGTTTTATCGGTTAAACTTCAACGGGAAGAAATAACGAAAGAAGAAGAACGGAAGGGACAATAATTGAACGGTGGTCGAAGTAAGCTTCAATGAAATCTTTCTTTTTACGCAACCAATACGAAGTTACGTTGCAATTAGTGTACCGTATAGAAGAAAAGACTTAAACAGCACCAAACTTGTCTATTACAAATTCAGCAACGACTGTAACGAACGTAAATGTTTAAAACAAAAGGCATAGAAGACTCCACGTTAGTGATTCGGTATTGCTTCCTTTAATTCGCATCGGAAAAATCTCGGAAAACGTAAAATACTGTCAACGATCGCAAAGATTTCTATACTTTGTAAAAGGATAGGTTCAGAGCGTAGATAATAAATATCAACGCTTCTCGTTAAGAATTGCAGCAACGATTTCTTCAGTTTGTAAAGGGAAAGGCTTAGAAAATACCAAATTCCAAGGCTCTCCATTAGAGATTCAGCAACGGCTCGCGAGCAACGAACGACGGTCGCTACGAACATGGTTTCCACGTAAACTATTCAGCTAATTATCGCGCGATCGATGTAGAAAGATGGCAGGCGGGACGAAGGAGCGAGGGACAGCCGGGATAGGTGGGATTAGCATAATGCGCGGAACCAGCGATCGGACGTGGTGCAGCTCGATTGTGGTTAGTTAATGGTCGCCGAGCAGTCATTATTCTCGCGCGGCAATACGTCGCGATCGTTAAGGCTACCTCACTGTGCAACCTAGCGGCTCCGTAGCATATATAAATTATTATTGTCCGGCCAACGAGGTGTACCGATGGGCGGTCGCAATGCTGTCGCCCGTCGACGCCCATACTCTCGCTGTTCGCAGTTTGGCTGGCTATCCGGTCAAGAAAATGCTAAACTTTTACACGTACGAGTAACGATTGCAGTCAAAACGGATGCGGCTAAGGAAGTCCTGTTCAGAATATCCCAATCGTTTGTAATCCCTAATCGTATCGAAAACCAGTGGAATCAGAGTACGAATAAAAGTGGGCGCCCTATTCAAAAATACTATATGGAATTGTAGAACGGAGGGGTCGAAGTATCCATCTCCTATGCGTTTATTTATTCATACTAGCCCGTCGGATGCTTGGCTTTTATCCAGCTAAATTGCACGTCTTTTCGCAATTTCATGCAAATGTTTGCTCTCGCTGGAATTGACTGCTGTTTATGCACCACCTGTGATCCTTGATACCGGTAAAAGGTTGTCGATAAGCATTTTCGATAACGTTTCGCATGTACCGCTCCGTGACGATCTGATCGTACGCGACGCGACGGGACGCGGCACCGACTAGAACCAACTCTGAATTTGCTTTGCGATTATTCGCCACGATTACATCTCCCGATATTGAATACAATGACGAATAGATTATCGATGCGCTTTTTACACGCCGCGTGTTTGCCCAGAGAAACATTTGTACGTGCGATTTATCGAAGTCGGATATCGGTGCGCGCACGCTCTCGGTTATGTTTATCGCTGTGCAACTCGTAGTCGGCAGGTACATCGGATTTGCTGTCTTGTATTGTCGCTTTTTTGTTACCAGTTTGTAAAATGGTTCACAGGTTTGACTGTCATGCTGTACCTATACATTTAGGCGAGACGTGCATTGTTGCGAGCATAAAATATTACTCGTCGTGTTGATATTTGCCTTTCCGTATTTTATTTTGTTTACACTTCTTTCTTGGCAGTTTTTCGTTCAATTTTGACAATTTTATGCAATAGAAGTTTATCAATCGTCGTAAATATTAATATTATTTCTTCCAACAAATTTGTTCTTCAAAGATACCACAAGTTTCTGATTGAAGATTTACGATAACAATAGAACGTATTTAATCTTTTATATATTTGTAAAGCCATTAACAACGTAAAAACAATAACGTTAAACAATTCATAAACGATTATCGTTATTTAAACGTTAAAAAAATATAAGCTGCAAATTATTCTTAATTATTAACGGAATAAATTGTACATAATATTTTCCTTATTCATTTCTAACACTTTATAAAATGTTTATGTATAGTTTATTATATATAAACTATTGAAAATACTTTTAAAATATTGGAAGTTTATAAAAAGTTATACAAAAATTAATTGTAATTCATTAAATGTAAAGAAATTTACGAATAGTTCTATTTTGCATTAAAAATTAACCGCATTGATGTACTCTAATAATTTTTAATAATAAAAGTCAATGAGTACAACAATAATTTATTATACGATCAAGTAGACATTGATAAATTACTCTTAGTAAAGCCAGTTGAAGCAAATTTTATGTTTGTATTTCTGTATTCGTTTCCCAAAGGTACGCATAACCTTTGAAATGTTTTTATTTCTGTTCGTTGAACTTGGAAGCCTCGCGGGTGCTCAGTTATCATTCGCTCTTCATACCGAGTGCGTCGACCTGTCAACACGTTTCCGAATACATGTTGACACTTCGGGCGTATAGCAGCGAGCTCGCGCGCGTGCTCGCGAGTATCCGCGAGCGTTTTACCGTGTGTTAACGCATTCGTCGTCGTACGTGATCGCGTGTGGTTACCAGTGTGTGCCGTGTGTGTTCATGCGCGACTGTGGGTGTTCATTTGATGGACATTAGTGTGCGTTGATGAACGTGTTTACTCATGAATCGCTACATGTTTCGCGAGCATTCGCAACATTAATTACCGCATGTTTCGCGAGTGTTTTTTGCGATCAATGCACGCTTTTCTAATATTATTTGTCGATTATCGCCTATCTTCGGGAACATTCTTTTTCCTCGATTAATGTACGTATTCGCGATTGGCAATATTTTTACACGCGTATCGAAAGTTTTTGCGCGTTACCTTGTACGTTTTTACGCACGCGTTTTCTTATGCTTCTTGCGACTTAATTTACAAATTTCTACATGCTATTCTATATATACTTTTGCGTCTACTGTTTCTGGATTTAATAGATTATCATTTTAACTTTACTTTGAAATTTTAACGCGTAATAACTTATGTCTTTGTATTCCGTCATTGCGTAATTTCGCCTTGTGTTCTTCCCAAACGAATTCGATTAAATTTCCGTGTAACTATTACGCGCAAGTGTATCGCGAGTACGTAAACGACGTGAGTGAATGACATTCAACCAATTTGAAGGAGAAACTGCAAGCTGTGGTCAGAACGAGACGAGAGACGAGGTTGTCGTTATTTTCGAGCAGCTCTACCAACGAAAAAATGTTCTACGAATGGTGAGTCGCATGCTTTATGTTTCCTCTGATCCTCAATTATTGGGGATAGTTTTTTTTTCATCATTTTATCGTTACTGTTATTTATTGTTATTGTTTATATTTTATTGTTACGGGCATACCAACTGCCGTTACTTGCGATTATTTATTGTATGCTTTGTCTTGAAATTGACAGATACAAGTGAACACAAATCGTTCGCTTCTAAATAAATTAATTCTCATATTGTTGTATAATACCTAATACATTTCCGAACGTTCATCGATCACTTAGATATGTCGTGCCGATTTGTCACCGGTGCGAATAGTCGCTAACACGTGTCGAAGTTAATTGAATTTGATTGGTTAACAATACTCACGATTTGTCACCTTTTGCAACAAGCTATTCGTTTCGTTCCTTTGTTCGTGCCCATTTTCATAATCGCACGAGGTCGACGATAGATCCAGCTGACACCTGTATTTACGTCGTTTATTGGCTCGGTCTATTTCCTCCTCGTGACTCATCTAAAGCTCAAAGATGTGAACTCATTGCAACGGTTCCACTCAAGATAAGAAACTTATTGACGATGGTCCGTTCGCGGATCGAACGTGTCCTTCTGAATTTGCTATTTTATATATAAAGCAAATTTTATTACAATGCAGCTCCAATATAGGTGCTGCTTTTCATTTTTTCATTGAACATTCATATGTTATCCATTCTTCTTTTGCAACATTAAGAATATTGTTTTCGCGTGAACGTACAACGTGTGAATAGTAATAGCGAGGCAGAAGATACAGCGTTGGCAAGGCAAAATACCGTGTACCGGGTATCGGTACCCTTCTGCCCTTCTGCTCCTGCAGGCTACGTTAAACGAACGATAAATTACTCGAAATGTCAATTGCACGATATCGTTCGCGTCGCGAACTCGACGATTAATCGCGGGAAGGATCGACAGTGATGTCACGCGTGTTCCTCTTACCGAAGACAAGACGCATTATCCGCGACCAATGGGTGTGTAGTCTTGTCGCGACGCCTCGGCAACGCGAGAGGGCCGAGGTTATGTCCCTGTTTCTCGAGTAGAAAAACCCTTTAGCTCGCGAACGATCGGTGCGTTGCTCGTTAATTGCCTACCTCCTTGTCGTTTAATTATCTTCGAAGCCTTCGTCGTTGTCGTCGTCGTCGTAGCTTGTTACCTGCCGTTGATGGACGCGTTTCGATCGCGCGGATCATCTTCTTGCTTCTATCGATCCGTTAGACGATTTATCACTGACCGTGTCTTGAGACTTTAATTTGCCGAGGCTTGTGCCAAGATGTTTGGTAAACAGTGTGTTGAACAACGGTTTCCGATTGTTCGGATTCACAGCATAAACGGAGAGAAGTAAACAATACGCGATGCTTTCACACCGTTAACACGCGGTATATATTAATATAATATACGCAGAGTTACATGCGTTTCCTGTCAAGAGTAACAGAGCAGATACAACAACGAGATCGCGACCGGTGAATAACGATTCCTTTTATTTCATCCGTGATCGTAATCAGCCTATTCAGCGTAAAAGAACGTAACGCGTTGATCACGAGAGTTCGAGGAATCCGTTCCAAGGCGGATGGAGCGCTAGTAACGAGATCAAAGAATGCTCCGCTCTCGCGAACGACGCGCTACCCGAACATCGATCGCTCGATCGAGACCCGTTTCCGCGTTGCACCTGGAAAATCGTGCCTTGGAAACTTTATGATCCAACGGGTCAACTATAGCGCTATAAAAGTAGCTGACCCAAATTTACGAGTCGGCAGGTCTATAAAGTATCTCTGGGATATAATCAATTTTCATACGTTCTCGCGGAGATTTGTACTTCAGAGGCAACTTCCAAAACCATAAAAATGTGAAGAATCACTTTTACACGAATCGAGTTTTATGCTTTGTACTTTCTATTTTACGGTATCTCCATTACCGTTATCAACAGCTGGCTTTACTTAAAGCGGTCGATATCCTGATAGTTTTGAATAGGAATGCGAATGAAGACAAAGAAACTTCAAATCTTACGTAAGAGGGAACCGAGATATTGTCTTACTTCAGAGAACTCGAACAAGCAGTGCACAAAGGAGCGTTCACCTGGGACGGGATATTTTTCGGAGCGCGACGCCGAGGCCAGAGCTACGATGTCATTACTTTAATTAATTACGTCGTCGATCAATCTCGGTGACATTAAGAACGACGCACAACAGCGGCGATTAAGGGTGATCGATAACGGGACCAGCAGTGATTAAGCTAATCTCTAATGAACATGTGGACCATATACGTACCAAAAAACAAAAAAAAAAGATACGAAAAAGTCCGAGAACAACTGCTGCTGGTCCCCTCAGTTTCTCGCGAGCGTCAGTTAAAAAAAAAAACGAGAAGGAAGTTGATGTTCCCCCGAGTAGCGGAACTCGGTGATTTCTTGATAAAAGGCATGCGAGAGTTCGTATTCCTCAGAGGGTGGATTTCAGAAGGTGGATGCAACTGTCCGAGCTGCTGAGAATAGCTTGCATAAAGGGTAGAGAAAAAGGAAAAGAAAGAGAGAGAGAGAGAGAGAGAGAGAGAGAGAATCGATAGTAAACGAAAGGAAGGGAAGATAGGGAGAATAGAGGAAGGAGAAGAGGAAAGGGAAGGAGCAAGGATCTCGATGATGATAAATGCTTCCTGCGGGGGAACGTGATTTATGCCGTCATTAGAATAGTCGCCATGAACCTCCCGTGTGGGTGGTGCATAATGATAGCTACCACATACCACCGTGTAAGCGCACAAGCTCTCTCTACGGCTATTCGTGGAGCTCGCTTTTACAAAAAAGGCTCCTGTGGCTCGATGATCGCAACGCCCATAAACACTGGTCGCGTCGGTGCGTTGCTCGCTTATTATCCCTGACTTGGCTGAGGCCTTCTACATATTTCGGATCCTTTGGCCGCGTTTCTTCCGAAGGGTGCTTCTCTCTCGAGAATTGTCGTTCGATCGTCTAGCTTCCTTTCAAACTTTCTAAGCGAACGGGTTGCTAGCGTACCTCTGGATCGACGGCGGAAACTCGAAATTAATCAGACTACGGAGAAAGTCTTCGGTTCTTTTACAGAAATTTCCGAGTCGCAATTTCCGTGCGCGAATCGACTAACTCGTTCGTCAACGTTTTCCCCCACAATGGGGATGGGTTAAACGATCGATTAAAAGGCTAATTGCCAAAAGTAATAAGGACCACCCATCGTCCATTTAGATCCGGCAAAATAGATACGCATTAATTGGACTAGGGGCAGTTCTCTCCTCTGATTACCTATTATCGATAATTATATGTTAACTGTGTATCCAGATCCGGCCCGGCACGTACTCCTGGAGAACCTGTTCCCCTACAGCGGCGAACATTGAATCAAATTGCGTGCGCGTGCATATGCGTGTACACCAACTGTATTCACGCCTCCTAACCTTTCGCTACCGGCCAGATTTACTCGTAAATAATTGCCGTTGCGGCCACCATTGCTCGACTTTCGATTCTTTTACCACCGTCGATCGCGATTTAGTTTCTTCGCCCGACTACGAATCGGAGAACAGTACTTACTAGCTTCGGGGTGTATCGATCGCGAGAGACTCGCGAGTTAACGCTTTGCTGCTTTCGTCACCTCTCACTGGTGTACCTTTTAAACGATTCATAATTACAGCAACACTGTAGTATAGTATAATGACGCTTATAAGATAGTTTAAATTGGTTTAACGATAGAATGTTCACGAATTAGGTTCGGTTGGTCACTTTACAAAACTAGCCTTATGCGATCAGTTTAGCTACAGAAAATTGTTGTTTCTAAATTAAATCTGCTTAGTGCGTGTAGAAGAGGGAATTGAATATTTGAATTGTCGGAAAAGAACCGGTAATTTAGATTATAAAATGGCACGTGCAAATTGATGAGAGATACTTGGTAAACTACCTCTCTTTATCCTTTCCTTAAGGTTGTTTCAGACTTCGCATATAATTACGTTATACTTACTAAATTACTCATCACGGCCGGAACATAATCTTTCGCTCCTCTCCCCTGTATACATACAATTAATAAGTGGTTCCGCAATCGGACGCGTATTGGATAATTTAGTCAACGATGGACAGCCGTGAAACGATTTGCGTTCAAAGCGTGTTTTGAACTAAAAAGCTAATCGGCGAACAATTTACTGTCCTCTAATATGGCAATAGATTATAATATATCAAACCGATAATTGGGGAGAAAAACGAGAATGTACTCTCAACGAGCGAGGCGACGTCCTGTTTCACGTTTAAAATATCACCGGACTGCAGCTTGCGTTTCCCAAAAAATCCTGGAAAATTAAATCAGCCCACGATCCTTTGGACGATTTAGTGGCTCGGCTCCTCTCGTTAACGCGAGAGACGAAGCCATAAATAATCGGTGCGGCTTATTAGATCGGGTTTATAAGCAGTTTATAAACGCACCGCGTCGCATCTCTTGGTTCTCCTTGGTTTTCCATGGTTCTCCTTCTGTTACAATTGGTAGCCCGAGACGGAACGTGTTTATTTCAGTCTTTCTCTTTCTGGATGGAATAATTCTTCCGACGGATAAAGTAAATTCTTTAAACGAACCGTATCCCCGGTTACATAATTACAATTGAATTCCCAGTAATATTTTTTGGTCGGAGATAGATCATATAGATCATAGACTTTCCGCTCGGAAAGCTGAAAATTTGAGTAAGTGGGACCATAAAATTAGCATTTTTCGGAAGCAGCGCGGAAATAAATTTAAGTCCGATGCAGAGCTTTCGATTCGTAGCTCGATTTATACTCGGATACCCTCGAAAATGGAAAAAAAATATATAATATTATTGCGGAGGATTCGTATCCTTTTGGAATAGAGTTTTCTCTCCTTTTATTTAATAGATCAAAGCAACGTTTAAATTTTGTTTGAGCTGTAAACATTGTAAACAGCATTTCATATTTACTTGAAATCGTCGTCGCTAATAATCATCTATCTACCTGCTAGAGGTACTATTTTTTGTTACCAATTATTTCCAAAGCAAGAGAGAGAACTCTTCATTGTTAAGGGACGTTCGTATGTACGTAAGCACGATTGCTAAAGAGAAGGCATCTCACGCGAGGAGATGCATGCCCATGGTGCATTTCGCAGTCGGCGTGACCGAGGTTATCGTAGCTCGCAATCGTTCCTGGAAATTTAATAGACACGTCCCAGCGTTGCATCCTTGATCCTTTGACGATGATATCGACCGAACCAGCATGGACTTCGTGCAATTCGAGATAACGGATAAAGCAGCCACACCTTTCGGTAGCGAACTGACGATACTTGTATAGCCCCCCCCCCCCCCTGTTTATTCTGCCTTCTTCTCTTGTTTTCGTCAGCGACAAATATTCGTTCGTATTTCTTGTTGAAGAAAACGTGGTTCGCGTGTAATTCGCGTGCCAGATTCGTCGTAGTCGATAATTCTGCTTGAGTTGTAAGTTCTGATACAATTGCCGATGACTTGAATTTCTTAACGTTTTATGGATAACAAAATAAATCAATGAACGTGTTCAACAGAAGATCTTTCTCCTTCGTTTCCTGCGATGCATAATTTAACGCTGGCTCTTAACGGTTTGAATCGCGAACACATTTTCTAATAATCGATACTTCATCCTCGGACAAACACGACACGTCCGCGTTACTACAAACAATTTAATTAACGCAAAAGCCCCTGTTTTGCATTAATTTGATATCCTCTCGAAGAGATTTGGCCGAAGCGGTGTTCGTGGAAGCTTCCGTCGCTTCGATGACCCCAATATCATCGAGCTATCCAATAAACGTAATGCCGGGCTTCGAAACGTCTCGTAAGCCACTCAAGGTAACAAAGGGATCATGGCATAGGGCAGCATCTTGCGGGGGCCACCAGCAAAAGGGTGGATCAGGGTGTCAAATTCAATTCTAACTCACGTTAAGCGGTCGGAATCGAGGGTGTACCAGCGAATTAACTCTCCAGATAATGCCATTACCGTGGAAGCCTGAAATTACTGAACATTACGTATCGACGTCAATTACACTTGGTTCGCTGGCCTGTGTGCCATTCCCCGAAACGATTACTTCATTTACATGCCGCGTAAATACGCATGGATCTGCCACGAGATCTAACCAGATCCTCGTCGATTACGTAGCATCGATTCGGTTGAAAATTACTTCGTTGGAGAATATCCGCCAGAATCAACGAATAAATTTGACGATTGTTGTCGGTCGTTAGCTCTTTTAGTGCTAATGACTATTATAGAGATATTCCACAGATCTATCCTATACTCTCGTTTAGTAGTTTCAGGGTATTTAGTAAAATTTCAGAAATAATTTCTTTTTAATATCTCACTACGTGTTCTAAAGGCTTTCAAGCGCAGATATCAGGATAGATGCTATAGTTATAATGAAAAAAATTGTAAATTTTCAATTTGCGATTCGCAAGTACATATCACAGTGGAAGAGTTAAATATCTAGGTTAATTAACGCCGTTTGATGAACTTTTCGATGCTCAATTAAAACGTAAAATAAACCTAGAAATTATCATAATTTATTGAACAAATTTCATCAGAGGAACGTTCGGATGAAAATAAAGTACCGACATAAATGACGTTTGCGAGCGTATATTTTAATTCACAATACGAGCTCGTTTTAAAAATTGAGTTCGTATCTTATGCTCACCGGCAGACAGAGAACTCTTGCAGCAACCTAATATTTCAACGCGAGATTCATCCGGAGAGACTGCGTAGAGACAAGCAATTTTTCCGCTTCTAAAGATGCAATAAATATTTGGCGCAGCGGCTCCGTTTATTTGCACAGCAAATTATTTAACGCGATAATTTATAGTTATAATTTATTTGCAACACACCAGTATTCCTTCTCAGTTTGATCGGGTGGAATAAGTTATGAGATAAATAATCATAATTCCACGTTTCAATATTGAATTACTGAAATTGAAACTTTATTTATTTGGTGCATCGCATCTGTTGTTTGCATTAAATAAATATAATTTTCTCCTCGATAATTTTGTCGTAATTCGAATTAATACGAGTTCGACAAATTCGTGAGTTTTGCACGAAAATAGAATTTTATACATCTTTTCCGATATCGTTTCAGGTTAGTAATAACGTTAAATTTTAGGTTTGAGATAGTATCATACGTATGATGGAATGTTAAATCGAAATCGAAAGTCTATTTAACCGTACTTTGCGAAAGTACGAGCGGTACTAGTGATCTTAACTTTTATGGCTGTTCCTTGTGAAATCTTGGCGCGCGCTCGAGGGCCTCTGTTCCGTCAGTTTTATAGTGCAATAAAACGGAATATCACACGCACAAGAAATACGTAATAGCGCGAAGGAACACGGTTACGCGTATTAAATCGCTCACACGTGGGCACAAACCGCTTCAAGGAGAAATTAACAACAAAGTGTGCCGCTACTGTTCTACAAGGATTTATGCAAAGTTTTTGTTTCCCGCACCTGTTGTCTTCGGCACATCGTAATTTACGGCGTATCGCGAGTTCAGTTTCCTGCGATTACGCGGTAAATCGTGTCACTTTATACGAACGATATTATCCTCATAATACCTAGTATTGGTTTGCTTGTTTGCTTAATTTTGTCTTAACATTTTTAAAGCTACTTGATTGAACTATAATGGAAAAACGATAACGGTAATAATAATAATTTAATCTTTGAATGCTTAAAAGCGTTCATTATTTTATGGTTTTATTTAATCGAAAATTACCGTACCTCTGATTCGCGACTCGTTTGTTAAAAGTGGCCGCTCCATTTATGTCCACAAATCTCCAGCTAATTGCATAAAACCGTCACACGAGCCAACGCTAATACATGAAACTCGAATTCGGTCAGCTCGCGGGAGCGTGCACCGCGATTGCAACATCATCAAAGTGCGACCGTAATTTAATTCGACAAGTCACAATTTGAGCGATCGTTACAAAGTCGAGGGACGCGCTCACCGGGCGGAGCCGAACCAATCAATTAACCTTCGCGATGCGGGCTTGTCCTTATCGAGGGAGAGGGACGAACGACGCGGTTGGTTATACGCTGCTCGCAAGGCGATCCCGCGAAATTTCGTGTCTTCGTAATACACCGGCCGGGTCAATCGCTGCGGGCGATACGCAGCTCCACCGACTTCCCTCAGAAAATTGAGCAATTACATGCCGCTGAGTGAGAACCTGTCCCTTACAAAGGGAAGTTTCCTTCGCTCGTTCCCTCCGCAGCATACTGGGAACGGCCTCTGTCGGTACCACCTATGCAAGCTACTATGTTTCTGTTGCAACTTGTTCGACTCCTGTACGATCGATACATCTACTATTCGTATCGTTCGTTTTTACCCCTTGAAACTTTTCTGTTTTTTTTTTCTCTTTTTTTAATCTAGAAATTGCGCTTAAAATGTTATAAGCATTATATTCCCCTTTCCTAAATTTCTCGCGAAGCGAACAAAATTGTTCGGTTCGATTTAACTCTACCTTCGCATTAGGTACATTTAGCTCTGTCTCTAGCTAGTTGTACTCGAATTTGCCTGAAAGCTGTCTACGCTCACGCACAGGGTAATAGGCGTGTGCGTTTGCAGGTGGACTCGCGGCCTAGGTGCGCCGTCATAAATCTGCCAAGTCGCAGCAAATTAAATCATTATCTGGAAGCTGCGAGCAAATTGCGCCTATGCATGCTTCGAGGCTCCTCCCTCTTCTCCCGCGACCTCTCTTTCTCCTCTTTTCTTCCCCTCCTTTACCACCACCCTGCCTTCGTTCTTCGGCTTCTTCTTCCATTGTTCTCCCGTTTCTTTTTCTCGACCCTGCGCGCTTCGTTCATCACTTTCGCGCGCCTTCTTTTTTCTACTCGGTTACCGACGATTTTACGTCCCTTCTAGTCTTCTCTCCTCCACCGCTACGGAGAACTTCCGCTGCGAGTTTCTACCGCAGCCGCCGGATGTCGAGGATATACGTTAATATTCGTAAATTTCGCCTTTCGGTTTTGCGGCGAGCTCTCAAGACTGTTCTATAGGTCGCCCGGTCGACTTAGAAACGTAATTTTGCCCTGCCGAGTCGAATACGCCGGATGCGGAGGCTGCCTTTAAGCGCGGATACAACTACCGCTACCAATTGGGGCTGTTTTATAAGCGCCAGACACGCCGCTCGCTGGAAGCGCGCGGTCGCAGACAAATTACCGGAGAGTCGGTGTAGCGGGGTTCTCGTTTTAACCCTTAGCGAACGAATGCCGCCATATTCGCGACGTTATAAATATTCTAAAAAAATGATGCGATACTTGCGATACTTGTACTAAAAAACCTGGTACTCGCATAGGCGACTGTTGGGAGAAGTATCACACCCCAACAAAATATAAGCAATTGTGTGTAAATACATTGTAAATCTATCGTTTATTTCAACTCCTATTATTTTCCTCTAATATTCACTTCAATAATCTTTTGTATGGACATATCTGTTCATATACGTATTATTACTGGAAATTTCCATAAACATGTTTACTTTTTCTCGCTCTGGAAATAAAGCAATTAATTTCTTAAAAATCCGTTACAGAAAATGCTAGAAAAATACGCTACAAGTTGATTCCGAGAATTTTATCGATCGTTGTAACCGTCTGTGCGATACGAAGGAGTTAATTGAACGGAATAACAAAATGCGCAGAGTAGGAGGAAAGGTTTAAACGAAATTACAGTTTGCTGAATCGGAACTCGAAGGATTGATCGTTTTTGATGAAAGCTCTAAGTTTTTTTAAAGCGACCGATTGTTTGAACAGGTATAGCAAAATTTATGTAAACAGATGTACATACGCGAATCCAACTTCTCGAATTGTTTTAAGGTTAATTTTACTTTAGGATAACGGATCGTTGCTCGGTTTCAGCGAGATTAAAATGTATCTGCCGCTAACTCACAATATTTACCACGGACATATAAACGCGATGCATTATGCGTTCTTCGTCTACTAGCTAGGGTATATTTTCTCTGAAAATTACTTCAACATTGCTAACGTTACGTTATTAAATATATGTACGCCGTTAAAGGTGAATCATAAGACGGAGTACAGAAAAGAATTCAGTGAAAAAACTGGCTTCATTTTTTAACAAAGAAAAACAAATTATTAAAGTTATTCGAAAGAAATATTTGATAGATAAGATATTCTTGTTTATTAAATTTTGTATATGGTCACATTTTGAATTTAGAAATATTCAAATGTATTATACCCTTTTTATCATCGGTGATAATCCTATTTAATAATAACGATATTGAACGTCGTATAATAAAAAAGGAGCTGGAATTATTGCGGAGATCGCTAAAATTGTGCAAACATTTTACAGTTCAGCAAAGGAAGTAGAAATAATAAATAATAACGTATAACTAATAAAATACAACTAAACATAGCCGTTATAAAACAAGTTTCGTTATTTGTTCGTTTCTATTAGAAGAAACTAAATTCGAGCTAATTTTCCTTTGCAGATATGATCATTTAAGTAGTGCAACCGTACGATAAGTCGGACGGCCAGAGTGTCATTTATCGTCGCCTTATTCTACTTGAGAAAAAGGAACATTTATTTTTTCAAATAGTTGATAAACGTAAAGTCAGACGTAAAATCTTAATACTATAATTAAATAACAGGAAATTAATTATTTATCCAATATATGCTTGAAATTAAATATGACACGATACTTATACTAAAAGTATCAGAGTAAAATAGGTTTTTATTAGCGAAAATATTGATCGTTCGACCGTTTTATTTTTCTTAAAAATATTAAAAGATACAAATAAGAAAATGCGTAAAACTCACCAGACCGTCGCAAGCCGATAAAGAAACCTGGGAATTCGCGTGCCTCCGAATGAAACCCCGATAGTGGCATTTGCTCGAGCGATTTTTTGGCCGGCTGCGTACGTGCACGTCCCGTTTTCGTCTTTCAACGACCATTCCAGGCCCGATAAAGTTGTCCACGGCGGTCAGCTCGATGTGATACTCGTTACCGGCCACCGACAATCGATAGTGTACCACTGGCCCATTCTCGTGATGATGGTGGGTCACATTGTGCGAGATAAGTTCTCCACGGTGAGTCACTTTTCGGGGTATTACTATCTCGTGCTCGTGAATATGTTCCTCTAAGGTGTACACACCTGAAAAGAATGACGATGATTCTAATAATTTTAGTTGTTTAATCGAACGGAACCGTGTGAATGGTTGTTAAGACTAGGAGAAATCGGCAAACACTAGGTCAAGCATAATTAGTTTCTTAGATAAAAATTGTGAAAGCATGGACGTGCGATAGATTATTAAATATCATCTCTCTAATCACTGTTATCGTTTTGTTTTCTATCATGTTTCAGTCAGCGATTAGAAGAATTAAAAAGATCATATTTATACGCACAGTAGCGGACAAAAGTTTAAGACGAGAGAGTATTATAAAACAGAATACCATGGTTTCTAAACATTATCTATACATCAATTTCTATTATTAATACGATGGTATAGCAATTATTAATTGGCACAAAGCATGAAATTTGTTTATTTTGCTATTCCTCGTACATGAATTATTTTATTTTTTCTAACCTTTCAGTCTGAAGCTTTCTTAACTGTTTTTAACTAGCTCCAGCTGTCCGCTACTGTACACTGTAACAGCAACTCTTTCAAAGTTGCAATCCCATAAAAAAAGCAATACACAGAGTGTCGTTACTTGTCAGTCAATGATTTCTCCGTCTCGACATTTTTCTCCTCCCGCGTAATCGAAATTGAATAAAAGAAGCAATCCGTGTTGGGCAACGGAGTTCGTTTCCCTTGATATTTATTCGTAACTGCCGATAAATCTGTAGCGAACGTACCGCGAAGGGACAGGCGACCGCGTGAAACCGCGTTACGTATTTATTGAGTGTTTACCGGCGGCGGTTTCGCTGGAGCAATACAAGATAACGTTTATTGTGGCACACGCAAGTGGGCAGAGGCCGGTAAACGCCAACAGAGACGGTAGAATTCGACCCGGGGGAGGGTATGATTGATTACGGACACCCAACGCTGCACCAGGGTAATATTTCAAATAAATAATTGCATCAACGTTGCCCGGTGCTTCATTAAGACAGCTATCGCGACATGATTGTAAAGCCTGCCTCGGCGGAATAACGCTCGGGCATTATTCATATTCTCTAACGTTGTCTTAAGTAATTGTTTGGGTGCTCGTAGCGCTCCAGTTTTATACTGTTGAATACTCGCGATTGTGCTGGATTTCGCGAGCTCATTAGTCGAAAGTGTTTGATGGATATCTTAATTCAGCTGTGCGTTTCAAAGATTTGTCGTCCCAAGTGTACTTAGCCATTGCGATAGATCGATATCATTTTCTTTGTCAACGTTTTCCTTTCGAGCGTTGCTAAATATACTTTGGTTTGACTTTGAACTTTAAACTTCGTAGCTTTCGTTACCCAGTTGTTTGTTATATTGCTGCAGTCTTGGTCTAATGAATGCAGCATGCACTCTATTACTGCAATCTCATGGATGCATTAATTCCGTTAAGCTCTTGTAAAAAGGAATCCCGAATAATGTTTACCGCTACCATACGATCACGATCTCTCATTAACTTTCATGTTCCGGTCGGACAAGCAGGGCACACTGTGTAATTTGTTCTTTTTTTCCCTTACTCCGACTCATGGAACTCATTATGCCGTGAAGTCAGCGGTGAATAGAATATGCAGACATTCGGATACCGCTGGTATTCACGGCAGATTGGATACTTTTCAACCTTCCTTTCCAACTTTTATTCACTTAACTTGCTGTTACCACCGTTGAAAATTACGTTACTTTCATTTTCGCTCCGCTCTCTTTCTTTCGCCCTTTTTTCCATTGCTCTATTCTTCGCTATTTTTCATTTTCTCAGTACTTCGTTACACTATGCAATCAAGAATCTTGTCACGCGAGCTTTATAACCAATCCAACGTCTGATAAAAGGAATCGCCGCTTCTATTAAGAGAACAGATCGGTCACCTCAAACTTTTGTGCGGTACAAAACAGCTCTCCTTACCAAAAGCACCGCAATCGATCGATTCTTATATTAAACATTGAATGCAATCAAACGGGTAATCTTAATAACAATAGTAACGATACTATCGGCAGCAGCAGCTTATGCATTTTTACTATCAGTAAAAAGGAGTTGCCGTAGCTGAACCACCCCGGCACAAGCACCATAAATGCCCTCCATAAAGAACAAGAAAAAAAGAAGTGGAGCGAACAAGTAACCGCCAACAAACAATTACTCGTGGCATGGTGTGCAAAAATGATTTGTAATAATGGCGTAACGAGCGACCGAGCGACGGAGCGGCGGCGACCACAGTATGAAAAGCGGTTCGCCGATCGAGCGACAACGCGTGGCCGAACGAACGACAGTTATGCACCGTAAAACTGGTGTAATAATTTCCGATTGATTTAATGGGCCGGCCTAGGAAACCGCTTAGAAAGGAACCGCCGCGGATTCGATTATTCGCTCCTCATCGATCTTGAACGCTGCCCACCGCCGCAATTTTTCTCCGTCTCCCGACCTACGACAGGGTGTTCTCGACAATTTGTCAACAGGGTGTCCGGCCGCTGATAAATCTTGATCGCAGGTACGAGGTCGAAGGACCACAGAGGTGTTGGCCGGGCTACTTTGAAAAGCGCGACGACAAGGAATTATATAGCGTTGTCGCGAACCAGTGTCACGCGTTGATGGATAACGCTTTGTATCAGACGATCCCGAGTGTAACCTTTTGTAAGGGAGGATCGTTGGCCTGTTCTTGCCGCATGGACTGGTTTAAATCGTACAGAGGTTATTGACGATTCTTTCTTAACGCGTTCATGATTTTATGGGTCATCGGTGTCCGTCAGCTCTAGGTACCGAGTTCTTTTGTTCTTTACCGAATCGAACAGCGAATTCTATGTTGTTTCATAATCCGTTAATGTTTTGATTTTAACTCTTCGAGGCACAGGATTTCAGAGAATAGATAGATCCATGCTGCACAGAAATTTTGTTGCGTTTTAAATTGAACAAAATTGGTATATTTTTATTAACAAAATACTTATATATTGAAATTTGACAACACAAACACACATATTTATAATATTTTTTACGATATTACCAACTGCTTTACGTAACTAAGACTAAATATAAACCTATGCGCATTTTTAATCCCACTGTGCTCCAATCAGTTAAAAAAACGGCGGTGCGGTACATAAAATGGCCGAGGTTATTTAGCTCATTCGAGTCGTTGCAATCTTCCCCGATAAGTGTTCGCTGTACTGTCTTAAAGAAGACACTCGACAGATAAAGTCGTCATCGATAATTTACCGACAAGTCACACCGATGAACGTACAAAAAATGCAAATACGACTCATGAGAACGTACCGTCGAGAAAGAACCTGAAACAAGATATCAAAGAGAATAACCTCTTCGGGCGCGCGTCTTTATTAAGCCGCACGATTGTGTCCGGCGAGGAAAAATCTGGAACGGCCCCGTCCATTTCATTGAAGACGATATCCGATCTCGGTATGCAGATTGGATCGCAACGACGTTAACTGTCAGCCCGCTGTTACATGAAGACATATTACCGCAGCTGAACCGTGGCTGCATTCCCGGCGTCCTTTTCCCTCTGTCCTCCCCGGCCAGAGGCTAACCACAATTATTCTATTAGACGTTAGATCACCGTCGACAATAGTGAGCTGCGGTCCGAACGATCGATCGGTGTCTGCGACTACGAATCAGGTTCTATGGACCGCTCGATATCTTTCGCGTGTTCGCTACTTACGGCAGAATACAGGACGGTCCGAGATGACACGAGATTCATAAGGTAGTCCGTTTGAACGAAGCGTTGTTACTCAGACTTTTCATTTAACACGAGAAAGGTTCGAGAGAATTTTTACACAACGAGGAAACACGTTTGTCTTTACGCTGAATTGTAGTATTTGTTGAGACTTCAATATGGAAAGCATAGTGATCCGATCGTTGACGTTATCGATTACAATTAAAGTAACTTCAAATTGGATAACGAGGAACAAAAAATATAAAGATAAAAAGCATATTTTCACCGATTCATACGATCAAACATTGCGAATGCTGTTTTTTTATCGCATCGGACGCTTTTTGTGAGCATTGAAAGGATTCAAGATTATCGATGGAAGATTAGCGGGGAAGTGGCGCTCGATGCTCTGCGATCGTTTCGTATGAGGGCGGCGATAACGAGGATCGCTCGATTTACACTGTTTATCGGTTAATTTCATCTCTACATTAATACCGAACGCTAATCAGCCTGCTGGCAACGGGTCGCAGCGGCATCGATTCGCAGCGCTGGGTCACGAGGAGAATTATTCGCGCGACGCCGTTTATTACGAATCGGCCGGAAACCGGACCTAAAATATCCTGAAATTCTGGCGACTCTTCGTCCGGTATAAATTTTCAGAAAACATACTGTGGTCGACGAATGATAAATGTAAACGATCGTAATTAATGACGCGCGGCAAGGATAAGGAAATTATGCGCGGACCGTGAATTGGATTACCGTCGAATAAACGCGTCTTGATGTATCTCGCGGTGAAAGAAGAATTCGTGTCGATGAATTTTCAGACTTCAACTTCATTATACTTTGTATTGCGCGTCGTTCGCTTAATTTCATTTTTCTGCGTAAATAAACGAATTCAAATACTTTCGCTGTCTCTTTTCTCGCGGCTTATTTAAATTCAGTATTTCTATACGGCAAAGAATTGTGAAAACGTTGTAATCGTTTGGTATCGTGCGTAGCTTATCAGAGACACTCGGTAACAACGAGGTCTACTCCACACCGAAGAGGAGACTCGTTCACCGCTAACTCAAGGTAATCAGAGCTCGAGTATATCTTTAAAACCAGGCGAATAGCCTGAAGCCCTCGATAAGCAAAGACTCACCGGTCTGAATCTTCAATTATCCCGTGTTGTGCCCTCTAGATCGTTAACCACAGGATAATGAACGAGTACCGGTCATAATTGTCATTATCGGGGAGCAATTTTCATTCAATCTCACGACTGTACCTCGACTATATTCAGTCCGATATTTCTATTCAAATACTTCTCCTCGAAACACCAAGCATCGGTGCCATTTTTCAAAGGTCGAACGACTCATACGGATACTTTCAAACTTTAGAGTATCATACAGTTATCGTAAAAGTAAAATTGTCATACTGTATAATAATTAACTCGGATTTTCGAGTACACGCTGAACCTGAACCAAATTCTACTTAGAACCCAGCAATCTACGTTAAACCGACCGAAGCAAAGTATTCCAACCCCGGTAAAATTCGCGCGCCTCGGGGTGCTTGCTCGACGGGCAACCTTGAAGGACTTCACGGTTAATCAAGATATCGATCCCGGCCGTAAAAACGGATTTACGACGGTTCGATTTCTATCACGATGGTCGGAACCGCGGGTGGCTCGACTCTGAATGTGCCGCGGTGCACGTTGCGGTTGTGGTACCACGGGAAAAATGCCGATCGATCGAACGATCGCCTGTATCGATCGTAGGATCGATCGAGCGCCGGTTCGCCGCTTTCCGCGCCCGATATACAGGTTCCTGCGATGCGGATAAATAGCTGCACGAGGAGAAGAAGGGAGAGGCAGAGAGAGAGAGAGAGAGAGGGAGAGGGAGAAAGCATCTAGTGCGTTCGGTGAACGGTATAATCATCATTATCCTATTATCATTAAAGTCGGAAAAATGGCGGGCGGACCAATCAGCGTGCGCCTCGAGCGAGCTGGGGTTAACTGCAGGTGGGGACTCGGATGAATACTCGGACCTCCCATACAGCCTCTACCTACTGCAACGATACTCTCTACATACTCGATCCTTTGAACGTATTATGGTCACCGATCCTTCCCACACTCGGCCGGCCGAGTCGCGTACACGACTTGTTTAATTACGCAAAATAGATGATGCGTCGCCGCGCTGCCTCGCGTAATTACACGCCGCTTACGCGCGTTCGGTTATTAATTAACCTATCCTACGCGACGAAGAGTCGGCGATCATTGTGGCAGTTGCGATGATCTCGCGAGAAATATTTTCGCCTAACAAAATCCCTTTCGTCGAACACACAGGGAGTACAAAAAGTAGGCGAGCATATTTTTGCTCCTCTTATTTTTACACGATCAAATGTTTTTGACGCTAGAGTAGTATTAGGCGATAGAAAACTTAACGTGTTTGTAAATGCTAGAATATGATATACAAATACTTTTTGCAGTTAGCGTATGTGTCTAGCGAACGCTCTAGTTTCATGAATTGGATTGCCACGATTCTAAAAAACGCGGAAGGCGTCCCGATTGCAGTCACGGAGAGGAAGAGGCCGTCCAGAAACGGAAAGAATAAATTCAGTCCGTGTCGAGGGGTCTGCGAGGATTCACGCAATCTTAGATCCCGGTTCCGGGGATAGGGATAGGATCAAGTATCTACAATGTGTATACTTGTGCGATCGAGTCGGTTGCGAAACCATTTCATTCTCCGAGATCTGAATTTATTATAAAATATAATCAAGTGCCCGCAGAATACAAAAATATATTTACGAGTACTTTGACGTTCGAAAAAGTTAAGTCTTATAAAAATTGTATACGAACAATTACGATTTTAGTAGACTGACGCTTAAAGTACGCGCGACGGGTTCACGAATGTTCAGGTTTCGATTATGTTCGGAAATAACGTACACAGAATGGAAAGTGTTACTTTCCTTTTCCGAGCTACCCGTGAGACTATCTCGTCAGAGACGGACCTACTTGCGGCACACTTAATCCCATCTCTATCTACGGGTCGACGGCGCTCCGGGTTCCAGGAGTCAAAGTTATTAGGCGTCGGGACGATACATTATCGGTGGACGACGGCCGGTATTACGGTACAAAACCAGTTCCCCTCTCGGATGACTCACTCGGATGGGGCCCGTTGCTTTGGCCCCACAAAAATCCTCGGCCATTAGCATATACCTACTTATCGAATTCATTAAGGCTGCCACGAAAGCCGCGGAAACACGCGGCAATCTCGATACCTCGGGCTCCGGCCCGGGTCCTTTTTAATAAGCGGCTCCATCGACCCGCACCAACGATCGTTCTCTGACGCTAATTGAACTTTTATAGTTATCTCGTTAGCCGTGATTACTCGGGTTAGCTTGCTTCGCCGTGCTGGCCTGGGACACACCGGACACGTCCGCAATTTTATAATTATTATTGAAAGCCGTGCTGCTTAGCCGCAGCACCAGCATTTCTTCTCGTTCGGTCTCGGTCACGAATATAAGATCGACTTGCGATTGAATTTCTTGAATAGGCACAGGCCTGCGTTTAAAAATAATAGCCTATCGAAAGCTCTAACGTCCTCCAACTTAAATACACAATATTAAATAACCATTTGACTGATACTTTTTAGATTACTCGTTTATCTGTGTCGAATTTAGAGACCGACTAGCTGGTGAAATTTTAACAATTGTAGCGCGAAGATAAAAAATTGAATGCAGCACATCCGTGGATTATTTTACATTAGAAAGCATTATGAAACTTGTGTCAAAAAACGTTTTCCGAAAGATCTCTTCTGCGTTGATATAAATGTAGAAGCGCAAGGATGCTGGAGCGTTTCTTTATCAGTTTCGTGACGTAGTGTCCGTAAATTCAGGGACACCGTTCTACGAGCCAGCTTGCTTGTACACCGTATTCAGAGCACGGCAGTCTGATTACTTTAGCCACGTATTGAAATTAGACTAGTCGGAGGTTTGCGATTCCGAACAAAGTTTACATTGCGATAGTTACGAGGACGCGTATTGTAGCTGCAGCTTCCGTTCTTCCTTGCGATCTATTTGTATTATGAGAGAAGGTGACATTCGTTTTGAAATATATCTCCTCTCCCGTTGTTCGCTCCGTGTATGGTTATTTAATATCGTGTATTTAAGTTAGAGGACGTTAGGCCTTGTCAATTTATATGTAATTTATATTGCGGTAACCGGTGATAGATGCGTTTGAATATCTGAAATTGCGCGATTCGATCGAAGCAAACCGAATTCCCCTCGAATTTCCCTCGATTCCCGATACTCTAACGTAGTAACGCGTGTTCAATAGTTCGATAAATAACCTAGATTTACACCTGTCCGCGCGTATCTGCCATTCCGTTAATAATTTTTCCACAGAACTGACCTTTTCACAGGATCAACGCTCTACCATTGATTTATCGCCGGAATTCATCTATTAAACCAATTTGAAAATCACACACAGATAAATGTGTGTTTTAATAAAAAATAGATAACAAAGCGAGTTCTAGCGTTAGTTACGAATCGCGAACGAGGTTTACTTTTACGAAAAAATTGTGAATCGTTTTAGGATTTTACACGTCTGCGATCTAATCATGGAAATCATAAATTTTTATCGCGCCTAAGTATTATTTTAAGTTATTTTTTTATTGAATTCCAGCTTCCTCCCGAAGGCTGTATTAAGATACTGAAATTTGACACCATTTTCGATTTACCGTGATCTTTCTCTACGAGCTGTTGAATTATTCGCCGCGTAATGCTTCCCGATTTTCATAAATCTCTTGAACGATGTATGTAGTTTCGTAGACTTTTTCCTCCACTAATTAACAGATCGACTTCGTATGGTAAAGGATTTCTTTGAAATACAGCGTTTTCCATTCGCGCAAAGGAAACCGCGCCTGGTTTCTCCGGAGCAACAGATGGCTTCGCTTTTACGGTGAACCAAGCGATTTCGATTAAACGAATCGCGCCTCAAGGTTCCGTCGGTGCAATTAAACGAGACTCTTGCGTTTCAACCGCGAGATCGACGTGTAGCTTCATACCAGTATAATAAAATACCATTGAAACACTTTTACCGAAACTCTCTAAAAATCAGAGGGCCATTTATTTCCTTTGATCAGGCTTTAACGCTTCTTCGAGCATACTCGAATTTTATAATTTTCATTTAAATATTAATTCATCGAAATTTACCAGACACGGTTGACGCGGTATTTAAATGAAATGATGATTAATCGAGTTTCTGGGAAAGGAGCTCAGGTACGAGTGAAACAGATCGCGTCGCAAAATATTCAGTAGTAAAAGGATTAATTTCAGCCGGCGCGGAACGACCGAACGGAACGCGATTCTCTGATTGTGAACAATTTTCCGGGTATTCATCGTGGCTCCGTCCGGAATAGGGCTAGGTCAATCAAAGACTGCGATTAATCACGCCGATGCGACTTAATCGTTGTCCGCGCCTTACTTCAAACGCGACACCACCAGTCTCTGTACGTGTATGCTTCCTCGTGTATACCGTTCGAGCGTATCCGTTTTCGCAATGGCAGTCGGATAATTTCAAGCGATCCGATAGTTGCTGCAAAAAGCAGAAAGCGCGCTCTCCGATTTCTAGAAGCGCCTCGTTTTTCTTTGCATTCGCGGACTGTTCGGCGGAGCCGCGGGAAGTTTCAAAGGCCACCGAGAAGTTTGAGGACAGATTCTTCGGAGGCGGTGTTAAGAACGTTCAAAGGCTTCGAGAGGTCGAACCAGAGCACCCTTTAGCCCGGAGAGTTTCGCGGTAATTATTTTCTGGCCGCGCCTTTAACGGGTCACCGCTGTCGAAACACTTAAAACGGTTGAGTATTAGAAGCGAGCCATGAATTTCAGCGCACGCGGCCACGGACCATGAACGGTCGAGATAAAGAGAATTCTTCGAAAGACCGAGGCGATCGATTTAAGCGAGACACCGGTTGCCGAGCGTGCGCGCGTTAATCAATCGAATATGATTTTCGTTCGAAGTTCTACGAGCGCGATTTTTGCTCCCTGCTTTTTTCGAGGCAGGTTCGTGGCTAGTTTCACGTGGGTGGCTGTTGATCAAATCGAGCACAATCTCCGACTGTCTTGGCTCGTTCGGTTTTCATTAATTATCTTAGGCATTTTCGCAGATAGAATCGCGCCGAGTCGAACGGCTGTGACACGCGAAAAACCGGTGACTTTCGGTTTGACGGATTTATGGGAACGCGTACGCGCTCGGACTCCAGAAACCATGATCTTTTCTTTCGCCGCGAATGCTCGATCTGTGTTTCGCGTGTGGTCGCTCGAATCTTTTGAAATTTTCTCGGAAAAAGGTTAGCACAAAAATGTTTCCAAGCTATAGAACTTCAGCCTCGATACTGGAATAAGCAATCGTGCAATTGAATTTTCTATCAAACACGTTCCTCTCGCCATTGATCATCAACGGTATGAGATTAAAAGTCACTATTCACTCAATAAAGCCTTGTCTATGTAGCCTATCAATTTTTCGATATCTTGCTCAACCTTTATCGACTGTTTCGTATGGTTATACTACTCGTCGTTGGATGATTTTCTTTTTTTCTTTTATTTATTTATTTATTTATTCAGGATTAATAAAACGAGAAGTGTATCGTATTGGTATGAAAGTGTAAGTAGGCCTGAGAGATATTGAGGGAGCATAGAAATTTATATTTGCTAAGAGCTGTTTATAATCAATTTGGTAGTTAATGATTTTATACAAAAAGGATGAGTCGATTTTGTACATCCTTGGCAATTCTGTAAGCTATTCCACTCGAATCAGAGGAATTCAAATTTAACCATCCGCTCCTGAGGTACTGGAACGTAGGAAACATTTTATCTCTGGCAATATCTCCGCCTTAAAGGCAAAACAACGCTTCCGGGCTGTTCAAGCACCCTTTCTTCCGACGTTATCGTGCATCTTCCTTATCAGCAGGCGGCGTTAAATTATGATGACCGGTTGACGAATTGTTATCGCGAGGGCGGCGCGCAAGTGGCGCCTTGTCTTTGCTAGGAAAGGCATCTATCTTTCGCCGGGCCAATAAATTTGCGCGCACAACCGGCTATTTACGCGAGCTGCACTTACGTGCTACACAAGAGCTCGCGCATCTTATCTCGCCTAACCATTTTCATGGAACAAGAACTCTGGCGATATTCTTCACGGGCCACACGTTGACACCCTCTCGGAGCAGTCCTATCCGTGTTTCCCATATTTTATCTAAATCCTGTTCGTTGCCAGTATCATCACGATCAGGGTATTCCTGTTTTCCGTTCGTCTTTAAAATTTCCTCTTAATTTTACAACGAACTCTATTGCTGTACGATGTCAGTGTTTATTAGGCTGATAAACATGGAGGAATAGATACGCGAGGAATGCGCGATGAGCAAGGTTAAACGGGAAGGTTAAAAATGTCGAAACTCGGTTCTAATCGAAGTCATCGAAGTATTTTCCGTTTCAGAAACTTCAACAAAAAGCAGCGTATTACAATTCTGATCGACATTCTGATACAAATTGTTTGTTTTTTTTTTTGTATCAGAACGAAAATCGAACCTAACCCAAACTTGATCGAATCATCGGTCCTTCGATTAATTCCATCATCGATCCGCGATGGCGAATAAAAGGTGGAACGGAAAGTTTGGTTCGCATTAATTTCACGGAGGACCGTGCAATAGGGAAAGTTTTGGCGTCCCGAAGGAACGCGGGGTTCCCAGCGCAGGAGAAATTTCCTCCCGTTCCGGTGCAGTCACTTACCGAACGTGTAAACTGGCTGCCACCGTGTGTCTTCTCCTGGAGACAGTGCAATAACGGATCTCGCGATTTCCCTTGGGTCATCTGGTTACGATATCCGGTGTCGAACAGTCGATAAACTTGTCTCCTATCGGGACAAAGGGAGCGACATTAATTTTCTCATCGGGGGTCAAAACGTCCCTCCGTTTTCTTCTCCGATGCACGACAGGAAAGTAAATGCGATTGGTTCGGTTCTAAATCTCCTTTTTCTTCGTTCCGTTCTAACGTTTGACGAACATTGTCGCGGATACCGTAGAGAACGAGCGACAATGCGCGATAAAACGACGCGGTAGATTTATGGCGTGCAAAACTGGAGAACGTCTGGAAATTGGATTTGCGGAAATGTTACTGATCCCTTCCATGAAACGCGATTGTTTCACGCTGTTGCGCGTTGAAAGTTCCTCGAGATAGATCGATACGTTTCCCGGTACAACGACTATAAGAAGTGTTTGCGTATTCGATTTCAAATATTTGTATTTGTATGGAGGTGACGTTAAATGTAGCGGAAGTATCGTATAAATGAAACTGATCGATCAGTAAGCACAGCGGTATGCAAATACTTTTTGGTATCGCTTTATGTCGATAGAATTTTATATCGAGCACGGTTCAATCTATGAATCGTATTATATTGCAAATTGCTGTTAAATGTACCTAGACACGTTTATTGCTGGAATTCAGGGGTATTATTGGAGCGTAATAAAATCGAGAAAATGAATAACTAGGGTATCTAACTCTCATTTGAAATAAATTATTTGTGATAAACTTTCACTCGTAAAATGGAGCATACTTGGTCAAGTATCGCTGAATGATTAATTCACGTCGTCTATGGCAAGTGCGAGCACGCCTTAATTTTGATCCTGGCAAGCATCGGCTAACAATTAATTTATTTGAAAAAGAAGACACCTTTACACGACGAATCAACTCATCCTGACTATAAGATACTTGGGCGTATCTCAAATTTTGGCGTACAAGAATAACTGAAAGATATTCGGATTTACGTTTAAATTCATAGAAAACGAAAAGAAGGAATTTTCGGCTAATAAAGACGAATCCACCCTAACCAAAAATAGAAGGGTTGCGAAGTCATGGACAGAAGCGAACGCGTATACCGATTGGTGGGAGAGAGGGCTATGATATCTCTCGAAAAGGATCACTCCTGCGCCACTCTCGAGACACGCTCGCGTGGGTTTTATTCGTTATTGCTGATCAAGCGAGTCCCGGCCCACGCTCCCCCCTATTTTCGTTCTGTTTCGTGCCCCCGCAGGTGCGAATCCCTTGCTCTTCCTCCGTGTCGGCAGAATCACGGATGCTTCGTTACTTCCTCTAGCACCGATCTCGAATCCACTTCTCACGGTCACGAGTTAATGCTAACCAGGAGGTTCTAACAAATACGCGGAGGTAGATTCAGCGAGGATTTGTGGTTACACTGGTCTACAGTAGCGAACAAAAGTTTAAAACGGGAGGACAATGTAGAACATAGTTTTATGGTCTGCAAATATTGTCTGTACATCCATTTTTATCGTTATTATGGTAAAACACTATTGCAAATTTTGTTTATCACGCTATTCCTTATAAATTAATTAGTTTAATTTCTTTGACTCTTTGATCTTAAACTTTTGCTAGCTACTGTACTTACCAGTTTGTTGTTCCCCGTTATCATCGAAAGGTTTATTCTAATTCATCTTAGAAACGATCTTTGAAACGTGATTTTAAAAAAAAAACGTAAAAAAGATTTTGAATTTCGAGACTCCAAGCGTTTTCCCCTCCAGGTGTTTCCATAAACTTCAATTTCTCATCTAATCCTGCTTTAAATTTATTCTGGCAAACGAAACGAATTGCGCCCCAGTTTTTGCTTAAACGGATCAACCCGTAACGAGACTTTAATAAGATCACGAGCACAATCTCTACCCACGGTATCGCAATATAACCAAACATTCGCACGTGTTATGAGCAAACACAGAGCGCTAATATTTGCTCTAATACTCCCACAATCCCAGGGTTACGTTTATCCTGCACGGAGATATGGAATATCAGAGTCCTGACAGCGTTACGCTGCCCCGATTTGAATATTACTCTGGCATGGGCCTTTAACCGTTGCTCTTCTTCGTTGAAACCATTTTCCGTCTTCATTCTCCTACTAAAATCAACATTTCCCTGCGCGTAAAATCAAGGAAGAGACACGATAGAATAGAAATTAAGCTTTGCCATAGCCTCTAACTTCCTCATTTCGCTGATTTTCTCTATTCAAAGCTTTCTTTCTATCTCGATACTGCAGGTGTGAAAAACCAAACTACTGTCTAAACGTCGGTAATAGTGAGTCACGATACAGTTTTCTATGAATAAATATAAAAACGTACTGGAATGCGAAAAATAAAAATGACGTCGAACAAAACCGACGAATGCCTGATCGTAAGTTCATCCGCGACGAAAAACATAGGTAAGGGTGTTTTACAAAAATATTTGTAATCGTAGCGTATAATATATTTAACACCACCGCTTGTTAAAGTGTAACTAACTGTACGGTGCCACACCTAACCGAACACTGTCATTGGCAGCGCCCTTGTTATGGAAAAAATGGGAGATCTCCCCCATTCGGTTGGCTAAGCGTTACAAGAGCTAACGGCTGAAACGAAAACTTTCGTCGCCCAATAAGTCGTGGAGTCACACGGCAGTATCCGTTACGTAACGTTCTCCGGTCGGGGGAACTCGGGGAGAAGCTCGGGCCCCGTGGCGCAGTGGTTCGATTTCTGAATGAAAATAAAGATACCGCTTCGTCATCGGGTGCCTACGCGAGCGCGTCGGCACGGCACGGCAGTCAACCGCGTTTCAGCGTTTTCGGATTTGCTCGACGAACGGCCCACGCACCGCCGCCGCCTTTTATTTCCTGCCGCTTTCGCATCGGCCCTATCCTCGGCTCCGACTCCGGCGAAACGACAAGGAGAGACAAAAAGCGAGCGTGTACACCGTCTATTGACTGCGAGAGACGGCCCACGCCCGGTCGCCCGCCCCCGCGCAACTGCATTCATCGGACATCGTGCGTGCAACGGAGCACAGGTGCGCCAACCACGCTACCGATGCCTATTTCGCGCCAGCTTCCTCGATCGTTTTCTTCTTCCGATACCCCGCTCTTGGCCTTCCGAATTCTTCCTGGTCCCGAGTTAATCCGCTTTCGATTCTTCGCTGTTAAAAATTGAATACAGAAATATTACAAAGCAAAAATTAATCGAACACCAGCTTTCCTTTAATGTGCTTTCTGAAGGGCTTCTTCCAAGAACCCAAGTCATATCTGGCAATTTAGAAAGTAAGAAAACGTTAAGATACAGAACAAAGGCGTTAAAAGACATGGACGAGGTCGACAGAATTTCGACCACTGAGTTTGTCAGTCTCGTGACAAAGCTCGTGAGGTTTGGTCGAAGTTGCACCTTTCTCGTGTGATGTAATAAAGTATTAAAGCATTTTAAATAAGGGTGTATTTTATTTAGTAATATAAAACCCTATTTTCAATATTCGCATACGGTTTCGCGCAGAAATATTTCCATTGTATCGCGGAAAATTTGTCGGGCAGTTTGTTTCATCCTCGAAAACTGTCGTCCATTAGACGATACTCGCATTAATCATTCGGTTATCGGTGGACGCTATAAACTCTGATGGATAAGCGCGTCGCGCGTCGCGCGTCGGAGGTCTTAATTGTTTTTATGCTCTATAAATGAATGTAGTTATTTCAGAACGATCCGATCTAAAAAATTGATGAACGGGCAAATACAATTGAACGGGAAAAAATGAAGTAATATTAATAGGTTGATAAATGCCTTTTCGCAAATACATTGCAGATACATATTTAAAATTGTAGTTATCGCATAATTGCTCCAGCTGAAGAGGAAACTTCAGTATTTCTAAGAGATAGTTCTGAAGTTTCAAAAGTCACTTCGATTCGCGAAGTTGGTCGCAGAAGATCTCAAATCTCTCTCTCTTTCTCTCTCTCTCTCTCTTTCTCGCTTTCTTTACGCAAACCCTGAACCGCAGAGCTATGTAATTCATGGACTTAAGATTTTATATCGGCTTAAGAAGTTCGGAGTCCCGGTGGATCCTAAAACCTGTAAACTTTCCGGAATGGTCCGGAGAAGCTTGAAAATTGAAAGTCCCTGGTCGCATGTACGTTTGGAATTTCGAACAGTTGACAGTTTGGTAAACTTTCAGTCAGCTTGGAGGAAATCCAAGTATACCAATCGCCACCCATTCGAGAAGATTATTTTATAAAGTAACACTTTCGTGGGTTCGAGGATCGTTTAGAGTTCTCAACGTCTCGGAATGTGAAATTGCCTATAATGGCAAAGGGTCAAAGAAATTAAATTAACTAATTTATAAGGAATAGTATGATAAACAAAATTTGCACAGTTGCAACGCGTGGGAAACGCGCGGACGTGTTAACGATTTCTGTATTTCGTCGAAAATTTTCGATTCTTCGGTATATTCTGGATTCGAACGGAGTCGTTCCCATTGCTACGCGTGTGCGTACACACGCGAGAAACACGCACGCGCACCCACGCTGCTGGCCGAGTGTTTATTCAGCGAACGAACGAGCGATTTTTCAACAGGTTCGAACCATGAATGGGCGGCTGGTCTTGTTGCTCTTACGGACGGACCACGAGCGTTCCTTTTTTCTTCTCGCTTTCGTAGATGCTTGGCGCCATCCCAGGGACGATGGTTTTCTTCTCGGTCGAAGACAAAAAGTCGAAAGAAGTCTGCTTGAGACTACAGCATTATAGATTCGCTTTCGAACCGGTTCATTAGTTCTTACTTGGTTTTTTCTTTTGTCGAGCGGTTGAGAATTATTTAGGGAACGGTGGCAAGTCGACAATCTTGAAGGTACCCTTTAACGCCATGAAACTTTTTAACCGGGATCTTTTAAAAGTTTGACGGCGAAGGTGTAGCGTGCGTGAAACGATTTAGACAGCGTAATTCGGCAAGATTAGCAAAAATAAGTAGCAAAGCAAACTAATGTCTCGGATGAGTATAGTAAAATGTTCCAGAACATTATAAATTTAGTCTCTACTTGAAGATGTCGGTTGAAAATTATTGGTGTTTCAAAAATTTCATTCGGTTTTCATACCTTCCTTTTGATTTTCTGATTTTACCCATTTACCTGTGATTTATTGGATAAACACGAATGACAGGTCAATAACGGAGGATCCAAGAAATAGCTAAAAGATAATTTTGCTACTCGTTCTCGTAATTCTTTGGCCTAAAAGCAAATAAAGAAAGAAGAGGACACGTGGAATTTATTTGGTCTCGTTAAAAACAGCAGGTTGACAAACGCGGCCACGTGAAAATTCCTGCGCGAACATGCAAGCGATTACAGGCAAAGTTGTTTCCCTCGGTCGATGGTTTTAAACCGAAGCTTAACTTCCGCTAGAATTCCGGAACAATTCAAAGTTTCTGGGGCTGGTCATGGTTCGAATTCTCAGCGTCAAGTTCAAAATTAGGGAGAAGCATCAGCTGCGTTACGAAGTGCGAACTCCTACTAATGTCTCGTCGTTGTAATACTTCCCATGGTAGATGAGCACAGGGAAGACAGAGGAGGTTAATAATTTTGTAATAATTGAAGGAATGATTTGTAAAACGAGCGTGTATCAGTCGATAGAAAACAGTTTTAAATAAAACAGTTCTTAACCCACTAATTCATCCTCTATTCGTCACGCCCTTGCCAGCGATTAACCAATCCCAGCGTTTATAGATCTGAACGTAATCCTAGCTACCGCAGAATCAGAGTTTACACTCAAAAGGTTTACTCGAACGCTAAATGTCAGTTTCCGCGCGAATGCCACGTCGCGTAAACGCGCCTCCTCCGTCGGCTGTAATTTTCTTCGATCACCAGGATAATTGTTCTCTAATGACAGGCCAATTTCGACACGCGGCCCCGGCTCGCGCTGCTAATTCGACTCGGCCTCGGCATTGTCTCCGCGCCCACAAAACGGATAAATATTTACAAGCGAGGCTCGAGTCATCTACATTGAAAGGGTGTGCACCGTGGTCGCCTTTTTTTCCCGATGGCGGCAAAAATCGCGCCCTCGCTGTCATAACCAATGGATTCGTTCCAGGCTACGGTTCTGCTCGAATACAATCGCGTAACATGGTGTTCAAAATCTTGTACTCGTCTAGTAAAGTTATTACGCGCAGCGTTTCAATTGTTTGTCCGCAACCGTTATCGCATTCACGATTTTACGAGGAGACAATCCTGTTTGCATTAAAATCAAGGTGTGCGCAATGGATTGTCGATGAGTATGACAGAAGGGTTACTGACTCCACTTATGTCGTATTTTCGATGATTTTCCGCTAAAGAATCGATTGCCCACTGTTCGATATCTGCGAATCGACCGATAAAGATGAGGTCCGGGGTCGCGTCGAGAACAGGTAACGAATGACAAAAGTAGGAAGGCTGAGGATAGACAGAGGTAGAGCTAAGGGAAGAACAGCCGATTCCATAGCTTTGCGTTTGCTTTCTCGAGTTACTTTCTCTGTCACGCCCAGTTGTCGACGACTAGAAGTCTCGTATCAATCGGAGACCGCTCCGTTAAGTGCATGAACGTCGTTAAACTACGACCCGGAAATGGAAACGGGAAAGAATTAAGCGGACCTTATCGCGGTGAATGAAAAAAGAAAGTGTCGCGAGATCATAGCCTGGCAAACGGTCGGTTGTCATTTTTTTGAAATTAAATTAAAATTATAATTAAACAAGGCTATATCAACTAACATTTCACATGTATAATAAATTAAATACAGATATTTTAACGTTTTCGTTGAATCAACCTCCCCGAAAGAACCCTGTAGCGAATAAAACTAATATCGTTTACAGTTTATTCGTCATTCCCATTTCATCGTTGCCAATAGATTGTCAAACGTGGTTATCGAACTCACCCCTGACGTTCGCTCGATGGAGACGGGCCTCGGGCACGATATGTACGACAACGATAAACGCTTGAAACATCAGTGGAGAGCGCATGGTTGTGGTCAGACCGGAAGCGTACCTCGCGATATCCAACAGATCGACAAGCTCCCGTTCTTTATGGTCTCGATTCTTTGATCTGAAATTAATATAAAAAAATATATTGAGGCATAAGGTGTTTCTTATACCACGCATCTGTGTTGTAAAGAACGTGAACCGAATAAGTGTACGAGAAGCACGATAATATTAATACTTGCACCCAAGAAACGCTTCATAAGCCGTTCTATGTACATATCTGTATCTAATATACAGGTGTTTATATTTGAAACTGCATTTTACGGTTCACTAGTTTAAAATGCATCCTATATTGCTATTAATATTAAGTATATTTCTTTCAGAAGAAATCAAATTAATTAGTAATTGATTTCGTGCGAGATCCCAATTTCAGTTGACCACTGCTTTTCAATTTCATACTCGGTTACCAGCGAAGCCGAACAATACCAGGGATTTTCGAGCGGATTAGAATATCGGACTATAAAACGTTTACGGGCTCGCGTTTAATTCCGTCGCAATCCCTGTAAGCGTTTCCGGCGAAGATATTCGCGCGAACTGTCTAATATTGGGGCCGCTATAATCGGAGAACCGGATCGGGATTCGGATGAACGTTCTCGCGAACTTTTTCTACGATTTTCCGGGCCGCGGCTTGCTTACGTTTAACTAAACGTGCAGTGGGATAACAAGAAAGGTAATCTCGGTCGGTGGAACGAAAACTCGCGAGAATTAAGGCCGAATTAAAGCTGAATTTCGGTGTACCTGAAGAGCTCGCAAGGAAAAGCCCGCGGGATGCTTTCGCAGCAGCTTTGGCCTAAGGTACGAGAAGCTTGTTACGCGAGATTTTCATGGTCCGGCAAGTAACGGCCGGTAGTTATGGTAATCGGATTTGGCCGGGCTATGCCAGCCTTGTGATTGGGCTCGACAACCGTACTGACCCTTTCTCATAGCTTCTCACCGAACAGACGGATTTATCCCACAACCTGACTTACGCGTCTCTCCACGGACGATTATTCTTGCAACTGTCCGTCGAGTTTAACATCATGGACGACATAGTTCGACGAATCGTTGAACGGTGATCGTTAGTCGAATCGAGACAGGGAACGGTGAAAAGAAGTATGTTTAACCATTCGCCTTGCAATCGTTAGTCACGCTCGTGATGTAAAATAAATGTGCATTTTAACCTTGCTGTTGTCGAAGATCGTGTTAAAGCTCCAGATGCGCGTATTACTGGACCAAATACGTCGAATCCATTTTCTCGTTTGTACAGATGACAGCCGTACGTTTCTCTAAATATCTTTACGCAAATATTAAAATAACTCAGATCATTGTTAGACGATCTAATGTCGTAGTCCGCTATTTATGCAGAAGACTTTAAAGAGAGTAGACTAAAAGGCGTGATCCGAAATTAATCGGTAGATTAACGTTGCGAAAATAAATATTAATTGCCGTGCAGGCGCGTCAGAAGCTGATACGTGTCGACACAGGTAGTTATCCCCCGTGTGGCTAATTACTGATTTTGTAGACAGAAGGAGAGAGTTAATCAACTGACTTTGATTTCCCCAAACCCTTTCGGTATTCCGCGGTGACTGCGACCCTTCTGCGGGTGTTACTAATTAGAACAAGAGTGGATCGTACACGTACGGGCCTCGCTCGTGTTCCAGGCTGCAACACCGAACTAAACTCGAACTCTCTGCGATCTTTATCGCTTTAAATTGGAAAATCGACGGAGAAAGTTTAATCTATATTGGCAATTTGTGGATTATTAAAATGCACTGTCAATTACCTACTCGCCTTCGCTGAAATTCTGTTTTATCTGTAATAGTTTCTCAGCTCGTTCAATACGGCGTACTTTGCTAATTAAAACTTCGATCGATTGGATAACTTGTTGAATGTCGTGGAATAATTATGAAAGAATGTGGTTACGTTACGAACTTTTGAGAAACACAGCAATGCATAATTGAATTTCCTGAACCACTTAAGTCACCGATCATTGAATTACAACTAACATTTAACAGTGTCCGTAACGCAAAGATAAGCTAAACAAGCAGCGTAGGGTGCAAGATTAATAGTTATCAACCTTACGAAAGCGCAGTTGATTCGTCACTTTCTACGACGGACGATAATTCTCATAACCATAACAAAATACCCTGGAACCCGTTGCAACGTCTATCGATGAAACCACGGAGGTCTCTGTTCGATTGAAACTTTATCAATACCCAGCTTGTTTTATTCCGGATCTTGAATCCTTTCGCCGAAACTCGGAGCACGTGTTAACTATTACACGACTGAATAAACATACCGATTAAAAGTTTTTCTCCGTGAAAAGTATGGCGAAGGAGTGACGAACAACCGAGCCGTTTAAGCATCCACTTAGGACGCGGTCGTGGAATATTTATAAGAGAGGCGCGGATTTCAAGCGTTCCCTGTCGTCTGAATTGAGTTGTCGCGCGTGTAATATGCCACACAAGACGAGCACATCGCCGGAGATTAACGACGCGGACGTCGCGGTGGGCCCGATGAGAAATTGTCTCGGATACGCCCGTGTACAACGAGACTTCTATCTGATCGAGGGCGACGTGTTTTGATCGAGGGTGATCTTTTTTCCACCTTCGTGTTCCGCTGCTCTTGTTTCAGTATCGCGTTTCATTGAGAGGTGATTTAATAATGACGGGCCTGAGAATTTTTTCTGCACGCGAGATACATAATAAAATATATGCGATGTACAAAAGGAGTAGAATAAAAGTTTGTTCAGCCTTGTTTTATAAAATTTATCAATTTCATAAAATTGCTCCAAGCTTTACGAGGAATGTATTATACAAAATTTACTCGTGTTACGTATCCTATATTTGTATAAAATTTTGCGTTGCCTTTTGTCATTCTTTTGTTAAAATTTAATTGTAAAACGTCAGAATATACTAGACAATACTAGAGAAAATTGAACATCGAAGATTAACCGAAAGGACGACATTACTTATGGAATTATCTATTATCATCTTGTCGGCTTAGAATTTTCTACATAGAATAACCGGCCTGAGAACAATTTGATTTTGCTGATTTAGTGCTTGGAAAGAATTACTTTTACAGAATAAATCACGAAAGTACAATAGCGAATCGCACACAGTGCACACTTTGTTCCTGTGCAATTTCAAGAGTTCATTTCTATTTCTCAGCCCTTCCGTGCAATTGTCGATACATTATTGGCTCTGACTACAACAAAAGTCAATTGATTCTGTATGTCGTCGAGAAATTGCAAAACAAACGCTTGGTCTGTATTATACTGTAATTCGCGAATATAACGGCAACGTTCGAACAATTTGCTCGGACCTCAAATACCATTATACGCCGCCATTCCATTTACGAACCGAAAATATCGCTTTGACCGCAAATGCGATATCAACTTTGAAATTCGGTGATCAGAGCTACGAAACAATTCTGGCGAATTGCCATTCGATTAATCAAAATTCAGCGTTATACTTTTATCGTTCCGCTAAAGCAATTTAATGCACCGATCTTTGCGTTTTATTCATTTGGTCGACCAATCAAACTTCTCATCGACTTTCCGAGCCTAAATAATGTCGAAGAATGTATTTACGTTGACAACTTTGACATATTCAACCTCAAATTTGTGCTAACGTTTCAGTTTTCCCTTCAAAATACAGTCGAAATCTTCTTTCAACGATAATCAATTACCTTGCCTCGTCATAGTCATTCTTTACTCATGCTCGTTTGAATCTCGACCTCGCTGTTTCATTTTTCTCTAATTTTTGAACTTAACGCTTCACCGATCGGGAGCCTATTAACATTTAGCTAACCGCACGGTGTCAAATCTAACCAAACACTCTTAATCGCGTATTAAGGATTTATTAAAAATTGTACCTTGAAAAATAGAAAATGCATTTAACGAACTGTGAACAACACTTCAAGACTAACTAATAACAAAAGTAAATAGAATCAATGGCAGAGGAAAGAATGGGAAATCACCCCGTTCGGTTGACTAAGTGTTAAGATAATCTCCGACGCTTGTTTTATATTTGCTGCTATTCATTTTTCGTGACAATGAACGAAAGTCACATAACGGATACAAAGATCCGGGACACGAGGGTCTATTCGAAAAAGGGGCACGTGGGCAGTCGTCGTAGACGACCATAGTCATGGATGGTGACGACGACGGCGACGACGACGCGAGGAAATGGTCCGCGAAGTGAGAGGCACCGGAAATGCATTCGAGCAAGAACGCGTGGGTAAGCGCGTGTGAAAATGCGTGCGTACGTTCCGAGGAAAAGGTAGGACAGTGGGAGAGAGGGCGAGGGAGGAGAGGGGAATAACCGACGAACTCGTTCGAACGGGATTTACTCCTACGAATACGTATTGACGCTCGCCTCTAACTAATTCGCCGATGTTAATGGCAGTTAATTGACAGGCTGCCGAGAGCGGGAGTGTCCGAGTTACATTACGGACGAAAACAGCGTGGTTGTCTCGGTTATTGTGCAAGCCGACTGTACTACTCTCGCAGATTGTTTACGTTCGATGAATTTTTCAACGAATTTGCGGCCGATCCAAGACTCCAAGCGTGCTGAAGTAAAGCTGTGCCCGAGGCACATACGTACATGCATCGATCGGCCGCTAGAAGTATATTTGCAAATATCGATCGTTTTTCCTATACGATATTTTCAAAATACTAAATTTTCTTCGGTTATGCGCTCTCATGTTTTATCAATTTTGCCTTCAATATAGCTTGCGATCGTTTAATGTGTAAGGAAATGTGAATATATTTTGTGTTCCGAAACTCGCATTTTCCCTTATATTTAATTTACAACAATTTTGCGCACACATTTTTTTTCCTCCCTACCTTCTCTTCGAATGCGCGTTTCCAATATTTAGCGCTTCGTTAGCTCCGCTGCGGAGACATTCCGCATTTAACAAAACTACAGGAAAGAAACGCAGAAAGCGCTAAGGGTTGACGGTGTGCTTCTGGACAGGAGTTAATTTGCATTCACGAACGTCCGACGTTCCACGTCATTTCTACAGGCATAATAAAGATGCCCGGCAGAAGATGAATGCAGAAGTTTAATTAATATCGATGAAACGTAAGAAGAAGGGCGCGCAGAGGACAGGAAGATCGGTGCCCCGGGCAATGATAATGAAGCCACTTCGTGTCAGACTACAATCGCGGTTCCGTGCTTTATAATCCCCCTTTCAGCGGGGCTTGATCAACTTATCCGTACGCGATCCGCGCTTCTTCTTCTCCTCTTTTTACCCGGATCCTCTCCTCCCCCCGCCCTACGCTCTCCTCTTTCGCAGAAGCTCGTTTCTCACCCGCGCTTTTTCCCCTTTCACCTCGCGTCTTTTGACTTTACTCGTTTCGCCGCCAACGACGGCTAGATTGCCGCCGCTTCCCGACCCCTCGCGAAATTTTCAAATTAATTTACGCGCGACCAATTTACGTTACGTCCGGATAATACAATATCCGGTAGTTCGCGCATAATTTACGGGGCCAGAGACACGGGCACGACAGAATGCTCCTATAATTCGGGGACACGTGTACGCCCCTCGCACACCCCGGAATACAATCTCTGCGTACCGACAAACCGTGATTCACACCTACTCGAAGGCGATGCGAACTGGAGTTTATTCTCTGTTCTATACGGCGCTTCCACCGGAGAATACACGCCTCGGTGGTAAACGCGTCCAAGCATAGGTGAATACATTAAAGATCTGAAAATTACGGGAGAATTTGAGACGCGGAACAGCTTCAAGATAGATTAATTTGGCTCAACTAAACAGTTATGTTGGAAGTTTAAAAACAGAGCGTTCATTTGGTAATCGTTCGTTCGAGTAAAAGGTGTCTTTGGGCGGCGATGGATGGAAGAACGAAACGCGAGTCGGATCTAATTGTAAGTGTGCATCTCTTGATCGCAACCGGAGACGATCAGCTTGTCGGGTAAATATTCATACGTGATTTATAGGACGTATGCGAATACAAAGCGCATGCAACGGCCGAGGCGCCGCTACCATGCCGCGACTCATTGTTTCTTGAGAGATGGATCGATGTAGAACAGAAAGGTTATTTACGTTTTCAAATTAGTCACGACAACTCGTTGGAATGCTGCGACGCCCCTTTCCTTGGGAATGCCGCGCCCCTTCGACCATTTCTTCAATTTTTGCCAGCGAGTTTTCGTACCACCAATTACGCTTTGTCGGGGATACATTAAATCAACTGCTTTACGAATATGAAAGATCACGGAATTCAAATTTTGTACGAAGAAAAAGGAATACCTCATCCAGGCTTGAATTTATGTTTTTAAAATGACTAAATAATTTTCATTTTATTAGGGGAAACTAAGAGAATACTACTCTGTTTACAGGATCGAAGTTTCGACAAGTTTCGTGTGTATAATTCAAAACTTTTTATGCAAAATCTACGATATCTTATAAATAGATTAGTCAAAGGAGATTGAGATCGAGGATTTAAAAAATTGGTCAGCTGTTTTTGCGTAGAAACTTCTCGAATAGGAATGTTTATTTCGACAAATTTATGTCGACGCGTGTCCCGCTCGATCACCCATTAAGATATAACGCGCGAATTTCGCATGTATAATTTATGTGATGTTTATCGTGCGTACGTAAACAATTATTTCAACCTGCAAATGCGTTAACATAAATCAAGCGAATTTGTATATCGTTTGTTCCCCGTGCTGTTGTGACAGAACATTTCTACCGTATTTTCAAGCGCAATAAATTTCAAACGTGTTGCGCAAATTTAACTTCTTTTTTTTTCTTTTAGTTTGAAATTTCTTTTTCTCTATTTTGCTTGATAATTATACCATCGCTAGGAGAACGTTCCATCAATAAATACAATTTCTGCTCTATAAGGAAATAGAAGTTTGTTGAAAAGACAAACGAAGTTAATCCGCAACGTTTCGTCGAGAAATTGCCGTCCACAGATTACCCCCGTTAAATCAAACAAACTTTCTAGGTTGATAAAGAAAGGAAACGAAGTTTACGATAAAGATGTTTCGAATCCCGTGTTTGATAAAGTTGCTTAAGAGAACGATCAGTGAAGAAATTATACGAAAATGAAATTCTCTTGCGAAGCTTCGTAGATTAGAATTTAGTTTATTTTGTTCCCTTTTCTCCGTATACTTGGTTACTTTAAATTCACAGATTAAACCAAACGAGTGGGTTTCAGTTTCAGAGAAGAAACGGTCTCGTTCGTGACACGCTTTGTTCAATTTTTGAATAAATAAGGAATGAGAATAATGGTGGTCCTCCCTGAACTCGTTTGTAAAACATTAAAACGTTAATTTTGTTGGGTGGTCCAAGACTTCTGCACGGCACTATGCACGGTCACGAGCACCGAGTCATTTTATTTTGTCAAGCAAAGGGGAAAATTGTCGGCGCGATCGGTCAGCAAGGGTAGGAATTATCTACGTAACATGTTATGGATAATTTAAGAACAAGTAGAAACCCGTCGGTATTACAGGATGTGACCGTGGCCCTTTCGTGTACGGTCCAGCTTAACGATTTAATAATTGCGCGGCTCCCTATCGTATTCGGAACAACACGGTCATTAAATGTCATGTAACTCGATGCCCCCGGATTTGATATGCAACTTGCCAGAACTTGACGGGGGCTCTCAGCTGTTTGCTTTCACGTTGTCATTACCGTGTAACAACATAATGACGCGAGGAAAGCGTCTGGCTCGCGTCAATTAGTACACGTTAATAGTGCCTTTTTACCCGAAACGAGACATTAACCTAGTTCGAACGATGGTGTACCAGCTCGTCGAAAAATTTTCCTGCGTACGGTTCTCATGAACACTGATACCGTTTACTTATTATATATAGCGAGTTTATTTCTTTCTTTATGTACAGGTATTATATTAAACGTGGATTAAATCGTATATATACGATTATTAAAGTTATGAAACAGTAGAGAGGGTTAAACTAGTCGAGTAGCGAAGATCTTCGTGTCATAGGTAATCCGTTTCCTTGGGCTGCGCTTTCTGTTCCGCGCAAAAACACGTCCAGTCACTCTGTCGCTGTTCTTTTGCTGTTTCGCTCGGTGAAAAATTGTCGCGTCCTCGCGCTTCGTTTGCCAACGATATCATCGACTCGGCCGAGAATTGTTTGAAGTCTGTATCTAGGTATCGATGAATGCGTTGGATTCGCGCAGTATTTATTATTTCATTCCTCGAATGATACGTCGGAATTGTGGATCAATACAAACTCGATACAGTTTTTGGTAAAACTCTTTTTTAAACGCGGATACAAGGCACATTGCATTTTAACTAATTATTCTTGTTCAAACAACTACCCTCAAAGTTTCTCCGTTTGTTACATGTCAAAATATTTGACGAAGACGCCCGAGAAAGGAAGATAAAACGCAACTTTAGCTGAAATTTTTGTCGAGGTGTAACAATATTTATTTATCCTTCGTGGAAAACTCTACATACTAAAGGCATTGGGAAATAATGGATTCCCTTTCCCCGACTGTTTTATACGGTTAATACTCTTAGATACGAATGTTTGCAGTTTTATCAGTTCCTATTGTGCGCCCGTCTTGCAGACATCACCGAGATTATCATTATTACGAAATATATATATATATTTACACAAGTTTCTTTTCATTCCCTCATAACCCTTTCAACAATTTTAATTAGTACGAAGATATCTTGGGGTTTCATTGTCGATCGCAGCCGACGACGCACAGTCACCCAAAGGCGTCCGTCGATAAATTTCGCGGTGGTTGGTACGCGGGAATTGCAGTATCGTCGAATAAGTCTATGGACGGGAATCGGGATGTCGTCGTTCTCGGACAAAGCTCTAGTGTTTTCTACGGGCGTAATGTTTCGCGTTCGACGTACTAGCAGTCGTGTGTCGTAAATAAACCGGCGTTCAAGATTCATTCGAGGCATCGTTAATAGAATGCCTGTGCCGAGAGTTAATTTGCGCTCGTTACATTTACGGGAGCATCGTACACGATCGTTGCTTCGACCACTTTATCGTTTTCATGACAGTTCGAAGAATTGATCGGACGCCTACAACTTGTTCGGTTGTTTCGTCTCTGTTAATTCGATAAATTTGTAAATTCATAACACTAAACGTATACTTATTATTCGACGCTAACTTATATCGTAACGAAGAAGAGCAGACGATTCCGAAAAGCCACTAACGCTTTTAAGTTTCCTCTCGCAATTTGTGATGCTTGCGTGAAGCGGACGCAAACCATGTTAATTTCAATATCGCTTAAAAAAAAGAAAGCAATACACCGCGATTTTATGTTCGCTCATTTATTTCATTAATGCCGATATCTCTATTTTATCACCACCCAGATGCTTTAATATTGAAATTAAATGCTCGTTCCAGGATCGCCGGGACAAAATGAAACGTAGTTAGCAATTACGATGGTCGACTATAAAATTGATCGGTTACTTTCCTGAACTGAATAGCATACTCGTTAACGCGTTGCCTATGCAGAGCTCTTTTATTTTCGTTGTTCTCGTGCAACAAGATAATATCGAGCGGCGATTACTAAATAAGCAAATAACAAACACTCGGGAGCCGACGGCAGCTGCTTCTCGTGAAATTAATCCCGTGCACGCGACAAGTAGCCGACCGTATACCGAGTATATAATACGTACGTAATATGCGCTGCTCTGTTGATAATTTTCGGATTCACGATTAATTACGCGGCACTTACGACGTAAAGACACAGAACTAGCGGCACGGTTTATCCCGTTGGCACTTTTGCACGTGATAAATCATGCGATTCCTCGAGAAACTGCGGGAACCAGTCGCTACCAGCTCCTCCACCGTTTGATATCGTTGAAAAAAAAACACCCCCAGTTTTGGATTTCTCGCGCAAAACAATATTTTACCGTAGATTCAAAAAACGCACACGCTAATGGAATTTCTTTGAACGGAGTTTACTTGGAAGTTAGGTTAGGAAATATTTAGCGATTGTCGATCTTTCATGTCCTACCAGCAGTTTCCGAACAGATTTTTAAACTATTATTCTCGCAAGCTTTCGGGAAATCAGATGCAGGGCAGAAAGTTTTGGGATCATTTTGGACAAGATTTATTTAAAAGTTTAATTAGAACAGCAAACAGCTGGTTTGTTGAACCGTTCAACGTTGGAAACGATCTATTTGAGGTTCGGAAAGGGTGACCTGTGTACGATTAAAATTGTTAATTGGATGTGTAACGATGCAGCGGGAGTTGTTTGTTAAACGGGAAGACCTCGGTCTGTTCGTAATAATTCAACGTTACTGTTTCCCGTGGTAATTTTAACTTCATCGTACGCAGTGTTTAATAAAGCACGATAACAGATTCCCCCCATCACCCGCCTCTTCCTCGATATTTTATCCAATTATCGCGTAATTTTGCGTTTCGCGAAACGTGACCGTGGACGTGATTTATTTCAGCGCTACCCTCTACCACGCGAACGTGCAACGTCATCCGATTCGCGTTGGGAGGTTTTAATTTCTGGCAATCTGCTTTCCGCGAAGCGTTTAAACGAACGCTTCGAGATCGGATTTCAATGAACAATAGTTCAACACGCTAAACCGTAACTTTTGTATAATATTTGACCGTTCGATTAATCCGGTTTTAAACAGTTTTCGATGTGGCGGGAACTGAAATTCGTTAGGATTATTAGAAACAGGGTGTGAATGCTGCTACAAGTGTCCTCGGTTATTCGATTCCCGTACCTATCTTTCACGAGTCTTACTCGAGATCGGCGATCGTTTCTAGAAAGAATCGATTTTGCCGACGCTCGCAGCGACACCAGAACGTCGCGGCGTCCTGTCAGGAAATCGGCTCGCGTACACAATTCGATACGTACCCGTGGAGCGAGTGGTGTCGTCCCGGTGGACACGTGGTAGCGGTGTTGCGGTACACTATATCCCGAAACACCTGCGCACACGTTCTTCGCACAAACGATCGCGACGAGGATGCGACACACTGAAAGTCTCGATACCGGAGGCAGCCTCTGTCTCCCCCGCGAACCCACCTCCTCTCGGAAACACAGACGGTGTTCGCGTACGGCCTTGGCGGCGATTCATCGACTTCGCTGTCGCCGGTCCATCACCTAACGGTTAGTTCACTTTTCGCCGGAAGTGCTGGATGTGGATCACGAAAACGCGCGTCTCGGAAGGGACTCGTGAGGGAGGACCTGACACGGCCGGGTAGGGAGAGTGCGAGGAACACCGCCGGCTGCGGGCTGCCGCGAAGGGGTTAGGGCGGGAGAAATCGAGGAGGAACTACAGCGGTCGAGAAAAGAAAGCGTAGCGAAGAAAGGGGAGAGAACGGAAAACGCGATGAAAGGGACCGCGAGGTGGTGATGAAGGGGGTGGAAATGAGAGAGGGTGGCAGAGGGGAACAAGGTACTAGGCTATCGAATCGCAGAGATATCAAGATGACAGGCCGAGGGAGGTGGAGACAGGTACGGAGACGGAAACGGAGCGAAAGGTGGGAGGGGGACAGAGAGGCGGATAGAAAGAGAGAGAGAGAGAGAGAGAGAGAGAGAAGGAAGGGGAATAGAAATGACGGAACACGGATGCCGGATCCGGCAGAGAAGTCGTGGGCACGATCGCCGTCACAACACTAGCGGTCCGGTGGTACACTCTTCCGATGCTACGTACACACGGTCCTCTCCTCTCCGTGTCCCTGTTCGCTGTTTCTCCGTCTCGTTCCCTCTTCCCGATCGGCTGGCCCTGTGCGCGCTCGGCTCTGTCCCATCCCCCCGCCCCCGTCCACGACGAACATACGCGGTGTCTCTGCTCCTGTATCTACGTATATACGTACGATTCACGGATTACGTGTGCCTACTACGCGGCTCGATCTCTCTTGCCGTCTCCTTTCCGCCTCCTCCTCGGCTCGGTTACGCTTACGGAGAGAGAATCGTCGGAGGTTCCCTCCTACCTTGGACGGCCGCAAAAGCACGGACCGAGAACCGAGACAGGGCAATCTACTAGGTAAGACTAGTTCCTCCACCCAGTCGTGGACCCGTTTTCTGTCGGCCGCTCTCCCCCCTTCTTCCTTCTCATTCCCTCCCTCTCTCTCTCTCTCTTGCTCTCTCTTCCTCGGACCCTCCCGCTCTCCAACGCCTCGGTCTCCCTCTGCTTCGCCATCTCCCTCGCTACCTCCTCTTCCTATCCGTTGCTCTTTTTATCGCTTTCGTCTCTTGTTCGTTTCTTTCTCCGTCTTCGTTTACACGGTACGCCTTGTACGTATGCGTACCCTCTCCCAAGACTTTGGCTCTCCTTCTTATCGAGCCTCTCGTTTTTCGCCTCTTCTGGATCTCCTTGCGGTCAAGGAATCCGTCTCCCTTTACTCGTCGCCGCTCCTTCGACGCGGCTTTATCTACTCGGGCCCTCCTTGTTCGCCACTCTCCAAGCTTTTGCCAGCTCCTTCTGCAACTTTGTTCGCCAATTTATATTTACACCGCGATGTCGCTTATGCGCCATCGCGAAGTTCCCTTCCTTTTCTCTCGATCTCTCTCGAGCTTCGCTGTCGCTTCGTTTTGTCCCCGCTGTATCCGTCCCGCGACACGTTACGAACGTGTATCACGCCAACTGTTTCCCTCCCTCTCTCTCTCCTCCTGTCGGTTTCCATACTCGGCCCGTTTCTCCTTTGAATTTCGTGTTCCCGTTTGTTTTACCCGCAATTCGTGTTGCTCGTTAGCCGCGTTGCGTGTGCTCGCCGTACGCGCATAAATCTCCGGCGTGTCGCAGGTTTCCTCTTTTTTTCCCGCGGTCGTCTTTATCCGAACTCGTTCCCGGACGCGCGCATGCACGCCGCCCGATCTATCGCGCGCGAGCAAACTTCGTGCTACCGCCTTGCCGTGATCGTCTGTGCTTCGATCGTTATAGGGATGGCACGAATCCGCGTTAATTGCAATAAAAAAAGATAGATACCTTCAACGAGTGCATCGCGTATAATGTACGCTTCAAACGAAAAATTATCGGAAGTTTAATTTTCCTGTTTCAAAACGTGTGTTCGCGAAATATCCGGAACGCTGTAATTAAATTTGTGCCGACTCGAAGCATGCTTCATTCCGACACCGCTAAATTAACGATAAATTCGCATTCCCGCCTTCTCCGACATCGCCTGCTTCGTTCTTTCGACGAGTTCATAAATACCGAGAGGAACGATCGATTGTTTTTGTGTCGCCGCCTCGTTTCGCGAATTTGCATAAATTTGCTTCGCCGCTGTTCTTGTCATCCGCAATCCGCCGTTACCTTTGTCGTTTCAGTTACGCTTTATTCGATTTGATTCGAGTTGACGTTGTTAATTTGCTCGAATAGTTCCACTGACGAGCGGAAAGATCCTTTTTGTCACGAACCATCGCAAATCGAGCACCCAATTAGCGTTGTCCATTGTCTGTACGTTCAAATGTATCATGATAATTGAACATTCTGGTCCTCTGTAAAATACATTTGAGTTATCACAGTTTGCGACCACTTTGAAACTAACGCTATCGCGATGTATGTTCTTTAATATTTTTAGAACATCCCTAAGTATAAAATTTCAGTAAAAATAGAATACGTCATCCTGAAACTTGTTTCTGTGTTTAATCATTCCAATTCTTAAAATGTCACAAAAAAGAGCGACTTAATGATCGCTACTTTATATTTTTGTTGTGAATTAACACTAGATTTACGGACGTTTCTTGTATATTTATTTGTAATATACATATATTAAGAAATAGGTGTACGTCACACATAATTTTAAATTGCAGAGCTGAGAGGGAAATACAGTAGGATATATTTGTATCCCTCCATCGATAAAAGTCAAGAAAAATTGCTAAAAATAATAGTAATTGTCTTTGCAAATTTAGCTCATAAAATCTGAAATCCGTCAAATCAACGGATCCCGTAAATCCAGTGTTAAAGGTTTATATAACACTTGTGCAATGGAATCGTAAACAATGTTAATGTCAACGTTACTGTCGGGTTCCCTTTCGTTAGAACGCTTCGCTGCTGAAAAATCCTATGCTACGCGAATGCAATTGCAAAAGAAAACTGTGAATCGATGGAAACGATAGTAGCTACACGTGGGGCAATTTTCTTAGCAACCGATGGCCGCGTCAGAAAATACCTATTGCAACAGAATTAATTGTAGCCGTGCGATTACACTGTAGAAACGGCGCGGTTTAGAATAAATGTGACTCGTAAGAAACGCAAGTATTCTTCGGGGGAAACTAATCTTTTTGTGGATTACAGTGAAGCCGATCGAACCTGAAACAATGTAACGTGCAAGCTATGAGGTAGATTTTTACCTTTGGTGATTTACGTTCCACGTCATCAGCTTTCCAGTATCGAGCCTATCAGAGGAAATTTCTCACATGTCAGGTTCTCTCCGCTGTTTTCGAAGTGTTTTGCTTCGAAGAAAACAAATATTCGTGCGAAAAGTTCGGAATATTCTTGGAAAAAGAAGTAAAGGAACGAAGAACCTGTTGGTTCTCGAGTTTTTGCCCGACTGTTTTTAGTTTTCTGCTTTCGAAAGCATTTACACGACCGACTTGGCCAAGTTAGAAATATGCTTTTGGTATGGATCGATGTGTTTCTGGACATAAACAATGTTGGAGAGATTACGCTTCGGACGATATTCTTATTTTTAATAACATGAATTTTCATAAATATTCATGCTCGAGTGTAAAGCAGTGCATGTAATAATGTATTCGCGTGTATAAATAAATATATGATCATCGTATTGGCGAAACAAGGACGTGAAATTAATTTAAAAAATATTCTCTTATCTCGCTGTAACTGTAAACGTTTTACATAATACCTTCGATTTCAGTTTAATTCGTTGAACCGCTTTGCGAGAAAGAGTTCAATCTTAAATCAGAATATTGTATTTCTAAACTAACCGTGCCGGGCTATCAACATAGTAGCAGTATAGTCATTGCGGTCATAACTTGGAGCAAGCAGGCAGCGTGTACGATTAATCTAGCCAACAAATTCCTTTTTATCGCACGATACACCGAGTTACGAACACTGTAACATTTTTTTTTTTTTTTACGTCACCCTTTGTCCTCCGCGTTTTGCGGCCCTCTATCCAGATAACGGACTCATTTGGTCTCTTAGAAAAGTTAGTTCTTCCCCAATCTCTTGTCTCCTTTGACCTCTCCGGCTCGCCAAGATTTATTTTCATTGAATTTCACCACTTTGTCCTTTCTTTCTTCGAAAGCTTTTTCGTTCTTCTTGTCTCCCTTACTTTCTTTTGGTCCTCTTCGATTTGTTCATCACGTACATGCGTATGTGCTACAAAATTTGTTACGTTTCGAATAATTTTATAGCCGCGCTACAGTACGTGGTGTTTATCGATCTTCTCTTGTATCGCGGTCACTAATATTTTTGGAATTTAAACAGTTTTGGAAGTTAAAGCGATAGGAAATGTCTGACCGCTTTAAAAGAAATTAAATTTGTAATTCGAGACGGTGGTCTTTCTTTGAATTATGAATGGCGCGTCGTGTTGTCACCATAGGTTTACATTGTGACGGCGGCAAAAGAGCGAGCAAAGGCGGGCCTGAAAGGAAGGAAACGATACGTTGCAGCGGCGTAACGCAGTGTGAAGGGTTAAAGCGGTGTCATGATGAAATTGAAAGGTATTCGTTTCAAAGCGCATCGTACCACTGCGATATCATGTGTATACGTATGGCGATTGTGTGGAACACAATAGTCAATATACAAGGATCAACCGTATACCATTGCCATCTGCGAGAAATACCTACCTTTATCATTTATACGTTTGACAGAAACAAGTTTGAATACCTGGTAAAATATCGAAAATATGCTTTTTTTGGAAAATAAACCTGGATATTTTAAATCCTATTCTTAAGTAATTAAATTATTTTTAATTTTCAAAAAAGTTCAGTAGCTTCTTTTGAAATCGTTTATTTTCGAATGTACAAATTGAAAAAAGATAATTTTTGAATTCCTACTTCGTGGGTCTGTTCTAGTAAATTTACATAAAATTTAGTTTATCGTTTTTTCCTACCGAAGAAATTTAAACGGGTTTGTTGTTAAGTCAAAAGAAGGAGGAAAAAGGTAGAAGTTAAGGATTGTAAATGTAATCATCGATTTGAAAGAAAGATGATACGTTTTGTATCCGGTAACAGGCTGATTGGTATTGTGTTTGCGGGAACGAAGGGAGCAGCGAATAGGTTTTTCCGGATGGGTAATGGAAAAGGACTAATGCTATTTACTTATCGAAGCCCTAATACTGATCCACAAATAAGTTACTTTCTCTCCTCAGAAAGAGTACACGGAAAGCTTTTATTGTATGAGAGTAGGTACACTGTAGTTCGAATTTCGGTAGAAAAAGATAAAATTTTCGTTGTTAAGGAGACGAAAGCACAGTGACGAAGATTTTAATAAATTATGTTACCAGACCTTCTACTTTCCTTTGTGAACTATTTTTTCTGCAATGTTTTCCTATTTCTTTTTTTTTTATTATAACGTTTACAGTTGCATCGACTTCGATGTCTTTAGCAACTTACTGGACTTTCCTCTTTATACTTTGTCAAATAGTTGAATTCCTTTTCCTTTAGGTAGTTGATAACGTTTTTTTTTTTTTCTTTGTTTATGAAAGGTTAGTGTTGGATGTTTCTTCAATTTTGCTTGTAAATAATTGTCACGAATTTATTGAAGGAGAAATATAACACGGAATCCATGATACGAGGAATAGTGTTTGGTAAAACGCGTAACGGGATCGTTGACGTTAAGCCGAAGTTACGAGACAGAAAATTGTGAGGTATCGAGGATTTTACGGGATATTGTAAAATCCGGTGGCTAATAGCGTATTAATTGCTCGCGGAAGATGTACGATGCTGAGAACGACGTTTTGGATAATGAGCAGCTGGTAGCTATTCACGCGGCCCACAAAGTTGCTCGCGTGGGCCGGTCATCCGTGGATTTTAGAGTCGATACGACCTTCGGCGGCAGCCAGCAACTGTACAAGATCGACCGGGGCACCGGCTCGTTTATTATGCGCTCGCCCGGTACTTCAAATCGCATCGAACACGTTACACGATAAAATATCTGTTATCGATTCGAGCGTGTAAATGGAACAAAGTGAATGAAACAGTGCTCGTTAACTGGACGTACTTAACCCGATACAGGCAGCAACTTCCGAGGAAACTTCTCGAATTTTCCGCGAGTCATTTATGATTTACGATTGAAAGTGGGATTAACATTTTGTCAGATCGATCGAGAGGTTTTTCTCGGAATCTTTAACGAATTCTTATGGGAATTTTATTTTATTTAGAGAAATGATAGGGTTCAGGTGTAGTAAAGTTCTTAATATATATATTTAAAATAAAATTTCTTTTTGTCTCGCGCTCGCATTTTCTCCGACTTTTCTCCGATTCTTCCAAACACTCGTTTCCTTTCTTTCTAATTGTACACCTTTCTCATTCGATGCATTTGATCAGGTTCACTCAACATTTCTCAATCGCGACGTTTTCTCAAGTGCTCATCTTTCGCGCCTCAGAAACGCTCTAGTCTAAATATTCTACGTTCGCACAGCTATCGCTCGACTCAGTCACTCTTCACATTTTCCTAGAACCGTACCCAGTCGATCGCATTCCTATATGATTGTATTTTATATTCGGAGGTCGGAAGGTCATTCAGTAATCGTTAATTTCTTAGAAGGATCTAAGCATGTTCGTGTCAAAAGACAGAAACGCAAAGAATGATCAAGAACGTTTGACGGTTAAACGGTAATACGAAGAAAACATATTTTTTCATGACCGACGCAAAATGCAGAGTGGCGTGAGTTGATTTGCGAATGCAAATGCAGATAAAATGGCGCGCGCCGGCTGGGACCACCCACTCCAGGTACGCGTTCGACGTCGTTTCTGCTCGAATCGATGAAACGCAACGAGTTCAGCTAAGATTCGTTCGCTCGCGTATGACAAACGAGCGGCCATAACGTTGAATTAACTTCGAACCGGTCGGTGTACGTTTGATTGAGTCTGCCGGACCGTATCCGCCGGGATGCATTTACTCCCTGTTCGTGGACGCGATATTACTCGGTGATAATCAATCGACTGTAAAATACTTGCAAGTAGGGTAACGCGACCCGTTGGTTCGTCGAAATTTTTTTTTACGCCACGCCAACTGTCGAACCCATTTGCAATCGTTGGCCGACCCTTCGTCGTTGAGAGTTATTCGAACGTAGGTAAGTACGGTAATGCGTGAAAATCTTACAGCAGCTGCTAAAAGGATATCGTAAAATTTTGCTAACCCGCTTAAGGGCAACAGCTATTATTTTTATTTCTTCATTGATTTTAAGGAAAACGTTCAGAATATTTAAACTCTATTTATTTTTGTCCCGCGTCTTATGGATACTAGAGCAGTTTGAAGTCTTGAATATTTGTAATAATGTTTGAGCGAAGCTTAAAAGTTCCACCAGCGAATTTAGAAGTAGCTCCATATATATATTTGCTGTTACGAGAATAATAAAATATCTCTAAAGATTGAGATCATTGCGATTTACAACTTTGAGACTTTACGATATCTCTAATACAGAAGGATAAAAGGATATAAGGATTTGTACAGAAATCGATGGGAGAACATTTTATTGGTCGTCAGTGCGTTGATGCGTTTAATGCATCGGATGACTCTTCTACGATCATCGTCTTTTATTTTGATTCCCCCGATGAAAGTAAAAACCGTCAGTCGACGCGTTGACGTTCACGGCACGTGATCAAAGTTTCAAAAGGGCGAAGAGGAATCGTGTCCATAGCTTCAACCTGCAACATTATCGCGGTGGAAAAAGCTGTTGGAGCCGAAGGTAATGGGAATCGATGTAAACCGGCCAGCAAATATAGACGTAATTGGCAAATTTTTCGTCGGCTCGTCAAGCGTTCGCCTCGTAATCGTCAGAATCCACAAGTTTAATCTCTCGTTAAAGTATCCGTCGGCTAAGCGAGCCAGGTTGTAACAGCAAATAACTGGAGAACAGGTAGGTCGTAAAGGGACTCGCGAACAGCCAACTCGTCTCGTTCGCTTCAAATACACCTACGCGATCTAAATCGCTAGATAAAATTGCTGTATTGTTGAATAAGCGTACTGTATTCATGATGAGGTTTCGCGTATTTTTCGACACGACAAGAAGATCGACATTCCGCATCATTTTTTATCAGCTACGGCTTTTAACCCTTTGCACTCCTTTGTCAAGTGTGACTCGACATCAGTTTTTATCACAGTAATTCCGGTGTCAAGTCACACTCGCCACTTTTAAATACGGCTGGTGTCGACGTGGCAAGCTCATGTTTTAATTAAAAAATTTAGAAAATTCAGAAATATAAGTTACAATAAAGTTTGAGAGCTATGTTTAATATAATTAATAAAACAAATCGTTTAAAATGAGTAGCAGGCAAGGAATTGTTCTCCGAAGTAAATTTCAGATAAAACACCTAAAGTACTAGGAAGTTATTGAAAATAAAATTGAAAAGTAATTTGGAGTGCAAAGGATTAAGATATACCACGCGCATTAAACTGTCGTTGTTAGGTACGGGTTGTACTGTTTTCAGCCCGTAGAATTAAATCGCCTGATGCTGTTTCCAAGTTTCCCTGATGGAAAACAAACTGTTTAATATCGACAAGAATTTCATCGCGATCGCTTGTAGCCTTGACTTTTCCGATCGAGCGCTCCAAGCCGGATAATCGCGTTCCCCTGTCGAAGTCCCTCTGGCGGAGGGACACCCGTAAGTATCGATTGAACGCTCATTGTCGTCGATTCAGGCAGCGGGGTGAATTACTCGGAATGCAACATTAACATCACGGAAAGGAGAGGACCGTTGAACGTGTTTGTTTGTTACTCGCCTCTATGCTGAAAGAAGGTAAAGGGACGCAGGAGGAGCTGTTGCCGGCCTGCGAAATTGAATAGACGCGTTCGGCACGCGCGGCCACCGCCAATTAAATTCCAGCGCAATTTATCCTTGCCAGTTCTGCCAGCATTCCGTATTACTCTCGCCAGTTTTTCGACAGGATGCTCCTTCTGTTGTTTCCATCGCCACCTCGTACTTCTTACTTTTATTTGCTTTTATACCGGTGCTACATCACGGCGGGGATCTCTCCTGCCTCGTGTAATCTTCTGATACTCACGAGGAAAGTAACGATAAGCAAACGATCGCTAGCAGCGACGAACGCGAAGCGATTCCCCCCGTCCGTATCGGTTGGGCTTGGGATTGGTGTCGTGATCTCTTTAACGTGTCCCGTGTTGCGAATGAATTTATTTGAACGGCACATTTATTTAAACCGATAGGCTTAAATCCTTGATGGGTGAAACTTTCTTCGTGCACGTCTTATTCGAGGACTGTGTTGTCTTTGGTTGGTAGCGTGCAGTATCAGAGGAAATAGCAGACATTATAACAACCCAACCAGCATGTTTTGTTGAATTTTCTGTACTCGAGCGCAAACTACATGATCCAACGTCTAATCGTGGCTTAATATTTTTAAACATTTTAACACTTTTCTTATATCCATTTGCCGAAGCACCTAATATTACAGCTTATCGGTGGCAATGATACGTAGGTAGCTGTAGAGCGAGAAACACCGTTCAAAGCGTTTAGCAAGGCACGTTGCATAGCAGAGCATTTTGTGTTGCAGTGATCGCGAGCCTGGTTTATCCTAGCCGCTTCCGTCGATCCTGGTAATTTGTGCCTCTTCCTTTTCTACTCGTTCAACTCGCAACCTTAATTATTCGCTGGCCAATGACCGGTTGTCATCGACAGCCGCGGTGACGAACGCGAGCAGACCACCTCGAAGCTTTAACCGCGCACATCCATAGATATATATCCGACGGTATGCTTTCTCCCTGTTCCTCTGCGGTTGAGGTCGATTCGTTCGGCAGAGATGCCGGAGTGAAGTTGGAGCGAGTTTTACTCTACTATGTTGTCGGATCACGTAAGTGGGATGAGTCGAAGGAAGTGGTCGCTTTGTTCGCGATAAATCACCACGGCAACCATCGCGAATCTTCGCCTGGCTTTGAGCTCGCGAAAGCGAGACGCAGAGATAATTTGACGCATCGATGACATTTTTGTCTGTCGCCAGTTACGTTTTCGTGTTACGTTCGGTCGATGTATTGATCAACTGGAGCATGGCGATTTATTTCGTAGTTGTGTATCAACGAAAAGAGGAAATTTCAGTTATGTAAACGGAACTCGTTTCGTTTATACTTACAATAATGTCATCGCTGTCAGGCGTGGTTTCATTGAAACGAATAACATATTTCGATTCCGTTTCGAACAGAACTTCAAGGCTTGGGTACACGGTCGAAAGATGGAACAATTATTTGTGCGTGCGGCGCAAGGCAATCGCGGCGACCAAAAACAGAGAAAAGGAAAGGGGGCCGGTCCCAGTTGGGCCAACGCGGCCAAAAAGTCAACTAAAATTGACCTATCAGGCTCGTTCCAGACGTTGATTGAACCCATATTTGGATCGATTCGGGTATAACCATAGGAAGAACTGCACGCGCAACCAATGTACCGGGTGATCTGACAGTGAGCTCAAATTATTACGGTTCACTTTATCGACCGAATTTTCTAAACTGATGAACGTGGTCGCGTTTATTTTTAGACAGGTCATATTATCTTTGTGAATTTCGTTGTCGAGCTTTGTCAATATTTTTGTTACTCGTAGTAAGACACGCGGACAAATGATGGGGCTCGAAACAGAAGTAAAAATATCCCTTGTCGCGTTAAAGTAAACAGATTTCTCCAATTGATTCGATACACTTAATTAAACGATCGAGTACATTTTTATCGTAAGCAGAAATGACAAGCGATACGGCGAATTTTATTTCGGTATTTCGTTTGTCGATCAAAAACTTATGAAATAAATAAACCAACTGCTGACATTTAGAGTGGGTTACTTTAAATTGCCCGGTATATTGTTCGAGGGAGAAAAGGTACACCGAAGTCGTTCGTCATTCCGAATTTACTTACCATTTTGAGCCGGCAGCTCCTTAAAAGGATCACGGGTCGCTTTGTAATGCCGACGTCAGTGGTCCTTGCGCGGATACGGGACTATCTTGGAGCGGAACAATTAATGATTCAACGGCCACGATCGATCACCGGTACCAATTAAGATCGTACCTAAAAGCGAACTTCTGTGCTTAAAATTGGTTCAGCCTTCGGCAACTATGTTTTATTTTTACACAATACATGTAAAAACCGTGTAGAATCGAGCTCGGATTAAAGCAGACGAAGTGATTACTGCACACGATTTTTCTAGCGTAATTCAGGACCGCTGTTTCCGAAGCACTACACTAAAGAACGAAATTTCGCAAGAAAATAGAAAGTTTCATGAAATCCATTTTAATAAAAAGAACATACACAAGTACTACGGTAAGAGGGCTCCTTTGCATCTTCTACATCGAAGATATTTAGAATACCGAGCAAGACAAGGCGAGTGAGTCGCTTTAACACAATCTCTCGTTCGGTATAATTATGGTGTTAAACAATAATCTTAACGCTTAGCCAACCGAATGAGGAGATCTTCCATTTTTTCCTCAAAATAGCGCTGCCATTGATTCCATTTACTTTTGTTATTAGTTAGTCTTGAACTAGTATTGAATTGATTAAAAATTGTACTTTGAAACAGCAGAAAATGCATTTGACGAACTGTGAACAACACTAGTTCAAGACTAACTAATAACAAAAGTAAATAGAAACAATGGCAGCGCTATTTTGAGGAAAAAATTGGAGATCTCCTCATTCGGTTGGCTAAGCGTTGACACGGAATTTGTCAGTGGAATGGAAACAGTTGCGCGAGACTTTTGTTGTTCCGCAGCCTCGGCGGACTTCAGGAGGCGTACAAAAAAAAGTGGCTTGTCATGAACGGATTCCAAGCACTTCTGACGTTTCTGAACATCATAGCGACCGTGAACACCGTTCCGTCGGAGAACTACGGCTACGGATCCGGAAACGTATACCATGGTAGGTAAGTGCATTCGTGGCCTGCGACGGTTACCAATTCTAAGCCGGAAAAATTTTCATACCCGATGCACTATGCCAGCGAGCGTAGCTAGCCGAGCATTTTCTTCGATCCGATCGAATCGTATTCGCTCTCCCTCGTGCCCTCTCTGGCTGTCCCTATCGACCACGCGAGCTCGCCATCTCGGTGACAAGTGCGTCCCGTAATTTTCTCGACACGTCCTATCGTTCTTCCGTCCCATCGACCGCGTCTCGGATGATTTTCCTCGGATGAAAGAAGGGATGATCGTATTATGTGCGTCGCTTCGCGTCGCGTGCTGCGTAAGCTTGACGACCTTTGTGTCTTCGCCAATAAGTTTGGTCTGCGATGAGACGGGCTCGCGATAACGAAACTTTAGTCGACACGGACGTTTGGATTACTCGACGAGAAGTTTGCGAGGTCCCGTGGACACAGGTGTTTTAACGACAGGGACGAAGCGACGGTGTTACCGTGAAAGCGATAGGAATTACGGCGCCAATGGTTTTGTTCAGCATTTTTTGCTTAAGCGTGTTTAATCGGTTTTAGCAAAGCCTTTTCCATGACTTTGCAAACTTTGCAATGGGAACCATAACGATATCTCTGCGGCAAACGTTCTCAAAAACGTGCAGTCGCAAGCAGAAAAGAAGCGAACGTGAAATTCGTCGTCGAAGAACTATTCGTCGGTGAACGTTCCTTAATCAAACCCGATCTCTTTTCAACGTTCGCTGTTCAGGTACACGAGGGACGTCCACAATCCGGAATTTCTGATCCCGAGAAGAGTGCTCGAGGATGGCAGCTTCAACACGTATTCGCTGCCGAATTTCTACGATCGGCAAGAGGTCAGCGAGCGCAGGAAAAGGTCGATCGAAGGGGGCGAGGAGGATCTGGAGGCCGATAAATTGCACCTGGTGCTGCCTTTCAAGGGGATCGATCACCACGTGGAGCTCACCCCTTACCACGATTTCATTTCGCCCGACATGGTGATCGAGACGCGAGGCGCCGGTCTCAGGACCAACCTGAACGAGGCCTTAAGATTCAAAAGGGCCTCCGATAAACAGTGTCATTATCGGGGCATCATCAGGGACCATGATCTGTCTAGAGCTGCTCTTTCTTTGTGCGACGGCGTGGTTAGTATCGCTTCGAAAAATTCCTCGCTTTCTCAAGCTCTCGTTGAGCTTCATTTTTAACGTATTCAAGACTAAGCTTGTTCACCCGGTACATATCGGTCGCGTAATATTTTAGTTCGCCCCGGCATATGTGTCTTGTACGAAGATTAGTATTATCAGTCAGTTCACAGAGTGTACAATGTTTCCCGGGTTGGTGTAACGATATTCGGAACCGAGAAGTTACTCTAAGTCGGGGTAAGTTATCATCGCTTTCTTAAGTGGAACTTGTGGATGCTGGTAATTTAAGAGGGAGCTAGATAAAGCATCGGTCAGGTCTGCTAGCAAATGAGGATGGGGATTTGGGGGCGGCTTGCAAATCCTATGCTAACGAGGAGCAAAAAGCGTTATGCTAATTTGGGAAACAATGTAATTAGGAAAGGTAGTTGTATCGTAAAACGTGAAATAGTCGTTGATGTTTGTGATATCAGTCAATGAATAGGAAGTTGATTCTTCGCGTGGGATATTTTAAATTCCTTAGGAATGCGCTTCGTTCGTAACATATGGTTAGCAGCTTAAGTGGTCCAAGACACGCTGTGTAGCCAGATTACGTTGTGGGATTAATCACGTATTATGCGGTAAGGAACACAGGGATCGATATTAATTCTTGTTGATGATCCGCCAGCTCCTTCGAGGTTCCTCGCAATTGAGCCAGCTTAGACCCGAGACGATTGTTTCGCATCAATATCGCTGCAACGAGGCTGTGTCCGCGTGTGTGCGCGTGCGTCCGTCTCTTCGAGGCTAATCAAGCCTCTTATTACGCACTTAAGCGGATGCAAATTAATATAAGGTATTTGCATATAGATCGACGCGCGGCCGACCGATGTCGTCGATCCGACGCGGCAATCGATCGTAAATTTCGGATCGAAACGAATCGATGCGATGTCACGCCCACATAACCGTTTGCCTGTGACACGGTAAACCGGGATCTCGGCTAATTCCCGAGCATTCTTTCGAGAATTTAACACTGCGAAACGCGCTGCCCGAGCGGCTCTCGCTTTCAACTTGACGCAATTGCCACGCTGCGTTGCGAGACACAATCTGCATAATCTCCTCCTCCTGGTGACAACGAGGCGATCCTGCCTGCCTGCCTGCCTGCCTGTCGGAAGGGCGACCGCTGTTTACCACAGAATAGAGAAGCTGTAGACGATAATTGACGTTAAGGAACAGCTAATTATTATTACCACACTTAGCGTAAAGAAATTATTTTCCACGAGCACCATCTCATCTCTAACATACAATTATTTATAATTCGCTAGGGAGCGTACAAAAAGTACTGTTAATATTTGTAATACAGAACGGGTTATTCATATAACCGTTTTACGTAGAAACAAATTGGTCTTGCGAATTCGATTTCTCGTAACAAATTCAAGCATTCTACCGCAACTCTTTTCGTTCGAAACAAAGGTTTATTTATTTATTTAAATAATTTACAGGTAAGACCGATTAGCGTACATACGTAGAATGACTAGTTGAAAACTGAGGACATTACATATAAAATAAGAATGAATAATGACAGTATTTCCACCAGAAAATAAAATACAATAAAATATAAAATAAAATAATGTGCATAGCACAATAATGTGGTAAATTAGACAAATTTAGATAACAATTTACGAAAAGAATTGACCGATCCAGTGAAGAAATCTTACTCAAAACTGGTTTTTTCTGCAAGCGTGCAGATACGGTTTATGGGGTCGGTATTGGCGTGTCTGGTAGTATATTTGCATGACAGGAATGTCTATAATGACCTCGGTGGTCTAACGGGCGAATAAAAGCCGATGGAGGAAAGTAGTGTGGAGCAGTCAATGACACCGTTAAGTAGTTTAAATAAGAAAAGGTTCGGTCAAGATGGACGTTAAGGAAACAACCGTTGAACAACCGTACACCCTGTAGATATTTGGGGCGCGTATCTCCGAAGGAAAAGCTTCGAAGATAGGGGTGTCGAAAGGCGAAGGAGCGGCCGTAATTTAAAAGATCCCGTAGGTTAGCGTTCCCAGGCGCGTCGTTACTCGTCTCGTAACCGGGTGAAGTTACTCGAGACCCAGGTAACTACCAGAGGATCGGATTGGCCGGCGAGGCACGTTATTGAATCGGTAAATTTTCCCGCATATCGAGAGACGGGCAACACGCAAGACTCGCCTCGCCGGCTGCACCACAATTCGCCGCGAATTACACCGAGAGCTGGTTTGTTTGCACTCGGGGGAGGCGCACGCACGAACGTTTTGAATTACTCCGTTAGCTCTGGCCGCGATAAATGTTGCACGCGCGCCACCGATCCCCTAATCGCGATCGTTGGATTGCAATTTCCGAGGTGTGCGCCGCCGTAATTCCGTGATTCGCGGCCGGGAATTCGGCATGGATTCGTCGGCGGCTTTAACAACCCTTCGGAGGTTTATCCTGGACGAGTGTATGATGACGCGTTGAAACTGTTTAATCCACCATTCATACGTAATATCTCCGTAGATGTCTACCATAGATAACTGAATAATAATAACTCTATTATTAAACGCGTGAAAATTGTTTGATACACAAACATTTACAAATAATTAAACTTTATTTGAGTTAAGAAGGTGCGATATCTTATCGACGCAGACAGTATCGTTTTCCTTGAACCCTGAAAGAAAAGAAATTTGTCGGTTCTGAAACTGTGCGAGGTTATATTAGTCTTGCGTTTTAAAAATTTCTCGCGAAAGACTGTGCGGTCAAAAAGTGTACAGCGCGAGAAGAAGATTTGTAATTGTATTTAATCGTATAAGGGTTGAATGGGCGAGTAACCACCCAACGCGGCATGGCACGCACGCACGTATCATTCGCGGAAAGGGAGACCGTAATTACGAGTTCAGGTTAGGTTCTAGCGTGGTTCGTTCGATGTCCATCCGGTTGAGTGCGAGCCGCGTAATTGCATCTCTGACGGGCGTTGTTTGCCCAGAGCCCGAATCCCGATATCTTATTTACAATAACGTTGATTAATGAGAAGTCGATAAATGGCCATGGATCGCGTGCAGGTCGGTTACGTGCAAACTAATCACGGCCGGTACTTCATCGAGCCTGCGAGCGAGGCCGAGCCGCAGCGGGACGGACAGCATGTTCACATCGTTTACGAACGGAATAGTCCGTACGAAACCAAAGGGAATAGAGATGATGCGCCGAAGAAACACTGTGGAACCAGCGGTTAGTAGTCGACCGTAGTTTTGAAAGCCCTCCGAGGTCCACTAAAATTTTCCTCTGCAATTCCTTTCCCTTTTATCATTCCAAACATTTCAATTAAATCTGAGCGCGCGCATAATTAAAATTTTAATCTGAAATCTACTTCACTTTTAATTAAGCTTTAATACGGATTTGAAGTTAAGAGAAATTAGTTTGCGTTTATTATATATGCGCATCGTGTGATTACAAACAACGGAAGCACTAAATGCGCCCCTCTATTTCATTTTTCCTAAAAATAGAACGAAAATATTCACGCGTCTGTTGCGCGGTATAATCGAACTGTTGTATTACGAACGAATGATTCGACTCGGTTTCCGAAAAGTAGGTGAAAACACGAGCTGTTAATTTTCCACGGACAGATAACTGGGAGGCGGCATGGGCGGAGCAGTTGGCCCTACGGCAGAAGCGACTAATGGAAGAGAATCCGGAGGAAGCGAAGCGGGACGCCCCGGCCAACTTTTTCACCCACAGCATTCATCGGTTCATAGAGATTGGATTGGTCGCGGACAGACGGTTCCTCGATTTCTACAACAACAGCAATTACGAGCAGTACCTGTTAACCATCATGAACATGGTGTCGGACTTTTATCACGACAGAACCGTGGGCAATCAAATAGAGGTAGTCGTCGTTCGCATGATATATTTGGAGAAGGAGAAGGAAGAGGTAATACGAAACTAGTGGTAGAAACAGGAACGCGAGAACAAGTCGATATCGATTAAATTTTGTTTTGGCAATGGACTTGCAGTTAGACGCGTTTCTCTAACCGTCGCTTTTAAAATCCAATTTTTTGAAACACCGTGCGTGTAATAACGTAGAGAGCACAGACTTACACGAACGTTCATCGGTTTACCAACGATACGAGTCAGATATTCAAGCTATTTTATCAAGACGGTTTTCCCGTAGATAGATTTGCTTATTAGTCCCGCAGCCGAAGAGACGTTGGCCAGTTTTGCCAAGTGGGCGGAGAAGATGAACCCCAAGGACCATAATCACCCCAACCACTATGACATAGCAGTTCTCGTGACCAGGTGAAATGTTATCTTATTGAACGTAGAGAAAATCGATTCGACTGCGGTGGCAGAAGTGAAAAAGTGTGTATCGTAGATACGATATTTGCTCGGAGGGAACGAATTGCGATCTGATGGGTTTAGCGTACGTCGGGACCGCCTGCAGTGCCCCGAAGGCAGCTTGCATCAACGAGGACAGCGGCCTGTTGCTTGGAATCGTAATTGCCCACGAAGTTGGTCACGTGTACTGTCCATGCACGTTTCTTTGCTAACAGTAACGCCTTCGCTTCTATCCATATCGTCTCGAAATCTGCGCGAATTCGATTTTGCGTCGCTTCCAACTTCCTCGGAAGAGGAAATTAAAATTCAAACTTCCTTTAACGATAATTCATTCGTCATCGTGAGAACTTGTACCTTAGAGCGTACACTAAACCGTAAAAAGTGTGCTGCCAAACGTATAATCAGCGCTCTTGTTACGGACAACTTGTTAGCAGCGAAGGGGTTAACAGAAACAGGAATCGAGACGAATAAACCGATTTCTCTTCGGAAACGTATTGCATTCGGTTTTTCGCGACGAATAGCTTGCGAAAGAGAAATAATTTCGCAAGGCGCGGCTTTCCAGAATGGGCTGTTCGCATGACGAAGAGGAAATCAGCGGGTGTCCATCTAAGGACAAGGATGGTAGTTACTTCATTATGTCGCCGATCGTCTTCATCTACACGATCAGATGGTCGACCTGCAGTAGAAAATTCATCACCACTTTGCTCGAGTAAATTTTCGAGTTTGTTCAATTTCTATCTTTTCACCGGTTGTCCTGTCGCGAGTTGAATGCGTCGCATCCGTTAATTAGGAGCGGCCTGGGCGAGTGCTTGAACGACGACCCGAGAAATCCGTCGCAGAGATTTAAGTACCCGAATATGTTGCCTGGCGCGATGTACGACGGGGACTTTCAGTGTCAAATGTCGTTCCCTAAGTCGGAGCTTTGTCTAATGAGCAAAGTAAATTATTCGTTTATTCCTAAAGATTAGAGCGAAATTCGAAAGCAACATAATCAATTAGCGCATTCTATTTGGCTATAATAGCTTCGTTTGATTATCGTTGTTTCCGCCGTCAACGAACGTTTCCATACGTTTCAGTATCAAGTGTGCGAGAAGCTCTGGTGCCAGACCAATTCAAGCTGCTACTCCAACGGACAACCCATGGCTGATGGGACAAAGTGCGGCGAAAACAAGGTTTGTCGAATGAATTCGCAGAGTACAAAGCGCATTCTTTGACAATCGTCACTATTTATATTATGCATTTCACCGTGAACGTTATCGTGTTTTAACATGTCGTTGAATGCCATAACTGTCACTTATACTAGAAAATTGTATCGTTGATAGCGATATAATGGTAATCGCTTCATAATCGGTGACATTAAAATTAACTGTAATATGTTAATCGAATAAACAGTTACGTTGTAGAATCCGAAATATTTTGAATGTACAAGAGCCGCACGATTGTCAATCGTGGCTGGTCTAAAAATCACTGAGCTCGATGGGTTTAGGGAAATTATCCGTGAATTCTTTATACCGCTGTTTTGTGATCGCTATTTTTATTTTTTTCTGTTGGCGAAAGATTACAGCGTGAAATACGAGGAAAAAGGACGCGAACGAAACAGGATAATTAAAAATTTCTACTGCGCGTCGTAATTCGCGTGAAAAGCGCTCAAAACGTTGTCGCAACGATGTAACTGGAAATATTCACACCGGCAACAGTACTCGTGGGATCAGGAAGGATTCGTTGTAGGAAGCGGAAAATACAGTTTTAAATTGGGCAATAAAGATTATGATAACGAATTTAATTATGAGTTTACACAATCCGGATTCATTTCTGTTTCCAAGCTATTTATTATTTCGAAGTTTAATAGTGATCAATCTAAACCTAGAAACCTTGTATCATTCTTTTCATTGGGATGGTATACTTTTTGTTAACCACGGTTATATGTATATATATTATTTGATAGTAGTATATAGCAGTACAACAGCGTTATAAGGTATTACGTTTTAAACTGCTTATTACTTCAAGAAACTCCCCTAATTCTGTTCCGAAACTACGCTAATCCGTTTGAAGTTTTAACTTTAAACACATTAATACAGTTCTTGTCACGAGAATTGTAAGCGTTCTACAGAACTTTGAACTCGAGCGAAATAATTACATCTGAGTATTTGATCGTTACCTCTAACTTTTAATACAAATTTTGTTTCCGTCTGTTTCGTCAATCGTGCGCCGTTGATAACCCATCGTCAAATTCCACTTCGTGAAATTTCACGCAACTAAATAATACACGCGTAAATCGTGTTTCGCGACGAAAAGAGCGGAGAATAAAGAACGCGCTTATGTTCAGTGGTGCATTCACAAGCAATGCGTGGAAGTGGGCTCTCGCCCGTCAGCGATACATGGTCACTGGGGCCGATGGGGTCCCCAGAGCACTTGCAGCAGAACCTGCGGTGGTGGCATCAGCTCCGCCGATAGGGAATGCGACAATCCACCGCCCTCCAATGGAGGCAGATATTGCGTCGGAGAGAGGAAGAAGCTGTTCGTTTGCAATACCACAGTAAATTCCACTGTATTTCCGCATGAATTGCTTGTACGATAGCCGTTTCGATGGCTTCTCGCCGCTTCTAATTTCATTTTCATCATTCTCCCTGCTTTTGCTTATCCGCAGCATTTTCTGGTTACTTTTTTTTCAATCGAATACGTGTGCATTATTGTGTGTACGCGGGGAATATCGTCTGACTGGCTTAATAGCCAGATGTAAATCATTGGGTAATTTGTTTTTAAATTTATCACGATCTTAACTTTGGATGCAACTTACGAGCTGCGTTAAGGCTATTGAAATTCCTTTAATTTCGTTATCAACGGATTGATCGAGGGAAAAGATAAAACGTTCGAAGAGTAGCCAAGAATAGTATCGCTTGCAACGCATCACCGTTTTCTTACACTTTCTCTACCCTACGCCATTAATCATTTTCCACGGCATGTCCAACTTTTAACGGTTTCTGCTAATTTATCGCGCTTCTTGACGCATTACCGCTTACTCTCTGCAGCAGCGTCGTGTCTTTCTTTCTTTCGCGACGAAAAATCGACCATTGTTCTAATGTGCAGCCCTGCGACGTCAAGAAGCCATCGTTTCGCGCGGTGCAATGCAGTGCGTTCGACAATCAAAAGGTCTTGGCCGACGGTCTCCTTCATAAGTGGATCCCGTTTACCTCTCCAACCGTTAACCCTTGTGCGTTGAACTGCATCAACGAGAAGCACGTGTTTGTCAAGCTCTCGCCAATGGTGAACGATTCGACCCCCTGTAAGCCTGGCACGAACGATATGTGCATCGCTGGCATATGCAGGGTGAGATTTTGCAGATTTCTTGCCCGATTTCACTATGATATGCTAATTCGGATCTTCTGGAAGCGACTTGCATCGGAGTTTGCATGATTTTGTGAAATTCGATTAGACGCGTTGCTTAATTTTTTTCGCAAACGCTGCAATCCATTTCTTTAAGACAGATTTGACGTTCTTACGTTTGCGAATCACGCGACGCGTAATGCGATAGCGATAAGTGGTATGAAAAAAAGAATAGGTTGAATCAGATAAATGATAGTTAACCAGAGCGGATGGGTGATATTATAGAAAGTTGGCTGCGACTGGAAATTGGACTCGAATGCGATCGAGGATAAATGTGGTATCTGTAAGGGCGACGGTACGAAGTGCAAGCCGATAAAGGGTTTATACACCGATCCGACTTACAAGGGCCGTAAGTTATACATTGTTTCGTTAGCCCTTTACGCTTGATGAGATATCAAATTCTGTGTGACATTTGGGAAACGAAGCTAAACGGTAGTTAACGATTCATCGATGCTAGGGTACACGAAGGTTGTTACCATCCCTAAAGGTGCTCGAAGTATACACGTGATAGAAGAGAAGGCTGACAGAAACGTGGTGGCAGTGAGACTTGAGAAAAGTGAAATTTACTGCTTAAACGGAAATCTGTAATTATTCTGTTACCGTCTAAAGAGTGACAACATCATTACGAATATCATATTATTGCTAACGATCGTAGATCGGAGCAAAGAGACGGCGATTACGAATGCGCGAAGGCTTTAATCCTTTATCAACATCCCGAGCCAAGGAGAGAAGAAATTAGTATAAGGGGACCGATAGCTGAAGACATACGAATAGAAGTAAATACAAAAATTTATTTTTAATCATAAAGCCCGTTTAAAGTTTTAAATACATTTAACGCTATAACTACCAAAACCGGTCAAAATGGCCAATTGGTAATTTTTCATAGAAACTTGGTAAATTTATTGCATCTTACTTACATCTTTGGAAATTTACTATGACTTTTATTGTAATCATCACGGTGTATTTCCCTCTTGTTAGGTATTCTTTAAATATAATTATCAGTTTCATTTGTTTGTCACAAATAAGTATACCCTAATCGTCCGTAGTTATACCGTTAACTATCGGTTAAAATATTATACGATTCTTGATTAACAATGTATGATAGATTTCCAAAGTATCTAATACTACTTTAATTTATCTTCTGTATAAATTACAATCCAATCGGATATAGTCTTCGTAACGAGTTACTTATTACCAGTAAACACGTTACACGATTCACATTTCTGTGCGAACATTCTCGTTTGCAGACCCACGGTCCGTTGATCCTAAATGCTGGCATTAATGATTCATTGTTACCACGATTTTAGTACGCGTATTACGTACCGAAGAGCAATCCTGGTATCCGTTACGAATATTACGTGATGTCGACCGATCCGTCATACAAGCCGAACTACGTATGGGATTTTCTGGACTGGACCGAGTGTTCGGTTAAATGCGGCGGCGGTACAATGGTAATTTGATGAACTGCAGTCGACTTAATAATGCATAGAGAAATCATTATCGCAGGACCTAGAACGCGTTTAATTTATGATACCGCGTGAAAACGATTTTAATTTCTTCCGCTGTTGGATCCCTTCGATATATTATTAATCAATTAACTTCGTTTTATTTCCGTATGATTATTATTGGCGCTTCTTTTACCTGTCGAGTAAGCGTACAACAGCGTGATGTTTTGCTTGGCTTAGATTTCTCAGCCGTCGTGTATAGAAGAAAACGGTGGTAAAGTGAGTCCTACTTTTTGCGAAGGCATACCGGCACCGGATCCGAAAAGTCGGGTTTGCAATTCAGAACTTTGCCCAGCGAGGTAAGCGGAACTGCACCTCAAAATACAGTGCGTTTCATACTACTCGAACGTAACGTGAGTAAAACAATTGAATCGAACGTCAATAACAATTGTAATAAGTCTCTAAAAGCCCGACATCATGTTTCTAAACATCCATTGCGTTCGTACGTATGCCTATCGATACAACCTTTAATATAGTAGCGGATAATAGCTTAAGACGAGAGGACAATATAGAACATAGCTTTATGGTCTGCAAATATTGTCTGTACATTCATTTTTATCGTTATTATGGTAGAACACTATTTATTGCTTTGTATAGAATGTAAATTTTGTTTATCACGTTCTTCTTTATAAATTAGTTAATTTAATTATTTTGACTGTTTGGTCTTAAACTTTTGCCCGCTGCTGTACATGTCACTCGATTTCTGTGGTTCGATAATAGTCGGCGCTTTCTCATTGATGTAAATCACTGGTCGTTACACGGAGATTGTAACGTTTAAAGGTGGCGGGTGAGCCAATGGAGCAAGTGCAGTGCCTGTAACGGCAAGAAAGGGACGAAACATCGTAAAGTGCAGTGCGTTCGGCCCGCGGCGCGTCCGAGCGAGGAAGACGTTCAAGCCAATCTGGACGCGTGCAAAGGTCGCGTGCCTAAGCAAACGGAAGAATGCGTAGGTAAGTTGGCGGTGATTGCAGTGTGCGAATCAGCGATGCTTCTACATGACAAATAGTCTTTTGGGTGAAACGAAATAACCGGACGAATATCCGGTTTTCACGTTGAAACTTTATTTTGCGTGCGCGTTGTACTTTGTCGTATCGTATACAGAACCCGAATAACTCGTCTCCTTCCGATTCTTCGTCCTATATCTTCCCAAAAACAGGGAACATCTCCGGGACGAATGGAGAGGTTTGTGTTGCCGCGCCAGTATGTCGCCCAAGGGAAAGTGTCGCTACTCGAGAGAAGAACCGCGTGCCCTTTGAACTATGCCGAACCTTTTCGACTCCGGTAGTCGAATCCTTAGGGACTGTGAAATCTCTCGCGTCGCCACAATCTCGTTTTATATTATTTTTTAGTATTTTAACGCGACTCCGAGAGTTCTTCAACTCGTAATCGATCTTTCGTTAATTATGTTCTCTGCTCGTTAATCATTGACAGGTTAACTGACGCGTCGTACAGAGGCATGCAGGTATTCGTTACGCGTGAAAGCCACTCTGTTCTCGAGTTATTTATTATTTTGTTTCAACGCATTACTAAAATCTACACGCTGCCAGATTACGATTTCTTTATAATCGACTAGCAATAAATCATGATCATAGCTTGCATTCGTGTAAACACAAGCTGTGACATTCAGACAAACATTTTAATGAGATATTGCGTTTGCGACTGCATCGCTGTTTAGAGCAACGGTGTTGCGTGTTAAAATTTTAATAGCAGTTTAAACGATTCGTTCGAGAACCTCGTGTACACTTCCTTTCGTACTGTAAATTCGAGACGAGCGCTATATCTGGACTCACCGACCAGTCGAATTACGCGAATCCTTCGCCTTTCCCTTGCAGGCAAGAGGCCGTGCAGGAAGACGTGCCCAAAAAAGACCCGAAACGCGAACGGGGTCCTCGAATCGAAGGAGGAGAAGAATCAGCCGCTGCCTTTGGAGGAGCAGGCCAAGATGATCGACAAGTTCGTGGATCTGAGCATGGCCAGGTATCTCGAGAGAGCGTACGGCGTGTCCCGCGACGAGAACGAGGCGTTGGCGCCTGAGGCCGGCTCGCAGGACTTGCAGCGTCTGCTTCGCGAGTGGTCGGTCGTCGAGGAGGAGAAAAAGAAACGCGGCGTTTGCTACAACGTGAACGCGAACCCGAACACGAAGAACTTCACCACGCCGAAACCCGGTTCGATCATCAAGGACTCGGTGCCGGTCAGCAACTTGGTGCTTATGGAGGCGCCCATCATTGACCAGAACCTTCAGATGAATCTGTCGGACAGGGCGTATCAGGAGGGCGGCGACAAGATCGGCGTAGGCATCGACATCTCGCGCACGAAGATCTATAACGGCACGGATGCTCTCAAGATGATCGAGAAACTGGAGGGCCACGAACCGAAACCGAGCCCAGCTCAAACCGACACTAGCTCCACATCGAACAATTACACGACGTAAACTCGCGATCGCGCGCCGATCTAGATTCGTCGTGGACAACCGCGAACAAACGAAGACGAGCTAGTTGTTCGACGGGATTTGGACGGTCGGGGCTGATTCTCGATTCGCGTACAATGGTAAGGCACCTGAGGATACCGCTTCCGGTTACTCAAAGAGTTGTTGTACGTAGAAACAAATGCTTAGAACATAAAACGATGGATTTTTGGTCTGAATCCGATGGAAAATTCGATTAAACATAATGGAACGATTTAACGTGCAACTCGATTAATGTATTAGACAGTAGTTTCGTAGTCTCTTTTTAAGAAGCGTGTATTGCCTAAGGGATTTTTATACAGTTCAGTGTTAGGGATAAATTAGAGGATGCACTTATTGTACGTTGCGCTAGAATTGGATGCATTTCGTTTAGAATTGTTCAGAATGATCTCGAGTGCCTTACCATTTACGATTCGGATGCTCGATACACATAATTATTTGATATTATCTACTAATCGATGTTCGTTTGATATAATGTTAGAGAGTATTAAAGTATCTTATCGTAGATGCCTGTATTTAGAAGCGTCGATAAAATATAGATAAGCCCTCAGTTGTGGTTCTTCGTTAAATACGTTTTGAGTGGTTTTGTTTTTCGCTTTTCGACTGGCATCTTAATTTAATCAACGTTACTAATGGATACTGAAAAGTTGATTCCCATCGGCGGCGATCCATTTCCCCGCGAAACATAATCTCGTGAAATTGAATAATGCAATGTTCGCCGAAGCGACAGACGTTTACACCGTTTTGCATGCGTGGGCAAAGATAATCGGGTTTTTAATTGACGTATCAATAATCGAACATCGTAACGACCTGATTTATTATGAAATTACTTTATGCTTGTTCGATCGGTGTTGCAGATTTCAAGACGCGATCGATCATCCTGCCGCGGCGGTGTCATTGATTTAATCGTTCAAAGAAGATGCAATTTTCTTATCGATGCGCAGTCTCCGAAGTTACCCAATAGTCTCGTGAAATTTTATCGATTAGTATACACTTTTCACGAGACCAGATGTTTTTATAATCGCATAAAAATATCGTTAGGGCTATAATTAACAAACGCGAGGAATGCAAATGCTTGTCGAGGTGTATTTGTTAAAGTAACGTCTACACTACTGGATGCGATGTTTCAAAGCGTTTTCGGCGTCCTTTTGAATTTTCTGTATGTATCTGATCGCGTCCATTCCAACCAAAGTGATTTCTTTGTCGTCGGTTGGTAGCTGAGTCTGAAAATCGTTTAAAAAATTCAGCGTGCCGCTTTCCTTGTCGCGATCCACCACGATGGTAAGCGTCAAGTTTTTAATATCTTCCGAGTCGACCACAACTTCGCTTTTCTTTATTTCCGGGCTTTTCTTTCCCTCGTGTTCGTGCTTCGATCGATCTAGCCTCTTCTTCCTGACATTTTCCTTGTCTGAGCGAGTTAAACAGTAATTAGCATTATATCTATCTCATTTGCTACGATAAACAGTGTGGAAATAATATAATCGTTTCGATCGTTTGCAAATAAATATATTTAAATTGTAGGAGACTGAGAAATGTGATAAAGGTGTTGATTGATATAATTCTAACTAAATATTGTTGAAAAAGTGTCGCTACCTCCTTGCAGGGAATTCGACGCGAAGAAATTCTGAGATAAATTATATGCATGCACGTAAGAAGATCGAAAGATAAAATGTATGAAACGTCGATCTCCCGTCGAAACTATTGTTACGAATAAACAGAATCGTTAAAGCCTGTCCTTTGCTCGAACGCACGACGTATCTAACGATCGCTCTCGATGGTATCTAACGATTTATTGGGCGAGGAGAATGTCTAGCGGAGAGTCGACGTATACCTTTGTCCTTTTGCACGCGTGTCAGGATGTAGTCCCGTTTCTCCCGTCCGGAGCAGGACTCCTGTTCTTTCGGTTTGGGTCCTTGACAGTAGCCGTCAGCGATAATATCTACATCCTGCTCGAAGCGGCCGACGGGACGTACACATTTGACGGTTCGCCTCTTCTCGCAGTCGATCGCGCAGGACGTGCAGCCCCGCCAGTCACCGATCAACCACCTACGATCAACACGACCGCTGGTTTCAGTAAATTAAATCGATGATCCGGCCTATTTTCCTATCAGCCACCGTTCTCTCTTGTTAAATCAAGTCGTTCGTCGCCCCGTTAACGGTGTTTCGGTGGTTTTATTCGCGGATCGATAATCGCATTTGTATTTTGTCGCGTGAACTTAATTCAATGGCGACACCGTACGAATAAATAATTCGCGTCAATTATTTTTTCCTTTTATAATCGTATGAAAAGCAGCGGAAAAAGTACTTCCTCCTGTTTTGTATAGAAAATTCTTGGGAAACGTGGAATCGTGTTAATTTAGATTTGGCACGCCGAGTTTACAGTGTCGCGGCAAGAGTGTGACAATTGAAAACGCAAGCGATTCAACGCTATTCATTCGATTCCACAGTTTTTTAATTAAAAACATGCTCATAACGAAGGTGCGCGGTGTGGTACCAACCTGGGCAGGCAGGGCGCTCGGTAACAGGGTCTCACTTTTTGCTCGGGCTTCGGGATGTTCTTGCAAAACGAATCATCGACGATTCCGGCGAGCTTCTCCAGGCAGCGAGGTCTGAAGATCTGTTCACCGGGTCCGCAATTCGTGTTGCATTTCTCCCATTCGACGAAGTCCCACGAGAATTCCGGTTTGCGAGGGCTCTTCTCTTTCACCCCGAACGAATACCTCACCGTCACGTTCTCTTTCGGCAGAACCTATTCGACGAAACAACTTACTCCGTCGACAGAATTATGCCGCGCATGTAAGCACGGAGCTGCTGTGTTTCTCTGGAGAGCAAGGAACCACCGCCCATTCGGATTCAACGATTGTTCGCTGAATGAGAAAGCAAGATTAAAGAAAAGAAAAGGAAAGAAAAATAATAATAACTCCCAAGAGGCATTATTTAGCACGGCCGGCTACGAACATAATATTTTAAAGCAAATTTTCTACTCTTTTTCTCGTTTTAACGAGAGCACTGCTCGACAACCGTCTATACAGCTGTAACTTTATCGTGTCCGCTTTCGGAGGCAAAAAACGTGACAGGCTGCGAAAGTGTTAATACCCGGTTGCGTCACCCCGTAGAAAACGTATCGCCTTCGACCTGACAGCGCAGCTTCTGCGATAGAAAAATTCGCGAGCGTGACCAACCGTGACATATTTCAGCGCGCGCTGTCATCAACGAACGCAGGCCACGGAGTATAATAAAACGTTTGTACCGCGTATCGATTCGACTCGAAGGCGCGGAGAGAAGTTAATTAGATTTGAGTAACGTCCCCGGTCTGTCGTTCCTCCCTGCATCGGAGAGATACCTGGTCGGCGCGGCGTGCAACGTTCGTTCTAATGAACGAGCGCGAAGCGTAGCGACGGGTGTCGCATGTAGGTGCGCGAGCAGTCGTAATAGGAGCTGCCATAGGCTATCGCGTAATAGCAATTAGAGGACGCTTAGCTGCGCGTCGAGAGCGGTCTTCTCTTCGTTCCGCTATGCAGAAACACCACCAAGGTGTTGCACGGGTCGATAAGAACTGTCCAAGCCTGGACACCTTGTTCGAGATACCTTATCGATCTGCCAGCCCGGCTAATTAGCGGGCCGCATTCGCGTTGTGTTTACCAATATAACCAAGTCCATCGCTACGGGTCCAGGTATGTGCAGCGCCTCTTGGCTCGGCCTCAACGTTCCTAGCCACCCCCTCGTGCCGTCCACCTCGAACAGTCCTAAACGATCGCTGAAACGATCGAAGATCATAATTGTCGGTGTCTCGCTCGTAACTCGGTTTGCCTTGAACGAAAGAAAATGGAAACTGGCGCGGACGAACGCTTCCGCCGATTCGGTAAAGACCGGTTCAATTTACCCATCGAGCAACGGTTTCCCGTCCACGGTTCGCACCATTATCTTGGATTTCGAGGGCTGGGTCTCCTCCAACCGGACGTTGATCGCTCCGGCGGGGATGTCCACTATTTTCTTGGGCTCTGTCGTTGAAAGTTTTCCCACCCCGATTATTAGAAGTTTCTATACCGGTATCGATCCAGAGGATCCCGAATAAGAGATTTATTCGCCGATAGGATATATCCGTCCGGCCCGAAAGCTGAGAGAACGGCCGGGATTCCTCGGAGAATACCTCGGAAAGTTCTCGCAGTTTTCATGGATCTAGTGCCTTTATCCGTGCGGAATTTCAACTTTCATCCCCGAAGTTTTATTTATCGCGATTAGAGATTCTTTTGCGTCTTCGAACTCACCCGCCTGTTTTTTTTTTTCTTATTAAATCAAACGCCTGGATATTCTTTGATTGGCGTGTAAACTGTTTCCGTGTCTGTTTTCCGTTCCGTTTCATTCTATCATTGAGGACTTTAATTAATTTTCAACGAATTGGTTTGGAACGGGAGGGTGAAAAGGAGTAACACAATTCGGGGAATGTACTGTCTACGTTTACCGTACTTTTAAAAAGCTTTCAAGATCAACAACACAATTTCTCACGATGTAATTAGACAGTTGTAAATAAATATTCATGTTTATAGCTGTTAAATCTCATCGACGAGTCGAGAGTTTGAAGAATTAAACTTTCCAGCGCACTATCATTAGAACGTCCATAAAATCGATCGTAAACAAGCGGAGCACGAGTGTTTTACAAATTTCCAGCATCCTCGTGGAGCGCACACGAGCCGAAATCGAGCGTAAGATCGGTGTGAACGTAAAAGCTAACCGCCTTAGCTGGTAATAAAACGTTGGGAGAGTAACTGTAAAACAAGTCATAAAGGCTAAAGCCCTGGCTAAGTATAACTCGCGACGAGATCTCGAAAAGGGAGCAAATCATCGGAGGGAATCGGGTAATTACACTCACCAGACGCCGGTTCGATCGTTATCGTGCCCTCCTTCAGGCTGCACGAGGTGCCATTACCCTTGCAGACGCCGCACACGTCCTCGACGGCGTTCGACTCCATGTTCAGGTCGCAGGGTATATCCCGGCAGACACCGTCCACGCAAACGTCCTGAATGCCCCTGTAGCAGGTGGTGCCGTCGATGACCCGCGGCCTCAGCGAGGCCACCACGTTCTCCTCGCTCAAACAGTAAAGGCCGCACGGATTTTCCGAAATTCTCAGATCTGTCGATCCACTTGCTTAGGGAATACGTGCTATAGCTCGAAAATACTTGCCCGTTCGTACCCTTTTGTTTTACGCGAAGATGGAACAAATTGGGAAACAGGATCTGCTTTTCTTTGGTATGATCATGCACAAGTAGCTGTGACGATCTCAATTTAGCGTTTTATGTACTTGTACCAATTTGAACGGGCAAATACTTATGGGAGATCTTAAATATACTTTGCAGGTACAAAATTTCACGTTACAGTATTAATTCCTGACCGATGAGCAAATTAGCGGACAGTGCAACGTACTAAGCTTGTGCTTGGATACAAACTCTTGACGCGTAGATATAATAAGAGAAATAATAGGAAAGGATTGACAAGAACGAATTTTCTACAGTATTCGGTAGAGTAGGGAGAAAAGTGTAGAGGAGAATTCGATAGATCTATCGGTGAATCATTCGTAGTTACCGTCGGGCAGGTTGTAAGCGGCCCATCGGTGAACTTTTCCGTCTTCCGGGAAGACCCAGTTGTTAAACTCGCTGCACTGGACATCACGGAACGATGGCGCGTCCAGGTCGCACGGCTGGAATCCAGGAAAAGTTTTAATGACGTACGAGGAGATTGTCCAGTTTGGGATTTGTTCTGATTAAGGTTGAAGAGCGACGAAGCAGGTTTCGATGAAGAATTGTGGGTCAACGGTAGAAAGTTTGTGTCGTCGTGTTCTCCTACTTTAAATGCATACGTTTAAATTAGAAGAGGAAAAAAAATCTAGATATACAAGATCGCAGTTTTATTATTCCTTTGGCGAACCGCGTGTACGCATTGACCCACACCTTCTCTTATTCCCATCATCGCTCTAAACTAGCTTTCTAGACGCTGATTTGCCGTGGGAGCAGCGAGACCGCAATAGAGATTTATCCTCGCTGATCCGCGACAATTCTCTCAGATTGAGTAAATGAAGCGCATCTGCAGCAGAAAGTTCGTCGCATAAAACGTCCATTTGATAGACGCAGCTTTTCCCTTCAATGGCCGTCTAAATTTTACGAATCCGACGCTTATGAAAACGATAAAGTCTTTAATGGTTCTCAGTTTTCGAGCTCATTAGAGTGAGCTTTCGCGAGATGCTAAAGCGAGCTTCCTGCATAAGAAGCTGGGTCTGCAAATCGGGCAGTCGTTACATCGATTTTAAACACCGTAGTCTTCCATCATTTACTTTACAGAGTGTACTTTCTAAGCGGTTTTACCAGTACGCGGTGGTACTAACCTTGGTGGTGCATATTTTGTGACGTTTCCTATTGCCGCGACAGTAAGCCCCGCCATTAGACGGCGGAGGATTGGTGCATCGTCTGACTGAGAAAGCCACACCGGAACCGCAAGTTCGGGAGCATCGACTCCAAGATGACCAGCCGGACCAACCGCCGTCCACGACTCCTGGTCGCTCGCCGACCAGCATGCATTTCATTTCGTAACACCACTGCAAAGTCAATTATCGATCAATCATTTTACCGTCTTCGAATTAATTGTGTCACGTCCCATGCACCCATTTCGCTTATCACTATATTGTAAAAATTTTAATACAAGCAAGGTCATTTCCTTTCGAAATGTACGATTAAATAACAATTTGAAATTTAAGGCGTTAATAACTTGGTATTTTTAACATAGACATGATTTATTTTAAGATCGGTAAATCAACCGTATTTCCTTTTCGTTCTGCAAAAATCGAGACCTAGCGATTTCGCTGAAAGTGTCACCTCGCAAGATGATTTTTACTCAAACCGAAAATTTAATTTATCAGCTGGGGTACCGGTTGCGGTCGTATGATCACGCTCCGCTACGTGACAAGAGCGAGACCGAAAATATTTTTCGATAATCGATGATCTAGGAGGTGCAGGAAAAGCCGCAGGAACGTGATAAAACGCTAGTATACATATAAATTGAAAACCGAAAGGCAATATCAGATCGTGGTTGCCGTTTCTCGCAAATAATTGCACTCATTATGTCGCTCAAAAAACACTCTCGATGCTTTCTAAAATAGAGATACGTAGGTGAATTTACTCGATTCAAGTTTCTGGTTCGTTTGTCAAGCATAGCATTTTGGAACAATATTGCGAGTTGCTGGCGACCAACGTACATGCACGCTTTGAGAAAATGAAACCGACAGGTTTCAAACGCTACCACGAACATTCTTCGTCCTTGTAACACGATCTCCATCGGAAATCCAACGGTCCGTTGTCCGTAAGCTTTTACACTCCGCTTTTGTATCTTTGCGTTTGCTAGACAAGGTGGAGTTTAATCGTGTTACGATATTTACGGTGTCTGTGAAATCGTGGTAGACATGTGATAAAATAGATTCGTTAAAGAACAATCGAATTCAGTTTTAGGATATAATTTTTGCATCTCTCCAACGAGAAAAGATAAAAACTTCCTTAACAATTGGACAAAACTTTTTAAGTTTATGTATCTTATAGATTCGTTACATACGAATAAAACAAACAGAAACAAAGGAGTACAAGTTAAAAATATCGTTAAAGTACTTGTCCCCATTTGAAACGGGACCAAATAATTTCATTTACTTTCCAAGATAATTAACCGTCTTCGTTCTTTCATTTATGTGCCATGATTTCAAAGACACCTTGTATAGATGTTATAGTTAATCCAGGTTACACTTGCCACGTTCGGTAGCCGAGATGAGCGTTAACACGTTGGTTAACCGAACGCGGTTTCCCTCTGTGTCGCGAAGTTTCGCACGACTCTGTCATCATGCATCATCCCGAGCCAAATATAGTGGGAAATTTGCATACTTATTGAATCTAGTCTTTCAACGGCTTTTGAAAGGCAAAGTGACGGTTACCTCTAAATTCTACCGGTATTATACACCGACGGGAAATAATTATCGGATCGTCCATTCGCTTCGGATATTAAACATTACCCGAGAGTTATTCGCCAATTTTCCGAATATTATATGCATATTAGTCTTTTCAAGGGGATAAAGTATGCGTTGCAGGATATTTAATTTTCGAATCGTTTCGACTACCCTCGCTCGTGACACAAAAATGCTAGGGAGATAATAGAACGTCGTGTCCGTGCACGCGATTAAAAAAGTAACGACTACTGTAACGTTCGTTCGATTAGAGCATCAAGCATCGTGGGGAACAGCGACGTTTAACGTAAAATATTTTTTCCTCTCCGATGCCCATCTCATTCATCGAAGGGATACGATTTATTTTCAGTGCGCGAGAGCTCTGATTAGTTCGACCGATGCAAGCTGAACGTAAGCGTAGCATGTTCGACGAGGCATGGCTGGCATAAATAAAAGCTGGGCGGAAAAAGCAGCTGCTCTCGCATGCATCGGGTGCAATGTCTTAATCGGAGTCGCATTGAAATTCAAACTGCTGAGGGAGACGGGGAGGAACGAGAGGGAGAGATTTTTCATCGTGGACGGTTAAGCCGTCCCGGATTCTACCAGATTGGTTTCTTGCAAAAGTTTCGCTGTAAAAACGCCTGCTGACGTATTTATAGAGGATTATCGCGCATCTAAACAATACGTATCGTTTCGACGAAGAAACGTATAATTCTTTCGCAATCGGCCACGCTACGCGCCACGGAGAATAAAAGCTTACATTCGACCCCCCGACGTCTTGGCTCGTTAACTCTCTTATCGTGGACGTTACTCAAAAAAGCTTCGAGCAATTCAGATATGCAAATGCGGGTGTTAACTGCATGCGCTACCGATTGGCCGATAAACTGGCACGAGCTTGAAGATGAGGCGCGATACCCCTTTTGTGTGTAATTACCGGGTTGTCGAGGAAAATGTTTATTTTTCTTAAGCTACAGCGAATATTCGTGGAAAAATGAGGCTGAACGAGACCGTGTACGGTCTTGCTCGTGGTTACCCTTTGCTTCTCGCTCGCCCATGCGAAACTTGCAATCCCGATGACGCGAAACGTTTGTTCGAACGAAACTTTTTCAACGATCATCGTCACCGGTACGTTTGCCAAAAGAAACGAGCGAAACGTGTTCGCTTGCTAATTTCATCGCCCCTTCCCGTTTCTCCGATGCTTTCGTTAACTAAGCAAAATGAGGCAACGCGAATAGATTGGTGGTGCTATGGGGATAGCCGGTAATTAGCCTTTGTGTATTTCCAGGCAATAATTTACCCTGTTCTCCCCGCAGCGCGTGCCCTCCGCCGGTGGTTTCTTCATGGACACGCAACCCTTTCCGGGAATGGTGCAGCTCAGGGACTCGCAGCTCTGAAAACGAAACGCGACCGTATTGGCGGGGTTGATTCTGCGCGGGGATACAACGGTTGGTTTCGTGTCGATTGCGATATCGTGAAACGATAGCCCGGGCTCCCGGTGTCGCTTATCTAAACGACGCAGGATGGAACGTATTTTCGTAAAAGGATAAAGCAGGCCGCGCGCGAGCGCAAGGTAGAAGCTTGGCCTGTCGAGCGACAGATGGTGCTCCTTTACGGCCGAGTTGTATCTATCTCCTCCCTGCTTATCGCATCGATACCGCAACCATCGACGAACCCGTGGACGTCTCGAATTGCAAACAAAATATGGCATGCCCTTTGAGCGAGATACGATGTTACACTGTACAAGCTCTAACTCGGCCGCATACGCGAGTTAGGGTGTGCTGTGACATTTCAGAATGTTGTTTGAATTTTCCAAAAATTGTGTTAAACTGCGATCGATTGCGTTTGTATTTATTCATTGCCACCTTTTGTTGCTTAAAGGTAATCATAGTATTTTCTAAGTATCATCGCTACGTTGCGTGTAAAAGGATACTGCGATTCGGTAAAAATGTGTATACGATTGATCGAACAAATTACAACATATTCGAGACGTTCGAGGGATTCTTAAGAAACAAGAATTTTAAACAGCTTTGACATTGATACAATACAAAGTTCTAATTGAAGCTTTGTCGTTAAGTATACCGAAAAGGGTGAAAACTGTTCGTTCCGGAATGAAACAGTAAATTGTTAATGCGCCGCTTAATACAAAAGAAAATTTATGACCTCTGAAAACGGTTGTGTCTAAGGTACCGTGTTGTCCGATAACGTAAAAGTAATTCTTCTCTGCAGTTTATTATGTCCGAGCGACGTACAGAGACAAACGGCAAATTGAATTAAATAAATTATACGGAATCCTTTACCAGTCGAGATACCTTCGAACTCACTAACATCAACAAACATTGTACTCCAATGAAATTGTGCGAGTCGCAACAACGAAGAAAATTAACTTCATCTACAGTTTTGCCACGTAAAACAGTCGATTATTTTGTACAGTTTGTCTATCGGTAAAAAGGGTGAAAGGTGAAAAGAAGAGAAGATTAAACGTCGTTATCGGTGCATAATTCAGATAAAACGTTGTCACCAACTTCAAAGCAAATCATTAGTTTTCTTCCTCGGTAGCAGGCGTGTATATGTATTTACAAACGAAATTACGTAACGACAATTTTCCATTTACATACGTTTTAATAAGTGAAAATTACCGGTTCTTCTCGCATTCTGACTAATTTCTCGGATGACGCGCGGTAAAAATGTCGACGTCCATTGTTGGAGGTAACTTTTTTGCTCGTCAGAGCAAACAGCCGGATAAATTTAACTAATTTCGTATGCGCGGACGGCTTAATTAACACGGCAAAGTCGTTGGACAAAGCTGAAAGTGTTTGCAGCTGCCGCTTTACACCGACCCTGTTCCCTGCTACAAATATGAATAACTTAATAAACAAATGGAACGCATTAATGAAACCACGCCGGTTCACGCGATTACCGGTAAACTTTCTTTTGTGCCGCGGCGAGAAGGGGGAAAAGATAAAAGCAAAGCCAGATCTCTGTTTCGTCGACGTGGCACAAGGGCCGCAAACATTAAACGGCAACAACGGAGTCGCGAGCAAACGCGTTTATTATGGCACGGTGCCTGGAAAACAACGTCGTTCGATAAACAAACTGACCGTACTCCGAATTTTCGTTAAGTTCGTTAACGTTCGCGCCTCTCAACAGTCGGTCCTGTCTATGTTTCCGTGTTTAATTATAAAATTACAACAGCCCCTGTGCGTTGGCTCATCATCAACGATTTCGAACGACGAAATAATGAGGCTGTTATATCGATTTTCAATCGCGTTCTCGTTAAACGAATCGACACCGCGTCACGTATACGTTGGTTCAACCTTATGAAAATATTGATTTTGACCTTCAAAGATGTAGAAAAACGACAAAAAACAATGATCAATATTTAAATGCAACTGAAACGGAGACCTTTGACATCAACGTACACCGATATCAAAGCGTATAATTGTTTGTGTGCCGAAAGCATGGATATTTAATTCAAATTTATACGCGTCCGTGCAATATAAGAGTTCATGAATTGTACGTACAACGAAAAGATCGATAACCGACGATAATTCGTGTTTGCGGCAGTAGTGTTGTTAATTGAAGTGGCAAAAGCATTGTATCCGCGATCGTTTTAATTTTCGTACTGAGAACGGTCTCCCCGAGGCTGCCTATTTTCTTTGTCGCGAGGAAATACGACGAGAATATAAAGGATATGAAGACCTACGCCGGCGCATAATATTATGCGGAAAATAAGGTTGAGGAAGAACCACATAACGGAATATCACGTTGAAAAATTGGAGCAGGTCACCGAGAGAGACGAGTACGGTTAAAAAGATTAAATAAAGTAAGGTTAAAAAGCGAGGGCAATCAAATTCCTTTTGTTTCTTTTTTCCTTACTGTATCCAGCTCGCACTGCCGCGCGTCGAGGGTGAACTCCATCCGGCACTGATCATCCGCGTCGTACATTACTCCCGGAAGAAGATGCGTGCTTGGAAACCCGAGATTTTGCGGAACATCTCCCAAGCAGAATCCTAGATTCCTCCTGAAATATTATCTTTTAACTGCTATCGATTGTCGCGAATCTAAAAGATGTACAATGTATTTAAGAGAAAGAAAGGCATCGAGAATCACACTCTGCATAAATTGTGTTCGAAATATGTTTGATATTCAAGGTATTAAGCAGAAACGGAAGTTCGAAAAAGTCTCTAAAATTCTAAAGATAAAATGGATAAAAGTATACTCGGTTTGTTTTAAAGTTCTGGAAGAAATCCAGCTTTGTCGTGGAATTTTAAAACGCTTTTCGGGCCAGAAGGTTCCTTGCTGCTTTAAAATGAATGAAAGCAAAAGCAATCTCAAGCCGATCTGATAAAGTTCCATCGCCGTAGAATACAGCAGCTTCTTACTCGATATACAATTTCAGCGAGTCCCTCGAACATTTGGACCATCTTCTCGTGATGTATATACTTCCAGGGTGCATGACTGTCGTCTCAATGTATCCTTTCCCGTTATGAATCACACCCGAGCAGCCATTTTCTTCTTTGATGTCGTGCGACATGCCTAATCTATGAAAAAAAAAAAAAAAACATAAAACGTCAAGTACACAACTGTTATAATCAATTTTAAGTTAATTTCGGGGAAGCTTGTAATTAATGATCAAAACGTAGATATCGATGGCATTCTTCGAATGTTACATCCGATAATTGCGAATAATTAATTGTTTGTAATGAAATTAGTATTAAAATGTATGTGAAAAATCAATTTCGGATTCCAGCTTTATGTTACAATTCCAAAATTGTATATACTAATCGTAGATAGCGAATGATTAATTAATTTCCCCTGATCCTCGGCACAGTGTCGCGGTTTTCGTTTGTGATTTCACGCGAACCTCGGCGACCTTCTTGTTCGTTCTGTGTTGCTATTAACGAGAGGTAATTTCCTGTTGCCAAACAACAAATGGCGCTGATTTGAGAATTGAAATTTCCGTGCAGGCGATAAAATAAAGTTTGACGTCAGCGTTATTTATCAATACTTTCAACCTTCTAATTGTAATGTTCGATATACTTTAAATGGAAACAGGAAGAATAGGAAGAGCAAAAGTCGTACGTGTGACCGATTTGGTGAGCTATGTGGTATCCCGTGCGGAGTCCGACATCGTTTACAACGACAGCGCCTTTCAAAGGGTCGCAAGTTCCAGCGATCGTCGTGATACCAGTAAAACCGCACAAGTTCGGTGTATCACAGATGTTGCTCCTGACCAAATGAATGAGCGTTCAAGCTAGTTCGGGGTTAAGTCGGACCCACGCGACATTAATTCGAACGCGGAGGTACTTTGTAATCAGGATAGCGCAGTCATGGTGATTTGGATGCGTATCGTCGCCCGGGTTAACCATTTGTTGCCACTCTTGGAAGTATTTCAGGGTGACGTTCGGATCTTTGGTAACGTCTAAATTTCTCTGTGAAATCTAAATAGCTAATAGTAATAACAAAAATTGTTTGGGTAGATATAAAGGGATACCTGGTCCTCTTGATCTTGTATTCTAATGACCCTAACCACGCTCAGGTCTATTAGTATGCCAAGGCTGTCGTCGTGTAGCAATCCTGCAGCCTGAAATAGACTTGAAATGAATTATTTCAGTTTACGCGATTAATGCTTGTGTAACGTTAGGTGTAGAACGGGGTGGAGAGACTCGAGTTTAACTTTCATACTTTTTTCGTATAGCTCACGAACTGTGTTCGCTTATTTTTAAAGTCTAATCGAAGGCAATTAGAAGGAAAGTAGAATGACGTTGGGGTACCATGTTGAGCAGCGTCAACGCGTAATTCTCGATGTCGAAATCCCGGCGATAATCGAGAACTGTCTTGTCGAGTACCACCAGCAGTTCCATCGTGTAAGATTTGGCCTCCTTCTTAGGTGGGTGGCGTTTCTGCGAACTGAAAGCGCGCTTGGCAATGGTTTTGGCCATATTGCCGGTGACATTACAGAAAATCTCGGCGTTCCTTCTGAACTCGTCCGGTCTCCTTTTGTAGACGACATGCGGGTGCTCCGTTTCTTTGGTAAAGTCGTGACCCGCCACCGGTTCGATCGTGTACCACGACCGTTTCGTTCTAATATATCCGGCCTGGAGATGAGAACACCGAGATTCCTTCCAGTCAGATTTATCTTACGCCACGACCCAGGCCACGATATTTGTTCGAGTCGTTTGAAAGCCTTATCCGGGAGGCTGCCTCCCGTAATCGATTCACAAAACCTTATTCCTTTGTTTCCGTTACTCGAGCTTGCGTCTCTTTTCACGTTTCCGCGACGCTGAGCTCGTTGAGACCTGTAATTTCCTCTTTAACCGCCTAAGATCATTTTTATCGTAAGCATATACCACACGGTATACGCGATACCTAACTACCGCTTCAGGCTTTCGGCGTGTCATTGGAGTGCAATTTTTAGCTCGTGTAAGACTGAAACGGTAGGTAAGAGACTCTATAGACCCGGGTCGTGAAAACCTCAACTCTCTAAGTAGCAAAATGTTTTCCTTCGGGTTTCAAACGACTGATTAACGAGAAGCGAAGTTGTAGTATACTTACCAGGCCGTAACAAGTGGACAGCACGCTGTTATTCGGTTGGCCGTGAACCCGACCTCGATAGTGGCACTGTGTATCGCGAATTCTTTTCAGTTTTACGTTCTTCAAGAAACCATCGCTACCTTCCGCTTTAGGGGTCTTCGTTGTCCTATGATCCTCGATGATAGCACCTGCGTCAAACAAAATTACGCGTTGCCTAGATCGATGAGATTAGTATGGAAACCCGGGCATCGGCGAGACTCTGCACTCGCCTGGCGCAACGAGACGAGAGTTCGGGCGGAGCTCGAGGTGATGATCCTCGTCGTCGATGTTCAGACGGTAGTGAACAGCGTCGTCGTCGAAGCGTAGGTCCGCGGCGGTTCGATCCGTGTAGAAGGAGCGCTTGAAGTGATGAGGTATTTGATGCGACACGAACTTTCCATCCGAGCTGACTTTCCTCGGCACCACGATCTCGTATCCGGCGCGCGTGTTACGCCCTTGAAAAATGAATCGCCGTTATCAAGCTGTCGCCTCCCCTCGATCGCGTCTCATCTCGCCGGGAACATCTTCCGTCCGACTCGAATTCAATCAATTATTCCATGGAGAATACCAATTCTCGAGCGAAGCTTCGCGCCGGAGGCGGAATCGGGGGAGCTAGAGACGTTTCCTTTCCACGGATACGTGTCTACCTTGATTCTACGATCTTCTGAATTCGTCGGCTACGACCGATTGATTCTGCAGTATTCTGATTTCACGCGGTACGCCGTTTGCCCGAGGTTTAACGACAACAATTCATATTAACACTTAGCCAATCGAACGGGAAAATCTCCCATTATTTCCTCTGCCATTGGTTTTATTTACTTTTGTTATTAGTTAGTCTTGAACCTAACTAATAACAAAAGTAAATAGAATCAATGGCAGAGGAAAGATTGGGAGACCTCTCCGTTCGGTTGGGTAAGCGTTAATAATTCAATAAGTAACTTCGGTAATATCAGCTTATTATTAATTTATGTTAACAACGATAATTTCGTGTCGCGATGTATTTACGTCTGACAATTAGACGCAAGGTTCGTTGATTAAACAATGTTCTGGACCGATTACAATTCTGCGTATCGTGTACAGAACGAGATGCTTTTGACTTTCGTTTCGTTTCATAGTGGTTTTGCAAAGTTACTGTGCCGGTGATCTGAAATCATCCATCATTTTATAATTTCGCAACGCTTTCAATATTCAGTAATTTGTTAAAGTGGATCGATCTTCCTCATTGAGTCGACCGCGGCGCATGGGAACGCGACACTGTTTCTACACTCCTCCAAGATATTTCTCTTGCGGGTGTAACTCTGTTTGCGCATGCCACGCTCAGCGACTACAATTTACGCGTCGGTTCTTCCGTTTTCATCCTATACACAGGGTGGATCGACATGTTTCGGATAATGAAACTAACGGAACTATTTTTAGATAAACATGTGGTTAGCGTAATCGACGAAACGTGGATTTATGGTTATATGTTAATAGAACATTGTAAATTGTACAAAGTATATTTGTTATTTAGTTTATAAGATATTGTTGCTGTTATTTAGTTTTTCATTTATACTTTGTTTATATGATATAAGGGGATTCGAAACCCGTTAATAAATAAATAAATAAATAAATAAATAAATAAATAAATAAATCCGAGTACAAAGGTATACGATAAAAGGTTAGTAAAGATTATACACGGTTGACTACGATACGAAGGCTGCATCTTTTCTATTCAACTATTTTTAAAACTATTTCCATTGCTTTGGAAATGCTTGGGTCGGCGATTCTTGTTGGTCCACCCTATGTATTCCGGTGTGTCTTGTGAAAGACCGACGACCTACTTTTGGAAAATGCGACGAGTAACGAAAAATGTGCGCGCGAGGCCGCGTTCGCTAATGAATCCGCTTTATCGCGGAAAGTATTCTGTTCGTGGTTTAATTTCCAGACTACCGATGACGGAAAAAATTTCATCGGTTCCGCCTCCGTATCTTTGATCTTTATTTCCCTCTGCCAAGAGAAAGAAAAAAGAAAGAGAAACCGAGCTGTTGCTTCCATATTTAAAAAGAACGTCTTCTTTTAATAACATGGATTCGAGCTTTCTGTATGCCGTAGTTGGAAAATTGATTAGCAAAATATTAGATTACGCGATAACTGCTTCCTCTGTGCGTTTTAATTAATGGTTTAGCAATACGTATTTGTAACTACCGTAAACCGAAAACAACAAGGATTACTTGGACCTTGACACGATGAATTACAGATATAACTAAAACGAGTAATCCACTGAAAAGTTTTCCTTCTGTAATTGATCATAGCTCTCCTGGAACAGAGATAAGCTTCGAATCTCTGTTTTCCAGTTCGCCGAGGATTTAACAGCGTATATATCAATCGATTGATCGAAAGAGCGGAAACTTACGTTCGACGTACTCAACCCCTAATCGAAGCTAGCAACCCGGCACGTTCGGTGTGCGAGCATCGAAAAATGTATTCGGATCGCGGCCAAGAAGCGGTTTCTCGGCGGGTTAACTTGGAGACTTCAGACAGCGACTCTAGTCGCTTCTTGTCAAGAACTCTCGAGCGTCATCGAGGGGAGGGAATCGATTAAGGACGAGTATCGAACGAATCGAGAACGAGCGATCGCGTTATCGCGTGAATCGCGTAGCTGTGAAAATTTCGAAAAACTTGTTTCCCTCGATAACCTTCGATCGACGCCTGAAAACTGTAACGAACGCGTCGTCGATACGGAATCTCGATTTTGTTTCGAAACAACGGCGTCGACGGAGGATCGCGTGGCCGATTTTTCCGAGCACGTATCCGGATTGTTGCAATGCCGGTCCTGTCCGGCTACGGGGAAATTGGCCAATGCGGTGCGATGAAAATAAAATGGAGATGCGGTAGAAAGTAGACATCTTTTAATTGCTATGCTACGTGTGCGCAACGTTTACATGGAACAATGCCGTTAGCATGTAACTCGCTGAAGATTATCCGACCGGAGAAAAAATTCGAATAGACGGTACACAGAGCAGATGAAGCGCGTAGGTATATTGGAAAATATTGAAGCAGGCCGATGAAATTTTCAAACAGTCAATATTTGCGTGATCAGTTTTCTAATTTCGAAGGAACAAACCTTCGACGTAAAATTGAGACGAAAGATTGCGCGTTAATCGCAAAATTTGTATGTTTCTATTAGACTTAAATAGTTCTTTGCGTATTTTTACTTACTACGCTCTACAGCATTGTACGAGCGAGGGAAGAGAAATAAATTGGGGATGAATTATTGTTAGAGGATGATGAAAAGCAAACACTTTGTTCGGTCAGGTAGCAGCAACAAAAAGGAAGAACGCGAAACGAAATAGGCTCTGGTTGCTAAAACCGCGGCTACCCTTTTTACTATAGCCGCAAAACCACGAAAAATAGCCGTCACGCTCTTGCGAGCTCCGAAAAAGCTCTCCTTTGATAGATACCAGGGACTTTGTCTAACCTGGTTGAGTCGACAGAGAAGAAACTGCGGAGTGGTTCAACGTTGAATCGCTAGACACCGCGGCATCGCTTTTTCCCTGTGTTCCGCTGCACCGGAGATACGATTCTGACATGGAAGCCTGACTTCCGGCCGCGAAGGCGGTTGTAATAACGACCTGCCCCGTTTGCCGGAGAAATATCGCGGCTCGAAAAGATTTCTACCTTCTGCACCGGCTGACGATTCTCCTTAACAATAACAGACAGGAATAACATCGACGAGAAAGATTCCTGAAACTCCCTGATGGGACGTCTGGCAAAACCACTTCCTGGTGTTTGTCATTTCTGCAGGACCGATTATAATGGGAATGATATCGCGAGTGGGAGGAACTGCTTTGCGGTGCACGAGGGCGAAAGTTTCGTCGATTACAGTTTAAGAATTATCGGTATGGAAAGGAAAAGATTTGGGGGAAGGCGATTACGGAGACAGAACTTTTAATTTAATTTTAATTTTATTAATTTTACGGGTATAAAACCATTAGCGTGTACATAATAGAATAAAAAGTAATTATAATAGTTCAACGGAAACGTGAAGATTGAGTACAATAAAGAAATCGATTAAACTTGATTCGAGATAACACGCTTAAATGTAGACTAATTAGGCCAGAATAGGATTTTCTTAACGTTCGTTAAGAGAGACGAAATTGTATCTTTGGCAATGAAGACGATCTTCTTTTACTTATCTTAAACTTGGTATTACAAATTGAAGTTATACGGAACGTTAAGTAGGGGTGATCTGTGAATTAATGGTGTGGCTAAACTTCAAATTCCGTGGGAAAGTTTTTAAAATTAAAATTTGGAAGGTAGCGTAGCGAAAAATGGTAATGGAGTCAACCCTTTTTCCGCTAAGTGCCGCATAAATGGGGCTCTCCCTTTTGAGGAACAGGAATCGCAAATTTCAGTTAGTTCTCATACATTTTTTAATAACTGTTGTTTGATCCTCAAAGCTGGTAGAATTACCGTTTCTCGGTAATCATGTTTGTCCGACGAGAAAATATTAACAAACGTTAAGGTAGATATTTCTGGAGAATAATTTTGAAAGAGGAAACGCTGAATGTTTATTACGATCTCCAGCAGAGACGCATACATGCAAAGCAAATGGCGCAAAGCGTTCACCCTCTCCTGCAGAAATATTTATTCCGGTATGCTTGTAACGTAAATTAATTTTCATTAATTTAAAACCGTGTAGTAAGCCGCGTTTAGTTGCGCGGGAAATCGTGTATCACGTAGGACGCGCGTTTCAGGGAAAACGAAATCGAGAGACAGCAACTGGTAAGAGAAATTTAGTGCGTTAGGTTGGTGGAATTAAGCATGTCCAAGTGCGTCAAAAAGCAAGGAAAAAAGTTACGGTCGGTTCTTTATTCGCAACAGCACGATCAATCATTAAGAAATATAGCGTACGGGTGTAGCTGTACGCGCTTGGCGGTTTTCACAGAGAATCGCTCTTCTAATTAAACGCAACGCTAAACGAAAACCTACTCAACCAGTGTTTTTCGCATTTATCCGCACCAATGTGTGTTATTAAATGTTATTTTTCGTAATACTTTTAGTATTAACTCTACCTCGCAGGATACATCAATTTGTCTGAGAATAACGATAAAAATTCCAAGCTTGCAATTGCACAGACGTAACAAAATGCATATAACCCCGTTCGTTCGTAATTCTGAATGCAAATGATCGCGAGAGCGATGCAACAAGCACGCCGATCTCTTACAACCCGCACCGCGCTTATTAGAATTCGCAAGCGTGCTCCGTTAAAAGACTAATGAGCGGTAGGATTGTTAAATTATTTTTTGCCGCTGGTGCAGAGAAATATCGCGCTCGTTACGTATGCAAGACCAGTCGCGTACGCGCCGGCGTGTTCAATCGATCGTTCGATTAAAATCGTCGCTCGGTCACGCGTGCGTGTGGCGCGGTACGGCGCGCTTTGATGAATTGCAATTAAAAGTATCGGAACGTCGATCACGGCGACATAACCAAAATGCCGTCGATCGGATTTATGAAATTTCGCCTTTCGGGTTTGACGGGAAAACGACTTTTACCTGTGTACGCGGTTCCGAGTAGTCCGCAGCAGAACGGAACGAGTAAAAGGAAATAAACCGGCGGGGAAATCGAGGAACGTTTAACCATTCTACCTCTTCGGGGACAATTTCGTGGTCCTCTGGCGGAGCAGGTAAAATTCATCGGATATAGCCGTAGAGAAAGGGAAACTGGAAACAAAACAATTCGATGTATCGATTTAATCAACGGTGTAATTCAAGAACAACCGTAGTTTTTCCTTTATTCGCATTTATTCTATCGTCATTTCGCTGTCTATGTAACAAAGGGTTATCCGGTAAATAAATTTTATTTTATTATTATTACTATTTATAAAATATTCTGAATATAAACGGTAAAACCCCAAAGCGACACTCCAGTTTGGCGCAAGATTTAAAACGTGCACACGCTTTCTCGCTGGTCTCGTTCTTGCTGATAGTATCGAACGGGTTTTTCGATCGAATTTTCGCACATCAGACGAGCGGTTGCGTTTGAAGCTATCCGTGGAAAGGAAAAATGCGATAAGTGGAACGAAAATCGACCGCTGGCCAGAGAAAGCGCGGTGGGAAAACAGGGAAACGGAGCACAACGAACGAGGAGGATTCTCTTTTGGCCGGCCGATATTTAATTCCATTTTCAAGGTACGACTGTACACATAGGAGGACGGGAAGGTAAAAGTTGGTCCGTCGAGCTGCTACAGTAAAAGGCACTCCGCCGGCCTCCTAGGTGACTTACAATGGCCGTTTGATGCGATCTCCTTATCGTAAAGTTCAGATTAAAGCGGTAAAAAGTTTTATACTCCCGGCCAGAAACTTCGGTTGCTCGTAGCAATTCTTTTCCAGCGACTAGCTCCGGTTCTTCCCCTCTACCGGACCCCTTTGCTTTTCCTCGTTTACCTTTTTTCTTACCTTTCTCTGCACGGCCGTTCTTTGTCTCCAAACTGCCACCGACTGTGTTTCCAACCATCTTCCGAGATCTCTCCTTCCGGAGGGAGCGTAATTACGCACGATACGGACGATTAATAGCCGGACCGGAAGCCATGCTGGGTGTGTCGTTATTGCGGTCGTGGACGGTGTTCCGGGGATACAGTTTTTCAGATTTGCCTAAACGATACTCGCACGATGGCGCTTTTATCTTCACGTGGTTCCTAACACAAGGCGCATGGTCTTGTTAATTAATGAAATGTTATAATTCAGAAATAGTGGAAAACACGAAACAATAATTTTTACCAACGATCGAATCTCGTCGTCGAAAATGAAAGGGATTTAAAATAATTTTATTACTCGGATTTGTATTTACTTTTGATCTTTAAACAGCTTTCTTTTTTATCGTATCACGAGTTATGCTCTATCCGCTACCGTTAATCCGATTAATATATAACACGCTCAAAAGCGCAGTCGCTCGGTCGGACGGTCTGCAAGTTTTCAACTCTCGCGAGCAGAATCAATTTGAACACATTCAAACGAACCTGGACATCCGCAGCAGCGACGGAGTCGTCGATAGAGAACTTCGGCCGGTTTTGTTAGTCCCGCTGAAACGGTCGGGAGACGAGAGTGCTGTGTAAAAATAAAAGTATCTCGCAAGGGATGAACGGCATGCTCGCGATAGCTGATACAAGGGAGAAAACAATTCGAACGGTGGAACGGCAAAAGGTGATTGTTTCGAGAGACTGCGAGCGTTGTTCTTTTTCGTTACAGAACAGTCGATAGGTTCGATCGTCCCGCCAAAAAATTCGAGTTCACCCAGAAAGATCGTCGGCCGGGCCGTTGTTGGACGTGCTAGAGTGTTTTAATCAAAAACATCCGCTCTGTTTCGAAAAATATTTCTTCGCCAGCCATTGCATCCGTGACCCATCAACTTGAATTCCGGTCGGCAAGATAAAATTGTCAAACGACGCGAAGTGGAAGTTAATGCTTGCACCCGCGGCACCCCATTGTATTTAGTGCACGTACCGACTCTTTGTTTTCTCGAGTTGGTTCGTTCGTTTGTTCGTAACGTGACGCGAGCCACTCGAACGCGATGCACAGTCCTAAGGGAACGTTGCTCCTAAGCTCTATGTTTCGAACCATTTTGCCCGATCGATTTCTTCGACCAAGGAACGGTAAAAACTTGTTTTATATTTAATTATGATATTTCGTCATTATTTCTTTCGTTTTAACGTTCAAACGCGTACCGTTGATACGTATTTTCTTTTAAGTCTTCGAGAAAATTTATTAACCTCGATGAATTTTTGTAACACCAATACGAAAAGATAATATGTGGTATTAATGCGAAAAGATATTGCAAACGTAAAACATTGACGTATATTGCTGGGTTAAAATTTTTTAGCGTTCATTACTTTCCTGCGTCTATCCATTTACGAAGAGAACATTGGCTGGTAAATTGCATGAATAACCACAGTATAAAATTTAACGAACGTTGTTTCGCGAACGGCTCATAAAGTTACATAATTGGAAATTTGTTACAGGCAGGAAATGGTGTTGATTGAATGAACGTAGATCGAATAGTAATGCAAGCTATATGAATGTAGAACGTTAAATTAACGGCAGAAAAATTATATAAATATAAAAAAAAAAATTTCGACCATTTATAGACGTTGAGAAAATTTCGTTTTCGTATAAGAGTAGCGGGGTTACCTTTTCGGTCGATTAACCTCCGTGGCTATTCGTTTGCATCGTGGTGTACTTTACTTGTAAATATGTCGATCAACGCGATCATTTTTCTTAAAAAGAAATCGCTATTAATCATCTTCCATATTTTTCGAGTCCCAAATTTTTTCGCTAATCGATACGACATTTGGATGTAAAGATAGACTATAGATTATAACGTGGTGCAACTTTCTCGATGAGCCTTACTAACAATAAATAACACCGATACATTTTTTCACCCAGCAACCTTACGCACTTACGTCTATTTCGCACCCTTGCGCCTTTTCTAAACGGCAGGCATTCAGATAGAACAGCCGAAGCCAATTTGCTAGCGAGCCATTCCAGTCGAAGGTTCCGTTCCCGTATCAATCACTCCGAAGGAATAAGTCACGCGAGCACGTTAGAAATCCGTGAACTCGCGTTTCCATCAAACTGCTTCCTTCCCTTTCTCGGTTCCTTCCGACCGTGCTTCCGGTGTTTAAGCTTATGACAAGCCTCTTAAGGTTGGAAAGCATTCGTGAAACGAATCTGTGCTGCGGTTGGTTCATTTTTTCAAATGGAATCTACCAGAGTGAGGAGAAGTGGGTGGCACGAAAGGCTGGGGCTCTGGCCGGTTCGTATGCAAATCCGAAAAAACCGGAACGGAAGCGAACTGAACGTCGACAGTCAGCCGGAGAATCAGCAGTCGTATCAACCGGAGACTTATTATATTCGGAATAATAATAAGGCAGCGGTTGCGCTCCCGGCCATGGCGTCGAAGGAATTTAGCAATTCAAACTATCGTTTGAGCTCGTTGTTTTCCTCGTTCAAGGAAAGGGAACGGTGGACGGGAAGGGAGGAACGATGGGCTTTTCGTGGCGCGAAAGAAAAGACTAGATTCGAACACGATGTTTGATAAACATCCTATAAACAGGATTAGAAAAGTATGGGTCAAGTAAAGAGTGAGAACGAGCTCGCCGCGCTCTATATTGAGTTGTACTACTGCCGTTCTGTAATAGAGCCACAGTACATTAGCGTAGAGTTCCAATCGAAGCTATGATCAATTTTGTATTAGTCGACTTGTATTTCCCAAATATCCTTCATAATAAGTCCTTAGTCACAAAGTCCTTAAATCAAATAACTTTCTCGGGGAGTTACGGCGTTTGCGGCAATAACCTTCTTCCTCATCGAGAAGAAAGAGGCTGCCAAAAATTAGGTCGAGTCTCGATGAATTCAGCACCCGCGTTCCTCGACGCTTTAGGTATATTTAAAAGATATTCCAAGCGAGCTATCTTAAGAGAAGCGGGAGCAGGATGTCGCGGAAAGAAACTCCTCAGCCAATCCATTTCCTTCCTCTATTCCTGCTTCCGTCGCGGACTACCGCTTCCCTAATGACTGCCGCCAACCGGAACTTTGCTACGTTGTCGTACTTGCCTGAAATTCGAATTTGTTTCCGCGTCGAATGGTAAACCGCAAACAGAAAAGATGGTGGTTACATATTTACATATTTACAGTCCGTCAGCTGTATAATGTATTGGTACGTTTGATACAATATTTGTTAACTCGCATTAAAGATTCCTGTCGTCCATGGATACCGCCGAATGGAAATATGCTTTCTGTTTGGTCCAGAAACTGTATACTTCGAGATTCTTAACTTGCTCGCAGCATCGATTCCTCTGAAACCACTTGCACGATGCGAGCAAATAAAAGTTCGCCTCTCTTACGATGTCGTTCAACGATACATAAAGCTTGGTACGATTTTTATGCCCGTGTGTAAAAACGTTGAAGCCTCTCGATCGAAACTTCGCTTCGTCGACGAGCGGAACCGTTTTTCACGGAATAAAAAAGCAGCCGAAGGTTCCGCGGTGTCGGTCGTTCCTCGGTGGTGGGTCGTCGATGTGACGGCCATTATCATAAACCGCGGATTCGGGCTAGCTAGTTTACGAAGATTGAATTAAATTGTATCTCCTTCGAGGAAACGTCGGTAGAAGAGAGAGAGGAGAAGTGGAAAGAGCGAGTCAGGGGTGCTAGGGAAGGATGCGATTTCTTCGCGAGGGTATTCGATGGTTGCGTTGAGAATGGAACATTGGAGCAACGTTAAAAGATTCAAGTATCTTTCCGGAAAGAAATAATTAGACGTCCCGTTTCGGGCAAAGCGCGACGGGCAATTTGTTGAACGAAATGGAAAAAGCGAACAAACTAATCCTAGAAACTTCCATTTCGAGCAGAAACCAATCCGGAAATTAATATCGGAACGTCGAATCTCGCGTTGAATAACGCATTGTGCACTGTTTAAAAATTCTATCCGAGCGGAAGCATTCGTTGGTTCTGTTCCGCGCAATTAACCGATCGACGTAGTGTCCACCGTTCGCGAGTTTGGAAAACGATGCGCATACAGAGCGATTCATAAATGCAGCTTGTGCTTTCCGGGCAACGTTTTCAACCGCGGTTGCAC